>OZ020118.1:30000055-31200055 GCA_963971155.1 Anthrax anthrax | reverse complement strand
GAGGTGATATTACACATCATCTGATTCTCTCTCGATTAAGATTTATCTAACGTTCAAAAATAATAAATTTGTATATATATATTGTTTTCGTTTGTTATTTCGTTGTTGTTCTTGTGTTTTTTTTCTTCTCTTTTCTGTTTTTTTCTTTTAAATTTACAAAATATTCAAAGGAAATGAATGGCATGTTAAAATCTATAAACCTATAAATTATGTACATACATTGATGTTTTGTATATCAATGATATAATGTAAATGATTCTAATAAAATCTATCTATTTACTATATAAACTTTAATTTTGTTGTACATTTTCATTTATTTTTATTCTGATATTTGAGAAAAAAAATGTGTTTCCATTATTTTTATTTTTCGTATAAAAAATAATTTTTGTTATCCTGAAATAAATTCAAATTGTATCCGTTATTGAAAAAAAATCTTTGAACTGAAACTTTTTAGTTTAATCCAATTGAGTACGAACATGTTCTGTTAGATATTTTATTTGTATTTTATATTTTGTGAATTTTTAAGCTTTTAAGTTCTTTAAAGTTATAATTTCATTTTTTTTTTTTGTACATAATTTATTTCTAAATATGTATGCTTAGTGAATATTGCATACCTATACAAATTAAATTTAAAATGCTTCAGCTTTTCGAATATTTTATTTCACTCATTGCATTTAAAGAAAAAGATAAATCGATTGGATTGGTAGTTTTTAATAAATATAAAAAATTATTTAGTAAAATTTTCTGAGATATTACTGAAAATTAATTATATCACATTTTTGATCACAAATTTGACTTAAAAAGTTTCAGTTTACTTACCAATGACCATCCAATGACCATAATACAAAAATTTATTATAACATACAATATGTAATATGTAAGTTTTACAGGAATGACTAAAAAATGTAATTATAAAAATGTGTAGTTATTGCTTAAGCTTAAAAAGTTAATGCACTTATTACATACATACATATATCATACTTAGTTCTATTTGGTACTTTAGCTCATATATGTATTAGTTATTATAAAAAATTAAATATTTTGCTAAAGATTTTACAAATCTATTATTTTTCTTATAGAATTTTAATAAATAAGTATACATTATTTTATTTTCTATTTTTTAAATATTTTTTGAAATTTAGTGAATTTGATGTTCCAAGCTTAAATTTTCCTGGACAAGTACATAAATGGAGACTATCACAATTATTGCAAAAGGGTACATTCCGTGCACATGATTCATTTCTAAGTGATTTAGCATTAGCTGCTAGATTTATTGTTGTTACAGCTCGTTCACGTATATTTGGCCATTTCTTTTCAATTGCTCATGCGATTAAAGCATTTTTAATGGGTTTAATAAAATTAGTGGATATGTTAATTGGTAAGTATACATATTTCAGATACAAATTCTATTTTTTACAATTTTTGTAAAATTAAAAGAAAAAATTAATTTTTTTTCTTTTTTTTTTTTTTTTAATTTAATTTTATTATTACAAAACATATTAGGAGTTCCATCATTATTAGCGCACAATTTAGATTATAAAATTAGAGAAGAACGTTGTCGTTATTTAGTAGCTGAGCTTGTTTGTAGAGTGAGTAAAAAATATATTTTTTTTAATTTTTAAGTTTTGTTTTTGTTTTTTATAATTATTGAAGTTTTATCAAGTTTCGTTTCTTAAAAAATAAATGAATAAATTTTCTTTTTATTATTTGTTTTATTCATTCAGGTTGAATACGAAGATTGTTTAGATGCATTATGTTCATATGTTCGTAAACAATTACGTCGTGCAACAATGGAAAAATTTGATGTTGGTGAATGTGAATTATCACAACCAATACCATATTTATTTTTAACACCAAAAGGACAAGATATTGATTTACGTTTATTTTCAAAAGATATTATGCGTAAAGCATTACCAATATTAATTGGTATACTAGAACGTGAAACACGTGGTTGGTTTTTACATTTTCGCGAACGTTTAATAGCTGAATTAAGAGAAAAAAAATTAACTGATAAAGAAATTGAAGATGTATGTTTTCAAATAAAAAATGTATTTTTATCTTCAAAATTTTCAATTTTTTAATAAAATATTTTGTTTTTCAATAACAGGAAGTTAATGAAGCTGTTATGAAAGAATATTTACAGCGTGTATATTCATCAATTTTATCAAATTCCGATTTAGAAGATTTAGGTGATGGTATTCCACAACTTTTAGTACAACAAGCCCAATCAGTTGTTATTATGCATAAAGCAGTTGAAAAAGTTCAAAAAGAAATTAAACGATCACGTGAGGATCATCAAAAATGTTTAGCAAATGATCATTCTGTGTTATCTCGTGTAGCACCATGGTTACGTTCAAAGCTACGTACTGCCGAAGCAAATAAATTAAATAAAACAACATGGTCAGCACATGAGGAAGCATTAAAAATGTGCGCTAAACATAGTTTACATCAAACTGCATATTTTTTAAGCAGAGATATGGCGTTTATGAAAGAGGTAAAACGAATTAAGCGTTATTGTGAATAATAATGTTATTGTTTTTTTTTCTTTTTCTAAATTTTGTTTATTTCGATTTTTATTTAGCGTGAACCGGTATTATTAAAAGAATTAAAAAATGCTAAAACACCAACTAGAAGTTTTCAATGGGCATGTCGTATATGGTCACCAAATTCATGGATAATTCGTCGTAATTTTCAAGGACAATCTGAAATAATTCCGACCGTTATTTGTCAACAAGCAACATCAATTGTAACACCAAGATCAGATCCGAGCCAACCTGTATTTCTTGTTGAAAAAGAAATCTTACGCACAACAAGTACAAGATGGCCATTTTGGCGTTTATTAAATTTATTACAAAGAATATGGTGTTGGACATGGAACATGATGTTTTTATTGGGAATATTAGTGCCGTGGTGTAGTCCAATTGGTTTAAGAGCACTATTCTATGTAAAACCGTTTATGTCTGATTTAGAATTATCACAGGTTAACGGTACATTATTTCCAAGGAAGACAAGCATAACACAAACTATGGCATCACGTTTGATAGAATTATGGCGGCATATATCGAAAGCTAGAACACATTTTGAAACAGAACCCGATACAGGTACAAATTATAAAATAATAAATCATAATAAAAAGTTTTATAATTTTTTTGTTTTATTTTTGATTTGCTAAAAATTAAAGGTTTCATTGGAAAGGGTTTTACAAGAAATATGAATCGAATTTGGAATTATTTCATCAAAGGATTTCTAGGAACGATTCTTATTCTATTTATATTTCCTATTTTATGCTTATCAGCTAGTTTAACAAGTATCTTATTAGCAATAGCTGCACCATTATGGGTTCCTGCATTTGCAATATCATTACATTTATACATGATATTCATATATGATTTAGATTGTCCGGATCCATTACGTAATCGTTATTGTATTATATCGGAAGCTCTTATATGGAATATTTTAATACAAGGTTGTCTTCAGCCGATAGCTGCTGTTTTAGTAGCAGTGATTTTATGTCCTTTAACATCGATATTAGTTTTAATCGGTAAACAATAAATTAATTTATTCAAATAATCGATGATTTTGATATCAACTAAAATATATTTTCTGTATATATCTAGTTGGTGTCGCACGTTATTGGTTACGTCTTTTATGGGATTCACTTACATTTCACTTATTTATAAAAAAATGCGGTCGTGTACCAGCCAGTGATAGTTTAGCTGTTAAACGTATAGCTGGTCCTGGCTTAGCATTAGATTATTATTTTATAATTCGTCCGGAACAAGCTTTAGCTGCATTCGAAGCTAAAATGGAACTTGATGAATTACAAGCATATCAACATTCAATGGAACGTATTATATTACAGCCACAAAAAGATTTTAGTCAATTTGTTGAAGCATGTTTTGGTCCATTTTCTGCTCAATTATCTAAAACTGGGCCATATCGTAATTTAGATAGAGAAGCACAAGATTTAATGTGTTCATTACATGAAAAATTAGAAAAACGTCGTAGAGAATTACAAACAGGTTTAACAACTGCGGTTAAATCTCGTATAAAATTAAATACAATGGAATTAAAGGTATTTACCATAGAAATAATTTTAATCTTTTATTATTTAAAATTATTTGGATTTTGATTTGAATTTTAGATTGCAATACAATTAGCAGCGCATATGCTTGAAAAATTTTATCCATCTCATGTTCTTGGAAGACTTTCTTTAACAGAAGATGAATTTTGGGATAACAAGGTTAATAAACAACATTAAATTATAAAAAGGATTTTTATAATTTAAAATAATTATTTTATTATATATTCTGAAAATGTAGGGATTATCAGTAAATGATTGGCCAGGATTAGCTGGTTTAATATACACCGAAATATTTAGTCTAGATTTTTTAACACCATTAACTGATACTGATACACATTTTAAACTTGAACCACATTCACAATTAGATTTATCACGTTATACTGAAATGGTACAAAACGCAACTGATGTAATTGGTTCAAATGGTCCAGATTTATTAGGAAATGTGTACGCACCACGTGGTAATGTACAAGTTCATTTACCATTTTTAGAAGTATCAGCATTTAATCCAAGATCAAGAATTACAATGAATTTTAGAAAACCAGAGAAAAGGTAAAAATATGAATATTACAAAATTTAAAAAAAAATTAATTTTTTTTTTTCGTTAAAAAAATTAAGTAGGGATACAACAAGTGGTTTAACTACACCACGAGTTAGAGCACATCGTATACAACAGCAAACTGATGTTAATAAACCATGGCGACCATGGAAAAGAAAAAACATTGAAGTAAATGTTGCTGATAAATTACTTATACCATTACCTGTACCACATCCTGTACATATCGCCATTTTAATTCATAATCGTGATTCTGAGACTCCGATACCACTCGATTCTGAATTATGTTGGGAGATATTACGTGCAATCGAAGATTGTCAAGGGGATATTCAGGTATGAGATAATTTGAGTTGGTACAAAAAAAAAAGTATTTTATTATTTTTTATATGTCACAAATTAAAGGCGGCTACTGCAGTGGCTCGTTATAGAGGTGGAGCTGGTGATTCTAGTATTGATTCACTAGATTCAGAAAGTAGCGCTGGTACAAGAGATTCAGTTGCGGCTGCTGGTGGAACAGAGACATTACCATGTGGAAATCGAGAAGTAAAAATTAAATTAAATTTACATTTTACAAAAAAAAAAAAACAAATTTGCACTGAATTTTACATATTTTTTGTGTTTCAGGTTAGTACAACAATAAAAATAGAACAAGAACAAAATCAATCGAATGGCTTCCATTGGACATTAAGTAATTGGGGAGCTGCACAATCATCTCGTCGTCGTAATAATTCTAGTATTGTACGTGTCGATTTAGCAAGTCCTGAAGATATATCTTTGGATACGGATAGTTCACGTGTTGTATTTAGTGCCTATGGCACAACCGTTTAATATGTAATAATGGTAAAAAAAAATCATAATTTCTATAATTATTATAAATACGTATTACTAGTATGTAATTAATACACATTTTTTATTGCCGCTCGTAATTTTTTTGTTATCACTTTTTTTTTGTCATAGTAATAAGAGTACCATATTAATTAAGAAAGATAAATATTATATATACATATAAATATGTAATAATAAAGTAATGAAATAATTAAATTAAACCTTAAAGTTTTAGGTTATCAAAATATACAAAAAAAGAACAAAAACAAAACACAAAACCAGATAAAATTTAAAAAAGTAAGAAAAAGATCATTAATACATGAAAATACAGAAAAAAGAGAAAAAAAAAATACATATGTCTATAATATGTAAAATAAATATTTCAAAAAAAAGAAGTTATTTATCCAAGTAAAAGAAATGTATTTATAGTAGATGATGAGTTCCAAAATATAAAAATTGTTATGCCATTCAATAAAACTAGTATGTATTAATACATATTGAAAATTGATACACTGTTACGTATCTAAAAAAAAAAAATAAAAATTATTTATGCACTATTTGCTTGTTTACAATTCAAAATTTTTAAATAATTTCCAACATTTTACATTATAAATATGAAGGTCAATCATGTTTATTTGTAAAAAAGATAATAATGATTACAATACAAATAAAAAAGGTAACAAAAATGCATTAAAAAATATATTATATAAATTTCATGTAGAATTACAATAAAAATTTACAAATATAAAGAAATCTAGTCGCTAATTTCATTAAGTTAAAAATTTTAAAAATAAAAACAAAAAATTAGAAATGAAATCAGTTTATAATATTATTGCATAATAAAGTTTAAAAGCAAACAAAAATTTAAAAATTTTAAAATTATAAGAATAAAATAAAAAACGATTATAAAATAAACAACAAAAAACAAACTTAATATATAATTTGAAAAGAATAAATAAAAACAAATGTGTAGGATATGTAGGATATTAAATATAAAACAAAAATTATTTAAAATTACAAATTAAACACATACAAAACATTTACAAAAATAAATCCATTAATGCTAATAAAATTTAAAACAAAAATAAATAAAAAATCAACAACTAAAAAAATAAATAAATAAATAAAATAGGTATTATAAAACCGAATACACCAAATATATGAATATTATTACTAACTGTGTTATTCAATTATATACATAAATATTATTATAATTATAAAAAACAAAACAAAAAACATACAATAAAATCTGTAAATGTAGAAATGAATTCACAATCTGAACAAACATTAAAACATAATAAAATAAAATTAAATTAAAAAAAAAAAACAAGTATGTAATAATTAGACGTATAAAAAAATGTAAAACAACAATTCGTGAACATATACACACATAGTACATAACATTATGTAAGCTCTCTCTTATTTCTCTCTGTGTAAAATACTTTAATTATTTAAATTTTTACATAATATTTTTATGTATTTAACGTACAATAATTTTTGAATATTCTCTAATTTTTTTATTGTTAATTTTGTAATGTTTATTATAGGTTAATATGTAAAATGAATTTTCCTCGAAATTTTTTGTTTTTATTGTATTCCAATAATATATTTAATTTATAATAATATCAAAGACAATTTATGTACTGATTTTTTTTTCACCTTTTTTATATTTTTTTTTTTCAATTAATTTTTATAATTATTTTTTAAATCTTTGTATATTACGTTGTAAGATTCTTAATCTTTTTTTAAATTCTTATGATATTTTGTTTAAATTAAATTGTTTTTATGATCAGATTAGAAATTTATTTTCTTATTTTTATTATTTTTATTTTTTTTTGTTCCTTTATATTTAATATTTACATATGTTCTATAAAATTTATTTTTGTTAACACAATCATATCCCTCGAAATTAACTAAATACTAATTTTAAAATACATCAAAATTTTACAATTAAAAACAAAATGAAAACAAAAAAACAAAAAATCAGATTAAGTAATGAAAAAAAATTTCTTTGTACTATCTAAATTATATTATATCGTTTCGAATAATAAAAAGAGCATTTATACAAATTTCAACTTATTTCCAAATTTTATTTTAATTTAAATTTTTTGTCCAATCTACATACATACATATGTATTTCCCTTCAATTGTGATTTAATAATTCCTTGATTTGCTGAAAATTCGCTATTCTAGGTACAATGTCTAGATGATGTCCAGGTGTATAGGATTTAAAAAAAATTGTATGGGAAGGATACGAAAATGGATCAGTGTAACTATGGTAGATGACCATGAGCACGTAATTAGCCACGTAAATATTATAATTTGCATTTTGTTGTTCAACCAATGTTGCCTAGAAACAGATGAAAACAAATTTTTACGTCAATTATTACCCATACGTTTTATGTGATTAGTCAATAAAATCATTCATTTTTTTTTCCTTCATTAAATAGTGCAATTTAAAATTTATTCAACTAAATTTAAAAATAATTTAATAGATAATGTATAGTCAAGATTCATCTTCAATTTCAAGAAAATCATCAATTATATTTAAAAAATTGAAATATAAAAATGAAGAAAAAACTAATAAAAATTTCAAATTATCTAAAAAACAAAAAGCAAAACAAAATGTAACTTTAAAAAATGATCAATTAAATAATAAAAATAATTCTGTAAAGGAAATATTTCAAAAATCATTATCAGAAGAAAGTGTTACTGAATCGGATAATGATGAATCTTCTAGTACAAATAATTCAAAGTCAACAGAATTAGATAGTAATACATCTGGAAATAGCGAAAATGATAGTGAATCAGAAGTAAAATCCGATGCTGTGAGTAATGGAAAAAATGTTTCCAAAGTCGAAAAAAATAAAACGCACAAAAAATCCAGAATAATAAAACGAAAAAAAGTTCAAGATAAACGATTAAAGAATAAATCAAATAAATCAGAAAATGATTTTATTTTAGGTAATTTGTATTGAATAAACAAAAAATAAATTTTAATCAAAAATTTCTTATTATGATCATCGATTTGTTTCTTCGTATAGGAATTTGGCTTCATGAAGTGAGCAATTTAAAATTTAAAAAATATATTCGTGCACCTAGAATTAAAATATCGCTATATAATATTACAACTGGTGTTTTATTGAAAAAAAATATGGTACATAATAATACAACTGAAATTATTGATTCTATTTTACCAGTATCAAGTGAAGAAGGAAGACTCATTGATAAGAACAGGTAGAGTGTATGATACTGTGTTTTCAAAAATGCATTTGATATTTAATTACTGAATATCACATTAAATAAGTAGTGATACATTTTCGAATTTATTGTCATTTTCATTTTTAGATTATCATTTATTTGGAATGAAACCATAATAATTAATGAAAATATTTCGTATTTGGAAAATGAGAATTTCATAATATTTTTTGAAATTATGGATATTTTAAAAAATAATAAATTAATAAATAAATTTAAAAAGAAAGGTAATTGAAGAAAAAAATTTGTTTGAAATTCAAACTTTTGTAACCGTCTTTTTTTTTTTTTTTTTGACTTTGAGTACAGTCACTCATGATGGATGGTATAATATTTGTTGGGGATTTTTAAAATTAACATCAAACAGTAATAAAGATTTAATTATTTTTAATAAAAGATTAACATTACAACTTTATAAATATAAAAATAAGAAAAAATTGAAAACAATTTATGAACAATGGATAGCTAAAAAACGTTACAAATATCATGGTGTATTGAATATAACATTAACACAAATACAATCGAATTCTGATGATCAAAAGATATCAAAAAATATTGAAGAATCATCAAATCAAATATTGAAAAAATCTTTTAAGCAAAATAATGATCATGATAATAAACGTAATGGAAATGAAAATGATGAAATATTAACTGATGAAAATAATTTTATAACATCAAATTTAAATTGGAAACGAATACGGCAAAGATTTATTAAGGATGATAAACGATTACCAGATAAAATAATTTTTAAGCAATCTCTTACGAAAGGAAGTACCATTTGTAGTTTCAGTTTAGATGGAGATTATTTTGCTTATACAGAAACAAAAATTCATAATTCATCTGTAATCAATGTATTGGATACCACAAATTTTAATTTAATTCATTGTTTAAAGGGACATACATCTACAATTCATTCTCTTGATTGGTTACCATCATTGATTACCACATCGATGTGTACATTTGATAACCAAAAAAATTTTCCAAAATTTTTACTATCAACATCAGAAGATCGATCATGTATTGTATGGAAATTGGATAATTGTTCATTTAATATTCAGGTAATAATGTTTTTTTTTTTTTTTTTTTTTTTTTAAAATTTCTAGAATCTCAGAAACCCCTGTTTTTTTTTTCTTTTTGAACAATTTAGCACGTATTACCACATCCATCCTTCGTTTATTCAGCTTGTTTTATTCCATTTCGACAAACCGATACTGTTTTAATTGCATCTGGAGGAAGAGATTTTATTTTTCGAATTTGGAGAATCGATAGAACAGAATCAAATCTAAATTCATCATGTGTATGTTGATTAAAATGTTTTATTTAATTATTTTTTTATATTTTTTTTTTTTTTTCATTTTTTTAAATTTATTTCTTATTTTATATTTTTTAATTAATTTTTTTATTTTTAAATTTAATTTTTATTTTATTTTATTTTTATTATTATTATTTTTTTTTTGTAATTTCTAGCAAGAATCATTAACACTTTTCCAAGAAGCGACTCAACATGGTTCATATATAGTTAGTATAATTTATAATTCAAAATTGCATACGTTGTACAGCGCGGAGTTCAAAGGAATTGTATGGGAATGGAGTTCAAAGGACATGAACTCAGAATGGAAGAATATACGGTAAAAAATTTTTTTTTAAATTCAAATTTTCGATTATGAAAAAAATTTTCACTCTCTCTTTTTTTTTTTTAATTACAGTAAATTTGATAAATTCGATGGTGGTCGAATTAATCAAATCCGTTTAATTTCAATTAAAAATCAACTTTTCGTTTTAACTAATAAATTTTTGTATAGTATTGATTTAAAATCAAATTATACAAAATGTTTATTACTTGATTCGATCACATCACAATCCTTAAAATTTTCAAATATACGAAGAATGTGTTTTTCATCACGTGGTACATACGGTTTTATATCATCATTTGAAATGAATACAATTTATTGTTGGAATTTATCTAAAGAAAATTTTGTGAAAAATTTAAAATTTACAAATTCACAAATTATCTGTTGCATTGATATTGATTCAAATGGTAATTATTTAGCAATTAGTTGTTATGGTAAACAATTAGAAATGGGTGGTATTTATGTATATGAATGTAAACATCAAGATATATCAAATAATAAAAAATATAATAAAAATTTTAATTATTCTGATTATAGTGATAATTCTCACTATCAGCCTGTTGATAATGTAAAAATGGAAAAAAATCATGATTTAAATTTAAAAAATGAAAATTTTAAAGTAATTTTAACGAAATTAGATGCATTATTTAAATTTGGTCGAACAGATCGTATGAATGAGAAATTTGTTAATAATGAATTTGAACAACGAGAAGATTCACAAATGTTAAAATCAAATAAAAAATCGAATATTAATGATAAATCATCATCATCGTCACAGAATTTAAATAAAAATACATATTCTGTAAATGATAATAAACCATCAGGATCAGTTTCTAATGAAACATTTGTAATGTCTAAAAAATTGAATGAAGGTACATATAATGTTTTAAAGGAACCAAAAATTGTTGTAAATGATACTTATTCGATTAGTAGTAGAGGATCAACAGATGAAACTGATGTATCAGAATCATTAGATGAAGTTGAATTTATTTAAAATTCTTATTTGTACGATTATACAATTTTCATGTGATTTTGAAAATCTATATCTTATATTATTAAGAACTTGCACGTACATTTACATTTACAATACCACACCAATATCAATTACCATACAGCAAAACCCCATAGTTTGGGACACCTAAACTGAACAGAAGTAGCTACGTGATTATATTGCAATAAAAAAATATTATTTATTTCATGAGGATGCAAAATTATATTTTACAGGAGGACCGAAAATTTGTTGTTCCGCCACTGCATATATGTATTTATAATAGATTGTTATTATTTTAAATAAAATTTTAACAATAATAGAAAATTATTTTCCTTTATCAAAATATTTGCTAATATTATGATTTGCAGAATTTTTATGAATCAATAAAATTGTCAAATTCTTGGAATTATTATCTTATAAATTTAAAAAAAAAATTCGTTATGACGTAGTGATAGAATAAACATGTATCAGACCTTCATTATCATTGTTCTGTTCTGGTTTTTGTGTTTTTTGAATTATTTACCATTGAAAGAAAAATAAATAAGACAACAATAGAATTTTAATTGTGATCGAGAAAATCATTTATGATGAAGAATTTATTTAATCTAGAAACCAATTTTTTTTTATAGGTCAAGAGACAATGGGTTTCAAAAATAAATATTTATGTACATATTTCATAATACATGGTCTTATAGCCAATTTTTAATTTAATTATTTAGGTATATATTAAATTTTTGGTAAATATTAAAATTTTAAAAATTTGGTCAGTAATTGATAATAACTGAAAAATAGAAAAAAAATAGCAGCAATGAAAGACGATACATTGACTGTTAGATCTTAGACCTTGGTATATTTGAAATTGAATGCATAAATTTTAAATAAAAAATTCGTTGAAATAAATAAACAATTCTCATTTAATTTTTGTCCACTTTTTTTTAGTGTTTTATAGATATATCAGCACAAGATCTAAAATGTTCCTGTGGTCCACAACCTGTTCTTCCTTTACCATCTTCACAGATATTCCAATTGTTAGCTGCATATACGTACATTCAAAAAAATTTTTATTTAATTATTGAAGTTACGTAAAACCTAATAAAAAAAATTCCACTTACCAGCTCTGTAGGTCCAACGAAGTACACAATGTTTACATTTTAAATCACTTGGAATTTGAATTGTTGTGTTATACCAACCACGTTTGTGTGATTGTAAAACATATTTTGGTTGTCCGTTTGTAAGTTGAATTTTGTGTTTACTAAAGCATTCATCAGATTCATTTTCATTGTCCATATTACAAATATCCCATTTAAAATCACCTCTGTGATTAGCAGTTAAATAAACTCCAACATTAATGGTACTACCAGATTTGTAATTTCTTACAACTACACCTTCTCCATAACGACCACCAAATTCATGTGCTCGTGGTTTACGATCACCATAAGCATCACCACATAAACCACATTTACCTCCATTTACGTCCCATTGAACCTGTAATAAAAAAAAAAGTGGTGATTAAGCAGAAGATCAATTTCGAGTGCACTTGTCAACTTACACTAATGCCTCCACAATATAAACCATCTTCATCGTTATTAACTGGGGCTGAATGATTATAATGCCATCTTGATGCTCGTCCTGGTGGTTCAAGCATCATTCCATGACTTTGGACGTATGCTATGTAAAGTGAACACGCAACAAAAACAAAAATAAATAATTTTTGATACATTTTGAAGATTTTTTTTTAAAATCTTCCTTTGAAAGTGGAATATTTTTTCTGATTGATTTTTTTAATTTCACATCGTTATTTATATAAAAAATCTAAGAAATTTTCTTGTTGTTACAATGTATGCTTTCTTATATTTATTCTTAATTAAATTTGGTTTAAAATTTTATTACGTTATTTTTAATAATTTGTTTTTTTTTTTTTTCATGTTTATACAGTTGGTTTTAGGAACACATAATATATTTTTTTTTTGTGGGTACAATACAACGTATATTAAAGAATTCAATAACCCTTATTAAAAACAAATAAAAATATTGATTCTTGTAAATATTGATATTATGATATAATATATTTTTCATAAGACAACAAATATTTGTTGTATGTCTGTATGCGTGTATAACTGAAAATGATTTCTTTTTGTTAAACAAAATATTTTACATAAATTTTTACTTACGTACATACATACTGTTGTGGCAAAGATTTGAATTGATTTTGTCTTTAATTTATTCAAATAAGCAACTGAAACCCTTATATAATATAATATTATAAACGTAACGGATTTAAAAAAAAAAAGTAAGAAAAAAGACTGAAACTGCTCCTCTTCATTTTCGATTCCCTGGAGTAATAGAAGGCCTGTATAAGTTCAAATATTCGCTCAACACATTTAATACGTTAAAAATTTGAAAAAATCTGTTTTTGAAAAAGTTATAATTCTGAGTAATAATAGATTACTTATGTCTTACGCAATAAAAACAACCTTATCATCATCATCGACGCAAACTTCGAATTTATTGAAAAAAAAAATTCTTTCATTAAATACAACGTATTTTTTTCCAAATAAATATTTAATTTAAATTTATTTTTCTACTAATATATACCTATAATAGAAAATATAAAAATGAAAACACATATAATTTAATTAATAGTAATATCGGCACATGATCTAAAGTGTTCTTGTGGTCCACAGCCTAAAGCACCTTTACCATTATCACAGATTCCCCAATTGTTACCTGAATTTCAAACAAAAAAAAAAAAAAAAAAAATTGGTTAAAATTTCCATTTAACTTTAGCTTCACAGTGTCATGTATTTTACCTGTTCTATATGTCCACCTAAGTACACAATGTTTGCATTGAAGATTTTCAGGAATTTTTAATGTTGTGTTAAACCATCCTGGTGTATATATTTTAAGTTTATATTCATAACCACCATCAACTAATTCAAGTTTATTTTTTGCAAAACATTCATCAGATTCTTTTTCAGCATCCATGTTACAGATATCAAATTTAAATGTACCACGATGATTTGCTGTTAATTTAACACCAATCGGAATAATTCCATCTTGTTGATTATATGTTTTTACAATAACACCTTGACCATATGTACCACCATATTCATGTGGACGTGGTGTACTTAAACGATAATCATCTCCACATAAACCACATTTACCACCATTTACATTCCATTGGACCTAAAATTATCAACAAAAAAAAAATAGAAGATTGGTGTATCCTTTGAGGCTTAATTTTTTAATTTAACGAATTATTATTATTTTTTTTTTTTAAATAAAAATTAAAACAATGAAATTAACAGTTTAAAAAAAAATTTTTTTTTGTTTTACCGAGGTACCACCACAAAATAATTCATTATCATTATAATTAAAAACGGCCGTTTTATCTCGTCTCCATCTAGATGCTCGCCCGATTGGTTCTAACATCATTCCATGACCGTTTATAGATTTGTTAAAAACAGCAAATTGTATAAAAAAAACGATAAGTGCTAATTTATGATTTTCCATTTGAATTTTGCTTTTAATACGTGATTCTCACTTTCTAAATTTAAATCAATAAAATGAATGAATTTTTCTTGGAATATATCGAATTTATATATTACACAGTTTTATTTGTTTTTTTTTTAATGCAATTTTCGAAATCGAAAATTTTATGAATCATATTATATTGGCCAAGTACATATAATATATTTAACCTTTGTGATATCGAAAAAATTATTATATCATAAAAATATTTCTATCGAAAGAAATGTAAAAAAAAAAATTATTTTGAATGATAAGATAAAATTAGATATTAAAATTTTACAAGCAATATAAATAGTATATATAATTACAAAATAATTGTGTGATCGCGATTTTAATTATTTTACAATTATTTACCCGTTATCAAGTTGTATGTAATTAAAAAAAAGGTCTAGAAAAAAAAAATAAATAAATAATCGATCACTTTTTCGAATGTGATCCTTCATATATGTACATTGATTCAATTGAATGTCTTATCCTTATTATCTGTTGCATTTTATTTTTAAACATTGGAATAGATTCGCAAGATCCCAATGAGAATATAACTCTAATTTGCCTTTTTTAAATACTATTTTTACCTTGAATTGATCTAAATTTTAATTTGAAACACTGTTTGTAGATAAGATAATTTAAAATGTAAACATATATAATTACACATGCCATTGAATTTGAAATTTAATTCATGGATTTATTGTTTTGAAATTAGAAAACTTGTCTAAAAGGTATATGTAGAGTTTGGACTAATTTCAAGTGCATAATTCTTTCTATATAAAAGTGCTTAAACTTTTTTTTAAAATAATAAATACATAATAGACTTTCAAATTCAATTATAAAAGTTTTGAGTAACAAGTAATTAATCCAGCCACTTAAAAATAATTACGTACAGGTATTGCTCTTCTAACACGGTTCCCTACGGGACGATATTTTTTTAGGACTTATATATTTACCGTGTTATAGCAGACATTACCGCCGTTTAAATTTTACTATGAACCTTTTAAACTGTATTAAACATTTTCAAATTTAAATTGAATTTTTAAAAATCTCCCTTTCTCTTCACTTACCGATGTACCACCACAAAAAAGTTCATTATCATTTACATTAACACGAGCTGTTTTAAAATATCTCCAAACTGAAGCCCGTCCTGGTGGTCTCAACATCATTCCATGTCCAATGACATTTTCGATTATTCCAAAAGTAAAAATTAAAAATATTAAATTTATAACGGCCATTTTTACGGACACCGAGTAAGAGTATTAAAAATTAAATAAAAATTAATTTAAAAATTAAACGATTTTTCTTTTTTCCACGACTATACAATTTTGTAAGAAAAATAATTTTATGAAATTGTGAGATTGAAAATCCTTTTTATATCTTAATGCCCAATTTATATTTTTCATTTTCTTTTTATTTTTTTAATTTTGATTTGTGTACTTTGTAAATTCTTTTTTTTTTGATTTTTAATTAATTTATTCAAGTGAGATTTATTTAAATTATTAATAATTCAAAAAAAAAAATTATTTATTTGTTGTTCAAAGTAATCAGATTTTGAATCATTATTAAAATACGTAATTCTTTAAGAAAATTAATACGATTGTAAATTTTACTTATTTAATACGTTATAATTCAATCAATTTACTATAATTCTTTTGTTTGATTATTTGTTTTAATTGGTATGTTTTGCGTAAACGTGCCCACAGTATACGCAAAATTCCGCTTAATATTTCAAAATAATTACACGTGTATACATACTTTAAATATTAAAAGATCGTTGATATTTATATAGTTGGTCTGTACCAATATGTACACATAAGAAAATAATTACTTTTTACACAATCTGTTTTCTATATATTAATGTTTGTTTCTTAATTAAATTTTAAATAAAATCAAATTAAAAACTAGTAAAAATGATGTATACAAAAAAAAAAAAAAATGTAAACAAAATTTTCAAAGTGTAACAAATCATGCCAGTATAACGTGTATATTTTAAACGTTCAAAGCTATTGGTGGTATTTTGGTGGTAAGTCACATGAAAATCGGATTCTATTCCTCATGTACTATAAAGTTTTCACGTGATATTCATGTGACACGATCCAATTAAAACCCTTGGAATACACTTATATTTGTTACTTTTAAAGTCGCATGAAAGTTGTATATAGATTATAGAGGATTCTTTTGGAGATTCTAATGAGGATTCTTATATAACAATAAAAATATAATTTTGTATGACTTACTAAATTGAAATTTAATAAGTAATTATAAATTTGCATACCACAAATCCTCCACAATATAAACCATCATCATCATTATTGATTATATCAACTGATGTATTATCAATACGCCATCTAGATCCTCGTCCGATTGGTTCTAACATCATACCATGACAAGAAATTTGTTTAATATTCAAATAAAATACAATCGAACATAACACAATTTTTGTTAAAAAATTCATTTTTTTTTTTAATTTAAATTTAATAACTGAACTAAATTTAAATCTATGAACTAATTTTAAGCAATTAACCGAGTTGTTTAAAATAATACTGTTTCCTTACGAAAATTTTAAAGTATTTTTATTTTGTCTTTTATATATGATTCCGTTTTCTAGAATAAAGCGGGATAACCCTCAGAAATCATCAAGAAATAAATTTTTTTTTTAATCTAAAGTTTACATTCTCTTATCGACTCAATTAAATTTTTTTTTTTCGAAATGAACGTTTACAAAAGGTACCGTACGAATAGTAAATGAGTAACGAAAAAACAAATTATGTAATAATGTTACAAACTATAAAATGTAGATACTGAAACGATGTTAATGAAAATTTCACGTTTGTAAATCATTTCATTCATAATTTTCTGTTTACATCTCGTAATGTAAACAACTCTTTATACAAAATTATTTGTATAAAATTTGTATAACCTTATGTTACTTCTATTTTGCATTTAATTTTATATACATACGTCGATTGTACGCACCCATATAAGTTCATTTTCATGGAAAATTTATTTTCTAGATATGAAATAAATAATTTTTCCATTTCCAAAAAAATAAAAAATTTAAAAATTTATGATTTTTTTTTATTCGTTTTCTACACTAATGTTTTAACATTTAACCAAATTTAACTAAGGTAATCTTAAATCTTCGAAGGATTATCGGGTTATATGATACATATGTTTAAACTGTTAAAGTCTATCATACAAAATCTTTGTGGCCCACTGTTACTTTTTAACGTAGTCAGTAACCTAATTTTCGAATGGACATTATTTCTCCTTCTTTCCCATTCGGTATATACAATATAACGAGTTTTATTTTTATTTTTATATTTTTGAAAAAAAAAATAGCAATAATTCAAATTGAAAAAAATTAACGACTACGTAAAATTTTTATATTCCATTTTTGAATACAGATTCTTTTCATGTTCTTTTATATTTTTGTCCATAATTATTATTTAAATTTTTAATTACACAAAAGGAAGAAATATTCTTACCCCAAATCCGCCACAATAATTTTCGAATTCGTTATTATTAACTGGAGCTGAAGTATGAATATGCCATCGTGATGCACGTCCAATTGGTTCCATTAATCCTCCATGACCGTTAATCGATACAACTAAATAATTAACAGTTAAAATTATAAAAATTAAATTCATGTTCAAAAACGATTAGAAAAGCCCAGACAAAAGAAATAAGTATACTATTATACTAAATAAAAATTACCAAATTTTTTCCCATATATATATATATGTATCCGTTTGTATTAATTTGTTCGTTGCAAAAAAACGACTTGAACTTTCAAATCAATATATCAAGACCTTCATAAATTGAATTGTTAATGTCTTGAACAATTTGTTTTCTTATCAGTCAAAATTTCTATTTGTACTATTTAAACTTTGAAGGGTAAATACGTGAACTTACTTTATTATCTAATAATTATTTAGATACACATTTTTTAAAATGTATGTCTTCGTTTAGATTATTTCTATAAGAATAGTACTTCGTAACACACAGTTAAATGTGTAAATGTATGAAATGATTTAAGGAGTCTCGTATTCTGAGTTTAAACGGAATCTCAACGGTTTTAAAAGTATGGTGGCATTTGAGAATTTTTACGACCATTTTTGATAAAACACTTTGTAACTCTTTTATTTTTTGTTGTATATCAATGATACGCTTACCTTATGAAAGAGAATCATTTGGCCTTTCATTTGACTCTAATATAACGTCTTTACTCCCTTTATCTTGATTGTTATTAACGATCAAAATGTATGTAGTAACTAGCGAATCAGGGATAATTTTTTTCAAAAAATAGTTTCAACAAATTTTTGTTTTAAAATAATTTTATTACGCTTATACATTGGCTGTTTTTTATTACATTGTTTTGAACTTAAACATTATTTATACATTTTAAATAAACCAATAAAAATAAATTCTAGAAAAAATACATACATATGTACAATTGAAAATGTTTTCTACATAAATGATAGATACATACATACATAGATATTTTGATTTTTATGTAAATTCAAGAAAAAAAAAGAAAAAATTGGTTACTTTTAAAATTTTTACCTATTTTGCATATTTACTTTTAGAATTAAATGGATAAATATTCAGCAATCGTGCTACACCAATTCCTAAAGCAGCTGTAAAATTATGAAAATAAATTATTTTTAAATTTTTGAAAATATAATTCAAAGGTTATATTATTACAAACCTCCTCCTAATATTTTTAATCCCATTTTATTAAAATGTTTATGCTTATTTGATTGTACAAATAAATATGTACCTATGCCAATTGTACCAAAACCACTTGCTAATCTGCATTCAAGGCAATCTTCATTTGAATCTTTATTTTTACTGTTGGCCATATTAAAAAACATTAATAAGACATTGAAAAAACGGTTTTTAAATTAAAACAAACAAATTGGAAAATAGATAAAATAGGACACGAATTAAACACGAAAACTACTGAAATATTTAGGTTATGTTTTCTTCTACAATTTTGGTACAAATGTACTCAATTACTCAATATTCATATGATATATACATTGAAAAAATCTTTTTGAATATTTTAATTAATACACTTTTTTTATAGGCAAAATTCTTTTATTGAACATAAAGAAAATTTTATTCGATTTTATTATTCGAAAATGATTTAATATTAATAATTTAAAATTATTTATTAATTATTTCACAAAATCTTTTTTAAGTTATTCTATTTCTTCTCTTTTAGAAACCGACTTTTCCTAATTTTGTATCAGTCTTTGGATCAGCGGTTAATTCTTGAACAACTACAATTGTTTCATTAATTTTTGTTTGTAGTTGACGAAGACTTCGAATTTGTAATAATCTAAGTATTCTAGCTGGATAATCAAGTTTTGGATCATCACATACAGCATCTTGTCCTTTTTCAAATGGAAATGGTTTACCATTAATCACAATTTTCTTTGAAGAATTACGACTTAAACGTTCTTCAATAACTCTTTTAATAGCTTCTAATTGTACCAAATGATCAGGATGATAAGCAATTTCTAATTTACTAGCTAATACACGTACACCATTAATGAAATCTTTATGATTAACTGTAATTAAAAAGAAAACGGAAAAAAATCAATAAAATTGAATTAAAATTGCCAAAATTTATATAATTTAATAGAAGGAAAAAAATCTTACAATCGATTTTATCAAATGAATTTTGTGCTTTAACACTTGGTGCATTTGGTTTAGATGCTTTCTTCCTTATTTCTTCTGAATTAATATCTTTATATTTTTCTGGTGCATCTAAATATTCAAGACGTACAGCATAACTTAAAAACCAACACATTTCCTCTAATGTTGAATTAAATTTTGGTATCCCAACATCCTTTTTGTATTTTGCATATGCTTTTTCCCATTCATCTAAATTATTAACATTTCTTAATTGTATTCGATCTTCAATTTTATAATGACGAATTTTTTGATCTTCTAACCATAATATTGTGCTAGCAAATGTTTTACGATCTGCAAGAAAATGGAAATTTGCAAAAAGTAAAAAAAAAAAAATTTAGTTCACTACAATAAAACCTGATTACCATTTATATCGAGATTATTTGGTGTTGGATGTTCTAAGGCTGTTAATTTCACTTTAAACATTTTATTTTAATTTCTATGTATTTATTAAATTCCAATAAAGTAGCAAAAAACGTGTCGTTATTTAGAATATGTTTAGAATTTTATAAATTCAGGATTTGATATAAAAAAAAAGATATATTTCTACAACTTGCGGCTTAAAATAATCTAGAAAACACAACAAAGAAAAACGTCAAAATCAAATTAGTCAAAATACTGGTAAATTATGTTTTGATTGAGTAAAATTGTGTTGTGTGTGTTGTGTTGTGTAT
Organism: Anthrax anthrax; assembly: GCA_963971155.1. Lineage (NCBI taxonomy): Eukaryota > Metazoa > Arthropoda > Insecta > Diptera > Bombyliidae > Anthrax > Anthrax anthrax. The sequence continues at coordinate 31,178,817 of OZ020118.1, read as the reverse complement.
TGTGTATCGTGTTTGTTTGCATATCGTAAAAAATGAGAATGAAACAGTGTAAAAAAAGGAGAAATGTTTGAAAATATTTGAAATTTGAAATTGTGGTAAAACATGTGTAGGAAAAATGGGAAAAATAATTTTTAATAAAATGGAACATTCGTATGCGTTGCCGGTTGCCGTTGCTCATCGTTGTTGTTTTATTCTAAAGAAGGAAAAAAAACGAAAACACTAACAATAAAAACACGTGTAAAATAAAAACAGTATCAGAACGAGACGTCAAAATCAAATTATTTATTCTCATAGTGTAAACTATTATTAGTTATGTGATTTGATTTGGTTAAATTTTTATTGTTTTTAAAAGAATTTAATTATTGCTTTGAAGATGTTAAAGAACAGTAAGTATATAATTTGTTTATTCTTTGGGATTTAAATCTTTACTAATACATTCTATCTAATTATTCAGATAATTTTTCTTCACAAAGTGAAAGTGAATCAGATGAACAAAATGAATTAAACAATGAAAATAATTTAGAAAATGGTAATTTAGCATGGGCTGATTGTATATCGAACGTATTAAATTCGGATAAACCAAAAACAAAAAATACATTAATACTTTCTCGTGCTAAAAAATTACATAAAATTAAAGAAAAAAAGAAACCATATGATTTTGAAATTGAAGGTGAACATGAAATTAAGGAAGAAGAAAAGAAACCTGATGAAAATGAATTAGCCCAAAAATTATTACAAATCAAAAAAGAAAAACATTTAGAAAAAGTAAAATCATTTAACCTTAGAGTAAAACCATCAATAAAAGATCGTGAACGAGAGAAGGCATTAAAAAAAATTGCAACAAAAGGTGTTGTACAATTATTTAATGCAGTACGAATACAACAAAAAGAAATTAATAAAGAATTAGAAAAAGCTGGTCCTTTAGATCATCGAAAAGATGCAGTTTTGAATAATATAAATAAACGTAAATTTTTAGATGTTTTAATGGGTGGTGAAAGATCTAAATCTGAATTTATTGATAAACCAGTTAAAGACGAAACTAAAGAAGAAAGTGATGATGATGAAGACGATAATCTAACATCAGTAAATAATCAAGATTCAGAATGGAGTGTACTCAGGTGAGCTAAATATTTAGAAAATATTTAAATGAATAACTCATTGATGGTAAAACTTTCATTCCTTTCAGAGATGATTTTATGACTAACAAAAAATTGAAACATTGGGATCAAGAAAGTGAAGACTCTGAAAATCAAGAAACTAAAAATTATAGTGACGCATTTTCAAGCAACGATGATGATAGTGATTGAAGTGAAATAAACAAATTTTCCTAGTAAAAATTTTAATTTAATTTTTCAAGTCCTTCGTTTCTTTTTTTTAAAACTTAAGTGGAATTTAAAAATTTCTACAATTGTTATTTCATTGTTAGTGAAAATGGTCCACTTGGAGAATAAATTTGTAATGGTGACGTTGGATATAATGTTACTGGTAAATTCCATATCATTGTTTCAATTGGTATATCTAATGGTGCACGCCATTCACCATCAGTTTCTAGATTTGCGGATCCTAAATCTAACATTGTACTAGTAACAAATTCAAAATGTAATCTCCATTTAACATCAACTAATTCTGTTGAAAATGATGGTGTTACAAATAATGGCACATTAATTATAATTTGTGTTTCTAACATTGATAAACAAACTTCATGATATTTTGTATGATCTGTAATTTTTCCCATTAAATCGGTACATTGCTGTTGATCAGAATTTTGACCAGAAGAAGATGACGATGATGTTGAAGATTGCTGCTGGTGTTGTTGTGAAATTTGCGAATGCTCTTCTAATTGATTTGATTTGATTTTATTCCGTTTTATTATCTCCTGTGATTGAAGTGTAACTGAAAATTGTACACAACGAACTTCTCTATTTGTAAAATCTAAAGTACCGACAATATCTTCGCCTAATTTATAAGATGATTTAAATAAACAAAATCGTCCAACATGACCACGTTTATTTGAAATCTTATAAAATTTTGGTAAACGTCTGGCTGTAATGTTCTGTAGAGAGATTAAAAAACAAAATTATAAAATTTTATAATCCAATAAAAATTGAGTTTATTTACAAGAACATTTTGCCACGCAATTTCTACATCAGATTCAGTTTTTTTATTCTCTAAAAATGGATTTGTTGGTGCTAATTCTTCATTTGTGTCGTTACATAATGCTGGAACTTCATCAGGTCGAATTATAACTGGTAATGGTAACACACGAATTGGTACACTTAATCTTTGAACTTTCGATTTAACACGTTGTGTTGCGATTGTTATTCGATAAAAATATTTGATATCATGACCACGATATGTTGGTGGTCCATCAAGTGGAAGAGTTTCTCTGAAAAAATCTTTAAAAAAAGAAGAAAAAAATGAATCAAATAATTGGTTATTAAACCGTTAAAAATTTAATAAGGTACGTTGACGACAGTAATACCCACATGTTTTCGTCTCCCCAGAATTTAAACGTAAATCACAAAATAATATTTTTGGTTTTGTTTCAATCAATATTTCACCAAGATCTTGTGTTACAATACCTAATGATGTTTTAGTTGATTCTGGTAAATCTGTTGTTACCGTATTATCTTGTTCTTTAAATGTTGAATTTAAATAGCAATGAATTTGTACAGTTGCCCATGCCAAGTTTTCAAACGAATCACTAAAAAAGAAAAAAAAATTCAAATTTGTTTATTATTTTTGTGCACCAATCTTGCACCAATCTATAATAAGAATCAATCGAATCAGTATAATTTCGATTTGTATACAAACCGATTACTTTGTGCAATTAAATGTTGTGGTGTAGATGGATTTGTAAATTCTATTAAACATTCAACTATTTCTCCAGTTAAATAAATTGGACTTTGTTCACGTACTAGTTTTGCTATAATTTCAATCATTTTTAAAAATTTTCATTTATTTAATACCACTGTTTAAAATATGTAAATAAATAATTTTGATGATGACAATGAATGATGACATTACATACATTGAATTGCACCGCATCGCATCGCATTTAGGAAAATCAGCAAAAAAAGAAGCCACAAATGGAATTTTCATACATCATGAAACGATGAAATATGATTCAAATTCCAAATTTAATATTTAGTTTAAAAATTTTGGAATTAGGATTTAGGGAAAATGTCATTTATACTATTTTTTTCATTCCCAGTTTTATATTTCTATTTTCTGGATTTTGGAATTTGGTATTTTCTGTTCTTTTTTACGTTTAATGATTATTATGTTTCATTCTTTTGTATGTGGATTGTATAGATTTTGTGTGGATTGTATTCGATTTGTATTAACATAAGGAAAATATTGGGGAATTTTATAGTGTAAAACTCAAAAGTATAGAAAAGATTGTTTAAGTATATTCTGGTAAGTAAAGAATAAATTTTATTTAATATTCCATTATTACATAATTTCCTAATTAATAAATTTTGGAAACATTAAAAATTTCTTCTTTTTTTTTCGAAATATTTGTGATAAAGAAATGAATAAAATTTTAAATTAGGATATAAATTAAAATTGAAGATAATTTCATGATGATGATTGATCTTGATGATAGAAATATATATCGAATTAATCTATTCGGCAAGTCTCGGTATATTTAAATAACAATGGCGGTTTTCATACATACAATGAATGGTATTTTGGATTTGGATACGTCACAACTTTTTTGATTGAAAATTGAAGTACACATCATTAATTTATTTATTGGAAAGAATTACATTTAATTAAAAAAGTTTAAACTATACAGTGCAGTGTTAAATTCTTATTGAATTTTAAAATTCTTTTCAAGGATATTTATTCGGTCTTTTTATCGCTTTTTATTAAAGAAATTTTTTTCTGTGAAATTGTATGTGCATTTTTTTTCTTTTAATAGAAATTCATTCATTATTTTTTTTTCGAAAAAGATTGGAAAATTGAAAAACTGTAATCGGTATTTTTTTTTCTCTTATAGAATTTGATTTATTACATAGTGACATCATCATTCTTGTCCGGTCATCAAACTCTTTTTTTTTCTTTTATTTTATTTAATTTTAATTCAAATCGTAAGTAGGAAAAAAAGTTACAAATTCTTTTATAAAAAATTTAAAAAAAAAAAAAAAAACAAATTTTTAATTCAAAAATTCCAAATGGAACCTTTTTTTTGTTAACTTCCTGTTTATAGTGATATGTCATAAAATTCTTTGAGAAAGATATTTTCATTTTTTTGTATTAATTTTTATTTTATGACCCTTTGGAGTGACTAACTGTGCCACTCAGCAATTCTTTAAAAAGCAAAAAAAGAAAAAACAATTCCTTTTCACAACAAAAAATTATTATCAAATGTGGTTAGTACTGAGTTGCAAGTTGCATTTCAAATATTTTTTTAATTTTTTTATACATAAGATAAGGTCGTTGTTACTTTCTTATCAGTTGAAAAAAAAAAAATTGCATATAAAATATTGTACATAGATTTTAAACGAATCTAATGAATTTTTCTATTTTAGAAATGCTCTAGTAAAACCTTAAAAGTGATATTTTACATGATACTAAATTGCTTACTTTCTAATTGCTACATCAGCACAATTTTTTTTTTACCCTCCTTACTTTTTATACTCACGACATCTCATTATAATTTATAAATTGCACTATTCCATTTTCATATACATATTTAATTTGATGGCTGCATAAAAATACTTATATTCGAAGAGATTTGAAATATGATTTTAAATCTTAAAAATAAAATTTTGACCTGTAGATGCAATAGGTGTGACATTCTTATCTCTCGATTATTTGTTAATTTTTGTTTTTATTGAGAAATTAAAATTATTTTTATGATATCGATTTAGAAGCACATAGTTACCTGTTTTATTTTAAATTAAACGCCAATTTTTACAATCTAAAATAAAAAAAAATTTTCTGTCTTTTTTCCTTTAAAACAGGTCAAGTAAACAAGTTACAAAGATTGGAAAAGAAAAGTTTAAAAAATAACATTTTGTTTTTTTTTATGCGCTCATCATTTTATTTTTATTTTTTTTTTGTTTTCTGTTTCTACAATATTGAATGAGAAAGACAACAATTTAAACAAAACAAAATATATTTAAAAAATCTTGGCGAAATATAATGCAAAAATGGATCTTCATGTATTAATTGTGATTGCATGCGTATTTTTAGCATCATTATTTTCATTATTATTCATTAATAAATTTTTTCGTGGTAAAACATTTGAGGAAGTCGCAGCCGAAAAACGTTTATTAGCTGAAAAATTGTATGGTCCATCAAAACCGAAACAACGACAACAACGTAAATTATCAAATAAAAGGGATATTAGAAAAGATAAACAAAAACAACAAAAGTTAACAAAAGATATAACTAATACAGTTGGAAATGCGGCAAAAGAAACAGATTTTGAATCACAAAATGACAGTGATATACAATCTGAAACTCAATCTGAAAGTAGTCCGTCACATCATAATAAAAAAGTGCATGTAGAATTTGTTGAACCTGAGATAATTGAAGATCTAAATTTGTCATCGGTTCAACAACAGAATCGTTCTGCACCTGTAGCAGATAAAAAGAAAGAGAAACAACGTAAAGTTAGTAATTCAAAATCATCAGGAACATCTGGAATTCTTGTGAATAAATCTGAACCAGTTGTTGTTAAGGAAACATTAACAGCTGAACCATTAAATCATTTTGATGTCAAACAACCAAAAGATGTGTTGGAATTGAAGAAGCAAACTAAAGAATTATCGTCACAACAATCATCATCATCATCAACAAGAGATGATTCAAATGAAACAAAGTCACAAAGTGGTAATAATGAGAGTAAAACTGCGAAAGATAGCAAAACAAAAGAAACAAAAAAATCTACAAAAGCCTCTAAAAAGGATGAGAAAGAGAAAATCGAATCTATGATTACACAACATCAACAGCAACAGGTACAAGAACCAATCGCTGTGAAAGAGACAAAACAGCATGAAGAGAAAATGAATAAAAATATTGAATCACCAAAAAATCAAAATAAAAAACAACAAAAAAAGAAAATGGAAAACAATGTAATTGATCAATTAACTGGATCAGATATAATTGGCGTTAATGCTCTGATGTCATTATTTAATCAAGCTGAATTGAATCGCAATGAAATTCAAATATTGATTGATTACTTATTAAATAAACAACAAGATGCTCCAGTTAATCATTCTGAATGGAGTGATGACATCGTTCAAAAATTGAAAAAACAATTAAATGAAAAAGAAAAAGCACTTCAAGAAGAACAAGAAGCATCAGCTGGTATACAAGCTAAGTTACGTGATTTACGTACTGAAATTAATACAGAACGTGTACATTTTAATGCAACAACAAAAATGTATATGGAAAAATTACAATCAAAAGATACTGAAATTATAAATTTAAATCAAGAAATACAAAATCTTAATGAAAAATTTAATTTAGAGCGTCAACAATTTCAAGCTAAATTACGTCATGAGAAACAAGCTAATTCACAAGAATTACTATCTCAAATACAACAATTAAATGAACATAATAAACGTTTACAATCAGAAATTGTTCAATTACAAATGATTGCAAATGCATCACATCAAACAGCTGAAGATACAAAACAAAAAATGAATGAAATTGTACAACAGCAAACAAATCAAATATTAACATTAGAAAAAAATTTAAATGATGCTAAAGATCAAATAGCACGACAACAATATGATTTAGAATTAGCTAAAATTGTTGAAAATGAAAAAGAAACTAATAAAGTTGAAATACGTAATTTACAGAATGCATTAGATTCAACAAAATCTGAATTAAATTTAGCACAAAATGATATTAAAGAAAAGCAAACAGCATTAGATTTATTGCATAAACAAATTGAAAATTTTAAAATACAAATTGATGTTATTAATGATAAATATTTAGAACAAACAAATAATTATGATAAAATTAAAATAACATTAAATGATATACAAAATGTATGTAATGAAAAAGATAAAAAAATTTCTGAATATGAGAATAAAATAAAAAATCTAACATATAAAGAAGATGAATTAATTAAACAAATAAATGAACAAAAAGAGAAAAATAATGTAAGTTTAAATCATTTAAAAAACAAAATTGTTGCATGCATAAACGATTTTTTTTGTTTTGTTTTTCGTAATGCCTTCATACAAATTGTCCAACACGTTGAAAACCTTATTTTGGTTCCGTTGGATAATGTGTACAAAGCATAATATAATAAAATCTTTATTTTATAAATTCAAGATAACCTACAGAGAAATTTGGTCAAATTGAAATCGCTTGAATTTATGAAATGATATAAACTTTAATTAAAATCAAATTTTTTACTTAATTTAAATACAATGAAGAAATTTTGGGTTTTTTTTTTTTATTGAGAATTTTTTAATTATAAGCTAACAAATTTTCGAGTTATTTCGATTTTTAATTTAAACAGCTTCGTTTTTAAAGAAAAAAAAAATCCAAAATAATTTCATTGCGTACAACAGTCTTCATCTAATTTCCACAAAAATTAATTTATTTTATTTTTATTTTATTGAGTTAACAATTTTTGACGATAATAATAATTCACGGTTTTATTTTTGTTTCTTTTTCAATTAAAAAAATGCTTCTTTATAATTACCACGTTATTCAAATATGTAATGCAAACGTATATTTAATGGGTATACGTGTGTTCTTTAATCTTGAAAAAAAAAAAACATAAAAAATAATAGGAATTACGTACGAAAAATTGGAAATTGGTTGAAGCATTACAAAAAGCTGAAACTGCTACAAGTGCAAATAGTTCAACTGGTATTGTTGTTAACAGAACATATAATAATTTAGTTGTAAGTGTCTTCTTATTTGTCTACTTTTATTATTTTTTTTTTTTGTGTTTTTTTATTAATTGTAAGTGTTTATTATGTTACTTAATTTTTAAATTTGTTTTTCAATTGAATTTTCCTTTCACAAAGATTTTCATCTACATTTATTTCTTCTTTTTGTTTTCTTTTAAATTTTAGACAAAAACTGATACAACTAAAGATGAAAATCGAATACGTGAATTATTCCAACGTTTATATCCTGATGCTGTTAAATTAGCATCTAATTCAGCATTAACATTATCATTTGATCAATGGATCGAACATGTAATTACAACTCACACTAAACAATTTATAGATAATTATAAATTATCAAATATAGATAATAATATAAATAGAGATAGTAATAATATAACAACACAAACATCAATTACAATTAGTAATAATAATGATGAGCAACAAGAACAACAGATGATGATGCAACATAATTATATAAATGATAGTAATAATCATACAGTATCATCATCAACAACAGCAGCAAGTAGCAATCATTTTGAAGGAACACCAACAGATTTTAAACGAGATAATAATAATAGTGATAATAGTGATGTTAAAAATAGTAGTAATCATCAGCAGCAATATGAAAATGAAACAAAACAGATTCTATTAGAAAATGTTCAATTAAGAGCTAAAGTAGAACAATTGACATCGATAGTCACAAAAACTGTAAGTTAAAAAATAAAATATTCATTTGGAATGAAATATAATCAAACTGTTTTATTTTATAGGAAAATCTTTTAACGAATTTAGAAACACAAGCACGTGATCAAGAAGCACATTGGCGAAATGTGGTACAATCAAAAGAAGAAGAAATACATTTATTAAAATATTTAATTAAAAATCGAAATGGACAGGTAAAGAAGAAAATTTCTAATTTTTTAATTTTAATAAATTTTAAAAAATTTTGAAATTTTGTTTTTTTTTTTCTTAAATTTTTACAGGACATTTAATATTGATGAAATACTGCCAAATTATTTTTTAATTATACAGTATATAATATGATTGCCTTCCATTAAGCAGAATTAAAAAAAAATAATAATTTAAAAGTAAAAATACAACGTAACACTACAAATTAAAAATCATTGAATTTGTAAATGAATAAAAATCCATGAAATAAATTTAGTTAAAAGAACAAATTAAAAGTAAAGCGTATCTTAAATTCGGTAAAATAAAAATAAAATGACAGTACGATGATTAGAAATTTTTCATCAAGAAAAAATCTTAAAAGAAAATAACATAGCAATTTAAAAAGAAAAAAAAGTTTTATTCGTAAAAAATAATGAGTAAAAATATTCCATTTTCCTTTTTTTTTTGCTTTTCGAAAATTTTCAGTTTCAATAAAAAAATTTTTTCTTAACTTAAATTTTTATTTTTGTCTTCCTTTTCATTTCTTCTTTTTAAATTTATTCGATATTGAATATTATTATTTTTTTAAATAAGAAAAAATTAAAAGTTAAAAATAAACATAACATATTATATATAATATATATTTTTATAAATGTTAATTTAAGACTTAAAATGAAATTTTACACTTAAAAAAAATGAGAATGATTTTTGAAGGAAATTATTACAAGAAATAACACATGGAAAAGAGTTTTGTTGTAGAAAGTCAACAAAAAGTAACATTTTTAATATTAAGAGAAAATCTATGACTTGAAAAACGCGTTTATTATTTAAAAACTTTATGCGAAAATAAAAAAAATTAAGATGATATCTAAGAAAGCAATTAAATAGTTAATAACGCAATAAAGAAAAATTTATTTATAAATCAATTTTTTTATGCTTTAATTTTTTTTTATTATTTGCTAATTTTAGCTTGCAATGCATTTCTCAAATAAAATAAAAATGTGTAGAATTAAATAATAATTTGAAAAAGATCATAACAATAAATTACATCCACAGAATTAAAAAGGAAAAATTGGTTTATAGGGGCAAAAAGGAAATTATGAAAATTTACAAACATTAAAATTTTTAATTGTTAACATTATCGTGTAGCTGCGTATCGGTCTTCGCTTATATTATTGTGCATGATATTAGGAAATAAAAAAAACATGTTATTTTATAATTTAAAAAATAAAAAATAAAAACAATTTATTGTTAAATATTTTCTATAAATACAATTTTTCTTTGTTTATTTTAGTTTTATTTATATTTAATTTTGTCAAAAAAAAGAATTATATAAAATAAAAATTATAAATATCGTGGACATTTTTTATACAAAAAATTAAGATAAAACTAAGAAAAAAAAACGACCTTAGAAAAATAAGAAAAAATAAAAGCAATTTATACATACATATACTACTTATAGAAAAACGAAAATAAATAAAATAAAAGCAAACAAACAATGAATAAATGTACACGTCGAATACATCGTAACAATTATAATAACAAAAATAAAACGAAAAATTAAAAAAAATTATTGTAATATTATTCCGATTTTTCTTTTCAATTATATTATCTACGTAAATTATATATGTATAATTTAATTTTGTTTAATTATATTCTATTTGTGCAAGGAAAATAAAACGTTTTATTTTTTTTTATAATTAACGTTTCTTTTAATACATTTTTTTGTCGTAAGTTTATAAGTATTCAACGAAAAATGCATTCATTTTTTTTTTTTTTTTTTTTGTAATTAGATTCAATTATAAAAGTTATTTTCTTTTAGTAATCCATTTATAGTTAAAATAAAAAGTTACATAAGAAAAAGAGAAATACTATATTATGATGAGTAAACAAATCGAAAAAAAAAATATGTAAAAAAATTAAATAAAGTCATTTATAAAATACATACTAAAAAAAATAATTTGAGTTATTTTATTTTTTCACGGGTTTTTTAAAATTGGTTTCGAGAAGTTAAGTTGAAAATATGTAACGATCAATTTTAAATGAAATTTAAGATTGTGGCTGCTTTTTTAATCTGTAGTAAGAAATTTAAGCCAGTTGAACGTCAAAATTTTATTTTAAGGCAATGATTCTAATTTCTAATACCTTTTTAATTGAATCAGTGCGAAACTGTTATCCATTGAAAAAAAAAAATTTTTTTTTTTGACCTTTCTGTTCGTTTTTTTTCTTCTTGAAATTTTCCAAATTTTTACCTTTTTAGAGGATCTCAAAATGAAATAAAATGCTTAAAAATTTACATTAAATTGAATGAATTTTTATTGTAATATCATTTCTACTTTTATACATTTATGTAATTATACGATTAAAGAATATTTGTTTTTTTTTTTAACAAATTACATACATTCTTATTTAATAAAGGTTTAATGATACCAAATTAAATGGTCTACAATTTTATTATTTTGTAATTGATATTTCTTTTTGTGATCAGTTTGTTTTAAATATGAAAAAAAAAATGAAGATACATACATATTTACTTATTCTTGTATGATTTTATGTGATTGTGTTGAACTTTACATTTTTAAATAAATATCATCATTTTAACAAGAAATTGTAAATGGTACTTTATTCACTTGAAATTAAAATTTTAATTATGACAAAAGTTTAAATTTATCTTAAAGATAATTTCATTTCATTTAATTTTTTCCAAAAACGCAAACAAACAAAAAATTACATGAACATTTTAAATTATTTACATAATTTTCTTCATGTTATGTAATTTTTATTTGCTATTTGTTATCCAAATTTGAACATCTAATAAGCTTATGTTAATAAAATGTAGGTATAACTTAAAAGTAATAATAATACATACATAGTACAATTTATATTTAATTACATTTATATACGTTTTAGATTTACATATTTTTTATTTTTCTTGGTTTTTATCTCGTTTTTGTTTAATTTATTTATTTATTTATTTTTTTTTTCATTTATATTTATTTATTCTTTATCACCCATTTTAACTTTTGATGTCATATAAATTCCAACTATAAGACCAAATAGACCAATAGCTGATCCAAAAATTTCTACAATTAAAATTTTAACAAATAATGCTGAATTGGCAGCATCTGCTAATGCTGCACCAGATCCAACTACACCAACAGCAATACCACAAAATAAATTTACTAAACCAACTGATAATCCAGCACCAAATAATAAATAACCAGCTGTCCAATTATGTGCTCTTATTATTGGATTATTTCTAGCTATTTCTTCAGTAAAACCTTCTAATAGACCAGATAATACAATTGCTGTTATTAGACCATAAATAGCGACAGCTTCACAAAATATGACTGATATTAAATTTTTTGTTTTAATCCGTGGTGCTTTAACACCACCACCAATTATACTAACACCAGTTGTATGAATACCAAGTGCAGCACCAACAACTGATAATGCAACTGCTAAACCAATACCAATTGTTGCCCACATATATGGTGATGATTCCTCTAGAAACCACCCAATGCTAACTCTTTCACCTTTACCAGTTAAAACATGATAAAGAGTAAGAATTATTGATACTGATACTGTTGTTCCAGCGAATGTATATCCAAGTAATGCTCTCATGATTTATTTGATGATCTGATATAGAAATTTTGCAATTTTATTTTTAATTAAATTTTATATAAGTTAAATTTAATTAAATATTGAATTTTCTAAGTTATAAGCAAAAAAGAAAATATATTCACTCTATAATTTTCTCCTATTGAAAAAACTCCTCTATCACATGACACATATGACACTTATCAAATGACAACGAAAATGAAAAGCAAGAAAAGATTGAATAGATGAAAATTTTTTAAATTTTTATTTAATTTCATTTTCCAATCATTTTACTTCATGAGTTCACAATTCACATCTTAAAGCATTTCAGCGTCATGTAACGATAACATTTGGAACTACGATTCAAATTTTATTTATAGCACTTTATTATTTTATAGCACATTTTATAGCACCACAGCGCAGCTGATTGTACTGAAGCATATAAAAAAAAAAACGTCTCGTGCTTTTTCTTTATATGAATGAATGAATCAAGTAAACAAAAACAAAACAAAACAAAACAAATTTATGTATATACGTATACGTGTTAAATCAGTCGTGTTAAATTGTCATTCAATATTTTATAAGGCACAAGAATCAAGATACTTAATAGTTAATAAGCAACGGAACCAGTCCACGTCCAGTTGAAAAGATAGAAATTTTTAGTTCAATTAATAGTTTCATAAAAAATTAATATTTCTTTATTTTTGATTTTTTCGACATTTAATTTAATAAATTTAAGAATTTCAAAGATAGGAAAATATAAAAAATTAAAAACCAAGAAAAACAAAATTACAGGAATATAAATATGGGAAAAAATATATTAACGTATACAATTTTAATCATAATGTGTTATTTAATTTGTAATGTTAAATCGTGGGATACAGATGAATTGGAAATATTTGATGTAGTCGAAGAAGTTAACCAAAATTTTTATGATTATATGGGCATAACACAGGTGAAGAATACAAAGATATAAAATTATTACTATTATTAATTATTTTTTGTATTGTATTCATTTTAGGATGCGACTAATCAACAATTAAAAAGAGCATTTCGTAATTTATCAATAATAATGCATCCAGATAAAAGTCAAGATGCTGATGCTAATATAAAATTTCGAAATTTAGTTGCTATTTATGATATATTAAAGGATCCAATTAAACGTGAAAAATATGATAAAGTATTAAAAGATGGTTTACCAAATTGGAAATCTGCCGTTTATTATTATCGTCGTGTACGGAAGATGACATTAATTGAAATGACATTTATATTATGTATAATAATAACAATTGGACAATATTTAACAGCATGGGCAATTTATTTAGAACGAAAATATACTGCCGTATGTAAATCAATTACATAAAATTTTGTATTTCATTTAAAAATTTCATAATTTTAATATGATTTTTTTTCTTATGTTTAGGAGCAATTATTTGGAACAAAGAAAAAACGCAAAAATAAAGCAAATAGTATTGATATAAATGCAATATTAAGTGAGATACCATCACCAAGTATTTATGTAAGTGTGTACTATCTGTCTGACTTTTGAATGATTTCAGTTCAATAAATTTTAATATTTGATCAATTTGATCAATCAAGCGTTTAAAATTAGGAAATAAAATTAAAAAATTTCTTTTGGTTTTAATTTGATTCGAAATGCACGATGTCGTATTGTATTAGATTAATAGTGGAACAATTAATCCGGTTGACTACCTATAAGCAAAGTCGAAGTAATTTATTGAGCTGAATAAACCGGGAATAATAGCAATCTAAATTGTCTCCCGAAATAATTTTCTGGTCTACCACTGTACACATGGTCTATGGTTTGCAAGGCAAATTTTGAATTTATTTTATTTTTATTTTTAATTTTTTAGAACACACTTCCATTTCAAATACCTAAAGCAATTTGGTATCTTCCATCAACAATAAAATCTATTTTTGAAGCTTTAATTGAATTTAAAACAAGGGAATTGGAAAGAAGACGATTGTAAGTTTTTTTTTCTTCAGTTTTTTTTAAATGTTGGGCAAATTGTAATTTCCACGAAAATTTTCATTTTTTTTTTTGTTGGTTTTTTATTACAGAGAAATTGAAGAACAAAAACGTTTAAAATTACAAGAAGAGGAATTGGCTAAAGAGCGTGAGGCAAAAAAAGAATTAAAAGAAACGTTAAGAAGAAGAAAACAACAACAAAATATTGCACCTGAAAAAACTGATGAAGAATTAGCTGGTTATTCGATACCCAAAATACATGGATTAGATTCAGGAAATTCAATAAGACCAATAACAAATACAAAAGTAATTTATTTAATAAAATAATATTAAAAATTTCATGCCTAATATAAATTTTTGTTTTTCAATTTTAGTCAACTAGTAATAGCGGTGGTGGTGGTGGCCTTTGGACTGATGAGGATTTAATTGAATTAATACGTTTAGTTAAAAAATATCCAGCTGGTGGTACAACAAATCGTTGGGAAATTATTAGTGAGATAATGAATCGTACTGTAGCTGAAATTACATTTATGGCTGGTAAATTAAAAGAAAATGGTTATAGAGTACCAGGTTATTCTGATAATACAAATATAGAAAATAATAGTATTATAAATAATGAAACAGAAAATGATATAAATAAAATGAAAAAAGAAAAAAGTCGTAAAAAACAACAACAACAACAACAATTAACTGTGCCCGAAATGAATTGGACACAAGAGCAGCAGAAAGCTTTAGAACAGGCAATTATTAAATATAAAAAATCATCAAATCAAGATCGTTGGCAAAAAATTGCTAATTGTGTACCAGGTAAAACAAAAGAGGAATGTTTATTACGTTATAAATATATTGTTGAATTAATTAAATCACAAAAACAAAATTCAAATGAAACAGCAGAACAAAAAAATGATGATAATATTGAAAATGAATTGAAAAATGATAATGATGCACAAAATAATAATGAAAATGAAGCCACAATAAAATCAAATCAAGATATAGAAAATAAAGAAAAAATTGAGGATAATGAATTTCAATTATGTGATCGTAATGATACTTCGCAAATAATTAATAATGATTATCAGGAACAAAATACACAAGATATTCCTCGATGTGATGATAATCAAGAGGAAAATACAAATTATGTAGAAGAGGGAAAAGAAGAAAATATTAAACAACAACGTCAGGGTAAACCACGTAATAAAAGAAAAGAACGAAAAAAACGACAAGAATATTTAGATGATGATGATTTATCTGATTGATTCATGTAATTATGTGCAAAAATAAAATGAATAAAGAAAAATAGAAACTAAAACTAATGTTTATATTTTTATTCTTAAAATATGAAATGGGTAGAAGTTCAGCTTAAATATTTTTATAAATTAAATGGTTATTTTTATGACTGTACAATAAAACTAATTTTTTGTTTTTTATTTATATTTTTAGTTCTTTATATTGCTAGTAAAATTAAACAATGCATCATAACTTTTATCTATGTTACATATTTTTCTTTTTCTTTTTTTAATCTTCTTGTTCTCGCAATACAATAATTTATTTTTAATTTTTATATTCGCATTTTTATATATGTTTGCATAGTATACACAAATTAATTCAAGATTAAGTAGAATTCATTAATTGGTAAGGCTTAAATTGACTTCACAATTTTCCTCCTACATTTTATTCCTTCTTTTTTGATTGCATTTGGTATTATCTACTTAATCTGGAACATTCTGTATAGGTATTTTTTTTATTTTTTTATTTTTTAATTATCATTAAATACACAAAGCCAAATATAAATGTTTAAAGAGAGCGACTTAATTGTGATTGAGAATAATGTAGCCTCCACTTACACATCTCCACTTGGCCTCCACTTGGTTGAGTCGCTATACAAATAACTAAAACCACTAAAACACAGTACGACGCTTCTGAATTAAGTTAAAATTTAGTAATAACTTGGGATGATACATAGAATAACGGTTTTTATAACGGCAATTTTTTAAATGATTTCGTTTTTTTTTTTTGTTTTCTTCTGAAAATGTATTTCTAGAAAATTTTATTTTTCCAAGATTTTTCGCTTTTCAAAAAAAATTTTTCATTTCATTCGATATTAACAATTTTGTGCTATTTAATATTTTTAATTGACAAGTAAATTGATTAAAAATAAATTAAAAAAAAAAAACTAATGTTTAGTTGCATAGGACACGAATTATTTAAAATAAAAAATTTCGTACGGTTGGGATACGCAGCTTTCATATGTTTTCAGTTTACGTACATACAATCGATTGAAGTTTAAGCAAAGTCCAAGCCAATTCAAGGTTGGACTAAAATTTAACGTTACGCGTCGTATTTTGTTTTAGCTTCAATATTTATAAATTTTTATTTATGTTTTATTTTTATTTAAAAAAAAAATAAATAAATAAATTTATTATCGTATTACATAAAATTTTATGATAGAAATAGAAGAGAGAAATAAGCAATACACATACGTAATTATATATAGAAGAATACACATATGACATATATTAAGGAAAATATGTGTGTGTGTGTTTTACTTAATATGTAGATAAAATGTACACCTCTACAAAAATTCGTTATTTAATATTTACATTATGATTAAAAAACTATACATTTCGCGACTACCGTTATTTAGTTATTATTCTTATTTTTTTAATTTTTTATAATTTTCTTAATTTTATTTAATTTGATTTTTTTTTATTACATAATATAAATTATGTTTGAATGTACGAGGATAAGTCAAAAAGTTTTTGAAACGTTGCAAAAAAAAAAAAAGAAAAAAATGAAAGAAAAATTAATTAGCTGTGAAGATATTCAGTCGAAGTATCTAATTATTTTTTTTTTTTAGAACCATTTAACAATAAGTAGTATTTTCTGTTTTTAATGCTGTGCTGTATACCATGTTTAAAATCTCAATTGGATGTGCGTTTTGATTGCAACATTTTTGTTTTTGATCTATTTTGGAATGTTTTGACGATTTTTGAATAATTCAATAAAGTTATTAAGAGTTCAATCTCTACACTTAATTGCGATTAAATTTTTTTTTTTTTTTAGCTAATTAAATTAAATCATGCAATATTTGGTTTGGTATTAGTTTCAGCATCATCATCTTCATCATCATCATCGTTATTATCATGTTCATTTACAAGTAATGGACTATCATCGTCTAATTGATTTGATCCTGGTGGTAATGTTGTACCAGGTGTTGTAGGTGCTGATCGTGATATCCATCCATGACGACGTCCACGTCCTAAAAATCCACCAATACCGACTGGACTTCTTGTCGATCTGGTTCTTGTTGCTAAACCCGTTATAGGAATATACATAGTCTTTTTAGTTGGTTTAGTATAAAAGAATTTTTTCTTATTTGGTTGTAATAATGATGAAGGACGTCTGCTTAGGTTTGAAGTAGTTGCCATTGTATTCGTGGACATGGCTATAGCATTAGTTGTTGTAATACATTTATCAGTATTATTAGTACCTGAAATTGTTGTTTGATCAGCAACATGATCATCATTGGTTTCATCTCCGTCTATTGATGATGAAAATTGTTGATTAAATTTACGTTGAATTTGTTCGAGTAATTCTTTTATTTCACCCCCTGTTGGACTTGTCGGTTGTGGTGGTGATAATGATGGTGGCGGTGAATTAATATTAGCTAAACTACTAACAGCTGAACATGTTGTTGATGTAATATAATGACGATGTGTATTATCATCACATTTAATTGTAGAATTTTGTTGCTGCTGATGCTGGTTCTGTTGAGGCTGATGCTGTGGATGTTGCTGATAAAATTGACAACATGTCATCTCTAAACTATGTCGTAATGTATTCAAATTTCGATGATAATCATTTTCACCACCAGGAGGCACTGTTATTATTGAATTACATGAATTATATAATATACCGTTATTACTGTAATTATTACCAAATTGTCGTTGATTAACTACTGATGAATTATCAGATGGTAAGTTATTTGTTGTTTGGGTCATATTTAATTGTCGTAAACCATTATAACTGTTGTTTACAAATATATCACTAATACTGCTATCATTACTATTTATAATACATCTAGATTGTTGTTGATCACTTTGACAAGATGTTTCTTTAATTAATCCAACAGGATTATTAGACCTTTCTTCGAAATTTTCACTTTTTGAATTTCTAAGTGCTGTTGTTGTTGTTGTTTGACATATAGGATGATTTGTACTACTACTACTACCACTACTATTATTATTATTATTATTGTTGCTATTGTTATTATTATTATTTAAATTGTTATTATTGTTATTGCTGTAATTGATATTGTTGTTATTGTTATTGTTTCTTGTCATTATCTGTACGGTATCACAATCACGATCACGATCATGATCACGATTATCATTATCATGATCATAGCCCTGGTATTGCATTGTATCAATATCCTGTATACAAATTTGTAATTGTGATGATGCTGATCTTGGTATTAGAAAATGTTGAAATTGTGATGAATTAATTGTAGCCGTATCTGGGCTAGCTGCCCTTGAATATGTTGGAGGTATTAATGTATTTGCATCATTAGCTGTACATATAAAACTTGAACTTAATGAATCTACAGTACTTGTTGCTGATAATGAACCAGCTGCTGGTCGAACAATATAATTACGAAAATATTGAACCATTAAATAACTTGTACCACCAAAATTTTTTCCATTATCATCGCTACTATTACATGTAAATACTAGAGGATATAGATCTGGTTTAGATGCAACCTCTGTATATGGTGGTGGTGGATGATGAAATGAATTACATCTACTATATTGTGGTGGTGCATAACATGAACCAGCTGAATCTCCTTCTGATTGTGTATGATGATGATCTGGTGATCCCCATCCACATAATTGTCGTCGTTTTCGCCATAATGAATATGCACATAAAATTGCAAATATAATAGCGACAACAAGACACCTACACGTAACCCCACCAAAAAAAAAAAAAAAAAACAAAAGAAGAAACAAATAAAAAATACATTTTAAAATATTCAAAAAAAGTCGTTATTAAATGAAAATTTCAATTATTCTTTTAAAAGAACAACTCTTACCAAAAATACCAATGGCTTATAAAAAATAAATTGAGTACATGATCAGTAGATGGATTCAATTTTCTAGGTCCACCATTTTGGTATGGTGGACAACATCCTTGTGTACAACATTCTCTTGGCTTTGGGCATATATGACCTTCCTCGCAGAAGCGAGCAGTAACCTATAGAAATTTGTATATATATGTATATATTAATTAAATTAAGGATAAATAAGGATTTAAAAAGGAAGGATTTAATATCTAAGATTTAGAATGTGATGATATGCGTGTGTGAAAATAATGAAGAACATTCAAATTCATATAAAATTTTGTTATTTTCAAAACCACAACAAAATAATAAGATTACGTATTCATAAGAAGCTAAAATATACGAATATAGTCATAACTATGTATGTGGGTATCTTGAATGTGTCATGAGTAAAAGTGGATTTTAGATGTTCATGTATGATACATATATGAACTTCCTATAAGTGTACATATTAAAATTATCAATTTCCGTATCATTGTAAAGTGTTATTAATTACACATAACAAGGTACGTACATATGTACTTATATGTACATTTGTAATAAAAATCGAATTTTTCTTCGATTTAATTTTTTTTTTGTTTTTTGTAAATACACATACTATATGTATGTACGTACATATGGGAAAAATGAAAATAACACTGATGAAAATCGTATATTAAAAAAAAAAAAAGATAGAAAAACATAGTCGAATAAACAAAATCTGTATATTATTATACTTACTAAAAATGGATGAGTTAGTATTCCGATTAATGATGTTATCCAAAAATAATGACCAATAATATATAACATTATATTTTTTATAATCATAATAATAATGCAAATAAATTGAATTTATTAAATAAGATACAATGCATAATGTGCATTGTTGTCAAAAAGAAAATAAAAAAAAAAAAAGAAAGGAAAAAAGAAAAATTAAAAAGAAGAAAAAAAAAGGAAGGCCTGAGCCAAGGACAAAATATTAGAAAAATTATTTGTTTTTTTTTCTTTTTTTATTTGTATTTGGATTCTATTTTTATTTTCTTCCTATTTTAAATAACTGTTAATTATAATTAATTTATCACTAATTTAAATGAATTTTTTTTTTTCGAAATCCGTTTTTTTAATTTTCTTTCTTTGAATTAAATAACTTTTGTTATGGACACATTTTTCTACGATTTAAAAATAAATAAAAAAAAAAAAGAAAATTCTAATAACAATAAATATGGGAAAAAAAACGAGATAATTTTCACGAATATGGATATTTATGTTTGTACGTAAAATATACTGCACGTATACGTATATATTTAATATACAAAATGTCATTTTGTATTTTATTCTCTTTTTCTTATGGTTATATTTCGTACTTGCTTAAAATTCGAAAAAATTTTGTTTTTTTTTTATTTGTACATGCGTATTACTATAAATATTCAAAAAGTTTATTTTAAGGATGTTTGCAGTACTGTATTTGAAATCATAAATCGTGAGTGTATTTATTTTTTGTTGTTATTGTTCTACATGAGCTTTTATTTCTTTAAAAATTTTTAAAATTCTTATGATGTCCGATACATCTTTGTCCTAGCCAGCATCCTCCTATTTACTTGAATTGGAATCGGCTTTCCTAGTCCTTAATCTTCAAAATTTTCTCTCTTTGATCACCCTCTTACATTAAGATGCTTCATATTACATTTAATCTTTCGTCTCCTATTTCTAACGATCCTTCAGTTCTTTAAAACTGTCTTGTTCTTATGAAAAATTGTCTCGTTTCTTGGATTTCTTCATCAGATATCAGTGATTAAAGTAAAATTTAACGAATTTTTGTATAATCACTTCTTCCATGTTTAAAATAAATTTTTGTTTTTTAAGGACATAAATTAGAAAATAAGTTCGTACTTAGAATTATCTTAAATCCTGAAATCGTATCTAAAAAAAAGAAATTAAGTGTTCAAAATAAAATTCAAACGCAGATCATGAAGCGTATGAAATTTTATTTTCATTATGATGTAAAAACGTTAAATTTTTATATTTTCAATTTTAAGGATAAAGGGTCATGATTTTTTTGTGTATCACAATGTAAAAGATGTTTAATGCATCCATTGTTGACTGCACAGGTATTCAATGTATGTGCATATGTACTTAAGAGAATTTGAGGCGTTCAAATTTCATCTGAAGATTACACACTTATAATAATTACTGAATCCTTTTAAATGAATTCTCTTGCTTTCCTAACAGTTCCATCTGATTTTTATTTTCCACATTAATTTTTCGAAATTCAACATTTTAGTTGGTGTATTTCCTTCCTGTAGAAACCACATAAAATCCTGTGAATAAAATACGCAATATATAGAAAATGTATAGATTTTTTCATGATTTCTTTAATTAAAATGGGCAAAATGTAATTTGTTGATCAAACCATGGTAACATTATTTCGATCGTTTAATCGATATTTATTTTAATTTTCTTTTTTTATTATCAAGTAGAAAATGGTAAGTTATGGCTGATACCGAACAGTTAAATAAAAAATGCATAGAATTAAAAAAACGTATTCAATTGCTTGGTAAATATAATTATAAATAATTTTTAACATTAATAAAAATTTAATTAAAAATTTAATTAACTGATATAGAGTAATATGTGCATAAAATAAAATTAAAAAGAGAAAAATCTTTTTTTTTTTTTAATTTTACAGAGGGCCAAAAAAGAGCAAATTCTGAAGAATGGGAAAAATTAAAATATCATAATAATGAAACAATCTCATTGTTAAAGAAAGATATTAAAGAATTAAAAATAAAATTAAAATTAATACAAAATTCAAGAAAATGTACATTTTCTAAACATCAACAGGAAACAACAATAAATCCAATATCATTACAATTTTTAATGAATATTAAAAATCCATCAGATGGTTTAATTAAAATTGATTTAAAAATTATTGATGTACAAAAGCAATTAGATTTATTACATGATAAATATTTTAAACGTAAACAATTTTTTAATAAATTAATTGAGGAATATAATGAATTACAAGCATATAATAATCAAAATCAAAATTATGGTACTGAAGGTATACCATCAGAAACAATTGATGAAGATATTCATAAAAAGGTAAAAAAAGAAATTGAACCAAACTCAAGTTATTCAATTTTATTTGAAAATTTATGAAATAATTTATCGTTATTTTTTTGTTTTAAAGCTTATTTGCCATTTAGAAAATGAAATTCATCGTATTAAAGTTCAATGGATGGAAGCAGAACATATACAAAAAAAATATCATTTAATTCAATCATCATTAATGGCTGATTCAGAAAAATTTGATAAATCATTAAAAGAATTGGAGGATGCTTTAACTGAACAGCAAGCTGAAATTCATCGATTACAGGTACAAAATTATTTTATATAGGAATATTGGCTAATATTGGTTAATAGTGGCTCTTTTTGGGGTTATTAAAAATCTCTGCTACATTTCAATTCATTCTTTTGATTTCTTTTAGAAAATTCAAAAAGAATCTATAACAATGAGAGATTTGGCAAAAATCATTGTTCAAAGACAAGAACAACAAATTCATGTATTCGATGAGACTAGAGAAAAACAAATTTCAGAATTTCGACGACAAGTTGAAGAGAGAAAATTAGAATTAGAAAGAATTGAAAGAGAATTATTCTCTTCTGGTAATTATTATTTTTTTTTATTTTTTAATGATATTAAATAAAAATTTGTTAATTTGAATTTTTAAAAGGTAAAACTCTTTTACATCAAGATAGTAATGAATCAAATTCAGTTGATCAATTAAATTCAAAATATGATAATAATGATGATACAAATATTTTAATTAAATTAAAAGCAAATCAATTAGAAATAATATTTAAAGAATGGATGAAAATAACTGGAGCAACAAATATATATGAAGTATTACAACGTTTTCAATCACAAAATGAATCAACAAAACGTCTTAGTTATTTACGTATTGCTGCTGAAGAAGAGAAAAAACATTTAGAACAAAAACGTGAATTATTTATAAATGAATTGGAAAATTCAAAATTTCATAATATTAGTGAAAATGAAGTGTAATTAAAAATATATATTTTTGTTTTTATTTAATATGCAGAGACAATTTTTATAATATTTTTTTATTTTATAACTTTTTTTTTTTTAATTTTTTAGAAATCAAGAAGAATTGGAAAAATTGAAAATGGAAATTAATGAATTAAAAAAACAAATTCAAGATAATAATGAAAATACTGAACAAATAGGAAAAGTAATTAAATCTATTTATGAGACATTAATTGAAATTATTTTAAAATTACAAGAAATTAATGATGAATCAAATGAAATGGATTTATTAAATGAAGAATTGGAAGCCAAAGATTTAATGAATGTAAGGATTTTTATTGAGAATTTTTTTCTATGAAATTTTTTATTTTGCAAATTACTATATTATTCGAAATTTATTTCTCATAATATGTAGATGTTAGAGGAAAAAATTCAAAATTATTTAGAGATTTCAAAACAAATATCAAATAATTTACAAGTGAATGAAAATGACTATGAGCAAGAGGTAAATTTGATTTAATAAAAATTGTTTTCTAGCATTTTCTAAAAAAAATTTGAAATTTTATTTTAAGGATATTTTGCCATTAACTGCAATAGATGAAAAACAATCACAATTATTGCCATCATGTTATATAAATTTAATTAGTGGACGTGCAACACAATCATCATCAGCATCACCCGGACAAATTACACAACAAGGTATTAGTTTTTAATTTAATTAGAGAAATTTATAAAAATTTCAATTTGTAATTTGTTATGTATTGAATTGCCTATTAAAGCTGCTGTAATCGAAGATGAAAATGAAATACCTACAAGAAACTTTTTGAAACAACAAGCTCTTCTAATTGTTGATACGAAGTCAAGAAGGAAAGGATTTAGGCCAACTACACAACGTCGTAAATAAAATCGTTATAATATAAATCGTACAAATTTTGTCCTAATTACATACAAGAAATTAAATAAATCACTATGAATTACATTTAAAAAAATATTTTGTTTAATTTCAAAAACGAAATTTTCGATAATCATACATTTCGAAGTTCTCGTTTCTTACTAGATTCTAATGAAAACGTAGTCAAATTTAGACCAGTTTAATTGCATTAAATTTACTGGACCAGAACCATATGTATTTTTAATTTAATTTAAATGAAATCTTCTAAAATAGTTCATATCACATGGATTTGATTTAAATATGTGTAAATGTAACGTACAAAATTTTTTGAAAATTTTTTTGTGTGAACGTTCTATATGAAATAAGAAAATATGTATGTAAACAGAACAAAAAAGCAATGGAAAATTATATGAAATCGAACGAACGTATATAGATACGATACTATACAATATCAAACCACCCACAAACCATATCGCATATATGTACATATATATTTATAATAAGTATACTTATGCATATATGTATACATGTATCTACCTATATACCGAAATATATGTATATGCTGTCAATTTGTCAGTTATAATTGTTTGTCAAACATATGATATTCTATTTCATATGACACATACATACACTATAGATACACTTGAATTTTAAATTATTTGTATATTGCATTTATGTGGTACATAGAACTTCTTTTACTGAGACATTGGAATCTCAGATTAAGAATAGTTATTGATTGATTACATTGTTAATAAAGTATTTAAATAATTTTTTCTTGAAATTTATAATGTGATTTAATTTTTCAAAAATTTATTTAAAATAAAAAAACAATGTCTAAAGTGTATTTATTACCAGTTTTAGTATTTTTATTATTTCAAGTAACATTTATTGGAACTTATATAGCAGCCATTGTCCAAGGTCATGTTGTTCCTGCTGTACCATATATAAGTGATGCAGCTACATATTCACCAGAAAGTTGTGTATTTGGCCAATTAATGAATATTGGTAGCATTCTATGTGAGTATAAAAAAAATCTCTTTTTCTCTTTTTTGGTACATTTATTTTGGTACTAATTTTCCAAATATAATTTTCACATTTTTTCAAAGTGGGTATAACTATTTACATACGACATCGTCAAATTTTAGAATTATTTAAACATCATCCAGATATTGGTGATGCAATATTAAAATATAACAGAGTTTCAATGCTGTTTGGTATGCTGTCTTGTTTAGGTATAACAATAGTAGCAAATTTTCAAGAGACTAATGTTCGTATTGTACATTTCATTGGAGCATTTTGCTGTTTTGGATTTGGAACGTTATATTTTTGGATGCAGGTTTGTATATCGAATTTTTTGATTACTTGGATTAATTTATATTATTGTTCTTTTATTTTGGAAATTTCTCTTGTGCTCATTGGTATGTTTTCTTTTGTAGGCCCTCCTTTCTTATATGCTTCAACCTCTTATTGGAAGTAAATTAAGAGCTCATGTACGCTTATGTATGGCTGTATTATGTACAATATTATTTATTGAGTTAGCAGTAACTGGTGTTATATCTCATATACTGTTTAATGGACAGGATCCTCGTAAATGGTAAATGCATCACAATACATTAGAACACTTTTCTATTTTTGAATATTCTTGAATTGTTTTTTTTTTTTTTTGTTTGAAATATTTCCAATAAAGGTACCCATCGGATGGTGGATGGCATTATCATGTTGCTAGTTCTATATCTGAATGGATTGTTGCTACAATATTTTGTTTTTATATTTTAACGTATACAGAAGAATTTCGTGATTTACATTTATCGCATCCAGAACTTATTATAATTTCTTATACAACAGTTACAAATACTGTACCACCAGATACATTGTAAAATATTTTATTTTCGTTTTTTTATCCATCTTTTATTTTTAAGTATAGAATAGTAATAGTAATAATATCTTCCATTTCATCAAAAAACTTAAGATGGAATTTAAAAAAAAAAAATTCAGAATTTGCTTTGTCACTGTTTAGAGATCCTGAAAGTTTTAAGCTCTTAATTCGTTTTTTTTTTGTAGTGTCATAAAAATAAAAGTAAAAACAAAACAAAAAAAGAATTCATAAAACATTCTGGATAAATATATCTAAGTATATATTATTTATAGTATCTATCAAAAATGATCTATAATAATTTAATAATTTTATAGGAAAAAAGTGATTTGTTAATTTTCAATGCTAAATTGTGACAGTCTTAAAATTCTAGAAATAAAAAATATTTTTTATTAAATTTTTATTATTATTATTATTATCTCATTATCAAAGGGTTTTATAAAATATAAAATCTCCTTTCTGTCTATGTTGCTATAAAAAAAAGATAATAAAATTCAAATTTATGTACGTTTATAAATTAATAAGGTAACTAATAAAAATAATAATAAAATCAAGAAGATAAAATCAGTCGTTTGTATTAAACTATTCCGTTGTCCCAGTATTGCAAAATTTACTCAAAAATAAACCTTTTATAGTGGAGTAATCTAGTTTGTGTGTTTCATATTGTAGATGTACAAATATTGTACCACGATGAACCATATACGAGTATTTAAATTGTAACAGAAATTTTTAACACAAAAATATATTGTGGCTATGGACAACTATGGATGATATCTTTACTAACTTTCTACAGTACACTGAACTTGAATTATTGATTTCTGTTATTGAACATATGTTTTTAATTTCATTATCGTATTTCGAAGGCAGATGCATTTTGTTTTGTTAACTGTGTTTTTTTTTTTAAATTTGTTGATTGATTTGTTTTTATTTTGAAAATGAAAGTAGTAAATGAAAAACAGAAATCAACATTCAGAATATCATGGTTAAAAAATCCAATTTTAAAAGGTACAATAATTCGAATAATTTTTTCCTATAATTTGATTCAATTATTATTATCTATCTTTTTTTTTTCGTATTCTGTAGATTGGATTAGTAATGTATCAGATAAACCGAATAAGGCATACTGTAAATATTGTAAAACATTTTTATATGCTCATAGATATTCAATAATAAAACATGCATCAACCATGAAACATCAAAAAAATTCTAAACAAAATTTAAATGATAATAATCAATACGATATCAGTCGGCAACAGAAACAATCATCATTTCAGAAAGATGAGAATTTAATTAATAAATTATCTTGTGAAATGGATTTAATAATTGAAGAAGATATTGTAGAAAATGAAAAACAAGAAAATCTTCTGATGGATAGCTGTTGTCCGACGCAGTATGAGGAAGAGGTAATATGTGTAATAACAAGTCAGATTTTTTATTGTTACCACAGATAATGGAACCCTATCATATTTTTATGCTATGAAACCACAATATTTAGATGATAAAAAAATATGTAATTATCATTTTCCCCCTTATTTTTGAACATTGTATCGGTGCAGTACATTGCACGAATTGTGGTCATTTATTATATAAAAATGCATTTTCATTTATTCTTTTAATCAGTTTAAATTCTGATATTCACAGTGTGATCTGTAGTAGCACTTGTAACGTATTTTAAAATTAATGTAAAAATTAAAAATAATTGTTTTTTTTTTTTTAAATTATTTACAGGCATATTTATCATCATCGTCAATATCGCCGTTATTGCCATTATCCCCAAATAAACGAATATCAAAAATGAATGAAGAGAAGAATCCTGATATGATTACAATATCAACCCATGTATTAGATACAACAAAAGGATTACCAGCAAATAATATTCCAATAATTTTATATTATTTAGAAAATGATAAATGGATAGAAATAAAACGTTCAATAACAAATTTAGATGGTAGATGTCCAATATTAATGAACAAAACTGATTATTTAAATGGTTATTATAAATTATATTTTGATGTTAATTCATATTTAAAAGAAAATTCAATAAAATATTTATATCCATTTATTGAGATAACATTTAAATGTGAAATAGGACAACATTATCATATACCATTATTATTAAATCCATTTGGGTATTCAACATACAGAGGATCATAAATTGGAGGTATACTGTCTAATATGTGAATGATGTTAAAATAAATAAAAAAAATAAATAAAGTGTAATTCATAAAAAAATAAAAATAAAAATCAATTTTGATTAATATCATAAAAGTAAAATAATGTTTTTTTTTTTTTTTTTTTAATTAAAATTATATTGATGCAATGTCCAAACTTACCTTGAACATCATGTGTAATATCATGATTTTGATTTGATATAATTTAAAAAATTTTGATAATACGTTGATGTACAAATATCAAAATATCTGTACATGTATCAGATTTATTGATTTGATTGTAGTATATATTTTTATTATCGCTTTGTGAATCATCATCTTCATGCACTGAAAGCCAATTATCAGTTTCAAAGGTACCATTTAATGGCAACGTTATTGACATACACGTATGTTTGGTTTGCAATACATACATTTTATAAGGTAATCAAAAAAAATTCTTGTTTATTTCATAAACATTAAAGTGACAAAAATTGGATAACTTTTATCATTTGATGTGTACGTACACATCATAAAAAATATCATAAAATAATGTATTAAACGACTATATGTATACATACTCGTATGTGCGAATAAAAATTTTTACAATACGAATACATGTGGTTTGTATGCGTATACGCGTGTAATATGTGTGAGTTAAACCAAAATTAATACGAATGTGATTTTTGCTGATTTTTGATTTACTGAAGTATTTTTTTTACTATTTTTCTTTAATTCTCTGCTTTCAAAATGTTATGAGCCTTCGAAATTTTAATCCCAAATTCGAAATTTATGAAGATATGTTGTAAATATTTCCAAAGATATGTTTTGGATAGCTTCATTCGACTTTACACGACTTTGAGTAACTTTGTAGAGCACTGTACATCTCTGAGTAGTACTGACTGAGTATTAGGATTCGGAATAACTTTTAGATACTTTGAGAAGATCTGATTTGTGGTACCTATGGGTATATCTGAGTACAGACTTGTGTTCTGATTAGTTCTTTGAATCTCTGAATAAATCTGTGTTTACTTACAGGATATCATAAAGACTTTCAATAAAATTTAAAAAATTTAAAATTTTTAAAATTTAAAAGCAAAAGGATCTGAAAGGAAATTTTAAAAGAAAATTTTTGGTCAAATATTTTTTAAGAGATAATATTGGGGATTTTTCTGAAATCTAAATTAGAGGCCAAGAAATACTTTGCATTAACCATATTCTGTCCAATAAAACATATAGTGTAGATATTATTCTATCTCATTGAAAAATTTTATTTTCAAGGATAAAAATGAAAAATAAAACATTTTACGTACTATTGGAAAATTTTGTTTAAAAATAATGATGCTTTAATTATTTCAACTAATGAATGTATTAAATGGTCCTGTATATAACTTTAAGATTTAATATATAAAATAAATAAGATATACTTGTAGTATATTAGTATACTCTGTTGGAAATTTTTTAATATTGTATCCTTGTCAACTAAATGAAAATTCATGAATAATTAAAATTAATATTAAAGAAAATCGTTTTTTACACGTTTAATAAAATACATCGTATTGTGTTGTATATATAGTTTAAAATTTTAGCAAAATATGTACGGTACATGCTTTTCTATTCTATATACAGATATATGTAGATATACGTTATTTACTTTCCTTGTAGAAAATAATTTAAAGATTCCCATATTAACATTTATGTTAGTGTATTTGGGGTGAGTATAAGGAGATTTAAAATGTTTATCCTTGTTAAAGTTTTTATCACAGAAAATCTATTACAAACCAGCAACGACACTCTTTTTTTATTTTATTTTTTTCAAAATAGTATCTCGTTACTGGTTGTAATAGATGTATGTATATTTTATTGCGACGTATGTACATATGTATGTATTATGTAAATTTTGTAAAATGAATGTATTTTGTCGTCAAATTGAAGGTAAAAAAATAAAATAAAAAAAAAATTCTCAGTTTAATATTCTTAACATGAAAGACATGATATTTAAAGATAAGGGTAAAAATAACGGTTGAATCCTAAATAAATATGTACAATAAGAAAAATTTTTGACATAGGTAAATTCTATTAAAGATATCTTGATTAGAACTTATTAGTGCAAAGGATTTTCATTTATTTAGATATTTAATGTTTTTTTGTGCCATTTCAATCAATCCGAAAATCAAAATATCATTTTATCGGTGTATATAAAGGTAAATTGGATGTATCTACTGGATTTTTTGGTTTTCTTTTACTTTATAAATATTTTTGGGAAAAATATGGTTTGGGATTGGGGTTATTATAGAAGTAAAAATGTTACATAAAGCTTTAAAAATATGTATTTTGATTTGTCTACTATGTGACCAATATACTATATGCAAGAATAATATTCAAAAATTTAATGTATACAGTACACACGGGTTTTTGCAGTAGTGGTAATAGGTGTGTGTAGCAACATGACATAAACTGCAAAAATGATTACATTTCAATGAGATTAAATACAAAAAATATACAAAAAAGACAAGGGTACTCGCAATCATTTATAAGTTACATTAGCTCGTGTAAATGATTACGTTATAATTCAATTTTTAGCAAAAATTTAATTAAAGTTCAAATGTAACGTACATTTTGCATTTATTTTTAAACTAAGCTGTGTATCTATTTCTGGGATTTTTTTTTGTTTTTATAAACAAAAATTATTTCATCTTTATTTATAATTCCACATTAATTTTAACAATAATTTATTACACCCAAGACAGTTTTTTGATTGATAGACGAATATTTTTTTCTAATCTTAAAGAAAAAAAGTATATAAAGAGAAAAAAGTTCTTAAGAAGTTCTCACTTTATTATATCAGTTATTATAACTACATAAATACTTAATAAAAAGTTTATTTAAAAAGTTTTTTTTTACATAAAAAAAAGAACTTTTCCTCGATTATGCTACTTTAGAAGATAAGTTCTGTATAAACGTGCGATACATACTTTTGTTACGGTTATAAAGAAAAAAAGAAAAAATTTCTTGAAGTAAATAAAAATTTAATTTGAAAATTAACACAGATTATTATGAGAATTGGATTCGGTGATCGCTAAATTTATGAGCCAATTGGATTATCCTGAGTAAAATTGCGTATAGACGCGCAACACACTTTATATTTAGTCGTTTTGTGAGGTAAGCAATGTTTTTCCAAAAAATCTTATAAAAAAATAAATAAAGGACTTTAAATGTTCGACCGAATGATCGTATGGTTTCGACCTTGGCTGGAGGTTTTGAAGGTTATTTAAAGATCAAATTTTAAATGAAAATAAGACAGAGTTCTTTCGTTTGTATTTGAATCGATTACGTTTGGTAAAAGTTTCGTTTTGCTTGCATACCTATATATTTGCTGACCTCTCTTGCTTTAAAAGATAAAAGATTTTTCAAAAATTCCATGAGCGATGTATCAACGATGACCCTTTTTAGGCAACAAACTTTATAAACAAGAAGCAAGAAAATATGTACATATAAGTGTACACAGGTGACTCAAAATAACTAAACCTTATTATAGATAATTTATTTAATTTTATTTTTTTTTTGTAAATTGATTTCAATTCCAACAGAGAATCCATGAGATGATAAGGATGTAGAGTAAAGCTAAGATCATCAAAGATTTTTTATTTTAATTGTAAATTGTAAAACATAATCACGTATAAATTTGTTTACTTACTCACTCGATACGTGGTAGATTTGAATGCATGCTGTGCATTAAATGTATTTAAATGAATTTTAAAATTTTCACAGTATACGATGGTATTGTGTGGGTGATTCAATATTGACATTTTTATTTATAAAGAAATTTTCTTGACATTTTTTTCTTCTTTCTAAAAATGAAAAATAATGAAAATTTAAAATATATTAAAAGTAAAATGTAATACATTTAAATAAAAATAAATTAAAATTGAATTTTTATTTTATACATGGGATCAATGTATTACCAAAGAATACATAAAATTTAGCAAGAATTCTTATGGGGCTTCAAAAATTTTTTTAGCCGATAGAGTGGTTCGGGCGATGAAAGAGGGGACGGCATGAATGATTGAATGATTTAGTACATTTGTTGGTAGAAAAAGGGATGTCGTTTTTTCGCATAAGAATATTCAAAATAAACTCGAGAAATTTTAAGCCATGTACTTATTATATATACATATGCATGTATGCATATGTAATAATATATTACATACGAGTGTTTGTAAATATTTTCATACAAATTTGGTATCTTAACTATAAATACCGTCATCCTAAACAAACATAATTTTCTTTCATAAGAACATTAGAACACAATTTTGTAATGGTTCGATCATATATATGAACTTGAATTAAAGATCAGAGACTAGGATAGTAGTAAAAAATTTGTAATTTCAGATTAACATACATACATACATATATTGTACAATATTTCATATACGTACATTACTTTTTTTTTACGTCGATTTTTGTTCATATTTTACACTTTTCCTTTACTTTTTATATCAGACAAGAAAATATATACAAGTACGATCTATAAACACATAAATTTGTATACGGTCGAAAGATGTGTACAGAATATTGCACGTATGTATGTATATATTGTATTTATAATTAACAAAATCAAGTCATTAAGTTTATGGTACAATTTTGTATAGGGACATATATGACTCCACGTGGAGTGTATACTTAAATTACATACTTACGTATACGATATATAATGCATTCATACGATCATATTTTTATTTATCATTACCTAAAAAGTATGAATTTTGAATACCCAAAAAATCAAAATTTAACATTAAACCGATCGTATTCAAAATATATTGTATTTCCCATACAATACATTACAATTTGAATTTACATTTTGTATTTCTATCCTCGTTTCTGATGTAATGAAATTTATGACCCATATGATCGTACAATTATGAAAAAATTATATTTGTTTAGGACGATAATTTGTTTGTTTAGGACAGAAGTTTTACACACGCATATATACGATAAATACGTACATTACAAAATATTCTTATAAATATTGCGCATAATATGTACACTTAAATTACATACGCACGTATGTGATACATATGCATACATATTCACATTCTATGCTGATACATGGGTATTTTAGTGGGTACTGAATGATTTCTTCTGAAATAATATGTACACTTGAATTACATACGCACGTATGTGATAAATATGCATACATATTCACATTCTATGCTGATTCATGGGTATTTTAGTTTTTTTACATGGGTATTTTATTCTGAAAATTGATTGCTTTTTTTATATATTTCAATACATTTTCTTATTTTACACCTTATTTTTTGAATAAAACGGTAGCACTGGGTACTGATGTCAGTACCCAGGAAGAAAAATTTTTGAACGTCGAATTTGCACTGCTTGCAGTATCTCCTAGTTTTGGATTTCTGGTATTACATAGTATAATTTCTACAATTTTGTGTAATAGATATGTATGGTTGTATTTACAATAAAAAAAAATAAAAAATAAAATAAAATATAATTAAAAAGCAAATAGATATTATCAAATAATATTCATGATATTTGTATGTATTCTAGTCGTATAGTTAGCAGATTTCGTTAACTTGAAGTTTTATTAATTTTCCACATAAAATTTACGAATTTGTTAAAATTTTGTATGAAACTTAGTAGAATGTCAAGTTAATGAAATCTGCTAACTATATGGTCAGAATAACTCTGATTATATAATGTTGGAAACCAAATAAATAGTTTTATAAAATAAATTTTTGTATTTAATTAAAATAGAAAATTTTAATTAATTGAAATACGCCCTCAATGTAAATTTTATTTTCTAAAATGTATCATGTATATTATGTAATGAAAGTTACTTATTTTTTTTTTTTACATTCGTTTATTAATTTGATTTGTTTTATTGTTGATTTTATTTTTCATTTACAAAATTATATGAAAATATTTAATGAAACAAAAAATAAATAAAAATTTCGTTTTTCCATTATGAAAGCACAAACTTTCATTTGATCAACAACAAAAAAAGTTTTTTAATTTTTTTACTGCCAGAATTTTTTTTTGAATGAAAACCGTTTTTTGTTTTTTAAATAAAATTCGATTACATGTTATTTATAATTTTTTGTATCTTTATGTACAAAATATTTCTTTATTGGTAGAAATATGTTGTTACAGTATAAATGGTCTAAAAAAAAAACGAATTTTCGTGTTAAATTAGCAAAAATCGAATAATATCATCTTGTACATTGTTTTTGTACCCAAAGTACATTCACATATTTTTTGTATACATATATTTGTTTATTTGTTCAAATATGATGTAAATAAAAAATTTATATCGAATTTTTATACCATTCGTATTTTGTTTCATTATTTTTGTAACTTTACTTAATTATGATTAAAAGTTTTTTTTTTTTTCAGGTAAATTTGTTAGTTTTCTTCTTAATTATGTTATTTTGGTTTTTACTTATTTTTCGTTTTAATCCTCAAACGATGTAACTTATCTTGGATATTCATTTCGTGACAAAATACACGTTTCGATTTATGAAAACAGAAAAACTATATATCAATAGGCAATACCTAAAGGCTGTTTATAGGACTGTTATTTTTTTATATTTTTTTTTACTTTGTTTACTATATTTGAATTATAACGTCTGCATATATGTATGTGTTGGTATATGTACATAATTCAACGTAAGTACGTACCAAATTATATACGTAAAAAGTTTCTCATTTGGAATTAATAATAAAATCATGGTCAAACTTTCCTGTGTGCATATAACGTAAATATGAGATGAAATCATGATGAAATTTTTTTACTTAAAGATAAAATTCTGAATTAATATAGGTGTGCGTGTGTGTGTATTTAGGATTTTTGTTTTGCTTTTGGCTAATTTCATCAAATATACTTATTGCTAATTGAAATTAATTAGTGGATTTTTTTTTTATTAGAGAAACATTTTGTTAACAAAGAAATTTATTTATTAATTAATTGAAAATCTATGTTGTACACAAAGAAAACTTTATTTTACTGGAAATTTTTATTTTAATATATGGAAGAAAATATTTGGATTTGGTTGGGTAGGCATTTATGATTATACATAATATCGTATAATAACGAAATAAAATTGAGTAGAAATTGTAATAAACGATAATAATTTACCTACATACAATGTGTTTTTTTTAAGTAGAACTTTAAAAGCTACTCTCTTTTTCCATTTTTTTTTTTTTTTTTTTTTTTTTTTTTTTTTTTTTTTTTTTTTTTAATGAATTAATCATAACGACTTTTATTTTGAGTTCATTCGATATGTAACATGGCATTAACATTGCGATACAAAATTTCAATGAATTTACATAAAATCTACCCCATACATTATTTACTTGTTTTACGGAAGGATAAAAGAACGGAAATAACATCCGTTAAAGTTCATAAACAAAATCATCTGTTTTTTTTTTGCGTTTTTGTATGTAGCTCATCTTATATAGTTACAACATAAATATACACAATCTACATTTTATGTTTTACGTAAAAAAAACGAACTTTGTAAAAGATTCATTTGAGCATACAGAATACATTTTGCATGATTTTCTGATGATTATTTCAATGTAATCATGTATTTGTGTTCATGCATACAGAAATGTACGTATTATCTTGTGTACGTCTTCAACATAAAAAAGACATGTGTTTATAATCGTCATTGAAATAAAATAAAATGATGATGCATTTGGCTTAATTATGATGATTGAAAAATACAATATTATTGCAATTCTTGGTAATCATTTCTAAATTGATATGAGGTTTTTTTTTTTATTTTTTAAATGAAAATAGATCTTTTGGTCAAACACTTCATTTACCAAATAATATTGAAAATAAACCACATAAATGTTAATATAGTGGAATATTTTTGATATATAGAAAAAAAAAAAAAATGATTTTAAGTGTTTCAAAATATTTTCAGTCTAATACCATATCAAAATACATAACAAAATTCAGATATAATCAATCTAACTGCCAACTAGTTATTTATGATTAAATACATATATCTGCATATTTGTAGGATTCCAAAAAATTTTAATTAAATTTCTCTTAACGGTTTTTATTCACATGTGCGCAATAATGTATATTGTACATACTTGAGAAACTATAATACTGTGATAAAATATTTATGTACATATTATTTATATACCTATAGTATGCATAAGTAAAATCGTATGTGTTTACTAATTTATTTTACCACAGTATTATTGTTATAATGAATTTACAAAAATCCCTCTTTATAATTACATACATACTACATACATATAAATCTTTGTATACACATATGTTAACATTTCAAAATGTACTTATAAACTATATAAATAAACGAATTATAAAAAAAATACATAATTTAATTTAAAGTGAACAGGTAAAATAAAGACATTTACATATGTAATACAGAATCCATGTAAATTTGTAAGAACTTTGAAATTTTGTTGAGATATTTGTTATGTAATTGTTAATTCTCATAATATCATTACATATGTAACTACAAATGCATGTATACAATTATCTAGAAGTTACTGAATCATATTTTCTATGTATGTATGTATATTGTTATGTGTAGATACATATAGTATACGAATTATTTTTAAATTGAAATATGTATGCATGCACAGAGTGTAGAAAAAAGGGCTTAGAAACACCGTAAAGTAGTTTTGACTGGGTTTGTGTGAATTTTATGAAAATACAAGTGCTAAAGTGCTACATTACTTGTAATAAATAATTTAGCAGTATTTTGCTATTCGGAATGGGTAATTATTTAAATTTTCAGTTATAAAATTCAAATTCAAAAATTGCAAAAAAAATTTTTTTAGTTAAATCATATAAAATCCTTATAGTCAAAATACAAACAAAAACCATGAGTTACAGTAATAATCAATTTAGCAATTTAGCCGCCGCATTTAACGATCAATTCGCATACACTCTATTATGTACATTTAATTTTCCATTTTTAAGGACAAATACAATATTATAGAAAATGGTTTAAAATTAAAAAAAATTTTTTTTGAAATAAAATTTGAAAATGTTTACATGCTTCAAATTTCTTTTCTTTGATTTTTAATATTTGTTTTTCTTTTCGTATATGAATTGATTTTATGTCATGAAAATAAATTATTATCATAAGTTATCATATAACTTGGATACGATGTGCATAAATCAAAAAATTGGAATGTGTATTTTTTTTTTCCAATTTATCACGAACTATGTAAATTGAAGAATGAGTTTTCAATGTACATACGTTAAGCTTTTTTCACAGTTTGTGGTCTTGTGTTCTTTAAAAATAAAATGTTTGTTTTTTTTTCTTTATTTTTTGAAAAAGTTTCTTTATTTATGCGAATGACTACACATATTTTTTTTATGATCATTTTTCGTCACTTTTTCTATATTCTACCAAAAAAAAAAAACAAAATTTTAGAACTTTTCCAATATAATCGGGGAAAAAACTTTTCCAATTCGAAAAGAAGTAAAAACAAAAAAAAAAAAACCGAACAAAAAATCTATATGTGACTATGTGAGCACGATGTGTACATATGTATAAGTGTTAAATTTGCATTTTATAGAAAAAGTTTTTGGTTACCTTCCGCTGTTTTTTTGTTTTTTTTTTTAATAATCTGCTGTATTTTTTTATCACTTCATAGACTAGAATTTCCATGAAGTTCAGAATAATACGCTTTTTGAAAAAGATTAGACACTTAAAATGAAATTTTGGCTTTATTTCAGAAACATACATACGTTTCGCAATGTTCCTAATCATTATACAGAAATATAAAAAAAAATTTAATGCTTTATATTACGGTTATTTAATTCATTGATTTTTGAATAGAAATTTGCACTATTTCTCTGATTTTTGGATTCGCATTGTGTATCCTTCGTACACAATTTGCTGTACCGTATGATTCTGAACTAAAGTTAATTAAAGTATATCCTTCGTAAATATTAGAAGTTGATTGGCAATGGACAATCATCTTCAAGATAAGTAAAAAATTGTTCAAGAGGATGAAAAGAGGGGGGAGAGAGAAAAAAACCAAATGGGAACTTAAGCTTTGTGAATCATATTGGGATCGTCAATTAGAATTTTCAAATTAATATTGATGTACATACTTATGTACATCATTCGGTATAGTACTGATATGATCAATAGACCCATTCAATATCGATGATACGTTGCATATGTTTACCTGTTAAATAATTTCTTAATCTCCCATTTTTTCTTTTTTTGTAAAATATCTAAGAAATTTTGTGTATAATTATGTTTAAGTATGTCATTTGTAAATTACTTGCCTAAGCCTAATAAACCTTCAATTAATATTATTCTAAAAAGTTATTGTTATCCTCATTTTAATTCTGAAAATATGCAAAAGTATATGAAAATATAGAGGGAGAATTGTATAATAAGACGTATACTCTGTCTAATAATTATATGTATAGTTAATATCTTCTAGAGACATCTTAAAGTGTCACCATTTTATGTGTATCATGGTTTGTTGATATTTAAAAAATTAATCTGATTTCTTATGAAAAGTTCAAGGCTTGTGATCATACTGCTCATGAAACACTTTAATTTAGAAATTATGAGAAAAAAAAACAAGACGTGTACGTGTGTTTCCATAAGGCTTTAACAAAATATAATTAGTGGACAAAGTATAAATGATGTGTATTTTAAATAAACCACAACAGCAATCCTTATTAAAAACAACATATAAATATGGTATTGTATTTTGTTAGAATAAACAGACAACCTGAAGGTTTGTTTTTTGTCATATTTCTTCTATAAGCAATTTTTTTTCCTTCTTTGAAAAATAAACAAAAAAAAAAAACAAAAAAAAATAAAAAATTTCTTTCGAGTTCATTTTACTTTAAAAACTTTTAATGAGTATACATGTTTATGTCCTTTCTGTTGTCTGTTATTTTTCCCTATTTCAGAACTGAAAAAAATAAAATATATATTTTGTTTTTAGTTTTTAAATAAAAAAAAAAAATGCTACAAAAAGGAGTATTATGAAATTTTCCTGGAGTTTTAATTTTATATAATAATTAGGGTTGTGAACTCCATGAGAAAGATTCATGTTTTCCTTTAAGTGATTGCACTTTGTTGCATCACCTACAGGAATCACCTATAATTTGTAATCGCTACCAAATGTAAATGTGACGTAATTTAGAATTAAGATTTTTTTTTTTGGTATATAAAAAATTCTTGAATTAGTAGGACCTTTAAAAAATAAAAGCAAAAAGAAAAAATTAGGACAGGTAGAAGGATCTTTGAACAATAGAAATATAGATTACGAGAGCTAGAAATTCAAAGATAGAGAGAGTTGGAAAACAGTAGTTGATCAAAATGTAATGAGATGAAAAAAGATGATTAGATGATGTTTAGTATAAGTAATTGCAGATTTTTGGATTTTTGTGACAAGAGACTCAAGTTTAATTGAACCACGAAGAACAAAAGTTATCCAGAAGAAGAAAAATAACGAAAGGTTTTCCAAAAACCTTTGTTACCTTACCAAGAAAGAGAGGGGTTACTAGAAGGGTGCTT
The DNA here is from genome assembly GCA_963971155.1 of Anthrax anthrax. Lineage (NCBI taxonomy): Eukaryota > Metazoa > Arthropoda > Insecta > Diptera > Bombyliidae > Anthrax > Anthrax anthrax. The sequence goes on along the minus strand of OZ020118.1, from coordinate 31,138,840 downwards.
AGAGGAATGTTATTAAAGGAGTGTTATTGAGAAGATTGTAATTAATTTTTAAATTAATTTTTAAAATGATATTCAAAATCACTTCATACAAAATTGTATACATACATACATATGTATATGCCTTATATATTGCCGCTTACACAAAATGAACAGTTCAAAATAAATTTTTTTTTATAATGTAAAATTTGTGACAAGTAAACAAGTTAAATGAGATTTACATATTAAGGATATTTTTATCAACTTGACAGCATAATGATAAAATGAGATTACGAATGAATTTTTAAAATACACGCACATACATACAAACATATAAGAAAGCAGTAAACCAGAAAAAAAAAATTAAGAAAAATACAAAAAAAATTTTGTTATTACTGTAAAATACCATGTCAAGAAATTTAATGAATTTAAGTGGTTTACTGACAGTTGAGTACTATAAAATTATACACCCAACAGGATATACACTGGCTTAAAAATATGTACCTAGAAAAAATAAAACGTGAATAAAATTTTAAAATGAGATTTTAACGTTTATTTTTTCTGTTTTTTAATAAAATATATAATTATATTTTTTGTTGTTGTCAAATAATAAATTAAAAGCACGTCAAAAATAAGGTACTCACATGTGTAAATCTTTTCATGTTATTTATAAATTTAATTTATTTCGATGCGAAAGGAAATTAAATTTTATGTATAAAATAATGGAAAATTATATATAAAACACATCGACATATTAATTTAATAAACATGTTTATAATGCATATGAATGTGTGTATTTTGTATAGTATTTAGTGCCGGTAGTTATATATTGTCAAAATGAATATGTTTTTCTCACTATGTCTATACATACATATATCATGTAAGTTACACCTCATCATACATATATAGTATATCCTTTACTTTTTCAGTCTCATGGGTCGATATATAAAATTGATAATATACATTGAATACAATAAGTAGTATATAGCATACAAAATTACAAAACTATATCGTATATTTTATGTAAACTTACAAATTTTACAACTTGTTGAATACTCAAAGGATTAAAATTCGTAATAAATTTATCTTATATACTGAAAAAGGACTAAGTAAGGACTTTTTGAATAGAATAACATATTACTACACATGTATATGTATGTATATCTACAGTATGATGTCTATGTAGTGTAAAGGATATATGTATTATAGAAATTTATGAACTTTGGTACATACACGTGTACGGGATGTGTGTGATATACCGTATAAATTCATTTTACGTTACCTTTTTGTCAATGCAAGGATACTTTCACAATTTAAAATATAAAAGATTTTATTTTCTGATATTAAAAAAAGAAAAAAATTTCTTTATCTCTTCTTTAATTGCTTCATGATTTTCAACTTTTATATGTTCTATCAACATTTACAGAATTTTATTAAATATTTTAAAAGGATCTATATGTATGTACATAGATTGTATAAACTATAAAGGACAATTAGATTAATTGATCCATACACAAAATTGCTAGTTACATATTTTCAATAAATATCGGTATTTTCTTCTATGTTCTTTCTGTTAAATGTTGTTGAATGCTATGTACGATGAAACAGGAGTTATACATACATATAAGTCATTTTGAAATACAAATTTGTAATTTATATATAAGTCGTCCTGAAATATTAAATTTGTATATAAGTCATGTATTGAATAATTTTTAACGTACATTGAAAGTATTTATACGTATATGGTTATAAATTTTGTAGAACGATTTTAAAATTCTTTCAAATAATAAAATGAACTTACAGAATTACATAAAATACATATAGAATCACATCTGACACAAATAATAACAGTATACTCATGTATATATATACATGTATGTACTAAAATTATATGATACACTTATTTATGTTTTCATTAAAAGGAGCATATGATCAAATTAATTCCGATAAAAATGTTTTATAATTTTATATCATTTTTACGTGGTTACAATACTTTAGTATGACTGTATATGTGGGTATATCACATGATGTGTCTATGTGTTGAAAAATAAACCATGTGTAATTAATTATATTCATTAAAATGAATGGTATGTACGTTCACTGTTTAAATGAAAATTATTTTGAATTTTAAATGCAAATATATAAATTTCTTATTACATAAAAAGGGTATGATAGCATCCTAAAATTTCAAAATTTTATGATGATAGCTATAACAATTAGAGTCATTCTGGTCATATACCTAGTTAAGACATTTCATTAACTTGGTATTCTGTTAATTTTTATATACAAAATTTACGAACTATTAAAATTTTGTATGAAATTTAATAGAATTTCAATTTAGCGAAATCTACTAACTATGGTCAGAATAGCTCTAAATAGAAAATGCATGATAACTAGAAAAGGAGTAAAAAGATGTGACAAATAAAACTATCAGTTTTTCGGGATTATTCCAGGAAATAATGATTGCAGATTGAAAATAATATGTTTCATGACATATGTACGTGACAACGGTAAATACATTGAAATTTTGAAAAATTTAATTTGAAAAAAAAAAATGTTCTTATGTATATATGTATATTACGAAAAATTGAATAACACTAAAAATTCACACATTGTAGAAATACTTCAGGTACATCAGTTATATTCTATAGTAAAAAATGAATCTTTATGTTATTTTTATTTCTTAAAGAGAAAAAAAAAACAATCATTCTATAAATCATTTTCATTCATTTATTTTTCATTATTTTTTCACTACAATTTTTTTATTTTATTTTTTTTTATTAATAACGATAACAATCTTTTTCTGGATGCATTGGTGAACCAATTGGACATTCAAATTCTGTCCAAAATTCTTCTAAATTACTTAATGTTCTTAATGCAATAATTTGTTCATCAAATCCATCTGAACAATAATTTTGTGCAAAATTTATAAAAAATATTTTCATTGCTGTTAATTCATTATCAATAAATAATTTTTCTAAATCTTTATTTATATATTTTTTATATTGTGGTATAGTTGATTTTATAAGAGCTGATATAGTTACAGCACCACGACCTGAATAAAATCTCCATAAAACAGATTTTTCAATATTTATATTTTCATAACTTTTTTGGCAATTTTTTAATTGTCTATTATTAATACCATAAAATATTCGTTTATTATTATCTGTACCTAATGCTGTCCAATATAATTCAATAAATTCATTTGAAAATAACGTATATAATGGTTTATTCTTATAACCAAATGCAATTATTTTTTGTATATCTTCAATTGAATCTAATAAATCATCATCAATACCATTTGGACGATATGGTAATAAATTTTCTATATTTTTCTCATAATTATCTAAATCAATATCTAATTCTTTATATTTTTCTGTTAATGAATTCATATTTAAATCTTTATTTATATAATTTAATACATTTTTTTGATTATCAATAAATGTTTCTAATGTATCATTATATGTTGTTATATTTGATAAAATTGCATTTTCTTTAACAGTTTCAATAACTTTATCTAATAATATTGTATATTTTTCCATTGTATTTAATGTAAAATATTTTTCTGAAAATTTTCCATATATAAAATATTTAAAATTTTTAAAAATTTCTTCATAACAATATAAATGGATATTTTTTTGTATTGTTATCCATAAAAAATAATTATATGCAATACGTTGATTTTCTATAATCATTTTAAAATATTTATGAAATTTTGTATAATCAAATATAGATATTGTTGTTGTTGGTTTAACATCACTTAAATCAAGACGTTCTTCTAATGTTGTATACCAATCAATTAATTGAAATTCTTTAATTAAATCAGTTAAATTCATTTCTTTATACCAATCATCATTGATTACTGTATTTTCTAATTCATTAATAAGATTTTTTGAAAATTCAACAATTTCATTTGTTAAATTTTTTACTGTATCATTATCATCATCATCTGTAATATTAAGTGATGTTTTTATAGCATTTTGTAAAGAATTAATTTCATGATCATCATTTATTTCATATAATATTTCATTTGGATGATAACCAATTGATAACATTATTTGTAAATCATCATTTTTATTAAAACGAATACCAAGTGATAATACTGTCCAAAAATCTGTTGAATATTTTTTATATTGATCACCTAATGCTGTTATCCATTTAAACATATCTGAATCCCAATTATTTTTAGTTGCTGGCCATGGATTTATTTTTTTTAAAATATTTAATTCATTTTTTTCTTCATATTTTTGACATGATTTAAAAAATTTTTTTACTTTTATTTCAATTTCTGTATTTTCTTCTATATTATTTTCTACAATCCATTTATATGATAAAATTTTATTTGTATCATTTAATGATTTCGTAGCAATTTTATAATTACCACATGCATAATCTAGAAAATTTTTACATGGATCAATATCTGATCTCATCCAATTTTTCATTAATTTATTATATTCAATCACATTTTTTATTTCATCTTCATCTATTTGATCTGCATTAATAACACTTAATTTTAAATTAATAACTATTAAGAAAAATATTATGAAATTAATTATTTTAAACATTTTTGATATTGATCTCTAGACGGGAACAACAGTAACTGACAACCCGAAGAATAAAACCGGACTGATATTTTGAAAAAATTGACTTACATCTAATTAAATGAATAAAATATTTCGGTTTACATAAATAAACAAAAATTTTTAAAAATTGATTATACCAAAAAAATTTTAAAAATGAACTGTACTCTGTCTTTTAATGATTTTCAATGCTCGGTTTATGAAAACGATTAAAAATATTTCGGAATTCTATCCATATTCTTCACAAGCCGCTTAAATTCTGTTCGTTTTTATCTAAGTGTAAAAGATAACTGACTGACTGACTAAGTTAAACAATTTTCATTTTGTGTGAAATATGATTTAATGTAAAATGTAACCGTTTTCCACATGAAGAAGTAAAAATTAGTTGATTCGAAATACGAATACGACCATGTGTAATGTATGTATATGTATATTTAAAAAAAAAACAAGAATTTAAAAATAGGAATTAGTATAGGCGCAGAATTGGCGTGTTACATCATATTTAAATGTTTGTGCAAATGTTTGTGCTAAAAGACAACTCCATTTTATTAAAAATTAGAAAAAAGCCATACGCACTTTATAAGTTATGCACTGAAAATCATTAAAAGACAGAGTATAGTTAAATCAATTATTCTAAAAGGTTATCAGACATTAAAAAAATAAAATGATGAGATAAATCGTTAATCGTTATATATAACATAATTATAGAAAATAATATGATCTTCTTGTTTACGTATATTCTGAAGTACCAAAAATTTAGTTCTTTTCCTGGTTATGTTTTCATTTTTGATTTTAAATAATAAATTATTTTCTTATCAGTTCAATTAAAAAAAAATTAAATCGAAGTAATTTATATTATCGAGTAATAAAATAAAAAAATTGAAAAAAAAAAAATAAAAAAATTTTTTTTTCATGTTGTACATTGCCATCTCCTAAATATAATAAAAACAAATTTTGATAAAGCTAAGCTACCATCATACCCCATTCTACAGCCAAATTTGTATTAGATAATGTAGAATTGATTAATTATGAAATTATTATTATTATTATTTTTTTGATTATATTACTTTATACACTGTTATGCGGATTATTTTATATTTACAAAAAAATAGTATATAAACAGTGTTATCATGTGATTCAGGAAACTGTTGCACTATATGTTACACAGCACACTCATGCACATTTAATCCTCATGGGTAATTTAAGTTTATTATTATGAGCAAATATAGCATTTAGTTGTTTGTATGATATAAATTGTAAATATCCAGTAAATAAAAATCCCTTTTCGTCCTTTTTATACATATATGTGTAAATGTAGTTTTCTTTTATAAAACACATAAAAATGATGTGAAAGTTTTCTTGGAAACTAAATTTAAAAAAATTTAAGATAAAAATAAGAAATGATAAGAAATAATAAAAAATTTGTAAGTAAAAATTGCATTTTCTTTTACATAGAGCAACATAGAGTACGTACTTAGTTAAATTCAATCGTATTTATTTTATTATATTTTTCACAGCGTTAAATTTTATACATGTGGACATGTTTAAAGTTTTGATGATACAGATTTAAACATTTTATATATAAAAAAATATATTTTATTGATTTTTTTTTATTTGCTTCATAGCTAACACCTACATTCTTGGGGGATGAGTTTTGTATGTTGGAACAATAATTTTAAAATAGATTTAGATTAAGTTATGTATTTAAATAGACTGACTTATTCGAATTGGCTTAAAATAAGATGTGTGCGTAGGATAGCTGGTAACAGGAAAGGAAGCGTAGAATTCTGTACCAATCAATTTTTAAATCCCACGTTTCTAAAAATCAATGTCTGCAGAATTATAATAAATAACAAAAAAACTGAAAAATTCATCAGTGAGACACAGAAATCACAATACGATTTCAAAACATTCAGGGCTGTTCAACATATTTGGTATAGTTAACAGATTTTGTTAACTTGACATTCTGCTAACTATCAAGTTAGCGAAATCTACTTATTACGACCAGAATAACAATGATTAGAAAAATTACAAGTAAAAATTTGCGTAGCTCTCGTCTGTGTATACTACAGATACAGATGTGTACATTTATGACACTTGAAAAAATTAAAAATAAAGCCACTTAAACTAGAACACTGAAATTTTTATTTCCATCTGTTCATATGTACATACACTTGTACACGGTTAAATGTAAGAAAAATTTTTTGAAAGAAAATCAAAAACAGGAAAAACCGTATCATATTATCGTCAGTAGAATCACTTTAAGTGAGCAATTTAAGTAAAAAAAGGAAAAGACAAACAGAATAAAAGAACGATAAAATCATAAAATGTGATTTCCATATTACATCTTTGGAATAAAAAAAAAACAGACGACGGCCCATCCAATGGGACATAAATTTATTTAAAATTTACATTCAAGTTACGTCTATTTAAGGCAAATGGTGAAAAATGAGCTTATATGCATTGTAGAAATCATATCTTCTTCTTACTTCCTTTATTTTTATTTTTACTATTTTTTTTTTGTTTAATTTTTATTATTAGTCTTTGTTGAAAAAATAAGAAAACTATACAACAAAAGTAGGAAGAGAATTTTTTTTAAAAATCCTTATACTTCCTTGTGCTCTTATTTTCACATTTATTTATTCATATCTTTTTTTTTCATTTAATGGAAAACACAACTAGTATATGTTTTTCATTTTAAAGTCATTTTGATTTATAATAATAATGTTGAATGGCATTGTGAGTACTTGACGAGAAAGCATAAAGGATTTGTAAAAATTGAATTGCAAAAATCATTTTTATATTTTTTTATTTTTTCAAGAATTTCTTCAGTAATAACCCTTTTTTTTTTTCTAAGTCACATTTTCATGGGAGTAGTTGTTAATTATTTTTATTTTTTTTATTCTAAATGTCTAGAATACATTCGTACTAAAAGAATTATTTTACTAGCTATTAAATACATCTCCGGCTCGACATAAGAATAAACTTTTCTAAATGTATTCGTGGAATTTTACTACAAGTATGTGCATATATTTACTACGTTCCATAAATTCAAAATGTACATTATATTGTGCATGCCAAATACGATGAACATTTTAACACAGGTTTCTAAAGTGAAAATTTCGTATACATGAAGATTTTGATATTGAAGCCAGAAAAATATGCCTCACAATTAATTTAGGTAGACTAATGCATGTACAAACAACTTGGCGATCTTACAATCTTGAAGATAACATGTACACATTTGTAACTGTCATTTCTTCTGTACATTACGAAATGTTCATCATATTTGGTATACAGTATATTATATCAGATAAACGTGTTAGCATTTTATGTATTCACATTTTTCTTTGAAATTTAATTAACGTTGAAAACATAAAATTTTAAAGAATTTAATTTTATACAGAAATTGTCATGTTTTAATCTATGAATTATGGCAATTTTTCTTATGGTAAAGAATTTCATAAAAGAAAAACTTTTTTATTATTTACATATACCTAACATATTAGTACATACATACATATAGTACATTTCTATACCTTCAAAATAATCTGTGTAAAGTTAAATTTTCATTTTTTTGCTTGTATTCATTAATTTCACGGTATATGTACAAATCTAAGTATAAAATATGATAAATACTATGAAGAGGGAAATTGAAATTTATGTATAAATTCTCTATTTTCCTTATATTATTTGATTATATCGCACACACAAAGACAATTGAAAAAACAATTTTTTTTTCTATTTATTTTTCTATACGTTGCTATTACGTTTATTGCATTTGAAATGAAAATTTATTAAAAATATTACCCAAGACTTTTTTTTTTTTTCATTTACATTTTATATGAAATAATTGAAAATTATGTAAAAAAGAAAAATTGTTTTTTTTTCTTTTTGTTTGTGTGTTTCAATTACATACGTAGAATATTTTCAAGATTAAATTTATTTATTTTTATATTTTTCTTAAAGTTACGAGGAATCAAGAACTTCAATTTACAAAAGTTTCCTTGTAATATCGATATTCTTTTATTTTTTTCTCTTTTTTAAGGACATGTGCACATAGGGACTACAGATCAAAGGATCGAACGTTCTGTAGTATACAAATAAGTAAGATATAGCAATTGAGACAAATAATAATATGATGAGAGCTGACAGTCCATCATCAAAGGATAAAAGAAATTATGTCATTCAAGTATTTTTTTTATTTTTTTATTTTGAACAAAACACATGCATATATGTATATAGGTATTCTTCATACATTGATGATGTGCACAAAGTTAAAAAATAAATAAATAAAATGATTAAAGTGGAAAATTTTGCAGTAATTTTTCTTTGTCCTCGTGTATTCTCTCATATCAGTTGATAAATGTACTAAAACTTTTAAATAAATACGAATATACATATGTGGTCATAAAAGACAAAAGAAAAAAAAAATGTTTTTTCTCCTTTATTTGTCATATTATACAAGTTTGCCTAGAAAACATCGGATAATAAATTGTCCTTGTTCAGTAACAAAATATAATTTTTTGTTTTCGCGTATGTGTATGAGTGTACTAAATTCTAAATATTCATTTTAATTCTTTTTGAGTCTTTTATATGTTTTTTTTTTGTGCTCATTGTACAGAGCTGTAGAGACTTAGCCATAAAGACAAAGTATAGATGATATTTATATACTAGACATCCATAACATAGAAAAAAAACAAGAAAAAAAAAAAAAAACAAAATGAATTACATATTTTTATGAATGTGTGTATTTTCCATTTTTAGAATTTTCCTTTTATCATTATTATATGTACAATGCCATTTCTTGTTTATTATTGTCGTCGTTGAATGGACTTCGGACTTTAGAGATTATATTTATGTATTTTTCTTCTTTGAATTTGATTTATTATATTGCACAACATTTTCTTATTTTACGTATTTTCATACATACGAGTATATTACATTTTATTTTTAGTTTTTTATAAGTAATTCTTTAAGTAATGAGTTTTACATCTTTGCACATGGCAATCATACATATGTATGTACATGTCGCATTCAGGGGCACTCCCGTCTTTTACATGATTCCCTCATTCTCTCAGTTGTTAATCCTTACTACTAATTTTTGAGTGCATACATGATTATTAGGGATTTTGATCTTACGATTTGTTTTTTTGGCCTCCCAAACGATCTTCTATAACATTGTATGATTTATTACTTCCAATTTACTTCATTACTTCTAATTCTACTAACCATTCAGATTTTCCTTTCAAACAGCTTTTCAACCTTTTTCCTTTTAAACATACGATGTTAAAATTATGATATGACTTTTTCTTCTTCTTTAAATTACCATTTAAAAAATTAAAAAATAAAATAAGTACAAAATCAAAAATAAAAAAAAATGGAAATAAAAATGAAATTACATTGTGAATTCATGCGTTCATGTATACACTCTGTCATGTGTAATGTGATGTAGCATATATTCCATATATTATGCACAAAAATATTTCTGTAAAATTTTCTGGAACTTCTACACACATGTATACAAACATGTCAAATATGTATGAAACATTTTTTAAACTATAAAATAAAATAACAACGAAAATTTCAATTTTCGATTCAATGAATTTCAATACAATACAATATGGTTTCTTGTTTTTACAAAATTTTCATCTTGTATGTACATTTCATTGCACATTTTATATTGAGAAAATACTATCCTGGTTATTCTTGCGTATCAATTACATGACGTATATTGTATGAAATCGTGTGCATTATGGTATTAAAGTTATGCGTTTGATTTGTATTCTAAATTTCTGATATGAATTTACCTACATATGTATGTACATGTATATTCATTGCACTTTAAAATCGAAACTATATGATATTAACTGTTGAAATTCTATAAAGTTAAAAATTTTAAGAAAAATAAACAGGCTTGTTATTGAATGATTGATTTCTTATCAGTAAATAAATAAAATTTTCTTTTTGTTTTTTTAAAATTACAGCTCGGAATGAACTCTAATCTGATTTTTTAAAAATATTCTTCAATTTTTTGTCTTTCGTTAATTTCTGTAATTTTTTATTTAACAAACCGGTGGTCGGTCAGTGGTCAAGTTTAGGAAATTGAAACCAAAGGTATGACTTCAATTCTTTGACCATCCGTCTATCATTAAATTACCTATTAGGCTCATTTGTGGAGCACCATGTGTGCATATAACGCTCTCATGACTATCGATTTGATTTTAAACTTTAAATTATGATTTTTTATGATTTCTCTGTGTTCTATAAGAAAATTCTTTGTAATTTTATAAACTTTAATTAACTAATTTTAATTAGTTGTTAAATTTAATTTCAATGCAAAAATATGAAATCAAACCGTAAAAGATGGTAAAATTATGTTCAAAGAGTTAAATTTATTTTATTTTTTTTTATATTTTTAATTCAAGTAATCCAATAGAAATATATAACAACGCATGTACATTTTATTTTCCAAAATTCACGCTCTAATAAATTTTTCGCACAAAACAAAAAAAAAATGAAAGTGGAAAGTTTGTATGCAATTACCAACCACGAAATAGAATAAAACAATTCTGTGGTATTTATTGTGAAAGAATTGTACCAAAAAAGAATATTATTATACACTACATATTTTTTGAATTTGAATTAAAAAAGTAAATAAATAAAATTCGTTGTTATGAATTTTATTTTGCAATTCGCTTTCAAAACATTAATAAAAATTGGCATTGAAATAAAATAAAAAAGGAGAAAAAAATGAAGGAAGAAAAAAACGATGTTCAGTCCGAATTTCATAATAAAATCCAAAGCAGAAGAATCAATATAATCCAAATCCAATAAAACGCAACTAAGAAGAATTCAGGCGAAGATTGAATGAATCAGTAAATCAGAATTATCAAATTCAGCGTAGAGAAATCTTCTGGGAGACATCAATACAATTAAATATCACAGTACACCTGTTGTATCGTAAACAATAAGAGAAGAATATCTAAAAAACGATTATATAATTCTGCGGAAGACAATTTGAACAGTTCAAAAGATGAGGAATTGAATCCAGAGAACAGCGTGTTTTCATTGTGACTAAGGTTTTATAAATTAAGTTTATGGGGAACTACGGAAAATTTAGCACAAATTGTTATTTCTTATGATAAAATTTAGGAAAATATGAGAAAAAAGTGTAAACGTTACTATAACAGTAATTCAACCAAAATGAAATCATAAAAATTTTAATAAAAACATTTCTTTTTTTGAGATACCTGTATCTGTTAAAAAAAAATTAATTTTCATGAAAATTATTTCTTTTGAAGATTTCAATTAAACCACAATAAAAATTTTCAAATACCATTTTAGCTGTTTGTATTTTATCTTTAAGTATAACCGGTACACAAAGTAAATTTAACGTACATGTACATATGTATATACGAAAAAAATATGAAAAAAAAAATTCTCATTTTTTTTATATGTACATTCTAAAACATTTATTAAAACATTTTTATTCGTATGTACGTATGTATGTGGACTTTTTTTTTTGGCTTAGTTTTTTTCATTTTGCATAATGAAAATAAATGGCAATTTTTATTTAAGATGAATCACGTGAATGTTATTTTTTTATAATACACTCAAAGAATAAACATACCGGATACATATAATATCCATATTTATTCATGTGTACGTACATGCTCACAATTATATGTTACAGAATTATTTATTTCGTAACGTACGTATAAACCATACATATGTTCATATTTGTACATGTTACATAATAAATAGAATGAAACCACAAAGAAAATAAAATGAAATAAATTCTATTTACTTTTGTTTTTTTTTCCTAATTTTGTTCTGTTTTATTTACTTGTTTTTCTCTTCTCAATTTTTTGTTGTTGTTTTTTTTTTTACTATATGAAAATATTTAAATTATTTTTATGAAAATATTTTCTGTACAAATGATACTTTAAATGAATTTTATAAAATACTGTATTTTGTATACACAAATGTCTGTCTTATGATTGAGGTTTTCCATCGTACACATTAAATATGAAGCAAAGAAGTCGCTTTTCATTAGATTTAAATTTCGGGTTTATTTGACCAAAAGACAAGATTGAAACTGTTACCAATTTTATGGTGTTCAATGATATTTAGGACCTAATTTTTTCTATTTCAAAATTTCTCCAATTTTTTTATTTTTCAAACTTTTTTAAGTTTTTAAAATTTTTCTAATAAAAAAATTACCAACAACATAACATGCCCTATTACTTGATAAGTATGTCTTAACTTGTTCAGTTCAATTTCCCAATTCTGACCTTCAAATTGGTTTCTCTTTGTAGTTGTGTGAATATTTGCTCTATTCTATTTCTGTTTTTTTTTTTTTTGTTTTTGTAAAATCATTTGACTAATCTCAGTCGGTATCTTCATCTGCCTTAAAAATAATCCACAAATTCACATTAAATATTTATTAATCTAAAAGGTATATGAGACAGGAAAATTTTTTTTTTTTTGTTCAATAAAAAGTAATTATGAAAATGACAAAAAACAAAACATAAAAAAAAAGAACTCAATAATGGAATAATTCCCCCATTAACCTCATCTGTTGTCATTATTTATATTTGTTTATTTTTTAATAAATAAATTGGACAGAAATTCTCCAGTATATTTTAGATTACATATCCCAAGCATATTATATTAAACAAAATATATATTTTTTTAGTAATGCCTAAAGGATGACATTTATTTGACATTTTATAACACGCATTTTAATTTTTTTCATTTTAAAAATTTTTCCATTTTCTTTTTATCTGTTTTATGTCGTTTCATTTTTTTTTAAAATTTACTTTTATAAAGGAAATAAAAATTTAAATCAATTCGATACATTTAGTAATTATGCCATATACAAAATGTTTCCAAAATAGGTCAATTAAAAAAGGATAAGGAGCCATTAAAATTCAAATAATTATAAAGTACTTAAAAAATAATTTAAATAAAAGATGATCACAATAAAAAGTTATAATAAAATTATTTTCTTACAATTTTAATTCAATTTTATTTTATTTCATTATTTATTTATTTTAATTTTTATTTTTTTCTATTATTAAAGTTGATTAACATAATTATTTATTCAACTAAAGAAAAACGAAAGTTAAAGAAAAAAAAAAGGAAAAAGAAAAAGGAAAATTTTAAGCGTTATTACGTCAGTGATAAAGTAAATAATTTTTATTTTTTTATTTTTTACTATTATTTTACTTAATAGAAATTTTTAACTTGACACTCTTTTCACTATTTTCTGTTCCCATTACATATTATCCGATTATAGTAAAAGTTTTTTCTCTATAAAATTTTTTTTTCTTGTTTTTTTGAAAGTGTTTTAACAGAACTTTTTTTTAAAAACTTTATATCAAAGTAAAAGAAATGAAAAAAAATAAAATAAAATTCAGTATCTACGATATTTAGAGAAAAGTTAAAAATTTTATGGTAAAAGCAAAAAAAAAACAAATAAATGTAAAAAGAAAGATTTGTGACATTGTGACAACACGCAAATGGTTATAAAGTGAAAATTTTCAATTTTTTTCTCTTTCTTTAAGGCTTCAAGGTCCTTGCGTTCAATTTTCTCATTTTCATTTTATTCATTGGTTTATGTTCGAGGTTTCGTATTCTTTTTGTCTATGAATAGTTAAATTTTTTTCTGAGGTTAGTCCTGGCCCACAATCAGAAGAATTTTGTTTATTGTTTTTAGTTTTTCCAGTATTTGATAGGGGTTTGATTATCGCAATTTAGAAAATTTTGTTCATTTTCTTGAGTTTTTCCTTCTGTTCCAGTTAAGCTAAGAACATCACTTTGGAGAGAGAGAGATAGAGAAAAAGACACGAATAAAAATTTCAAAATACTACAATTATTTTCTGTCTCATTCGGAGAATAAGTGGAAGTCAAAAATCAAAGTTGATAACTATTAAAGTCATGTCATTAAAATGTGATTTTACACATCAAAAGGAACATAGAAGTTAGAAATAATCTGTTCAAGTAAACAAATGAATTTTATATAAATACATGTTTCATAACAAAAATGATTAATTTACGTAACCAATGCTAACATATGTCATACTTAATTTTTCAATTTTCCCTATTTAATTTTCATATTCTCTTACAAATGATCCTTATGTAATTTTTTACTTGTTTTTCTTACTTTAGTTATAGTAATATACATAGTGTATGTAAATATTTATTTGTTTATTTATAATTCATTTCAAATTATTGTATAATAACAAACATTCTGATATTAGCTTTTGATGTTCATACTGGTCACATATATATAATTGTTTATTTCATCATAATGTGAACATTATAAAGTTCAATATTTGAATTTTAATTTGTAAGGATCTGATATGTGATGTTCTTATGAATGTTTAAACAAGATTTTATATGTATTTGTTGAAAACGTACAAGGGACATCCTATAACTTCTAAGTGACATTGTGTGTGTGTGGTTTTAGAGCATGAGTGTAGTATGCATAGATATTTACATAAAATTTACTTTTGTTAAAATCAAGTGAAATTTGTTGTATTATGAACAAAAATGAAGTTTCATTTTATTTCCATTAAAAATCAATAAATAGTTTTTCTTTCCTTGAATGCAAATGTTTTTATGTACATACAATGAAATAATCTATGAAATAATGATTATTTTAGAAAATGAAAGATATATGAAATATATAGTATAAAGACAAATGAAGATATACATATGATTGCATTCATTTTAAAATAATTAAAAGATATATGTACATACATATTCAATATTAAAATGAAAATTTTGTAAATTTCAGAATGTAACATGCTTTGAAAAATAATTGGACTTTGGTTATACTTTCATAGGAATGAAATTGAATTTTATAAAAAAATTTCCTTTACAACATATATATGTATACAATAATTTGCTTTTAGATTTCATTCAATAGCCCAAAAGTATTATAAATAAATTGTAATTTTAAAAGGCATACTATGTACACACACTCAGGTATGTTCTATAAAGAACGTACATATGTACACATTTCGATACAATGTTATGTATACCTTACATTATAAGATCATAAAAGCTGGATATTTTCCTTTTCGTTTTATTTTCAGATTCACATGAATAATTTTTCACATGCACATACATATGTATGTGTAAGCAAAAAAAAAAATCTTTTCTACATTTTTTTAAATAAAATTTTATAACAAAAAAAAAATGTTTATGGGTTGTGTATATAAAAGTAATGTTTACATGCCTATACCTCATTTTTAAAGCACGGTCATATATGAATTTTAAATGAGTGCTTCTTCGAATAAATTCAGTTTTTTCTCTCATTTTCTGATTGTCAGTTGTCTGTATTTTGTAAACAAAAGAGCAACAAAAATGATGATAGTATGGCAACAATGTAAATTTTTATGCTCCATAAAAATCCTTAAAAAATGAAATATAAATTTAAAATTTGTTTTTTTCAAATCAAATTTAATTTTCTCATAGACATTATGGATATATTTGCGGACTTACGAACGTATGTGTTACGGATTTCCTAGATCCTTATTTTTGTTTCTTTTTCTTTTTTTCATGAAGAAAATATTTTCGAAATATGTAGTACACAGATTGTATTTATAAGAAGGTCATTCAACAAAAAATCGGAATATTATAAGGATCAAAACGTCCTACTGAGTACTCATCCTGTTTTTTATTTTGTTCATATATAAAATTTACATTATTTATCATACAGAAATCTTTTATTACTGTATTTATGCAAAAGAAAAACGAAATGTTTATTTTACTGATAAAATATTTGGAAATGAGCCGTTGAAACAAAGTTCAAAATATCGTTATTTTTTTTTTTTGTATATGCATTTGTATCGCATATATTTTTATGTACATGTGTTTATATAAAAATAAAATTTTTTTATAACATCATAAAATTCTCACATAAATTTTATGGTTTTCATATTAAATTTAAAATTCAGTATGTGTGAGTACAAAACAAATTTATTTATAATATCTCCCTTTACAGTTTCTTATCATTATTGTTATTATTGCTATTATTATTCTGTTGTGTAAATACATACTTTATTCTTAAAAAAATAAAATAAAATAAAATTGTAGCAATTAAAATAATAAAAATTAAAATTCATAAAAAATTTCATAAAATACATATTAAGTTCAGGAAATATGAATTTGTTGTTATGTGTACAAACGATGAAATTCAAAATGAATAATGATATCCTTGAGTTTAATTCCAAAAGACTCAAATTGCGAATTAAAAAACCCTTAAGAAATTTAATATTATTTTTGTTATAATTTTTGCTTTTTTATTTTATTTTTACTTTTTTTCTTTTCTTTTATTTTAATCAGAAAAACAAATATTATACTGTTGTTTATTTTTGTTTTATTTAACTTCAAAGAAGTCGAAGCTGTACAAATGAAAATTTTCTCTACGTTTTACATTCATGTTTGCTACTCGTTGTTATAGTTTCAATAGCTGAAACCTAATAAAAAATTTTTTCAAATTTCATTATTTGTTTTTTGTTTTTATAACAACGAATTTCATATTTGCTAATTTTCATATGTAATACAAAATTTTTTGTGCAGACATGCATCGGACGTGAATAGTTTTTTTCGTGTCGTTCAAGATTGGATTCTCTCGAATAAATTTATTGATATTTTGTATAGCAAATTTTTGTTATTTAAATTTCGTGCTATTCGAGGATTGATATACTAAATAATCGTACTGTTCGTTTCTTAGAAAAAAAAAAAAAACTTACAGAAAAGCGCTTCTAATTGGTGGCAGGAAAAGCTGATAGCACAACACAGAACTCACTGCCTAAATAAATTAAAAATGATGGTTTCTGTTATTCGGGTATAATTAATTGGGTATATCGTGTTATTCGAGAGATGCTTGTAATTCCTTTTATGTCAGAAGTATTTCAATAATTTATAATTAAAAAAATAATTCTTTTCAATTAAATTGAAAATTACAAGATAAATTGTATTTAAAAAATATGTGGTTTTAAGAAAATAAATGGTTTCGAAAAAATTCTGCTAATTATCTTTTTTTCGTTTTTAAATTCTCTTCCTAATTCTTTTGATATTCAAATTAATTATGTTCGTGAAAGATGAATCTACCTCTCTATTTTGTATCTCTTCAATTAAAATACCAAAATCCTTTTAAAATTTAATTTAAAAAAAATTGATTTACTTAAAAGAAAAAATTTTGCCGACAACAGACAGAAAATAATCATATAGGTATTTCTCGTATAATATGATTCTAATAAAAAATCAGCTCATTTAATATTAATTTTTATGATTTGATTTTTGGGTAATTCAAAATTTTTCCTGTTGTAATGACAAAATCAATTTGTCTTTCGCATGATGCAGTTCACTTAACACAGATTGTTTTTTTTTAAAGAATATAATCTTTATATATTTCTCATTTAAGTAAATAACTACAAAAAACTTTTATGAGATATTTAAAAAAAAAATGTAACATTTTACTTTTATAATGTTGGCTTCATTACATTCAAAATTCGAATAAGTCTGTGTAGAAGAAAAAAAGCAAAAGAAAAATCATTGTAATAACTAAAAGCATCTAAAAAGTCTATACAAAGCTTTTAGAATATTATTTAATTTTTTTTTTCCTTATTTTTTTTATTTTATTTTTATAGTGAATTTGATTTCACGGTCCTGCACATGAACATGTAGGTAAATCTGTGCAACTTTTATAATTGAATTATACATTATAAAAGATAACGAAAATAAAAAGGTAAAAAGTAAAGATACTTTTCATTGGATCCTTTTTATAACAAAAAAAAAAAAAAAAAAAAAATATAGAGGAAAAAAAGTTGGGAATATGAAAAAGGCTAAAAATAGAAAATAATGGGTATAGGAAAATGTGTTGTATTTTTTACACAAATTTTTTTATTTAAAAAAAAAAAGCAGTATATAGAAAAATGATCTTTTTCAATAAATTGTAAAAAAAAATTGAAACTGAAAAAGAAAAGGTTTGAAAGAAATACTAAGAACGAAAAAAATTAAATAAATCTTAAGGTTACTTATAAGGCGAAGGTGAATTAAAAAAAAGGGAAATCATAAGTATGTACAATGAAAGACTTTCAAGATTTATTCGATTTACGTACTAGTACTTGTATTTGGAGTTTATATTTTAATAAACAGAACCAACTTGTTGACCCCAAGAGACAATGGAAAATAGCAAGGATAATGAGAAAGAAGGGAAATAAACGAAAAAATACAAGGAAAAATAATATTTTGATATCAAATTAAAATGAAGTTCAATTCATGTTATCCTTTTATCTTCGTCGATGTATTCATCGATAATAACTAAAAGTAATCACATAGTGTCTCAGAATAAATATTATTCACATCGTCTTTTTGAAAGTTTGAACTGTTTCTTGCTAGAAAATCGTTTTACTCTAACTTCTCTCTAAAATTTATTCCTTTTAAATACAAACATGAGTGACATTTATTCTGAGACATCCTGCATGAATAACAAAATATACTCAGTAAGCAAAATATCCATTTACAGAAATTTACAATATTCTACATAAATGAAATAATAAAATCAGTCTAAGAACTACAACTTATACACAAAGCTTCATTTTTAATGCATGTAAATCGATATTATTATACAAAATATTAATAGATTATGTACTAACATATTGTGTATATTTCACAGAGTATACAGTATATTTGGCACTTACAATGTTTTGACTAACTTTGATAAAACAAAAAAAATAAAAAAAATTGTTTTCTTTTTTCTTCATTCTGATAAATTCACAATTACCGAGACTATAGCCAAAGAATATTAAAATATTGAAACAAAATATGTGCATAAACTTCATTAAAATTCACTTTATATATCAAAATATTGTTATAAACATGTACCAATGTATATGTACGTGAACTACATAACAAAATTCATGTACAAGACATTACAAATATATATTACTGAATCCTACTCTTGTACCTACAATGTGTATACTTTGTATATTCAATAAAATTTACATATTACACACTTATGCACTTATTTCGAACTAAAGAAGGAGGACAAAATTAACATATGTTTATAGATGTACATATATAGAATATTCTTATCATGAACCATTTCTCTGTGTTTTTGTCCTTACGTATAAATTTACAGCTTTTTCTGTTTTATGAATTTTTGTTTTTCTGTTAACACAAGAATCAGTATCCTTTTTTTTTTGAGTTAAAAACACGACATACAAAATATTGTATTCCTTTTTGGAAAGTATGTATGAAGCACGAGGTACGATTGGTACGATATAGTATAAAAGCGTAATTGTGCTATTGATCGACTATTTTATATAGTCGGTTTAAATCTATGGAAAATATACTACGAAGAGAGAGAGAGATGAAAAAAATTCAAACTAAGGATAATATCAAAATTTTTGTATATTTTTTATAGCCAGCAAATAGGATGATAATGATAATAATAATTGCATTTATTTTGTAATTATAATAATAAACTCAAACCATCCAAACTGAATATTTATAGTGCCTCGAAGAAAAAATAATAAAAATAAAAAAATAAAATAAAATAAAGGACTTATCTACATACTTGGGCTTTTTATTCAGTAAACGTTAAGGATAAAACAAGGCGGATAAATTGTGTCTGATTATTATGAAATTTATGTCTACTTCGCGTTGTCGTTATATTTTCTGTTTATTTATTTCTTACCACTTATATTTCAAAGCTATAAGAATGGCAAAGATATGATTACGTTCAAATTCATTTTGAATAATGTACATGATTATTATATTTCCACTTATAAAATTTTGTTTTGTAAATGAAAAATAAATTATATTAGCATCTGGGTAAGTATATCGTATGTCGTATATACGATACGCACTTTGTAATATTTCGTACAAATATACGAGGATTTTTTGTAATTTACTTAAGTGATATTATATAATACAGTAAGTACTACAGTTCTATATACATTGGTATGGTTAATCAAAATTTTATGAGAATTTATTTATATTTCTTTTAAATTTTGATAAATAATGGTGTAATGCTGGTAAATTTGAAATTTTTTTTTTTTTAAGAAAAACTCAAAACGTAAAGCGAGGGTGAAATGAATAAAAAAAATTTTGCTCGATTAAATAAAAAGTTTACAACATGGCAAATATGTTATGGTTCGAGCTCAATAGTAGCATCAGCGTCAACGACAACTTAAATTTCACGCATTTCATTGTGAATGGGAGTTAAGCTGATATCGATAGTTTGCCATTATCGTTAAAATGAATTTATTTATAATTATTGTTGCAACTGAGAAATTTAAGAAATGCCTTATACCAGTATCATTGACGCTGAAATTGGATTACAAACTTTATTTTTGTACCTAAACTTTTTTTTTCCAAAATTTTTTAATTACTTTATATACATTGGAAAATTTAATCCAAAATTGTACATGCATTCACGTACATACGTAGCAAGGATACTTATGTATGGTGCTAACTTGAGATAAGTAACTTTGGGTGATAAATTGCATTATTATTGATTTTTATTTAAAATGTTTCAGCATTCCCATGTTTTATTTAAATTAAGTATTTTTCTTAGAAAATTGTAATGTGTACATTTAGCTCGAAATTAAATATTTTTTTTTAAACATGTTTTAAAAAAGAAAATTATATAGATAATATACTTTGTACGTAATGCGAATGACAGACTAAGAAAATTAGAAAAAAATTTAAAAATATGAAAATAATTTTATTTTGGATGAAAATTTGAAATTTATAATGAAAATTCAATTTGTTCACAAAATCTTGATGTTTTAAGTACTTACTTTATGTACATATATATAAATGCTTTCTGTGTATACATAGAGTAAATGATGGTATAAATGTTTATTAAAATTTATTGATTTTTTTTGTTTTTTGTTGTACATATATAAAATAATTAAATGCGTTGGGAAAAGTGTTTTTAAATAATTAAGTGTTTTATTTTTGTTGTTTTTGTTTTTTTGCATTGTACATAATGACTATATGTAAAACTGAACGTTTGTCATGATAAAGTACAAATGATAGTATACACGATAATCACGTACAGAAATGATGAGAATTTCACACTTTAAAATTTAAATAGCATTTGAAAATGTTTGAATTTTAAACGTTAATGAAGTGCAATACACATCATCAAAAAAAAAAATTACCCTTTTTTACAATCATCAGCTTTTAATTTCACATTACATACGAAACTCATGATGCATATTTATTAAATATGCTAAGTACTGATATTAATTGTGCGATACAATTTCATATGCTGTTATTTGAGAGTGTATATGATGGTGTTGATTTTATAATTTTAATTAAAATTTTTTTTTTTTTAAATTTGTTTACATTTTTATGTGGTAGAACGCGCATTATAATGTTGTCAGTTTTTTTTCTTCTGGTTTTGATTTAAATAGAATGCGTACCAAATACGATGAATATTTTGTGATGTATTATGTTCATAAGAGCAGAACAAAAGACGAACATGTGTTAATAATTGTAAGATTGTAAGATTTAAGTTGTTCCCACATGGACTGATTTTTACTTGAAATAAGCGATGGATACAATGGATCGAAAAATCGAATCGAGATGGGATCTAAATGTAAAGTTGAGTAGCATTAGCATTAGAAAATAAATTAAAATATTTTTAAATATTATACTAAATTTATAAATAATTTTTAAAAAATAATTATAAAAAATCACTAAGTTCAACATAACTGCAATATCAACAAATTTTAATATATGTAACTGCAAATTCAATCTTTCAATTTTTCGATTCGCGTCTTTAAGACGATATTTCGACTCGATCCAAGGTAAAATGCTGGATCGAGTCGAATAGATTTCGCCTGGATCTTTCGATTAGCGTCTATTTGGGACAGATCGAGTCCAGATGTGGTCGAGACGGGATTCAATCGAGCTTCAATCCTGCATATAAACGATATAAATATTATTATGTACACGAAAGTTTAACTAACACAAAAAGAAATCTGCGCTAAAATGTTCATCGTATTTGATATGCACTATTATTATGATACTGAAATAAAAAAAAAATTAGAACCAGATTTTCAATCTTTTATATGTAAAACAAGTTTATACATAGAGTTAATGAGTCTGTTGGTTTTCAAATACATACAATTTTTTTTTTTTTTTTAAAGAACCATGTGAATTTTTTAATCATCATTTGGTAAGAAGAACAGTCAATAAAACTGGTTTCCATGAGTATGATACATCAATCACACATTTATTTTGCAATGATTTTTGCTAAACTTCAACAATTCTAAACAAAATTTTAATTAATCAGTTCTCTTAATTTCGATTTAAAGTAAAGATTTATGTAAAAACATTTTAAAAAATGAATTTAATTTTAATTGTATTTAGTTTAATTCAAATTATAATTAGTCAAAAAATATCTGTTCATACATTTAATTTTGAAGAGGATAAAACACTTCAATTGAATTCACAATGTAAAACATCTAGTGGCACCGATGGATTATGTAAAAAAGTTCAAGAATGTCCAAGAGAAAGAATCAAATTAACATTAAATGATATCTGTTATTTTGAACAAAGTGATCCAATTGTTTGTTGCGAAAATCAATCAAGTTAAATTTTGTGCCCTTTTGAAGCTACATGGTGTTTAAATTCAAATTTGTTTTTTTTTTTTTTTTTTTTTTGGCAGATCAAATAGATGAAAAAAGTGGTGATAATTCGAAAAATAAAATTGAAGAACCAACCGTTTATACTGTATTTTTAAATGTTGCCGATGAATCAAATCAAACTGTTGATCAAAGTAAGATAAACATATTAGACTTTAGTTTCGTGATAATTTTTTTCTGTTTTTTTGTTTCAATAGAATGTGTTCAATATAATCTACCACAAAGATATACGTGGATTAATGGTAAAATTATTAATTAGGTTTTACTCGACCATTAAGATTCAGAAATTTTTTTTGTTTTCTTAAAATTTACTTACATATATCAAAGGTACCAGAGTAAGAGTTCATTATTTTGTTGGAGGTAAACTTTCAAAGCCAAGAAATAATCCACATATAGTAAGTTAAAATATTTTTTTAAAAATAAAAAATAAAAAAAAATAATATTTTTGATTTTTTTTGGAAGGCTGCTATAGGTTGGCGATCATGGGAAGGTATTGATTGGAAATGTGGTGGAAGTTTAATTAGTGAAAATTTCATTATAACTGCTGCACATTGTGCATACGAAAGAGGGTAAGAAAAAATTATTTTCGTGATTCCACAAAAAAAAAAAAAAAATGTTCACCTCTCATTTTATACATAGTGTCCCAGCACAAGTAGTTCGAGTCGGTGATTTAAATTTACTAAAAGAAAATGATATTCAATCACAGGATTTTGAGGTAGTAGAAATTTTTGTGCATCCAAATTACGATCGCCAATTAATGTATCATGATATTGCATTATTAAAAATTTCACCAAATGCTAAGTAATTTTGTGTATTCATTAAAAAAAAAGAAACAATCGTATAAAATGAAATTTATTACAGTTTTACATTAGAAGTAAAACCAGCATGTTTATGGGCTGAATCAAATATACCATTTAAAAATTTATTAGCTATGGGATATGGTACAAATTCATTTGCTGGTAGACGAACAAATGAATTATATGAAGGGAATTTAACATTAATATTAAATGAAGATTGTCGTAAATCATTTGGTATAAGTTCTGAATTACCAAATGGAATAATTGAAAATCAAATGTGTGCCAAGGATCTTGAAGGAAAACAAGATACTTGTCAGGTTAGACATTAAGACATGAATAAAATATCAACTGTATTGTATTTTTGTTTTTCTAGGGAGATTCTGGTGGTCCTTTAGCATTTAAATCAACAAATGGTGCTGATATTTTACACCATTTAGTTGGTATAACATCATTTGGTGAATCATGTGCTGGTTCAACACCTGGAGTTTATACAAGAATATCATCATATATTGATTGGATTGAAAAAATTGTATGGCCTAACCCATAAATTGATTATCTAGAATTTTAAATGAATTTTATTTTTTGCAAGTCAAAATAAAGAGAAAGAGAGAATAAAAGATAAATAATTCAGGTATCTTTCATGTGTCTTTTTTGTTTAGTATAATATATTAGTCTCATAATCTGTAATACATCCTTATACATTATTAATTGAAAGATTCATAATCTACCGTATAATATGATACGATTATTCCCAATAGACTATTAAGTTGTATGGTATTAAGTCATTTATCTTTGTGTATAACATGAATAATAATGTCGGTATATATTATGTATGAAGGTCATACCAATCATCATTTGATAGATTTCTATACTATGTACGAAGGTTACGTACACATAAATATTTTGATTAAAATATAAAGTCTGCTGATATATGTATATATAATAATAAGTATGCATGTATTTGGAAAAATTTAACATACACATATGTAATGTGGTATGTGTTTATATATAAATCGCAGTGGTGGAGCGAGAAAATTTCCAGCCTTCACGTAAAATGTAATTTTAGGATCCCTGTAAAAGAAATAATATTTTTTATAGCAATATAATTACATAACAGAGCTTCTATTCAGCTTGGGGTCTCTCCACATTGTAGGTTTTGTCGTATGATAGTTCCGCCACTGGATACATGCACTGGTATTGTGTTCTTTTTTTATGCTCTTTGAGTTTGACTAAAAATCACGGGGAAAACATTTTATTTTGTTCATATATATACGAGTACATGAAAAAATCAATTGCAATTAATTCGTTTTTTAAAATTGAAAAATACCTATGCGCCCCCCCATTCGAAATGTGTTTATCACATATTTTCAAATATATTTGTTATATTATTGTATTAGGAAAATTATCCAAGTAGAATAAAATGAAAATCTCTACAATCTTCCTGTAAACACAAATCATATTTGCCATCGATTGACATACTACTCATGTATACCTTATACATATGTATTTACACGTTTTGTATATTATGTACATGTATATAAATCTATGTAAGTATGTACAAGGATGAAATATAAGGATAAAATGTTAAATACATCGTTATATGTGTATACATATGTATATGTATTATATACGTGTACACTGGATTTGACATATGACATGTGAAAATTGTAATGAAAATGCATTCATTTAAACATGAAAATAATGTAAAATGATTGAATTTTTGTTTTTTTTTGTTTCGTATCAACATTACATATTAAGAGCAAAGTTTGTGAAAATGCTATTTGGCATATCCCATCATATCATTATGTATTCGTCCCAGCGTAAAATAAAATAAAAAAAAAGTCAGAATTAAATTTTCAATTACGTTGTATAAAAATTTTCAATTGATTGATTGCATGATTCACGTATGGGTGTGGATATCAATTGGATACAAGAGTAGATTTGTTGAAAGTGGGAATTAAGGAAAATTCTTTTTTTTTTTTTAAATTAAAGGAAAATATTATTATTTCAACAATTCAAAATTCAATTAAATTTAATCTAATTTAACAGTATTAATTGTATAAAATTTTATTATTATATATAATTCTTATCACAACAAATACAGAAATTTGTTAAACTATCATTTGAGGACACTCTATTATGACATATAGGTAATGATGTCAATTTATCTAAAATGAACAATTTGAAACACGAAGTCAATAATACTTGGTACATAAGATAAAAGATCTTTCTACATACCTATATTTGTATATAATTGACAATATCTTATATAAACAAGGTACATGTGTGTACAAGTTATTGTCCAACAACACGATATCTTACAAAATTGTTTTATTTCAAAATCACAAATTTGTGAAAATCATTGTACACACATAATGAATACAACGAATCCACATAACACGGTATTCCCAAAGAATCTACTTATATCCATCCATGCGTATTACCCGAAGATAATTTGTATGTGCAATCAAGCAATATCTCATCTAAACATTTTAAATTAATTTATTTTCTGTATATAATATTATACAAAATATGTATGTATATGCATATGCAAATTACCTATTGTCCTTCAAGATAAATAATTTATCATTCATATTATTGAAATGTCTTTCCAAGATACGGAAATACAGGCATATGAATAGCTTTATGTAATAATGAAAATTAATTAAGATAATGAATACAAATTTAATTTCATATAATGACAAGAAATTAATTACATACATATGTATGTTTATGTATAAATTTGAATTTTTTAATTAATATTAAAATCGAAGAGTAATATCATATCAAATTACTGGTATTGTGAACTTTAAATACAATAAAAATTTAAAAAAATTTTTTATTAAAATTTTTTAAATTTTAAAATAAATTAACATTTACTGTGGATTAAAGGCTTAAAATTAAACATTTTTTGCATTGAGTTTCCAAAAAAATAGAATTCACCTCATTAAAATAAGAATTCCTATTTGAAATATTTATAAAAAAACGATTTTTTTTTTTTTGTAAAAAAATCTAACTTAATGTGAAAAACCTGTATGAGACGAAAAAAAAATTTTTTTTCTAACTACGGTATTTCAACCTTTGCCGTTGTAAGGTACAGAAATGTAATCTGCCTCTACATAGCTCGGATACAAAGATCCATTCCTTTTTTTTCCTTTTCTCTATAGAACTAAAATTTCAATATGTATTTAAAAAAAAATTTTTTTTTTTTTGGAAAATAAACGGTGATATTAATAGAATGTGATTACATATTCATTTATAAATTCATTTTGAAAAATGTGTTGATTATTTTCGTATTCAAAATAAACGACTTAAATATGTACATATAAAATTTTACTAAATTTTATCAATGGTGTAAATTTTCATTTAATTACAATTTCTCACCAATTTAAATTTTTATGATAAATTGCAACAATTTATAATTAGATTTTAAAATGGATAAATGAATTTCAAAAAGTCAACATACTGCCTACATGCAAATTTTTTAAATCCTAAAAACGTTAACATTAAAGATGGCAACATCGTTTAAAATTTCAAAAAGTATTGTGAACGTATCTGAGACGCATGGTTAACGCAAATGACGCATCATGAATTTTTTCAACGCAATGAAACAGTGAGATAGTATCAATTTTTATATCAAAACTGTAGTATTACTGTAACAAATTTTTTGATGCTTTTTTGAAACTCATCGATAACTTTAATATTT
This sequence comes from Anthrax anthrax, assembly GCA_963971155.1. Taxonomy (NCBI): domain Eukaryota; kingdom Metazoa; phylum Arthropoda; class Insecta; order Diptera; family Bombyliidae; genus Anthrax; species Anthrax anthrax. Next base: position 31,111,095 of record OZ020118.1, on the reverse strand, counting down.
TAAAAATAAGTTTATATATAAAATGCACCTAGTATATGTGCAAAGATATGCAAAAGTTTAAATTTGTTATTATAAACTTTTTCTAATGTGTGAATACAAAGTATTAATATTTAAAATACTTTTGGAAAAAAAAGTTAATAAGTCTCATAAAAAATAATAAAGATAATGAATCCCAAGTGAATAATGTTACTATGAACGTGCATGTAATAATGTTAATATTACAAAAAAAAAAAAAAAAAATTACATAAAGATAGTAAATTAAAGAAGAAAAAGAACTTTTTCATTCACACACATACATACATACACATATCACCTATACATTAGTTTCAAAAAGGTTTCTTTAATTTTAACAGTTTAAATTTGAAATTATAAAGACGAAATTCTTCTTCGTATGGATGTGTACGCGTGTGTATTGCACCCTTTAAAAGTTTTCATTCAAAAGAAAAACAGTTTTTTTTCTTGGTTTTAAAGTAATATTTGTGCCTACATTCTTGTGTACATGAATTTCAAAGGTAAATAAAAATAAAATTTAATTTAACATAAAATTTTAAAATTAATTAAAAATAAAAAGCAACAAATTAATTTAAAAAAATCGAAATTTCGAAAATTTTTTATCATAACGGCGGATTGCTTTAAAACTATGAGCATAAATTTGTGGCTTTAAATTTTTAAATGCAGAAAACCGTTTAGAGTAAAATGATAATTCTATTTTAATTTAGCTAATTTTTGTATAAATTTGATTTTTGAAAAAATTAAAAATCTCCTGCTTGTTGTTCATCAATTCAAAAAACGTAGGTTATGAGCCTTGGTTTGTTATGAAAAAGAAATTCAGATGTTTGTCGATCTCTGATTGTGATTCTCATTCAGTTTAAAACATCTTTTTAAATTTTTCAAATATACAGTGAAAATTATTTACAGACAAAGTATAAATTTTTTTTTTTAGCTTAAATCTACAATTTATAAAATGAGATATAGTCAAATGAAAACGAAAATATTTTTAACGAAAAATACAAATACTATAAGTACCCATACATATCTACATTAGTAAGATTTTAACTCACTTAATAAAATGCAGAACATGTAATGTGTATAGTACACGTTGTAAAAAGTATCTCGATAACTATTTGAGATTTCTATAATTTCAATTGATTTAAATTTAACAAGATTTGTTCAATAAATCTAAAATGATTTATTCATGTAAACGTACTAGTATACGTATAAAAAATTTAAATCTCAAGAAGGGGTGTAAAATTTTTTTTTTTTTATATTTTTTATAGTAACATTCTGTGGTTGCAAATTTGATTCGATTATTTTTTGTTTTTTATTACATTTTGTGAATTGAGTAAGTGAAAATTCAATCTTTTTATTCTGAAAATATTTCTTTTTTTTTTTAAATTCTTTTTATGGGAAATGTGCAAACCATAATACTTTTAAATCTTCAGGAAACTTTAAATCTTTTATATTTTATTCATATTTTGATGTAAAATCCTTTTATTGTTCTTTATCTTTTAAATTTTTTAAAATGAATTGTACAGCAAAAATAACAGAGTATATACATACACTCGTAAACAGGGTGTTCCAGACTAAGTATGGATTGTATTATTATGAATATAATTATTATTATTATACATTAGAAAATAATAATGAGATCATTCAAACATTTATGGCTCATGATATAGAAAGTAAATTTAAAAAATATAAATTTCAGCACACCCATAATGTACATCCTGTACATTTTTCAAAATATCAAATTTTTTATCACTTTTTATTTAAATCGAAACACATCTTTTTGAAAAAAAGAAAATGTGTATACAAACAATTTGATGTGAAATTTTCACAAGAAATTTTTTCTTCATGACGAACTGTGAAATAATTTCGAAACAAAAAAAACAAGCATAAAAGAAAAAGAAAATTAGAAAAATTAGATGAAAAACTTCATTTAAATTACATATACGTGAATATTATATGTTGCAAGTGAACAACAACTGTGTACAGAGTGAGAGTAGTGTGAATTTGCATGTGCATGTGACGCTTGTAGAATTGTTGCAAGTAAGAACGCCGTATTTGGTACAGATGTATTGAATGTGGTCCATGTGGATGGTCTCACTCAATTTAGCGAATATAAGCTCATGTGCAGAAAATTATTACCATAATGTTAAAAAAAAGTTTTTCTTTTGATTTTAACATGTATTTTGAAAGGACTTACTTTTTTTTTTGAATATTTTCTGTATCAAATTGTACACAGTATGCATATCGTCATTGTTTGCTTCACGTATATTGCGACATGGGTGGTACTGATATGTACATTTAGTTGTTTTGTTTATCCTTTATGTTCGTTGTTCCTTTTGTTTTTTAAATTTGCTTGCATCCAATATGATGTCAGAACATTTTTTTTTTTTTTTAGAATTTTTCGAACGTTTTACAAATTTTTTATTTTATTTTGTCTTTCTAAAACATTTAATTTTTCATTTCTACACATTGTTTTGTTTTTATCCTTATCCGTATGCATGCAATGTATTTTTTGAAACTAGAATTTCTAATATGTATCATGACACTATTATATCCTTTTTATAAACAATTCATTTTGAATTTTTCAAATTTTTAGTCAAATACAATTTTTTACATATTACGTATAAGTACGTTACAGATGTATATATACGAACGTACATAATATGTGAATAAAAAAATTGTTGTTTTTGATTGACATGAAAAAAAGAATATATAAACAAAAAAAGAAGAGAACGACAACAAGATAATGTGTGTCATTTTGTGTTCTTCATTTTCATGTTATACATATTTTTATTATTTTTTATTTTTCAAAAAACAGGGTACTTTACATACATGAGCTTAAACGTATAAATAAATGAAATTAAAATGATAACAGTGTTCGTATAAAATTGAAAATTATGCATATGTACATTTTTCTACAACACAATTTAAATATGCAATCTACAATTTTATTTTGTACGATAGGAAAGCGACGAAATTCATTTTTTTTTACAAGAAATATATGGAGTTGACATTACTATTTTTTGTGAAGTCTAATGAGGACTTAGAGATCGCGGCCACAGTCAATTAGGTCTGTATATCTTTGTATGTAGCCTCAAATTCAAAGAACCCTAATGAATTGCAGAATCAGAAACTCAGTGACTTCATGCTTAGCATAGGAGCACCAAACATGCCTTGTGACAAGTTCAGTTTAGCCTTTAGGGCACTCAATTATAATATGCAAGGGAATCTCCTCATCTTCCAAAAATCATATTGTCTGTGTAGTATAATTTAACGAGAACTTTAAAGGTTAAATAGACAAACGAATATCATTTAATTTGAATTTAAAAATTTAATAAAAATTAAAATTCACTTAAATCGTGAAAACACACCCTTTTCGCAAAGCTGTCAAAGATCTCCAAAAGTCACTGAAATGAATTATCCTTATTGTGATATTTAATTTTTTATAAATTGTTTTCCATTGTAAAATTGATTTTTTTAAATTTTTTTTTTTAAATTTTCATGTAGGACAAATAAAAACAAAAAAAAACAAAATGTATAAAAAAAATATATGACTATAAAATTTTTATCGTTTTAAATTGTCGCTTTTGTTTTCCCTTTCTATCTCATTTCTTTTGAACATTTGAACAATTTTTATTGATTTCAATGAACAAGCATATAGTTGTACATGTGTTTGTACATATTTTATTTTTATTATTTTTATGGAATATCGAAAACAAATAAACGCATTATTTACATGTGGGTAGTTATGAATATGTAATTAAATACTATATTTAATATTAAATTAATATTTTATACATTTTTATTTAAATTTTAAATCCCTGTCTGTTGTTTACAAATAAAACAATTAATTTGGAATTTATATCTTTTTTTTGTTTTGTTGTTTTTTATTGCTTCTTTAATTGGATTTCATGTTATTTTTCGATTTTTTAAATGATTTTCGAAATCATTTATTATTATTTAATTGCCGCATTCGTGTAATATAATACTTAAACTCAGATAAATTTCATGTTGATATTAAATTTTTAATAATATTATTGGTACTTGGTATTCATGGTTTCCATAATTCTACTTAAAGAAGAGCAAAAAAAAAAAAAAAAAATTCAAAAAATCTTTTAAAAATAAAAATTAAAATTTTCCTGTTAAATAAATTAAAGCTCTCTGATTATTTACGAATTTATTTTTGGATTTTCTCCCTTTTGGCAATTTTTCTTAATAATTATGTATAAACGGAATTTTTCATGTTTAATTCGTGTTCGCATCAAAAGCGAAAATAAATATTAGTAGTACAAAAAAAAAACAAAACATTTTCTTTTTCTTACACACAAACATTAAACAAATTTTCATGCAAACATAAAAATGAGATACTAGGAAAAATATAAATCGTCTTTACAAGTTGGAAATCATCAGAGAGCATAAATAAATAATTTTTTATACATACACGCATAGGTAAGTGTAGTGTAATCTACAAAATAAAAAATAAGGAGAAAACAGTAATATTTTTTGTATTTAAAAAAAAAAAAAAAAAAATCAGTCATGGTTAAAGTAATTTTTCATATATGACCACTTGTATATATACAACATATTTTTCTTATATTCGTTATCTTATAACAGCACATTTACAGCCATGAACAGGGTAATTAGTTGAAAGGTCCTGGTGATAGGTCTTGATTACGAAAAATAATAAAAATATACTATATGGTAAAAAAAAATGTTTTTGTTTGATCGTTAATAGATGTTGAAGAAATTTCTACTCCTTTTAGTAAAATGCGTTAGAGTTTGCAAATCATCGATAATAACTCATTATCAAATTAATTTGAAAATGATAATAAATTTTGTGTAGTTTTTCTTGAACAAGATATTTGGTCAGAAATTTATTATTAGAATTTAGGAGTTTCGGTTCGAATCGTGAAATAATTATAAAATTAATAAAAAATGAATTATTAAACAAAAAAATAAAAAATAAATAAAAATAAAAACCAGACATTCATTGTACACCAAACGCCACAACAACATATTTTGTTTGAGAACTTTTGATGATTTCGTGCATGAAAAGTAAAACTTTAAACTATATTAAACATCAAATAAAAATGAAATAAAAAAATTAAATTTACAACGTGTTCATGTTAGGTAGACGAGCAATTTAATTTTTTTTTTTTTTTTGTAAATTGATTTTCATTTAAATGAATTAATTATACAACATGATTGACTATATACAATCGTACTCTATATTATTGAATATTTCATTGAATTTAATATAAAATAAAATTTATCAATTTGATTACAAGGTATTGTTTACTATAAATGGTAGAGTATGAATGTTGCACAAATATGAGGTATCTGTTACTAAAAAATGTCCAATGAGAAAAAATATTTTTTTTTGCAAAAGTGATTAAATTTACAAAATTTTATAAGATTATAATCAGACAGTAGATTTTGTAATTACGAATATTTATTTGAAAAAATTATTAATACGAAAAAACAAACAATGAAAAATGCTAAGTTGAAAAGATAAATCTTCGGACCTTTGTGTATATACATTTAACAAGCAATAACACTCTAATTTGCTTTTCTTTATACTTGATTATACCTTAGGGCCTATATATATTACAATATCTATTTTAATTATGTGTTAATCTGTTAATTATCATTAGTGAAAAGAAAAATAGCCTACTGGGAAATGAAATCTTACTTGTTATTGTTGGTGATTGGAAGGGTTAAATTGAATCCAATCTAAATTGTCCAAAAATCTAAATAATTTTTAATGACCGATTTTTCTAAGAATTTTTTAAAAAAATGACTACTGAAGAATATAACAATTTTTTGAATTCATACAAAACAATTTCATAAATAAAATAACGAACACTTTGCCCAGACACATAAACATACAAATTATAAAGTGATGTTAGAGAAATATTGCACTTTAGGATTGTTTTTCATGTAACATGTTAAAAATATTAAAAAGATGCTCAAGACAAACTCTATGCATTTTAGTAGATATGCACCTTAAATATTCATATTATTATAAAAACCATTATGTATGTATGTATTTCTTTGACAAAAAACGTTTTGCTCCTTGTACAAGATTTCTATACATGCTATTCATTATTAAATGCTGTCTGTTCATACTATAGCATATGGGTACTCCATGTTTTAGTCACAAAACTGAAAATCTCTTATTCTTATGGAAAAAAGAACGTTTTTACACATTTCTGTTTTTTTTTTCCCTTCATTCACTTTGTATACAGGGTGATTGAATTTATATATGTATGTAACTCATAAATCATGTGACATAGGACATTGATCAAACGTAAAAGCTAATTCAACTCACTCTAATAGCCAAAAATGGTTTATATTCGTAAAGTGTTTATAGTAATATCGATATATCCTTAAGCTAAACAATGTTTTGCTTGTCTCACTAAGACCACCTAAAACTTTAGGTTGTTTAGGTTGTAAATATCATAAAGAATTACCTTGCACATTTTTCCATTAATTTTTTTTCTCGCAATATTTTTATACGAGTATGTGCATTAAACTAATGTGAAAAAAAAGCATATTTTCACAGTTAAAAGCTAGGTCAACAATCTGTAACAAATATATGTAATACATGCAATATTTTTATTTTTATTTTAAATGTTTACATGCACATGAGATTATAAAAATTGCACAAAAATTTTTGCATTTTAAATTCATTTATAAAAAAAAAAAGACTACATGTATGCATATCTGAACAATACCAAATGTTGGCCAACATTTTTCAGATAAATGCAATAAAATAGATTTGATTTATTTTTTTAACGAAATAGTATCTATGAAAATTTTTTGTACATTTTAAAATTGAGTTTTAAAATGGGATATTTTTTTTTAGAATTAAAGGGACAATAATAAAAAAAAAAACAAAGTACTAAAATTTGTTAAAAAAATACCTTGGTATATAATAAAACGTTGTAATATTGAAAAATATTTTTTTTTAGCATAGTCATATATTTTTTCATAGAGTATAAAAATTTTACACTGTTGCCATGTTATCTTTTTTATGTTTAAAAAATACAGAAAACTGGCAATTGTAAACTGCTATAGTAAAAAAAAAATGTACTCAAATTTCGAACACAAAAAATTAAAAAAAGCACCCATTTAAAATACCAGTGACTATGCTTCAAAAATGAAGTATAAATAAAAATGAATTGAAAATGAATACAAATTACTTAGAAAATAAAATGAGAATTTTGTTTAATAAATTGAAAATTATTAACTCATTTTTTTTTTCTACTACATATACACACGTAAATATTAGATTAAATGTGAAAAGTTTAAAAGTTATGTGTAAGAAAAATCATTTACAAAACAAAATTTTTATAATGTACCACAAAAATAAAAAACTAAGTATATGTAAATAAATACGATGTAATTCAGAACGTTTGTATATGTGTGATCTTTTAATGTTCTTTTCGTATATATTCAAATGAATTAGATTTTTACGTTACGTACTTACGTATAAAATTGTACGTGTGTACAAACGATATAAATTTTTTATCTCACAAAAGAAAATAATGAAAAGAAAAAAATAAACAGATAAATGTTTTTTATGTGTTTATGTACTTTTTGCAAGGAGTATAAAATCTCACATATACACGGCAAACGTACACATTTTTGTTTAACCATCAAGGTACATATGTAGGTATATATAAAATCTCGACAAAAGTTAGAATAATTCTAATAAAAAAGTACATTAGCTCTCGTATAAGGTGATATTTGTATAATCGAGATTTCGATATGACACAAATTACAAATCCTAACAAATTTTTGGTTCAATGAAGCGGAAACTGATATGATTTGAAGAAGAAGTAATTTCCTCACACTGTGAGAATTATTTGTACATGTATGCGTATTACAAGTGAAATTTTACACAGTTCCTCATCTACGTACATTGTATACTAATTTACAAAATATTGTCCTATATACGTTCTTCGTCTATTTCACATGAATTTTCACATTTCTTTGCAAAGTTCAGAAGATTTATATACGTATAATCCATATGTACATGATGTTACACAGGAAAAATAAAAACTAAATATTTGTTTTTTTTTTTTTTTTTTGTACGCTTATACGCTTTTATCTTTCAGTTCACACAAAAGATATTTATCACATTGGTTTTACATTTTTTAGATGCTCAATATAAAAAAAAACTAAATGTACATAATATTAGTTATGTGAAACTTTTCACTTTAATGCAGATGCAGATATTGTAATTTCAAATTTGTAACTTTGGAAAAGTGATTTCCATGAAAATCGAATTTATTGTAATTTTGTGTGGTGAAAAAAAAATTGTTTTTTTTTCTTTGAATACTTCTTTTGAAATAAATTAAAAACAAATCGTAAATTATTAGTGTGTAAAGTATTTGTGTCCCTTGACCTTTTTAGAAATGGAATTGGAATGGAATGGTATCTCAATAGTTCCAGTGTTTATCGTTAGTGCAATTAATCCTGATTTTTACACCATACCATATTTTAACCAATTTTCATGTGACCTTATAGGTGAAAAGAATAAAAAGAAGGAGGTGTCGTATGAAACTTTCACAGTATATAAGAATACGATATTTCGTATACTTTAATTAAAATGGTTTAATTTTATGATTGTGTCGTCATCAAAAATATCGATTTTACTTAAATAGTTGTCCAATTGTGAAATCTTTAAAAAAATTTCTTAAAAAAAACAAAAAAATAAAATTGTAATCATACAAACGTCATACTTTAATGTTCCAATCGTTATCACATCTGTTAATATTTAAAGATAGAACAAACAATGACATACACATTGTACAATAAATTTCAGGTTTAATTGTATACTTAAGATACATCAAAACTTACTTAAAAGTTATAGAAAATTATACAAATAAAGGGTAAGTAAAAATTTAATTTAAATTTTCTAAATGATATTTGAAATATTTGAAATAGGGATATTATTATTTTTGTTATTCTCTCTATTTTAAATAATGTAATAATAATTACTATAAAAATGTCATTTTTGAAAATATCCTTATCATTGTTGAACATTTTTTTTTTCAATGTAATCTTTCGTTTATTCAGGAAAACTTTCTGTAGATGACATCAAGTATCACTTAAAATAATATTCATGTATTCTATTTACACAATGATTTTTTGTACTCATTCGTATTTTCGTTGTTATACAGTAAAATCTTGTTTATTTGAAAATAATCTTAAAAAAACAAATTTAATTTAATTTATCAGTTATCGATTTGTTTTTTAATAGTTTTACAAAAGCTGTTACAATAATTACAATAACGAAAATTTTCCTATTTTAATAATTTTGAAATTTTCTAGCTTGGAACCTGACATAAAAATGGGATCCAAATAAACGAAATTTTACTGTAAAACTAAAAAATAAGAATGAAAAGAAAACAAAAACTAGATTTTTTCGATATCATATGTCTAATGTTTACTATACCGTAACATGAACATTTGGCTTTAGAGACATTTTGTTATTTATATTGTAGTTACACATTGATCCTTAGTTTACGGTATTAGCAAACAAAATTGGATAAAATAAGACGATAATACATGATATGAACGATACTTGGAATTTTTTTTTCGCAAATATTTTATCAAAAAAAAAAAAAAAAAACGAAAATAGTTAGAAAAAGGAAAATTCCTATTTTTTTTGTTCTTCTTCTTGAAGTTGTTCTACAGTCTATAAAATGTCATGTTTTATATCGATTCTTTTTTTTTTGTAGATTCATTTGTATTTTCCTACCTAAATTATTACATTCTGCTGTAGTCATGCATTTATAATCGTTCTAAATAATAAATTATTGATTGACTCTGTTATCCTGTTTAAATGGATTTCATTTTAAAATTAAAAAAAAAAAGAAAAAATGTATATTTGGTAATTCTTATCGTAATGCGTACATTTATTAAAAAAGAAAATCTGTCATACATACATATGTCCCACATGAATTGGAAATTTTTGGCAAAAAAAAAAGGAGAAAATTCACGCTTCATACGAAAATACTGTCCCATGTCCTAACATACTTAAATATTTTTTTCTAAGCACTTCATGATAAAGAACATTATAAATTTTTTTTTTGGGATTTCAAAATGAACAAATAAAGAGGAAAATTACTAAAAAAAATGTGAGACGTGAGCAAAATCTTTTATTTAATTCTTTAACAAAAAAAAATTACTAAAATTTTATTTGCTAACCTTTTTTTGATGGATGAACATAAAAACTAGAACTTGATCAAACTATACTCTGTCCACTAATTATATGCATTTAAGGTCTTTTGGAAACTATGCGTAAAGTAGTACTATTTTACATCTATTAATATATTTAAAAAATTCATCTGACTTGCATGACAATTTAAATTTGAATTGGAAATTATGAGAAAAAGTAGACATGTTTATTCGTATGTACTTCCACATAAGTTCTTATATTGCACAGAGTTCAATATTACTGAAAGTTGGATTCTGTGATATAACGGAACACCCTGTACGCTGTAGAAGTACAATGTGTTTCATATTATGTACTTTTCTTTATTAAAATAACATTCATCTACACGCTTTTAATTTTTAATAAAATATCATTTATCAATTTTCTGAATGCTCTTTTGAAATTCTGTATGTTCATTATGTTACCATTTTATCCACTATAATATTATGTTAATGCATTGCAAACTTATTTTATACATTTGCACTGTGTTGTACATCAGCCAACACGTATGAATGATATTTATTTATTTATTTTTGTTTTTAAAGATATAGAAATGCAATTACTTCATATTACACTCATATGGAAATTCAACAAAATTAAATTTAAAATGCAAATTCAGTACATTACGTTGCATTTACATATTATTTTCATTGATGTTAAAAAAATCCTTTTTCTTCTCATCGACATACACCAAGAGCAAGTTAAAGCAATCCGTTTGCAACCTTTATAGATTCACATGAATTCCTTCTTTTATTACATTAATCAAAAGGAAAATTAATTTAAAAAAGAAAAAAAATGACTGTATCTACTGTACTATAAAATTATGTGATCCTTTTATACTTACATCAATTTTATGAACTCCTTTTAATATTGTTCACATTATAATGAAGCCTTTTTAAATATTTTTATGCAAATGGAAAAACAAAAAAAAAAAAAAAAAAACGTGCTTTTGAAAATAACATATGTTCACACTGTATACACACGTTCGTTTACAGTGGGCGAACATTGAATATTTTTATCGTAAAAATTTCCTTTTTTCTTTCTTGTTATCAAAAAATACACAAAAATGTAAACAATTTTTATTTGTCTTTTTTTTCAACACTGTACATTTTTGTATTGAATAAGGTACGTTATATTAAAGTTCTAATTAAAAAATTTTCATTAATTTGTTGAATGCATTCACATACTATTTGATGCAAACAATGTATAGGCAATCATCGTATAAGGCGGCATTTTTATAACACATTTGTTAAACTGTTGTTTCTGTGTAATCCACAATTTTCTTTCAAACAATGTAAAATCTGCATATAACCCGACTTCAAGAAAGATTATTTCACAACAAATTTGAGTTTTACCTACATACAGGGTATTCTATATACAAGGACGAATGTACATATATGTATGTATTTATGTATGCCTGAAATTAAGTGAAAATTTTTAAATTTGCTGTTTATAATGTATTTCTTTTTTTTTTCTAATTTAAAATGACCTATTTATAGGAACGCAATTAATTTCCTCTTTCATTTAAGAGAGAATAAAATTGTTCTTCTTCTTTTTTTCAGTTTCGTTTTGTTTCTATTTTTATGATTTAAATTGCATACAAGTGTATGAATACATTATGTGAAAAATGAATACATTATACATATGTACATATGTTCCCGTATTGTGATGTTAATGAGGAAGAATATTCATATAAGCGTAATTGTGTATGTACGTATTTTTTTGTTGTTGTTTTTTTTTTTTTTTTTTTTAAATGCATGTGAAAAAATAATTACATTTTCTCTTTTGTTTGTTAAATACAATTTACTATGAATAAAAATGTTCATCCAAAAAAATGCAACAAATGAACATGTATTATATAGTACGTACCAAATACGATGTACATTTCTAGTGTAGGTTTCACTATTTCTGTTAGTGAAGATTTCGAGCACATTATAGACCTTGATTTTGAAGGTAGAAAAATATGTTCCGTCCATTCCAAGTAAAAATCTTGAATGATACATGTACGAACAACTTGAATCTTATAATTTGAAAGACAACCTGTGCATATATCTAAGCATCTTTTCTTTTGCGAATTCGAATGTAGTACATTCATTACAAAATTTTCATCGTATTTGGTACATCGTCTAAAAATTTTGTAAACAAATTGGTGTATATGGAAAATCTGAAGTAATAGCTACCAGATACGGATTTTAACGCCAGTAATTATCTAGGTATATTGGTGATGAATATTAAAAATCAATGATATATAAATAAAAAATATTTTTTTTGTACAAAAAATCCTTATTGAAATAGGCATAGGTTGGGCAGCTAGGCCTTTTTTTTTATAAATAGGGTGCGGCGGTTTATTCCAATAAATTTTTCATATTTAATTAAAATTTATTTTTTTTCGGTTTACACGCAACACAAATCAAAAGTGGAATCCATATAAATTTATAAAGAAATAAATTAATTTTTATTTTTTTTTTTGGGAAAAACAAAAAAAGGAAAATCAAACCATAAATGATATGGAAATTACGGAAATGTGCATGTGAATTTGTATCCTTTTTTTTCACTATAATTTTCATTCTTCACACTTTAGCTAACACACACAAAAATGTGCATGTGAGTATTCGCAAAAGTGATAAAATATCCGCATTAACGTATGTATATATATTTTTTTGACCACATTACTGGTTATCACAGTAATGAGTACATATTAATATCGTGATAAAATAACGATATTAAAAGTATTATTGGCATTATGCTTTATTTCAAATTAACGTTCTGTAATGAATATTTGATGTGTTTTTTTGTTTATAGACACGTCATGAAGTACGCTTTAATTCAGTGAAATAAATTATTTAAAAAAAAAAAATTGTAATTTAAAAGATTTAACAGGACCTATGTAAGCATGGTACTTATTTGAATTTAAGGCCGTATTAATAGTCTGTGATATGGAAATAATATCATTGCTTATAAAATCAAATTTCTTAAGATGATATCCTTTAATTTTCATGAAAGTTTCAGGATCCAATTGTTGACTCCCTAATTGATTCAAATCAGGGTTGTTGAAGCCCTAATTGAAGTATACTAGAGTCAGATGTTTTCATACAAAACGGTTTTGCAACGGTAACATAGAAATGAAGATTTTAGATGCTAAACTTGTACCATATGTATGTAATCGTATACTTAAATTTATTTGTCTTTCAAGATTAAAATTTCAGTGGCCTTGCATCTACGAAATAAAATCGATTTCATATGTTGAATTTTAAATGCGTATTAACGGGTGAAATTTATTTTATTTAAAAAGCTATTCAATGGTGAATCTCTTAATCTTTAATTATCCTTCAACATTTTGTATTTGAATATCATGTACATAAGATTTCATTTATAAAATGTCAAGTTTAAAAATTTCATTTTAAGAAATTATTTATTTATTTATTTTTTTTAATGGACTACAAAGTGCAGATTTAATAAAAAGTTTAATAAGTCCGTACACTTAAATGAGAATACAGTTAAAAAAAAAAAAAAAAAATCAAAATAACAAATTAACCTTACACTTTTTATTTTTTAAAAAATTTCTGTTACTTATACATATATGTAGTTCTTGTAAGAAAATTGCATGTATTCTGTTTTAAAAGTCTTAAGAAGGAAATTCAAAAACAAAAAAAAAATTTTTTTTTATATTTTCAATAGATTATAATATAATCCTTGACCTAAATTCAATTTATATATTAAATATTTAAAAATGTATATAGATGTGTACACTCGTACATTATTATTATTATTACGATATTTCAGTTTCGTATTTTCTACAAATTATAAAAAATATTGTATACTTATACTCACACAAAACGAATTGTAAAATGCTTGATGTGTTTACAGACCTATGTTGCATAAACGTAGTATTCTGTGTTAAGTAAGGGTAAGTTTAAAAATACGCCATTGACCTAGTGGCTTATTTGATGGCGATATACAATGTGTTATGATTTTAAGCTGAATATTTTTTTTTTCGTCATGCACTGAGGATGAGATGAGATTTGGTAAACTCGACACTGTAGCTTAAGCTGAATATTTTATACGTTATTTTTGGATCCGTTCTAAGCTAAAGTCAAAACTGCTTTATACGGAGCCTATATCAAATTTGTGTATGATACGAAGCTACGAATAAAAAGTTACGAATCACATAGATATCGTGTCATGACAAACTCCATTGATTATGGATTTGCATTATATTGAAAGCACTTCAGATAAATATCGTGTTCTCGGAGGGTTATCTGTATATACCAAAGGAAATAAAATCTTTCTATTCTTCTAAAAATTCTATAAATGATAAAAAAAATGCATGGGAAACAGTTTCTTCTTGTTGAATACTTTAATAATTATCAGATTTTAATTTTTCTTTTTTACTTTTGAAAAGCGAATTGTTATTATTATTTTTTTTTTGTTGTTGTAAGAAAAAGAAAAATTGTTTGGATTCAAATATTTGTCATTCGTGTTGAAAGACAGGAGTGAATAGAATAGAACAAGTAGTAAAAAATATGCAGTACATTTGCATATTCATACAAAAGTGAATTTAAAGTATGTATTTTCGCTTTTTAAAAAATTTTTTATAGGCATCCTTCGGGAAATGCGGTTGATTGACACCTTCTTACCCGACACAAAAGATTTGTGTTTTGTCAAAGTTTTGAACAGTTTAAAAAGCTGATTCGCCAGTTGTAGAGAATTTTCTATTAAAATGAGACAAAACACAATTTTTTTAATGCTATTTATTGTTTCAAAAATTTATTGTCCCTTCAAAATAAAACATCATTTCTATCTACATTTTCGTTTTCAACAAAACAGTTGAATAGTGCTAACATTTTGAGCACATTTTAAAAATTTAAATGTGTATAACATCATTTATATACATACTCGTACGTACGTATATAATTTTCATTCTTTTCTTTTCTAAATTTATTCAACAAATCTCTTTTGTTTGAGGAAAAATTTTCATTCTTATTTTTCATTTTTCTTTATCTAATAGTTGAAACGTTATTTAACTACACATAAAATAAATTAAATTAAAATTTAAATTTTATCAACGTGAAAATTCTTTCACATATTCTCTTAAATCTTCAAATAGTACGTGATTTTTTTTTCTGTTTTTCTTCAATTCTGATAATAAAAGAAAATGTAAAGATAAAGTTTTTCCTTTTAATTTTCAATTACATTTTACAACAAATTTTTTAAATACATTCTAAAATTATTCTTTATATATTCTCTTTTCTTTTCGACTTCAAAATTCAACAAAAATTTTCATTTTCAAGAAAAGATTTCTTAATTTTTTTGTACTTACTGTGGGTGTAAAATCAAAATAAAGAGGAAATAAGAAACAATAAAATACAAAGAATTTAAATAAATTTTAATTAATTTAAGCACTTATCATATTTTATCTTTTACGTCTATACAGACAGAGTAGTGTAAAAGCCTAAATAAAATGAAAAATGATTTAGTGTGATGATTATTTCTGTTTTCAGTTTGTTGTTAAAATAGCTTATAAATAGCTAAGAAGAATTGTGAGGAGGGGATAATGATTTCATATTTTTTTTTTGAATTTTTTTATTATAAATTAATAAAAAATTTTATGAAAATAAATTTTTTCACGACCATATTAATTGGCCATCCACTGGGTATTCGCCGTATAATGTTACGTAGATACAACGTTTGTGAACCAGAAAACATTTTTTTTTTTTTCATTTTGAGAAGACTCAGAGAATTAGTCCAATTTTGAATGATTAGTTGATTACTGATATGTGTGTACCAAATCTAAAAGTTTTAAATGTTATCGAGTATACTGGTTAAAAACATATAATCAATGCAAAAAGTGATTGAAGTATTTAAATTCGAAGCTAATTATTATCACATAAAGTCGGGTTTGCTCCTTACTTACAGCTTACAGCAAAGTAAATTAGAGGACGCATCGGCATATAATTGTAGGTGTTTATAAATAGAACTGCTGAAAATCACAAAAAAAAAAAAAAAAAAAAAAAAAAAAATTTTGGGTTGATACAGGTCCCAGGTCCCAAGTTATAAATGTTAATAAAATTTAAATGAAAAAAAATGTTAAATTACCTAAAAGAAAAAAACTGAGGCATATCACTCTGCTGACGGACAGTTAAGGGTGTAAGTAAATATTTACGTGGGTAAAAATAAGAAAATATAACGCTTATTCTTTTTACAAAATAAATTGTTTTTTTTTTTTTGTTTTTTATTTATTTCATTTTTTTTTTACCATTTGTTTCTAATTTATTATTATTTTCTATTATTTCTTCTTTTTGTTTTGTTCTTTCTTCATTATTTATCTTCTTATTTGTTTCAATTTACAATAAATTACAAAATAAGCAAGACAAAAAAATATATATAATATTGCAATAGTAAATTTAAATTAAAAATAATGTAATTTTTGTATAACTATATCTACTATATGTACATAGAAATACAAAAGATCTGTTTACGTATGCATATATACACGTACATGTATTTATTTTTCATTTGTATATTTTTATTTTTTTTATTTTTCAATTTAAATTTTTACTACTTATTTTTTTTTTCATTTTAATTTTTATTTTTATTTAAATTGTATTATTAAATACAGTAATTATCTAACTTAATTCTCATATACACATATTGCATTTGTTTATTTTTTTTTTTCTTTTTTTAAAATTTAAATATAAAATTCTATCTAATTTTCATTTAATTTATGTTTCATCTCTTTGTTTTATATGGAATTTGAAGGGAGAGAGCAGAGAGGGAGAGAGACTTATTAAAAAGTTTTCTTCAAATCAAACAATATGACGACTTTGTTCGGTATTAGACTACATATTTGATATTACAGCTTACAGCTCTTAAAAAATATGAAATGAAAATGAAAATAATGATTATTTGTTTTGAAGGTAAATTTAAAATGGTCCCCTCTCCCTCTAAAGCCCTTAATCCAGAACCAGAACTCTGAAGTATTACATATATGATGTATTTGTTTGCATGCATTTATTTAATGTTCTTGTGTGTGTTTAATATAATTAATACACATTATACAGTTTTTGGACGTTTATATATATGTATCTACATTTTGTTGAAAGAGAAAATAAAAAACACCAAAAGCGATTGGATATTTACATATAAGTGGATATTATTTTTTGTTTCGTTTAAATTTTTGTCATTAATGTACATGTGTATATAGTAAATTTAAATCGAAAAAAAAATGAAAAAAATTTTAGACATGATAAAAAATTGAAAATATCATTAAAAATTTTAGGAAAAAAAAAAAATTGTTTTAAAAAAATTTGTTCAAATTTAAAATCAGTCTTTTAGTATTTAACACGTTGACGCCAGCGCGAATATCGTCAGTGACTCGCTCTTAGATATCAAATCGGTTGGTAATTGGCTTTTCACTTCGATATCATTCAAAAATATTTAAATAGTCGCTATAATCGAACGCCAATAATTTTAAAAAGTTTTTAATCTCCCCTATCAAACCAAACCACGAAATCTTCTAATCTTGAAAAGGTTTTTTCATAACCGTTCAATAGCACAATATTTGTAGTTAGTTCGAAACCGATCGGCAGAACAAATATATTCACATTGGTATGAACGTGTTAGTTAAATTTAAAATTTTTCAAAAATGATTAATAAATTATAAATAAAGTTTGAAAAAATTTTTTTCTCAATTTTTCCTTTAAATACTCCGAAATAATCGAATTTATTATTTTTTTTGTTTAGTTTAATTTAATATGTAATGCATGCTTTTTCTTTTGTACGTATACATGAACCGTTTAATTTTGTAAATAAGACAACAACTTTGACTTTTATGAAATCTATAGTTGATGAACAATTTTGTTTATTTAAATAAAGTATAAAATTTTCAGATGAGGAAATGTATGTACATAATTAATTATTCGAAATATGTATAAAAATTCAATTGTGAAAATTTTGTACTTATTTCATTTATAAATAAAAAGGTTCATATACAGGTCCTCAAATTATGAATTTTTAACGATGTACATATTTGGATATTATTTTGTTTTAGAGTGAAACATGAGCTCTATAAGACGTCTTATATAATTCGTTTTTTTTTTTTTTTTTTAAATTTTTTTATAACATAAAAATGCACTTAAGAATTGTCTTCTATTATTTGTTTTTATTACTTTTATACTAAATTCTATTTATTTATTTTTAAAATGTTCTTTCTGTTCTTTTTTTAAAATTTTATTTATGAATTTTCTAATTCACTTTTTTCCAATGAAACATCTGTTGGCCACTCGGTCGGCTTGTTTATAAATTTTCGTATTTTTGATTACCTTCATTAAAATTGATTTTATTTATTTATTTATTTTTTTCGAAGATGAAGAACGAAAAGCTTAAAAAAATGGTTATTTCTAAAATTCTTTGCATTTTGATTAATTGCCTCTAAATTTGTCAAACATTTCTGCATCGTAAGTGGTCAACATAGACGAATTTGACTGTATTTAATAATGTTTATTATTATACAGATTTTTTTTTTTATTAAATGAAATTTTATTATTTTTTTATCACTGTATTTTTTTTTTTGTTTATTTTTATTTTTTTTGTAACAGATTTTTGTTTGTTTAAATTTTATTCAGTTTTATTTAATACTTTTATTAAATTTTATAAAAATTTTTTAATTAATTCATAATTTATTTTAACTGGTTTTATTATTTTTTAAAATTATTTTCAATTGATTGCACTTATAATTACATGCTTACCGGTTTCATCATATGTAATTCTATGATAATACATACATAGGTGGTGATTACTTACAGAATTATTTTAGTTCCGTTCCGAGAACGTTATGCACATAAACTTTATTTAAAACTAGTATCGACTTGTTTGATGTTTTATTTTTCAATTTTATTGTAATTTTAATTTTAAAGTATTTTTATTATTTTTATTTTTCTTATTTAATTTTATTTATCTAAAATTTAATTTTATTTTTTTAAAGAAATCACAAAATATTCATTTTTTCATACACGCATTGATTTTACTGTTTTTTTTTTTAACATGAAAGATTTTCATAATTTCAATCATCCAACAGAGAACAGAACAACACTCACAATTTTTAAATTAAAAAAAATAATAAAAAATTAATTTTAAAAATAATTGAGATTTTTTTTTCTTAATAATAACGTACACATTCATTTTATAAATATTTGCAACGTTTTTTTTATTTCTTTGTTTATTTTTGTTTTTTTAATAACTAATGAATAATTCGTTTAAGAATTCTATATCATGTTTTTCCGCTACCATAATGTATTTTATCATTTTTCATTTTATCTTTAATATTATCAGACATTTCAATATTATTTGGATGTTGATGATTATTACTATTATTATTATTATTATTATTTGTTTTATTTTTATTTATTTCATTTTTATTTTTATTATTATTATGATCATTATTTAATGGTAATTCATTAGCATTATTTTCATTAGATTTTCCTTCAGAATCACCATCATCACCACCACCACCACCATCTCTGATACCATCACCAATACCACCACCGCCTCCCATTCCAATATCATCTTTTTCTCTTTTTATTCCATCAATATTTCCAATAATACCATCAGATCCTTCAGGAAGTAAACTTAAAATTTGCTTTGCTTTATGATCCCATAATTTTTTGTTGGCTTTTAGCTATAATGGCATTATAAATGTGAAATAAAAAAAAAAATTGTTTTGTTTGTTTGTATATTTGATAAAAATTCATATGAATGAAATAAGTTAAGTTATGACTTAAAATAAATGAAGAAAAATGGAAATTATAATTGAATGTGTTATGAAAAATAAGAAAAACAAAAAATTAAATAATTGAAAGCAATGAAAACATAAATTTAAAGTGATTTAACTTATGGCTTTTCGTTAATATCGATGGTATGAATAAAATGAATTTTGTTTAAAATTATCTACATTGCAAGCCAAACGTGCATTTATTTAAAAATAAAAAATTAATTTGAGTAACCAAAAAAATTTTTCTACGTCCATAGACTGAAATTTTATTCAAACAAAAATCAAATAAAAAAAATCAAAAAAAAATGTAGAATCATAAAAGGACAAATGTAAAAGCTTTCCTATACAGCCCCAACACCACATACCTTAAATGTATTATCCTGTACCCATGAATCTGGCTTACCATAATCCGGTGGATTTGCATATGGATCATAACCAAGTATTGATAGCATTGGTGCAATATCAGCCATATCACGTATAACATCATCTGGAAAATGACCAACCCATTTTGATAATGCTTCCAAATTGACTGGTTTAATAACTTGATCTGATGAACGTTCAACTCTTGATTTTTTTTTTTTTTAAATTTTTATTTTCGATAATTACCACAGAAAGCAATGTAAAAAAAAGGCAGAAAGAAAATATAAAATAATGAACTTTTATGATTTTAAATTGTTTATTTTCTTTTATTATTATTTTTTTAATTGGTAAAGTTATTAAAGAAAAATTTTATAAATTTTATCTTGTAATTAAAGAAGATATTTACTTTGATAATGGTACACCATTTGGTTTATTAATAAATTCTTCATGATGTAATACAGAATCATTCCATGGTACATCTAAAAATTTAAGAATTTTTCTCATCCATTCTTCTGGATGTAATACCAGCTGTTCATAATAAACCTGAAATTAATTTTAAATTTTCTATTTTATGTGATATAATATAAAAGAAATTTTTCAAATACGAGTACATATATGTATATAAAATTTGTAAAGAAAATATAATAAATGAATAAGTTGCATACACATGTATTACAATAGCGTGTATGTAGGTATTTGTATGCGGGGAATAAAGTGTATATATACATATAAAGGAAATTTAAATATGTTGATTTGCACATGTACACAATGTCTGTTGTACATGAAGATAAATCGTTTCATATATGTATACATACTTTAAAAAGGGGATTAAAAAATGATAATTGATATGAAAATTTTAATCTTTTAAATTATTACAAAATGCAATTATAAATTTTCTCATTTAGAAAAAAGGATTATGTTATTATTAAAAGTTTCATTGTAATAACATATAAATATTATATTTTTCTTTTGTGTGTATCTTGTATGTAATTTTGAAAATTAATAAAGGAAATCTGGTATTCTAAACGTAATTCTAATTTAAAAGAAATATAATAAATTGAAAATAAAATAAAATCAAAATAAGTTTAAAAAAAAAATACATATATAAAAAACAAAAACAAGTAATTTATACTCTGTCCACTAATTCTGTGCAGTTAAGATGTTATCGAAATTACTTACAGCAATACCATTGTAGATGACTGAATATTAATTAAAACTTTAAAGATTATGGTAATTCTATCCGTGATACACTTTAATTAGAAATTATGAAAGAAGAAAAAAGACGTATGTTCTCTCATTAAGTCTTAACTGCACAGAATTAATGGGCAGGGTTTAAATTGCAAATTTGAAATAAATTAAATAAATAATAACTTACCATCATACAGCGATCTTTTCCAATTTCTTTACATTGATCATGCATTACTTCGATAGCATGATTCCATTTAATCATACATTGCCTATAACTACTTAAATCGAATCCAGTTATTGTCACTTTGCGTGATATTATTGAATGTACTGTTGCTCTACCATCTCTTACCATAAATAAAAATTTTGCCTAAATAATATATTAAAATCAAAATTAAAAGAGAAAAAAATATTTCCAATATTCTAAATATGCATCCATATTTTATTCCATTTAAAATTCACTTACATTTGGAAATAATTCTATAACATATGATCCCATTTTTAATGTTAATGGATCTTTATTACATAATCTTGGTGCTGGTTCACCATGTTTAGCTATTATTTCTAAACAAAATTGTGCAATAGCACTATTCATAACATCTTTTGATATTCCAGCTTCCTGTAATCGTAAACTTTCTTTTTCAGATTTTAACCAATGTGATCTTAATTGTAATATCCGTGGTATAACACGTGTCTCTTGTCCACATCTAACATCTGGATGTGCATCTAACATAGCTCTCATTAATGTTGTACCAGATCTTGGTACACCACCAATAAATATTAAAGGCATTTCTCTATTATATGGATAAATTTTTTGATCTGTTCCTACAACATATTTCTGTATATAACAAAGAATCAAAACAAATAGAAAAAAAAGGATTGAAAAGTTGAAAAACTATAGAAACATGGAACAATAATAAATTAATGTCTATAAAACCGAAAACAACAACAACAACAACAAAATAAGGAAATACATATATAAAAATGACTTTTGAATTCAATTTATAAATCCTTTATGCTTTCTTGTTTAAGTGCTTTGCCATTAAATGTAAATGATAAACAAAAAAAAAGTTAAAAAAAAAGGGAAAATAAAAAAAAATTAATCAATGCCATTCAACACAAGAAAAACTGAACATCACAAATTATTCCGTTTTTTTTCTTTCTCATGATAAATTAAATAAAAAGGAAAACTAGGGGAGTGAATGAAAGCATAAGGGATTATCGCTTTTTTCCAAGTAAAGACTATAAAATGAAAATTAAAAACAAAAAAAAAAAAAAAAAGAAAAGGCGAAAAAAAGACACAAGTAGAGAAATGGAAAAACAAAACACTTAATACATATTTTTTATTTTTATTACCTCATCTCTTATCATTACAGATTCTTGTTCATCCTTAAATAAACAAGTTGGACGTAGTTCAGTGAATTTAAACAAAAACATTGTAATAGCAAATATTCCTAACATTGCCCATAGGGTGACTTTTTTATTTCTATAATACGGAAGTCTCATTTTTGATTTTTATCGCTATATATGTGTTATTGTGATCGTCTTATTCCTTTTCTTTTTTCCTGTTGATTTTTTTTTGTCTTTTTATTATTATTATTTTTTTTTATTAAATTGCTTGCTTAATGTGATTCTGTAACAATATGATATTGTATCTTTTTTTTTTTTAAATTCTTTTTTATATAATTATGTTTATGTATTGTACAAGTGAATACATGTAAAATTCCAGTCTTATTGGTTGGAGTCCTTATTGTTTTTTTTTTTTTAGACAACTAAATATACGGCATCGAATAGAAAAGTTTTCACATCTATCTATCTGTGTAGATGTTACAGAATGTCACATACACCAGTATCTTTTTTCGTATACAACATGCACTATGCAAATTTATATTTGTTCTTTAATCTTTTCATTTTGCTTTTGTATTGCTTTAAAATTTCATTAAATTGTCTGTATTTTGATGTCGTCTGAATTTTTAATTTTTTTTTGTCGATTTTTCTTTTACATATTATGCATCCAACACAGTATTTTGAAATTAAACTGAATATTACGATGATAGCTGATTGGTTATATCTCTTGCTAGATCATGTCTGTAATAAAATTAATACAAAAAAAAAGAGAAATTGTAAAAAAATCAAATTTGCAATTATTTATGAATTTTTTAAATTTAATTGAATTCTTATTGGCATTTAGTCTGGTATTTAAATCATCTTAAAAGATCATATAATTTAAATTTATGTAGACATAGCAATCGACAAATTTGATCAATCTAACAAGAAGAACACAATATGTTTGATTCCCTGGAAAAAAAAGTGAGAACAAGAATTAAAAGTTCTTCAGTGTTTAATCGAATGATCATAAGATTTAGATCCTGTGCATAATCATTTTATTTCATCAAAATTTAAATAAATTTGAATTGATCGTTAAAATTCATTCAGTTGCCAAATTTCCTATTCTGTACTTTGATAACTTGTAATGGGTTTAGAATATTCATTTATGAATAAAATTTTTTCAACGAGTTGATATACATATTCATAAAGTGCTCGTAATAAAAATCCGTAATAACCTCAAATGTACCATAAAAAAATAAGCCATATTGTTTAAATTTAAAATTCTAATAATCGAACCATATATTTAATTTCTTAAGTTTTATTTATGTTTAAGACGTGTGCAAAAATAAAAGAAGATTTATATGTGCATTATTAAAAACAAATTCTTTTTTAACCATACATTTATATGTATCTACAAAATTGATAAAATAATAAAAAATGTGCTATAAAATCATATTTATATAGATACAACCATATTAGCTTTAAAATATGTATAGTGCAAATTTTCTTGAGAATTTATCTTTTGTTTTTTTTTTTTTTTTTCTTATTTATTTTTCAATTCTGTTTAGTTTCGAAGAAAAGTATCAGTTTTCACGTTCATATATGTATGCGAATAAAAATATGTTTCAAATTACTTTTCACACAGAATACAGATAAACAGGGGTATTACAGAGTAAACGTCACAAAATGGGTATATTGTGTGGTTCAAAGTGTTTCTAGTAAAAAATCGTTATAGATCGAAAAATGTTCGGTCATGTACAGTAGATGACGTCCAAATATATTTAAATTCACATTCGATGCAGGTTAAAACAGAGGATTAGGCCTTTCTAACAAGTTCATTCATTCAAAGTTATTGATGTTCAAATTTCAAAAATGTTGTTTAACTTTGCTTTGAGACACCCCGTATAAATATTGAATAAACTAAAGAAAAACCTTATTTACTGGTCTACCATAAAAATAAACTTTTGTATTTTAAACCATG
This sequence comes from Anthrax anthrax, assembly GCA_963971155.1. NCBI lineage: Eukaryota > Metazoa > Arthropoda > Insecta > Diptera > Bombyliidae > Anthrax > Anthrax anthrax. The sequence goes on along the minus strand of OZ020118.1, from coordinate 31,086,234 downwards.
CAAATAAAATAAGCTTATATCATACTAAATACATACTGTACACGTATGCAAGTATTTAAACCCCAAGTGTATTATACGTATCTGCTATTTTATTTATTTATAATGCAAACATTAAAATACTGACAAGAAAAATAAAAAAAAAAAGTGCAACAGTTTCCTGAATCTCGTATTGCAAATAACAATGAACTGTATCTATATTATATATTTTTTATTAAAAAAAAAAAAAACAAAGCCATAATTGTGTTATGTGTGTAAACTACTGATAGTGCTGATAGTTTCATGGTTCTGCAAACAGTTGTTTATACATTATCATCTATACACATTACGTGGTTTTAATTTGATAACAGTTTTTTTTAATCTGCATCCTTATGCAATAAAGTAAACAAAAAGAGAAAAGGTGCTTTTAATTAATTACTGATCAACTTAAAAAAAAAATGATGACTACATCATTATTATGATTATCATTATTGCAACCACAGTAAAAATAATAAATAATATCATTATTTTAAATTTAAATTATATACACTGTGATCATGAAAATTTTTAAACATTTCATGGACTAGACAAGGTTTACGAACCTGTGATGACTTATTTCTCGGGGGCATTTTTATTAAATGGTTGTGATGTTACAAAAAATATGAAAACAAAGGCTAACTCTGTTAAATATCTGATTTTTTGTAATATATCGCGTTTTATTTTCGTTTTATAGGGTGAGTTTCAAAATATCATAAAATGTATACAATTTTATTATAAAAATGATATAATGACAATGATGCATTGCAATGGAAAAATTCACGATACGTTGTATAACCATTGCGTTTTAAATGCGTTCACAATACATTTTGAAACTTTAAACGATGTTACATAAAGGCGGTATTTAAATGTTTTGGAACTCATTGATAAATAATTACATATTAATATTTTTGTGAACCTAATATTCAAAAAATTCTTTGGATGGAACCACAAGTATTTAAAATTAAAAAATATCCAAAGAAAAAAAAATTAACTAGATGACATAAAAAATTTTTTTTCCAATTTTAATCAACAACATTATGTATTGAGATACAGTTTAAATTTGCTAATTTTAATTTCTTAAGATAATACGCATAGTTGTAGAAGATTTCTATATGAATTCATTTATTTATTGAGACGTAAATATAATGCTAATAATCTGAAAATATTATTTAAAAAACAACGTCTATGTTAATGTGGAGGGGTGGAAAAGGACGGTCAGTTAAAATTTTCATTAAATTTTATATTGTCCAAAGCCGGAAAATTAAAATAAATAAAAAATAAAAATTAGGAAATTAATTTAGAAAATTGTTCACTTACGTAATTATCATAAAAAAATTTTTGTTATTTTTCTTAATTTTTTTTTTGCTTTTGCTTTTATTTTATTTTTTTTTTTATATTCTTAAAAATTCAAATTTATAAGACAAAATGTAAAACGAATCATATAATAAAAATCAAAGCACGAATAATTAATTGTTTATGTCTATAACAATTTCAAATATAATTCATCATATACATCATTGGAACGAATGTAAATGAAAATGAAAAATTGAAAATATTTTTAACAGAGAATATCAAATTAAAAAAAGAAAAAACAAAAAAAGAAAGAAAAATTAAAATAATGTTTTTGTAAAATCAATGAGAGCAGCCAAAATTTTTGTATAATACATACATACTTCTGTCTACCCTCCTCTATGTTTTATATTCATGCACGGGTAATCTTCGCATAATGCGGCACATGATGATTTGTAACATATTCTTAATTGATTTGATCTGTCATAGCACGGTTTTTATGTTGTTTGCAATCTTTTTATAAGAGTTTCGCATATAATCCGATTTAATAATATGAAATTTATGTAGAGGACGACTTCCACTGTGTTTACCTGTATTTACCTTTGTAGATATTTTTCTTTATTTATTTAGAAAATGAAATTAATCAAAAATATTGATTTTCCTTGTTTTTATTTTTTCAATTTTTTTTCTAACGTTTAAAATTTTATACACATATTTTATATTTGTTGATTTTTTAATTCATACATGTGTATATTTTTTGTTTAGAAAATTTTATTTTTCTTGTTGTATAAAATATCAAAGCAATGAACATATTTGTGTATATATATGTATGTATATGTATGTACATATTTTTATATTTTTTTGTATGTAATTAAAATTTTCGGATCATTGATCTATGTGAATCATATCAACCCTAAAAAATTGATTATTTACAATTGAATACAACGTGTACATTCAATTATATGACAAAAAAGACACAAAACCAATAAAAATAAAAGAAAAATTCAGGAAAAAATGCTGAATGAATGTATTATACATGTAAAAGAGTTTAAGAAAAAATCAAAAATTTCAAAAAATAAAAATAAATAAAAAAAAAATTTTTTTTAATGAAATTCTCGGATTTGAATTTTTAGTTTTGAATGTTAAGTTTCTGCATACAATGATAATGCGATGAATTTCATATGTGGAAATTGCATTATAAAAGGTTTATGTTTTGTAAAGTATTAAAAGATATCCATTATATATACGCACATACTTCAAGTGTACGAAAATTTTCAACCCCAAATATTTGAGAAGGGATAAATTTCAAAGTAGAGAGTCTAGCACTAGCACGATTTTTTGTTAGAAACTCTCTGAACTATACGATAGACCCATTTTGTGATCTTTATTTTGGGACACCTTGTGTACGTACATATCGAGTTTCACTATGGTTACCTGTACGTTATATTATATGTAAATCATGTAAGAAACGTATTGTGTTGCATGCGAATTGACTCTATTATTTTCCGTCTTTTTTTTTTGTATTTTCGTTGTGAATATACATATGAAATAAAGCTGAAAATAATTTTCGATATATTTTTTGTGAATTTTTTTTTTTTTTTTGTATTATCTACACGTAAGCTACATAATAGTAAAAGAAATGATGAAAATATCTTACATATTTTTGTGGATATACCTAAATAATTATTTTTTATTTTTAAAAGATTTGTACGTGCTTTCATGTTATGTGATAAAAATGATGAAAATTTTTCATTTTTCTTAAATTTATTTTTACTTTTCAGACAATTTACGACATGAAATTTGTGAATTTTATATTTTTATATTTTTTATTCTAACATGTATTTACATACATATGTGAAAACATACATAGGCAGGTAGTGAAAATTATGTATGTTGTAAATTTTTTTATCTTAATGTCTTTTTTTAATTTTCCAAATCAAATCAGTTTTTATTTTTTTATTAAAATTTCATGTATTTCATGCATTTTTTCAAATGATTATAAGCTTGTAAAAAATTTTCCGTCCCTCTTTTGTTTTTTTTTTTTAAATGGCATGCACAATTATTGAAACTAATTACAAAAAAAAAAAAAAATAATAAAAAATATTTAGAAAAAAAATGCAAAAATATGAACAAAATTGGAACATAAATATTAGCTGATATTAGAGGTGCATATAATTAGTGGTAATTAATAAAGATTTGGGTCATACTTAAAATTTACATTTTTATGCAGTGAAATTCATGTACGTATACATTATATATATATACATATATACACATAACTCAGCGATAGCAATTCATAAAACAATTTAAAAATTTTGTAATGTTTTGTTATGTAGCATTTGAATGATACATACAGGACTAAAACACAATTTTTTTTTTTTTAATTTTGTCCCAAGTTAAAAGAAAAATTCTTTAGAGATTTTTCTAAGTTAGTGGTGGCGGGGTGTGAGACTAAAAGGAAAACCTTCATTCCAAAAACAAAAAAAAAAAAAAAAAAATAGAACCATCACGATTTCAAGAACGCTGCTTGTACAGGTGGTATGCGTAATTTTTACTTACGTAAATATACAAAATTTTTTTTGTTAAGTAAATAAATAAAATTTTCATTTGCAAATGATGAAAATATGAAAATTATGAAAATTTTTATAATACATACAGAATACATCCGTTATGTATGTACATTGTGTGTGTGAATTTAAAAAAATTTTATTTATGTCATTTGTCAAAAATCATTTTATTCAGTTTCCCATTCAAATAAGAACATACATATGCCATATGTTTCTTTTATGTACATACATATATGGCAGGAAACATGTGAAAAATATTTTATACCTATAAATTGTACAATAAAATAAATATAATTCCTTTATAATATTTTTATTTAAATATTTTATACTTTATTCAAGCTTTTTTCAGTACACACATATAGAAATTAAGAGATAGATCATCATGAAATGAGAGTAATCTTATATTGTTGATTTGTAGTTTAATACATATTTTTAAATTACCTATTTTTGGTACAAGAACATGGTCTATTATGACAGTACATGTATTTTGTTTTTTCTTTCATAATTTCTGATGAATTTGTTTTTAGATATCAATATTTAATAATGTTATAACTTTGAATGTTAATAACTTTGGGCTTTCTTATTCTATTTCATTGAACAAAATCTTGTTGGTAAGACTAAAGCTTCATCTTTTATCTGCGATAGATATTCGTACCAAATACATAGAATAATTAAATAAATATGACCAATTATATGAAGTCATGTACATACTTGCACTTGTTCAAAAATTTTCAATTCCCTATACTCTCAGAAGGACGAATCTCTTTTTGGTTCTAGAATGGTTTTTTGATAGAAATACTCTGAACTATATGATGGACATATTTTGTGACCTTTATTCTGAGATACCCTGTGTAGTATATGTAGGTGTTGTAGAGCATATATACGTACGTATATATACAGATGTTTTTGTATCAAAAAGAGAAAAATTTACATAATTATAATACATACATATTATATGCACATATATTCGTATATGTCAGTACAATATATAGGTACCTATATTGTATTAAAATTCAAAATTTAATCAATAATATAAAGAAGAACATTACGTATTATATTTTGTTTTTTTTTCTGTAGAGAACTAGGTCAGGCAAAATGTGTTTAAGGTGTAAGTTGTGTATTATATTTTGTTTTACTAATCGAATACATTTTTGGTCTTATAAGTATAATGTTCAAAACAATTGAATCGAATATAATAATCTTTGAACATTAGAATGGAAACCTAATAAATATTATACAATAGATTGTTTGTACACTACTTATACAGTTCTTATATGTTGTCATAGAGATGCATCAGCATGTTGCATTTACTAGAGTACATAACAAGTTATAAAAAAAAAAAAAAAAAATTGTAAATTATTTTGAAATTTTTGTAATGTGGGTTCTATTGTACATACCTATATTATATAGCCAAGCCGTATTGAATGACAAATTGACGATGCAAATCAACAACTACTTTTTTTTTTTTATTCTTATTTTTTATGTACATTATAAAAAGATCTCGATACGAAAATTTACATCACAAATGAATACTTAATGATAATGATGACGATGATGATTCAAACAAAAGATATGATATACATATGTATATGTACGTATTTTTTTAAAAAACAAAAGAACTATATTTTGTTTTTTTGTTTTTCAGATATTGAATTGAATGCACGTACACACGTATACGTATATACATGTGTGTAGAAAATATGCTTACAATACAGAATATATATAGAATCATCATTTTTTCTATACTCTCTTCTGTATATTCATTAAGAATTCAATGGATGTAACACCAAAGTGAATATTTATATTATTATATATATATATATATATATCTAACGAATATTTTTGCAATATATAATCTACACATATGCACGTATTGTACGTATATATACACGCAAATACGTGCTTATCTATCAGAATGAGGATAAAAAATTTTTGTATCCACTATACATTATTAGATACACACTATGTACGATACTGAGCTAATGTAGAAAAGAAAAATATCCTGTGGTAATCAATATGACGCCTGTGGTGTCTTTAATAGTCATATAATGATGATCAGTTATTACATACGTATATATATATATATATATAGTATATGTATGTGAGTATAAAAAATATAAGAGACACATAAGATGTATTTTTCCTGTACGTAAATTCATTGTAGATTTAATATCTTTATTATTAACACCAAATTAGCATTTACGTAAGTACATAATGTATAATACAAGTATGTAGATGTGTATGACAAGTTTTACATCCGAAATAATGACTCAGTATACGTAGATCATCATTTTATGATAATCATGAATAATACCATAGAATCGATATAACATTAAATTTTGAATTTCTTTAGACTATCAACGTGACGTGTGCAAGATGTTCAAAAGTAAGTCACAAAATAGATCTACATATAGCACAGTTCAGATTTTTTTTTCAACCATCCCCCAAAATTTACTTTTTTTGAGATATAAGGGATTGAAAATTTTCGGATATGTGAAGTACATGACGTCATTTATTAGACAAAATCTTTCGAACCACCTCATGTATTAGATTCATATCTACTGCAAAAAAAAAAACATCTGAAATATAGGCCTTTCTGAAAAGAAACAATTAACTTTCAAATTTCAAAAATCCTGTTTTTTTATGCAAAAAAATACGATAATTTTTGGTTCATTCTAAAGAACACGATTTAATTTATTAAATCTTTAACGTGATATTTAACCTTTAATTTAATTGATCAATTAATACTATATAAAAAGACAACAAAAGTATTTTTGTGGAGGTCATGAATACAATCAAAAATAATAGCACTGTATTCATAGACGTATTGTGTTTACTAAATAATCACACTATGTTATGAATACTATAATTACATCACATAATAAATACGCTTTTTAATTTACATTATCTTTGGAATTGAAGAATTTTCATTTGAAAAATTCCGTAATAAAGATAATGATCGAATCTTTTTCATTTTCTCAATATAACATCTATGACTTTTTATACCACAACAAAATGGGTATTCAGATAATTTCTATTTTACTTTAATTAGTGGTATTTTTTTCTTTTGAATTTACAAAAATACTTTTTACGCAAACAGCTGTGTATATACAGATACAATGATATCAATCTTTATAAATTTACATAATTTTGAGTATTGATTTTGTTATTTAAATTATGTTACTGTGGTATACCCTACATTACTTACAAAATTGTCAGTATGAAAATGAATCAACCGTTACATTTGTATTTGAGTTAATTCAAAAATAAATTATAGATAGGTATAGATATAGCAATTTGTTTTTTAGTTACTTTATTTGACGTAATCTGGTTTTTTTTTTAAGGTAAACAAATTTAATATTATACAGTACTAATTTACAAGTTTTTTGAATGAAAATTTATTTTTCCAAAGCTCAACGTGCCTCAATGAATTTTATTATTATTTTTTTTTTTGCCTTTTTTTGTTGGTTCAGTTAACATATTATAATTTTTATTGTGTTCTAATTTTATTTTCTTGCTTTGAATTTCCTTTAACAACACGACTTTTTTCTTTATTAGTATTCTATTACAGCATTTTAATGTTCATTTTTTAAATAATAAATACGTGTATAAGCACATAAATACAACAATCGTATGGCATTACAGTTAATATAATTGTTTTGATTGACCACAATTAATTGTTAAGCTTGTTGGAAGATTTATGTAAAATAATAAAAAAGTGAAAAAAAAAATTTTCATGCTGATTCTTTGGTACTATCAATTTTGGTACAACGAATTTCGGATTATACTGCTGTAGTACATTGCTCAGGTTAAAATTACATCATGGGATAGAGCATTGATTTATAATCAAAATAAATACATAAACAATAAGAGTTTACTAGTGTGCTTGTGCATCTTAAACACAAATTCAAGACTTTACTTGTACCTGATCTTAGATCATTTCAATCACGTTCAATTGGTTCAATGTGTCGTATTTGAAATCTTTGAATTTTTTTAATGTAATTTTGTTACGTAGTGTGAAACACTTTACCTGATAAATTACCACAAACTTTAATGTCATACAGACATTTAACCTGTGTATCTAAGCGAATCTCTATGCTTTATGAACCCATCATTAAATTTTATATGAATTTTTTTTATACATTGACCTTAACAAAAAAAAACTAAACAAAAATTGGATACTTTAGAAATTTATTTATTTTTTTCAACTTTTCTAAATATTATACTCTTCAAAAAATGACTAGTAAAAATTTCTCTGAAGAATTTTTCTTTTGTTCAAGATCTAAGTCTTTTGTTAAGTCATAAATTCTTTTGACTTCAATAAAAATTTAAGTATGGCTTTGTAAGAAAATTTATAATAATTGCGATAAAGTTAATAAGTGCCTCAAAAACAAAAAAAAGCAAGCTTTGTTCTTATATCTAATTTTATATGTAAGTATGTATTCTGTAATTATATTCACATATAATATATTAATATGTAGTTTTATGACTCTATTCATTGTGTGTTATTTACTCAAGGTAAATGACAATGAACTTTTTTCAAACGAAAAGAAAAAAAAAGAGCATGCCATAGAAGAAAAGTCGTTATAAAAAGAAAAGAAAAATTTAAACTACTTTTAAGTATGACATGTACAGGTAATTCTCGTGTTATTCGGGGAAATTGTGTTGAACAAAAATTTTGTATAAGATCATGACTTAGATCAGCTTTCATATTGTGTGAGATAAAATTGCATTTAAAAAAAAAATTTTATTAAAAAATTTGATAAATCGTATTATACGAGAATTATCTATATCTATATATTAATTTCTTTTAAAGCTAAGAAAAATGATACCATATTAAATCGTTAGCGCAAACAAAGTATTAAACGTTTACAAATTGAAAAAAAAAAAATGAGCGTTAAATTTAATATTTTTTTGCATTTAAACATCTGGTAAACATAATTTTTTTTAATAATGAAAGCAATAAAATAAGATATAAAACTTTTTTTTTTTTGCTTGTAATAGAAATTCTCATGGTAAATTAATTTGGAAAATGAAATTTCAAGCATTATTACATATTTCATAATTTGCATGCTTACATTTATTTTATTATAGCAGATTATAAAGAATTGTATGTATCTGGATAATTTTGTAGGTAATGGACATAATTATACATTGGCATTCATTTATATATGTTTGTGTGTGTATGTTATACATCGTGTTAAAATTTTTATTTAGCTTTTTTTAATAAATATAAGTACATTAAAATCAATTGGTCAAATGAAATCATTATGTGACACGTGATGTTACTATTTAATGAATTTGTATTAGATACACACTATAAAACGCTGATAATGAATAAATATGTTGCAATAAACAACAAACGCAGATATTATAGATGATACCCCTTTAAAAATGTATACGTATACAGGTAACTTTCGTATGATGATGAAATTATGATCTATAAAAATTTTGATACTTAAAAAATTTTGATAACTTAGAAAAATTTTTTAGATACTAGGGCTGACTATAGATTTTAGAACCCTCTACCAAGATATCATGTATCTCTCATGCTAATCATAAATTTTGAATATCAGGTGAACAGTAATAGTCTGTAACCTAAATGTAAGATGATGAATTCTTTAGTTCACAGCAACATATTGACTTTATAAAAAATTTATTAAAAATAAATATAAGACTACGCTTGCAAACTCCAGAAAAACTGTATCTTCTATTAAGATGGCATTTGACAATAGGTATCTTTTATACAGCAAGGGCAATGAAGGGTCTGCATACCTGATATTATCTGCGATAATAAAAAAAAATAAACAAACTGTCAAAAAATGATTACGATTACGAAATATGAGAATAACTAGTCTATGGTAATTGTTAATTAATTGATACTGCACTTTTTATGTACACTGCATTGCACTGTGTGGAGACTGGAGATATATACGTACATACATAGATACCTACATATGTACATATATTTGTGTATTATTAATTTATTATCAAACATGTTAAAAAAATACAGACAATTATTATTACTGAAGTACATCAATTGAAGTTGAAGTACACAACATTTAAGTGAAATATTTTATAATAAAATAACAAACCTTTATTTCCTTGATTTTCTTTTATAGGAGATACATATATTCCAAAATCATTTCTTTTTTCAAAATTGCGATCTAATAAAGTGATTAGATATTTAATTTAATTTAATCCATGAGTTTGATTTCTGCATAGCACTAATAAATTAATTTATAATTTACAGGAAAACCCATTTAACATACAGGTTATGACTTATGATACACAATATTGAACAACAAAATAAAAAAATAAAAAAAATTAGCACTTCTTTTTTAAAAAATTAGGACAAAACATGAATTTAAAAATTTTTATTTTATTTTTATTTTCTATCGTTTAATAAATAAATGTGACACATAAATACATGAGAACAACATCATTTTTAAATCTTTTCTTCTGGTTCACTCAATTTTTAAATCAAATTCGAATTTTTGTTTTTTATTGCATTTCAATTATTAATAAAATATGATAACACAATTCATTTGAATATCTATTTTTTTGTTTAAATTTTCATTCAATGTACCGTATTATACACACACTCACAATAATAATAACAACACAATACTGCGAATATACGGGAAATAAATGATATAAACCATTTTCTCGACCGATTTATCACTGACTAAAAATTATTTTTGATCAGGAAAAACCGAATTCTCCAAACCATTCAGTTATAAGGAAAATTTCTGATAAAAATGAAAATCAAATGAAAATTCATAAATATGTATTGTATTTTGATTTGAGTTGAGCAATATGTATACATATCATATGGTACATACTACATACACTCATGTCTCATACTTGTACAAAATGAAATGTCAGAACGGTGTATGTGGAAAAATGAAAATTTAGTACTACCAAGTACCATAGAGAGAATTTATTATACAATTTTGTTTTGACTTTAGGCTCTATGCTTAGATAGAGACGTCTGTTTGTAAAAGAATAGAAATAGCTTAGGTGTATCATTTAAATTAAAATTTGAGAAAAATGCTGGTTTTTGTCTTCAATAATATTTCCATTTAAAAATATGTGCTTTTTTATCGTAATGAATATTTCACAAAAATTTTGGGAATTTATTCATTTCCGGGAGTTGTGAAATATTTTTGAATTACGTGTACAAAACTGATTGAAACACGATTGAACAGATAAATAATGAATAACCCGGTTTTAAATGTAATTAAATTAATTAATTTATTTAAAATTTAACTAGGCAAACGATAATATAATTTTACTGACTTCAAAAAAGAATCAATTACCAGCTTGTCCGTTATCGCATTTTGGGTAGGATCATCCTATGAATCTTTCGTTTTATTTAAATTAAGTAATCACTCTATAATTTTTCGCTTTATTCAAATGAAATTTAATTTAATTTTTTTTTTTTTTTTTTAAATTACATATTTATTTAAAATGCATTATACATAATTATTTAACAGTACATAAACATCTTTTTTTTAGATTTAAAAAACTTTACATAATATTTCAACAAACTAACGAACTAGGTACATTTTAAAATTTATTTTGTTCATTTAGTAATAACGAATGACTACATCTAATTTGTATTAATTTTTTTAAATTTGTATATAAAATAGTATCTTTTAATGCTTAAAATAAGGCAACTTGAAATTGAAGTTATTGTCTTTTTTACGTATGTAATAACATCTACTTTATTTAATTAGCTTCTTTTTCAGTTTGATTTAGTGTTTTTTTTTTCAGTGGATTTAGAAGATGATGGATAAATTACAAATAATGAAAGTTGTACAAAACCCATGGTTGAAAGTATTATGTTTTGATACTGACAAATAAAATATGTTTAATTAGATAAATTGATATAATTTCAAAATAAATTTTTTTTTATGCACAGGATATCTCAGGGTACTCAATCTACTTTTCTTCAGATTGTTTCTAGCAAAAAAATCATTCTAGACCTCCGCTGTAAAATCTACCCAACCTGTTGTATAAGTTGACAAAACAGATTCAAAACAATATCATTCAGAATTAGATAAAATATCAACAGATATTGTCTTGAGATATTCAATTTTTTGTCAAATTTTACTTAAAAAGTGAATGAAGAAAAATGGATTGAGTTACGTTTATTCTGAGACACCTTGTAAAATATTTACATACCACTAAAACAGTATTTTTAATTGATATTCCATATAATAACCATGATGTTGATACTATAAATCCAGATAATATGATTGGAAATGGTAGACCGTCTGTACTTTTATTACGTATTATATTACCAATATTTAAAAATGGCATACCAACTAAACACATTAATATAATTGTTATTATTAAACCAATACGAAATTCAATTAATTTTGGATTTTCATATTCTGAATAAATAAGAATAACAGATGATATTAGACCAGCTAAACCAATTTCTTTCCATACTTTTGTTTTATATTCATTTGGTGTGTATAAATAATAAAAGCACATATAAATTATATTTAATGCTAAACCAAAGAAATTTACTTTGACCATACCATCATCACGTAATAACATACCATATTTCAATGTCAATAATGAGCTACAAAAACAAAAAAAAAAACAAAAAAAAACAAAAACAAAAACAGAAAAAAAAACATAGATTGACACTTATTCAAGTACACTCTATATTATGTAATTTTATTTTATTTTATTACAATTACTTACAGAACTATACCACCAAGAAATGGTCCAGATGGAACATTTTGGCTGCTACCTTGTTTTTGTATATCAAACAATAAAAATATACCACTAAGAAATTGTAAAGCTGTTACAGTTGCAGCTATATTCATTAAAATATCTGTATATGGTACTAATACTGAATGTAGTGCCTCCATTGTAATGTAATATAATATAAAATTAACAAAATTTTTATTTCATTTAATTTAAAGTTATTAATTTAATTTAATTGATCGAAACGGCTTTTGTTTTGTCAATGAATATTTTAAAATAATTTTTGTATTGTAATTTTTAATTCATAAAAAATAAATAAATTATGATAATTACACACACACATTTAAACAAATAGATAAGATAATATATCACAGCAATATATAATACATATGTATATTAATCATATGCGTTACGTCACAAGACACTTGTATGCATTTCTTTCTATATTTCAAATTCTTAATTTATTCTTATCAGTGTCCTCTAAAAAACTTGCTTGCAACGAGTTTTGTTTTTTTTTTCTTTTTTGTTTTTGGTTTTCTTTCTAGCTTCTAGCAATAGATGATAATTGAAATTTGAAAGACATGACATTTACAATTAACAATACATGTAATATCAAAATAATTCGAATTTGAGTTATAATTCAGATATGTAGGTATATAGTATGTACATATGAATGTAATATAACAGTTCTGGAAATTGTTTATCGTACAACTACAGCTGCAAATTACGACTGCAACTACAACTATAACAGAATTGGTTTAAGTTCAGTATAAGCACTTGGAAAATTTTTGAAAATTTAAAAAATAAATTACTTAGAAAACCGCTTAGTACATTGTATTGGTTTTGGTTCAAAATAAACGGAAAAATTGTATCAAAAAATTTTTTTAATAAGTATATTTAAATAAATAAAAATTAATTTTTGAATTTTTTAACCAACAGTTTATAAAGAAAAAAAAAAAAACAAAATTAAATTTTTTGAAATTTTTGAATATTTTTTATTTAAAATTTGGTCCGTTAAATTTGAAAATAATCCCAAATTCCATTAAACAAACACTATTTCCTGTTTCCGAATCTTTATTGTTTTTGTTTATATTTTTTATGTGAGATATGTCTGTATTTAATCCTTTTTAAAACTGTTTGTTATTGTATTTATCTGATTTTTTTTTTATTTCATATTTTCTAAAGGTTTTTTTTTTTTTTATTTCTGTATTATTTCGATTTTAAAACAAAAAAACACAAGATAAAAGTAACAAATAAGATAAAAAAATATTCAAAAATTTAACGAATTTTTTATAACAATTTGTAACAAATAAAAATTTAAAAAAAATATCTTCATTTAATTATTATTTTGTTGTTGTTAGAAAATAAAAAGTTTTTGTGTGTGAGCATGTACATACAAAAGTAATTTTGTAAATATTTACAAAGTCTGTTTACAATAAAATAAAATAATTATATAAATAATTATAAAATAAATTTATATAAATTTCTGTGTATAAATTTTATAAATTTTATCTGTATCCATATACACCCGTGTATTTACGTTACATGAAAGAAAGAAAAAGAAAATAAATAACATTTTGCTACACATGAATACGTACATGTGTATGTACATACATATAATATATTCCCCGATGAAAACCAAAAAAAATTGGAAATTATATGAAATGACATAAGATTTGTAATAAAGCACAAAATTTTTTGTATATGACATATTTTTTGGAAAAACATGACAAAATTAATTAGTAATGATAATTCATAAATATAAAAATCGTTTATCTATTATTAATTTATTTATTATGCATGTGATGTTGTGTTCACATCACATTACAGATATAGAAATGTGTACATGTATTTTTTAATGAAATTTTATGATATCACATCACATTATATTTGATATCGTTTGTTTTTTAAATGTAGAAAATAATTTACGAGTTCCAAAACGTCCAAATATTGTCTCGTTGCAAAATTTGAAATTTCAAAACATTTTAGCAATCAATTACCTTGTAGTGCTTCCTTTATCAAAAAAGGAAAGAACAGAATAGATGGAGTACAACGAAATGCGAATAAGTAGATTTCTTATATTCTTCCTTGATAAAAAGAAATAAATCCATCTTTGTTCATAGTTTAGTTTTTTTTTTATTCTATTATGAAAAACTTTATTAATTTTTACTTCAAATAATAAACTGATTTCACAAATTTTACACAATTGAATTTTATTTAAAAATAAAATTGAATTTAAAGTATTCAAAATAATTTTAGGTTTTTATCGTTACACGATTTTGTTGCCACGGACTTTTTAGACAACTCTGTTTCTTCTTGAATTTGAATTTCTTCTTGCAAAAATTATTTATTCTATGAGGAAACTCTTGCAAAACTCTAAATTGCATTTAATTATATGGTCATACATATATTGTCGTGTAAATCTATAAGGCAAATGTATTCATGTTGTATTGCATATTTTTCTCAACTAAGTTGCATATTTCTATTTGCTAATACAAAAGGTTATTATACATATATGTAAGTATGTATGTACATGAATTTAAGACAGGAAAGGAATTTGAGACAATGATTTAAATTGAATGTTTTATTTAAAAGTTATAATAGCGCAATAAGTGTTTCATACGATTAAATAATTAACATGCTGAGATCAGCATAAAAATTCGCAATTGAAAGAGTTTATTTTGTTATATTGAAAATTATACAAAAATTTATATAATATTTTAAAATTCAAAAATATTGAACAAGAGTAGCGCTGTCATAACACAACGTCTTTAGTTTCGAAATGTATTGTACAGTAAATTTTTTGGCATTTTCAAACTCACTGATTTTTCCTAAGAAAACCGATTTTTCATATGTAGATTTAATTTTGAATTTTTTTTTTTTAGTCCATTCAGTTTTAAGTATAGAATATATAAACAGTTACAAAGGAACGTTGTAAATTATTTTGGTTAATTACAAATTAACTTAAATTAATGTTGATTATGAATTCATTAAAATAGTAGATTAAATTTTTTATCTTTTATTTTTACAATTGTTTTATACAATTTTTATTCAGTTTAATATTTAAAAATTTTTTAACGATTGCCAGGATTACTGTCATTATTTGATTTTATGACAAGTAGATACAAATAATAAATTTTTGTTTGTTTGTTATAAAATAACTTATAAATTATGTATTGCTTTTAGTAATGTATCACTATAAAATGTGTAATAAAATATAATTCGACGTTACTGGATTTTTATATACTTATACATTATATAATATACCATTCTCATTTCATCTTTTAAATAGGGAGATAAAAGGAAAAAACAAAGGACATCACATACGTACATATACACATAATAATAAATTTGAATAAATATCACGAATATATGTATAAATCTAAAATTTTGTATTTTTTATTTATTATTATTATTATTTTTTTTTTTTTTTATGTAATATAAAATGACATAAAATAATGTAATATCATATAAAAGATTCATGATGGATTTTAACTGATTTATATCATTATATTCATATGTATGAATTATATTTCATGATAAATAAAAAAAAAAAAAATAAAAAAAAATTGTGTATAAATAATGTAATATGTAAAAGATACAAAATAAAATTAAAATACGTATAACATCTAATTGTATGTACATACGTAATTTTGTGAAACAAAATTTTGAATTTAACTATATACTTTGTCTATAAATATTTTTCAGTGCATATTTTATGGGAGTAAATGTGTCTTTTTTCTTTTTCATAATTTTTAATAAAATTATTTCAGGAACAATATTACCAAAATTCTTAAAATTCTCTTACAAATTGGACGAATCTTTGAAAATATTAATATGCAATAACGTAAAATAGCATTACTCTAGGTAATTTTCATATAATCTGTACTGAAAAATATTTATAGACGAAATATAAAATCATTATGCATATACATACATATGCATTTTATGTTTTATTTTTATAATGAATATCTTAGAAACTCGTGAAACTATCGAATTATGTATATTATATTGTGTCAACAAACTGAAAGATGAAAAGAAATAAATTTCATACGAATACTTTAAATATATGACGATATATATAATAAGAGACAATCTAATTTATGACTTAATATTATGTGGGTCATACATTTTATGTAATACTTTTGTTAACCGCATATATAGTAAAATGATTGTATATGGGTGAAAGCAATCATTACGGATTCACATAAAATTTATGAATAAAATTTCATTTACTTACACATTATAGTGTATAAGCATATGGTATTAAAGTTTATAATATAAAATATAATAAATAATGTAAAATTTTCTTTATCGTCCTTTTAGTTTTATTTTATTCAGGATAACATATATTTGCATGTGTATGGTATAAAATTTGATGAAAATCACGTAAAAGATTGTTTAAATTTTATTTTGTATTTTTTAAGTATAATTTCAGTTTAATATATTCTTTTCAAAATTTAAAAAATAAAAAATATATACATGTATACTTTGTTAATAAATATTTTTCAGTACAGACCCTATAGAAACTATAGAAAATATTTATGTGATATTAAATGAGAACTTCAAAAATTGTGATAAAGTTTATTGACATTGTACATTGTACATTGAGCAAAAAATAGCTCGTAATTTAATCCATTTATGCAATGTATCGCCTATGAAAATAAGTAAAATTCAAGAGCCACTACACAATAACACCCGTTTTCCACTACGTCCTAAAGCCAACTGAATTGAATAATCATTTTTAATCAACTTTCTTTTATGCTAGATGCTTATACTCTGTGCTATTGCTAAGTATATAAACATGAAATATGCATGTGAATAAAGGCGCGAAAGCAAACAGAAATAACCGAGATCGTTGTGATACTGATAAATGAAGTGAAGTAGTAAAAACTGGTTGAATCGTTTGAATGTGATATATTGAAAAAAAAAAATTAGAAATGGAGATGGTGATATGCACAGAATACGAAAGGAAAAAATAAAAAATATATTATGGTACTCCTATAAGACACGCACCAAAAAATATAAGTATGAAAACCTTCATTTTTGCTTCTTTTTGGCTGTAATCCGCTTGTATGACTGTCCTCTCTTAGAAATATAAAAATAATTAAAATTCTATCTGTAAATCTGATACTTTTCTGAAGCACACAAGTCCTCGTTTTATTTATCGTTAATTACTCTTAATGAGAATGTATTTTGTTTTTGTAGAAAAATGCTTTTCAGAAAATTATAAATTTTTTTTTTTCAATGACATATTTCTACTAATTTAATTTTTTCTTATACATATTCTACAAAATTTAATTTGATTTAAATTCATAATGAAAAAAAAATTTTAGTTTTCTCAATTATGAATGGATCCATGCACATGCAAGAAAATTTTCCTGCAAAATTTTTATTTTACTATACGGGATATTACATGGGGTAGGTGAAACTGTGAGTTTTATTTATATATACATATACATATATATATATATTTGTTTTGTTTTTTGAATTTATTATGTGTTGGTGTGTAAATTTAATTTAATGGACTGTATGACAAAAATTATGAAAAATTACGGTAGAAAAAATGATTTTATTTTTTCTTGTTCAAGTAAACACACGTATTTTATTTTTAATACTTTTCCGTATAATTAAATTTCCAAACTATTTGTATCCCAAATAGATAGTAAAGTGTCATTGTTTTTTATTTTAAGGACGAGAAAATTTCGTAATGGAAAATTTCTCAACATTATTCATAACTCTGAGTATTAAATAATAAATAAAATATGAATGAAGAGGTGTATTTTAGATACAAAAAAAAAAAAATTTTTTTCTAAATCATTAAATTTGATACACGTGTATGTTATGTGATTTATAAATGGTTAACAACAGGGATCTCATTGAATTATGTATTAAAAGGATTTCTTATTTTCGACCTTTTTATTTATATTTTCCTTTTTTTCTATTTGATAGTCCGATTATGAAAATTTTTTTTGCAACCTAGTATCAAGAAAATGTTTTTCTGTGAATTTTTTTTACGTTACTAATAAAAATTCACGTCATGTTATTGAAACAGTAAATAATGGCGTTACTTTACAGCTTCTACATACTTAGTCTCCAACTACAAAATTTGCCTTGATTCTATAGTCAATTGAAACATCTAACTGTATTTAAAATTCATTATTTTTAAGCTTATTCAAAATTCATTATTTACAAGGTTAAAGTATCAAAACGCTACTAATCAAAAATGACAACATTGCTTGGAATTTCGAAATGTGTTGTGAACGAGCATCTAAAACGTATAAAGTTAAGCAAGTTGAGCATCATGAATTTTTCTGATACAATGCATTAGAGGCATTCTACAATTTTCGTACAAATTGTTGAGAAACTATTTTTTTTTTGGACGCTTTGAAACTCACCCATCTCTGTACTTCATTTTCTTACAACAGTCATCAGTTTGTTGTGAAGGACTTCTGTTTTTACAACGTTGCACATTTCATTCATTTCATGATTATAATGTTATCACTAATGTAATTTTATATTTAGAAAATTACTGACACAAATTGTTGATAAAAAAAATAAAACATGTAAAAAAAAATCTTATCCTGTATTACAAAAAAAAAAAAAAAATTAAGCGAATAACTAAATTCTAATGATTTTTTTAAGAGTTAACTTTTTAAAAGGATTAACTGAACATCGAATGATTTAAAAAATATTTTTTTTCCTTTATTCACATTAAATAGAATTTTTTTTTTCTATTTTTGCTGTTTCATTTATGTTATCATTATTTTTATCCTTTTTGTTTTTCTTGTTGTTTTTTATTTCATTCATTTTTTTGGAAAAATGGAAAAAAATGTGTTGTAAATACATTTTCATTATCAAAAACAAAAAAGAAAAGCAAAAACGAAGATAACTTGAAAAGAACAACATAAAAATTAATAAAATAAAGAAAAAAATAAAAAAGTTTGTCATCATCATCATTACTGTTATTATCAGAAGCATGATAAAAGTATTGCCTTTTTTGTTCTCATGAATTTTTCCTAACTTTTTTTTTTTTTGTTTTTGTTTATTGCTATCATTCTATTACTTAGTAGGAATTGAGTGTATTTTGCACTTTTTCTATACTTTTGAAGCTCTTTAAGTACAACTACAATTCCAATAAGCAACTAAAGCAGGAAAAAAGTGAAAAAAAATCCTTCAAAAATTTCATGTAGTATCGATCATGATTGTAAACAAATAGATTTCGTTTTTGCCTCCCAACTCTTTGGATGTTTTTTCATTACATTATTTTTGCTTTGTTGTGACACTTGAACTTTTTGAAAAAAAAAGATAACAAATAAAAAAGAAAAAAAAAAAGAACAAAAAAAAAATGAGAGAAACTTTTCACTTTGCTAAAGTGGCAAATGTGTTATTTTATTTTTTATTTTTGTATTTTCTTATTGAAAATATCAACAACATCTAAAAAAATTCAACTATTTCTTATGAACACCCTTTTTGTCTTTTAGAATTTTTTTATTTAGTTTTTTTTGAAAGAAAATATTATCAAAGAAAAAAAAAAACAAAAATCGAAAACAAATAACAGACATGATAGCAAAAGTAAAAAATGCTTATGTGTAGTAACTATATGTACATATGAACAAACACATGTTCATATGTGGAAAATCTATTGAAAGACCATTCTGTAAAATTAAAAAAAAATATTTTCCTATACACTTTTTAAGTGATAAGTTGTGTTTACACACAAAAAATTTAAAGAATTATAGTTTTACACACTGTGTTATTCGATACGATTTAATAATGTGATATAATTCAATTTGAAAATAACTTGAAAACAACAAGAGAAAGAATTTAAAGTCCTTAAAGTTTTAAATTTTTTTGTTTTTTTTTTTTTCTTAAATTTATTTTTGATAATTTCCTTTTTTTTTGTTTAATTCAGGTGTTGAAAGATAATCGCATTAAAACACAAATAAAAGTTTGAAAAGTTTGAATTCCTGAAAAATAAAATTTTGAATTTGCAATAGTTCTACTATGAATAATTAGAACAGAAAAGAATAAAAAAAAAATAAGAAAACAAAAAAAAATAACAATTAAAATTAGGATAATTTATTATGCTTTTTTGAATTTGTAAACATTTGTATTGAAAAAACTTTGAATTTATTTTATTTTCTCAATATAAGAAAAAATGTTTTATTAGAAAACTATATTTATGTAAGCTACGTTACATCTTCTAAGGAAAAAGTTACAAAAAGAAATTTTAGAATTTTCTTTATAAATTCAGTGAACGTATTTAATGAATTTCAAAACGTTTAAATATCATCTCGATGCAAAGTTCAAATTTTCAAAACGCAAATACTCAAAAATGGCAACATCGTTTAAATTTTCAAAATATATACATAATATGTATATTGTGAAACTATTTAAAATGCATTAGTTGAGTAATTATGAATTTTTCTAATGCAATGAATCATTGGCAGTGCATTACTGAGTCTTAACAATTTTTTGATATTTTGAAACTCACCCGGTATATAAATAAAAATCGATTTTTATTTTATTATTATATTTCTTGTAATTTATAATTTAATTTTATAAAACTTTAAATACTGTTAATCCTTCAGTTCTATTTGTTTTTCACATTCAATAATAAATATAACTTTTTTCCCATTATTTTTGTTTGTTTTTAATTCATAATAAAATAAAATAAATGGAAAATTTAAGAAAACACGAAAACTTCTGTCTTTTATTTCGTAAATAAATTTTAAAACACTAAATTTTTTGAGAAAAAAAAAATAAAAAGTTTTTCCATTGTTTTGTTTATTGAAAGATAACTTGAAATTTTAATAGAAAGTGTACATACCACTTTGGGATAAACATCATAAGTACACATGTATGTGTACATAACATATGCATAAATTAAACTAAGATTTAGATAATAGCATTTTGAATAATTATTTGGTACCTTTATTTGATTTATTGCTCCTTCTATTTGTAATACGTGGTTACAATCAATTTAAATATAAATAATGCATTGAATAATGCACTAAGCATAGGCTTTAACTAAACGTTCTCAAATGTTTTTCTACTCTATTGTTGCTATCATTGGGGATAAGCTTAGGAACCTCTTATAAAAAGGAATCACAGAGTTACTTCCTATTTTTTTTTTTTTTTTAAATATTTATTTATATTTTCTTGCAGTCTATTCAACAAATTAACGAAAAAATGTAAAAAACTTTTCTATTTATCATTATAGATAGACAATTAAATTTTAGAAAAGTTTTTCTTATTACTTCATTTTTCTTTACCTCTATTGTTATGTAAATCACAAGGAGGTGCACAGAATGACTGTATAAAAAAATTTTACATCAGAAATTCAAGTATAGAAAAAACAAGCAGCCACTATAACTGAAAGAGAACAAGAATAAAAGAAAAAAAGGATAAAGAAGAAAATCTAAGAAAAATATTGACTATAAAAATTCACATTAAATTTTTTACTTGCATTGTTCTTTTTATACTAACGTAATAGCAATAAATGTTGAAATGTTGAATGTTAAAGTTGTTGTAATAATAATAAGACATATAAAGGTGCAATTTTTTTAAATTGATTTTTTTTTCAAATTATTTTTCTAGATTAAAAAAAAAAAAGAAAAAAAACCACTAAATTACGTATATGTACCATAAATTATAGTCTATGTGTATTGTATTCTCCGGCACATGGCATGGATATCAATTATGTAATTAACGTACATAATAAAACAGGAAGGATTAATTAATTGTTTGAAGGGAAATATTAAAAACAAAAATAATAAAACGAAATTTAATTGAGCAATTGAAAGTTTTCTTTGAATTAAAAAAATATTTTATGCATTTTATTCTTGATGCTCTCTTAATACAGACTTTAAACCATTAAAAATAGTTTTATGATTGAATTTATTAAAAATTTAATTTTATGCTTTATTGTATGCTCATTAGAAATTTCTTGTAATTAACCTGGGTAGTCGAAATTAATAATATTTAATTTTTGATTAAATATTATGCATAAAAAAAAAAAAAAATAGCACAGATAAGTATGTACTATGTACCTGTATCTTTCAATTATTCTTTTTGGATCTTATTTGGTGTTATTTCATTCTACATTTTATAAATTAATGATTACGTAATGACAAATTTTTATTTTAAAAAAATAGATGAAAATTCCAATGTAAAAGGACCGTTTTTTAAAAAGGACGAAATTTTATTTAAACATTTTGAAAGAATTAAGGAGACAGATTATTTAAACTTATCTCGATTTTATGATGATTTTATACAAAATTTCGTAGAAAATTTTGACTTCTTAAAAATAACAATAAAATTTGTATTCATTTGGAATACGTAATGAATAAGTATGGGATAACAACAAAATTGGGTGGCAAATTTTTATTTTTCATTTATTTATTTTTATTTTTATTATAATTATTATTTTTTTTGTTAGTTAAAATGTTAAATTTTTAATTTTTATTTTAAATTGTATGAGAAAAACGTCAGTTGTTAATAACGTATTTTCCATTTAATTTGTATTTAAAGTTTAAACTTTAAAGTCATCAAACTACATACGTTTATTTATTTAAATTCATGCTCATGATACGATGACATTCAGTATATATGTATGTACATAGTAAATGTTTTGAAATTTTAATTTTAATAACAAATTTTTGTTTTTTTTTAACGATGTATTTACGCATCATTTAATTATTTAATTATTATTTATTTTTCATTTTATTTAACGTACACACAATATATGTACATACATATGTTATTATAAACTTGAAGCTGTTTTTATACTTAAATATACATACTGTGATGTACTATATATACAAAATGTTTTTTATTTATCATTATTTATTCATAATTTATTTACTAGTATAAATATTATTAGAAATTCATATTTGTAAATAATATTTTCTAAATTATATAAATATACATACATATTGAAATGTCATGTCATGTGTGTATTAACTTATACTATTTATTTTATTTTTATTTTGTTTATTTTATTTATTAATTTTTTTTTCTGTAATTAATTAATTTATTTATTTTTATTGATGTGTGTGTTTTAGATATATATGTGTTATTGATATATCTGTGTCATTAGCAGTACAAATACTTTATACGTTTCAAATTAGTAAACACCATATACATACTAAAGAATTATGTATGTAGATATTGGATATGTGATTATAATTTCACATTCAAGGATGTCCACATATACATGTAAAATAAGTCGTCGTATTTTGAAAAATTTTATTAAAATCATTCTGAATTTTAAGAAAATTATATATTTGAAATTCTACTTGTTCCTTTGATTAAATTGTCTTGAATTTATAGTAAATAAATTTTTTGGTCTTTTCCAATTAAAACAAAAAAAAAAAAAAAAAAAAAAGTAAAAATAAATAAATAAATTAGAAGACCATTTTTTCTCTCTTTGATAAATTATTTAATAAAATTTCTTTTGTTTGAAATAATAAATTTCAACGTAATTTATTTTTTTATTTAAAATTGGATTTGTCTGTACGTCAATTGCATTATAAATACATATATATCAAAGGATCCATTAAATTCTAAATTCATATCACAAAGGAAAACTAAAAATTAGAAATAAATTCTTTTCATGTGTGAATGTAATAAAATCCCTTTAAGTGGTGCTGTTTATTTTTTTTTTGTTGTTGTTGGAAAAAAAATTTACTAAAGCAGTACAAGGAAACGATGTTTGATTTTCTTTCTTCAAATACCTTTTGAATGGATTTTTAATGTACATATGTATGTTTGTTGAAAATTGAAAAAGAAATACTAGTAACTATAGATATCATTTCAAACGGTAATAAGATTTTCTTTAGTTAAATTTTTCCTATTTGTTGTTTTCTGTGTGCATATGAAAATATCAAAGAGGAAAAATATAATAATTTCTTATTGTATATTGGTACATTGGGACCACATATTACCATACATAAGAACACAACGTGAAAAGGAAAAATATTTTCTTATAGTAAAACGTTTCTACATGTTGAAATTGTTTTGTCTAGAAAAATTGGTTTGTATATTTTTTTTTTTTTACATTCATTTAAAATGAAATATTCGAAACAATAAATTGAACACAAGTCATTTAGATATATTTCTTTTATATTGTTAAATTTGAAATAAAATATGTTATTGATTGGATTTTTTGCGTAGACAGTTTTTTTTGTAAAAAAAAAAAAAAAAAATTAAAATATCTGTTTGAAATACGGACCCTTTATTTGCGTATCACACAGAGACTAGTATGGTTGAAGGAAGGATATTCGGTTTTTTTTTCTTAATATTCTCGAATTTTATATTTAAAATATTTTCCTTTTCTTGTTAAATTGTATTTAATTTAATTTATAAAAATTTAAAAATAAATTTAAACGATTTATAAATTTTTTAATTAAAAAATTGCATACATAGACCTCGAGCAATAGTGCTCAAAAAATGTGTAAACAAAAGTTGAAATGACAAAAATATGATGAATAAATAACTAGATTTACGTAATTACAATGTTAATTAACCAGTGCAAAAAAATTAAAAAACAAAAAATGTTTGATGTTCTGTTTTCATATTCAAATTTTATAACGGAAATAAAACCAAAAGAAACATTAAAACGAATTTAAATTTTAAAATTTCTATTTATTTTTTTAATTTTTTGTTTTTGCTGTCAATGTTTGTTGAATTTTTTGTTTGTTTGAAATACAGTCAACGCTATACAGTTTATTCTCTTATAGACATGTAAGTACAAATTCTTGTTTTGATTTTATTTTCAGATTTTCAGTTTGTGTATACAAATGTTATAATCGCATAGGTGTATGAATTCACATTTTCCCTTTTTCATCATCCTTTTTAGCAAATCCTTTCGTTTTTTTTTTTTATAAATTTTTTTTACGACTATTTTCTGTTACTAATGTTTGTTTTTCATCTAATTTTGCATTTTATATATATTTTTTTTAAATTTTAATTGGTCATAGACGTTATTTTCGTGTACGTTCTTTAGTTATTCGTGTATTTTTCTATACTACATATGTTTCTCGTTAAAAATGTTTGTTTACTAGGTAATTAAATTTTAAGTTTTGCTTTTTTTGCAACAGCCTTTGTCCTATTGTTTACAAATACATTTAGGGAGTTATTTAACTTTTATGAACATACATATGTTCAGCTTTTTTTTTTGTCAAATTTCTGTTCTTTTACAGTTAAAATAATAAAATAATAAAAATATAGAATTTCTAATGTAAAATTTTAGAAACTTCTAAAAATACAATTTTTTTTTTCTATTTATTTTTAATTTTTTTTTCTATTTTTTTAAACATTAATTATGCTCTATTTTCGTATTCAAGTACATATTTTTTTGTACTAATAAGAAACATAAATTCTATTAGAACGTACTCTGTACTATATCCCTTTATAAATTAAATAATGTAATCTACATTTTCAGCAAATTATTATGCACTTGAACAAACGTTTTATGTTGATGTACCCACCCAATCTGCTGTGCACATTATATCTTTAGTTTTCTTGCCAATTTTTTTTTTCTAATTTAATTTAATTATTTATTATTGTGGACATCGTGACATGAAATATACAAGAAATATAATATGTACAATTGAAAAGTTCATTAAAAATTCAAAACGTGATTAAACGTTTGGATAAAATTATATTCAAAAACAAAAATCTAATTATTTGGATCAAACAAAAGAAATATGAATAAAACAATAGAATTATTCGTGGAATTTTAAATAAATACATACTATATATATTAGCTTTAAAATAAAAACATAAAAAATATTTTTGCTATTTGTATTTAACGATTTCATAATTTGGTTAGGCTATTTGGCTCAGTGTGGGTTATCTAATTTGGCTCAGCGTGGGTTCAGGAAATTTAAAAATGGCATAAGTCTCATTCTTTGTACATAAAGATGATGATGATGATCCATGGTGCAACAGTTCAATGTGAGCCTGGGCCTAATCATCATTACTGATAACTCTTCACGACAGATTCTTTGTACATACATCAGATATATTTTAAAGTTTTCCGCGTTTCTTTGCAAAACAAAAATTTTACGTGCCATAAAATTTGTTATTTTTGAAATTTTTCGTTGAAAAATCAATTATTAAAAATTTTTTATCTTTTTAAATTTGAAAATATGTAAATTTCCACAATTTTATGTATAATGCTATACTTTTACAATATATAAACTTTAAATTTTTAAAATTCGATTCATTTGAATTATCTATTTTTAGCAGCATCATAATTTTTCCATGTATATGTGCATAAGATATTTTTCCATTTTTTTTTATTTTCTTATATTACCGTAAGCATTTTAAAGAAAAATCGTATTAAGGATAATGACTTTTTAAGTTTTATTTTATTTTATGCATTTTTAAGCACTTTATTTAATAAAATATTGATAGTAATGTACATTGCATTAATGTTGGACTTTAAGTAAAGATACACTGTAGCATAAATAATTAATTTATGGTAAAAGACGTTTCAACTTAAATTCAATTTAAAGCAATAACACGATTATAAGTGAGAAATTTTAAACGTACAATGATTCTGACATAATAAATAATTAATTTTTTTACTTTATAACAAAATTACAATTTTTTTAAATTGCAAATTTTAATTAAATTTAAAAAAATAAGATTTAATTTTATTTTTCAAAAATTTTACGTTATAACAATTTTTGATACATGTCAAATCGATGTGAATGAAAATGAACAGTCTTTTTACTATTAATGGGAAAAATAAAATTTTCCTGAATATTTTAAAATTTTTAAATAAACAAGAAAAAAAAAGAAATTAATAGAAAAAGGATGTGAAATTTTGATTTTTAAATTTTTATGAAATATTTGTAATGAGATTCTTCAAAATAGAGCGTGTTGTAAAGAAGTTTAAAATTTTTTTTAATGCTCATGTATGCTCATGTTTCTTTGAATTCAAGTAATGTATTTGACAAGGATCTCATGAAATTCTATTCAATCCACAGAACAAATAAATTCCTTTTTGTTGTAAACAAAACGTAAAATTATTATTTTGAATGTCCTTCATTAAAATTCTGAAAAATATTTTTACACGTGAAAAATAAAATGAAATTACAAACGAAATTAGAAAAATATAACATACAGTACACAACACAATAAAATTTAAAAAAATACATTAAATTTGAAATTTGTTTTAAAATAGCTGACGTGTAGATATCATAAAAGAAAATTTATTGTTTATAAAATTTAATGATTTTCTTTAGGTTAAAATAAAATTATACATAATTTTAAATTTACACTGTTTACTTACTTTACTATACTATTTGGAAAATACAATAATAATAATTTGCTTTTATGTACACAATACCTACCATATTATTTTAACTTCATTACGACACGTGTTAATCTGTTATTACACTATTGTACATAACGCGTCAGTTACACATTTTATGGAATACGTACATGACAAATCATTTTATTACTCTCGTAATTGTTATTTTAATTTTTCACGTTTACTTTTATGAATGTTTCACGTATCGTATAGATAGTATAGACTATAGAGAATATTGAGTGAAAAGTAGAATTCAGGATTAATCTTTTTTTTTTGAATATGTGCATATGTACATATGTGTGTATTAATTCGGTATTAGAAGAAAATGCAGACAAAATAATTAATTATATTTTTTTATATATTTTGTATGTACAATTTACATTTACATCTCACGTAGTGTGGTTTATTCATTAAACTAAATTATAGGTCCACACATCAGTAATAAAGAAAATATCACCGAATTTACCTTTTGATTTAAAATCAAGTTATGGACCAGAGATAGTCTATGCGTATTCTGCGTAGTCATGTTGTAACCTAACTTTAACCTTTTTATTTTAAATTTTTTTTTCATGATATTCATGAATAGTTAATTTTTGGAAAAATCATGGAAAATCTACCATGGAAACAGTATAAAATTTTAAAAGAAAAATTTTATTTTTTTCAAAATAAAAAAATTCGAAAAATTCAAACAAAAATTTGATACCAAGTAACCAATGGTAATAAATGATTTATTGATTAAAAACCAATTTTTTTTTGTTATCAAAAGCATTATAGAAACGAAATGTACATGTAAAAGGTCCTTAAAACTTAAAGTTCATTGTACAAAGTGAATAATATTAAATATTAATATTGAATAATATTAATATTGAATGAGATAATTTTCAATTAAATTTTTATGAAATAATTCAAATGAATAAATTAATTAGGGATAACGAGTTCACGTGTGTGTAAGTATTTTTATATTTATTTATTTATTTTTTTTATTTTAAGAATATATAAATTTTTTATTAAGTGGAAAGTATAATATGAAGTATCCTTAGAAACATTTTAAACAATTTAAAAATTTTCGAAATTAGTTACAAGTTACAACCGATTTCATTTATTTTTTAAAAATTTTTGATTGGAAGGATTTTTCTCTTTGTTTCATTTCGTGTAAAAGAACAGCACTGGAATGGCATGGGTTTGTTTGTATATTTTTTACAAATTTAAATTAAATTAATCGGAAAACATTAAATGCTGTCAAATTAATAATCATTGTTAGGTAAATGTATTTACATGTTTACGATTTTACGCATGTATGCATATTACACATGAAATAATTTTTTTTTTTACTTCTAATTTTTGTGCTAACAAACAGTAAAGAAAAATATCCTGATGTTTTCCAAATAAATAACGGAATAAAAAAAAAATAAGCAAATAAGAAATAAAATTTTCACACAAACAATCAAAACAAAAGAAAACCAAAATAAAAACCAAAAGATTAGAAAAAAACAAAAAAAAAAATCCGGAAAAGATGTGTTTGCTGATGTGGATTTCCTTTTGGCATGTTACGTATTTTATAAAAATACATCGTATACATGCATACATATAAATCATATTTGATTTTTCCCACTCAAAACTTGTTTTCTATTTAAATGGTTAATATCATGGATTCATAATAACGAAAACAAGTAAAAAAAAAAATGTAAAAAAAACGAAAAAAGGAATTTGGTTTCTGGTTATTTGTTTTTTCTTTTCATTTTATTTTATTTTATTTTATTTTTTTAATTTTCTTTTAGTTGAAGTTAACACATTTTCATTTATTTCTACTTCACATGATTTTCATCTTTTATATAACTTTTTTATGTAAACAACTTTATTGGCTTTTATATGTACGTAGGTGTGAATGTACATAAATAAGTATTTTGGCTTTAAGCTCTTTAATATATGCATGCCGTAATGCTGTCAATACAGTGATACATATGTGTTTATTTCACACAAATATCTTACATAAGTATGTATAATTTTGAAAAGGATTAAAAGAATTTGATTAAAAAAAATATATATTTCCTGAATTTTCATTTGAATTAATCTCCTCATTCATGACATTATGATGCTGCTAGAAATGAGAAATCTACCAATAATAAGAAAATATCTGAAGAAAAAAAAAATTAGAAAAAATAAATAAATCACAGATTAATGAATTTACTAATTTGTTGTGTTTGTTTTTTTTTTTTTTAACTATAGAAAAAAAAGATGTTCAATAACAAGTTAATTGATTATCCCAAAAGTATGTGATATGTTATTAGATTTTAAGGTAACGTAAAATAAAATATATTACGTATTACATAACATACGAATTTTCACACATACATATGTCTATTTATAACTTATTATGACGGCCAATTTGATTAAAGTAATATAAAAAAATTGATGATGGTGATAGTATTGGTATTTTATTTGATCAAAAAGAATTAATATCATCCATCATTGAAAAAAATATTATTAGCAGTTCGTCATGCAAGAATAAGAAAAATATTTTGTCTGAACCCACATCAAATTAGTCAAAACGAAACGAAATAATAAACAATGTGTAAAATGCATGAAATTAAATGTAACTAAAATACTCTGTCTACTAATATTATGCATTTCAGGTCTTATGGAGATTACTTAAAGTGGTACCATTTAACATTACTATGTATTAATATTCAAAAAATTCATTTGATATATAATAAAAACTTTGTGGATTGTGGTATGGGAATACTGCTCGTGAAACAGTCTAATTAGAAATTATGAGAGAATGAAAAATACATACATACATAAGTATGTATGTATAGTTGAATCAAACAGCTTTACACGTTTTTTTTTTCGTTTCGTTTCGATTAATTCAGTGTGGATTCAAGCTTAATTTTATTTTTTCTATCTTGAAATCAGTTCAAATGTTGTTAATATTTATGAAGAAATTTTTGTTTTCTTTTGAAAATCACATGTGATTCGTATATATTTTTTTTTAAAAAAAAAGAATTCTTGAATTGTTTTTAGCTAGATAATTTCGTTTTTATCTATCTGAAAATTAATAGTTGAACGAAAAAGTCTGTTGTAATATTTTTATCATTTTAAATATGTAACACCATGTAATATATCGTTTACACATACATACATATATGTATGCGTGTACATACAAAAAAACTAATTTGTTTAAAAAGTTTTCATTTTAAATTAAAAATAAAAAAATAAAAAAAAATTTAAAAAATAAAAAAAAAATTTTTTTAAAATAGTTTTTAAAAAAGATTAATGATAACTTGAACGTAATGTAAAGTAAATGACAGATTATAGATAGTTTATTATTTTTTTTTTAATGGAAAAAATTTGTGTTGTGTGCACAAATGTTACACATGATAAATTACAAAGAAAATTATTTAATAAAATGTTTCTAGCGTTTTTTTTTGGAAATTTTAATTTAGTTTTATATGTAAAGTTGATCCTTTAATATGCGCATGTATTTGTGCATATTAAATACATTTTTATCAGTTATTTGTATTTTTTTCCCTTTGTATTCAATTTGTTGGCAAACATTTTTAGCATAAAACGTCAACTGAACTTATTGCTACTTTGTACATTTTTCTTTTGAGCTTAACCGGTGTTTTTTTTTGCTACGTAACTCTTTACTTTATCTAGGTTGTGAGTCGCCTGTAATAGTCTTCCTTTTTCAATTGTTTCTGATCCAGTATTTTCAAGCTTATACTGGGTTATTCAAAATCTAGGGCTTATCGAAGATATAAACGAGGAGGTGAAAATATGTAAGGAAATTAGAGGCTATTTGATTGCGTTATAATTTCATATTACGCGTTTGAAAGATATTAATTATTTATTATATTAACTATTTCTGTTTGGCTCCACATTTTTATCCAGGACATTAAAAATAAAAAAAAAAAAAGAAAACAAAAACCATTAATTTAAAAAAAATTTTACTTTAACTTTATGAAGGAATTTAAGGATTAGAATTTTTTCTAATTCATATTGAATTGCTACAATTTAATTTTATGACGAATTTAAAAAAAAAAAAAAAACAAAAAACAAAAAAGTTTAAGTAAAACAAAAACCAGAAACGTGTCATTTAGTATGAAATAGAATTGAGTAGTTCGAGGGCATTTATTTTTATTTCAATTTATTTTTATTTTTCTAATACACATGAATATCTGTTTCATTTTTTTTTTATTGTATCATTTTTATTCTTTGTCTTTAGCATTTTATTTTTATTTTCTTAAAAGTATCATTGTTATGTACCATATTATAATTCTAACATTTTATTTCAATTTTAGTCAGCAGGATTTTAAAATTGTACACGTATTTCGGTTCATTTAAACGAAATTTCTTTATTATATTTTTTTCATTTT
This sequence comes from Anthrax anthrax, assembly GCA_963971155.1. Lineage (NCBI taxonomy): Eukaryota > Metazoa > Arthropoda > Insecta > Diptera > Bombyliidae > Anthrax > Anthrax anthrax. The sequence continues at coordinate 31,053,928 of OZ020118.1, read as the reverse complement.
TTCTTTTATTTTTGTGATGAGAAATATTTTCATTTATTTAAAAAAAAAAAAAAAATTTAAATATTTTTCTCTTAATAAAAGTAGGATTAAAAAGAAAATATTGAAAGAAATTCAACATCATGAAAAGAAAATTTTTCTAATTCAACAAAAAAAAAAAAAAAAAAAACAAAATAATAATTTCGAAGGGTATTTTCTATTTCTTGTAATAATAATAAAAAATAACGACAAAAAATTCAAAAATTTACATATTTATTTTGAACAAATTTAAATTTAATACGAAAATTGGAAGAAAAAAAATTGTTTTTTCAATGTTTAAATATTAACTTAAGTCTGAACCCACACTGAATAAGTCAAAATGAAACGAAACGAAAAATAATGTGTAAAGCTGTTCGATTCAATGTGGACTATTCAGTTTAATTTCTATATATTTTATGTATTTTACGCATTAGCTTTCGTTTCATTTCATTTTGATTAATTCAGTACGGGTTCAGGTTAAATCTAATTTAAAACGTTGAAAAGAAATGATATTTAAATATATATTCAAAGCTTGAGCATATGATGTGTGACCACACCTGACCATATTTCAAATTTATCATAAACAAGGATTAAAAATGAAAATTTTCTATGATAAGAAATATTTCATAGTCAGAGAAAATTCACCCACTTCATTTTGTTTTGTTTATTTTTTAGATTTATAAAATAACTAACAATTTGATTATCAATAAGAAAAATTTATTTATTTATTTTTTTTCAAAATATCAAAATAAATTTAAATATATAAAATAATCAAAATTCAAATATTGTAAACATTTATTATATTGAAATAAAGTGTGATAACACATGTATGCATGAAGCTGTGTTTGTATAAATGTTTATGTACAGTTCATACATATATTGATTCGAATACAAATAAAGGATCAGTAGACATTCTAATAAACAAATATAAATTTTGATTAAAGTAAAGAGATATGAAAAAGAGAATACACAAAAACATATTAAAATCATACATGTGTACATTGTATACACAATAGATAGACTTAAAAAGTAAAAAAAAGGATGCATGTTTACAAACAAAAAAGCAAAAAAAAAAAAAAAAAGAAAAATAATCATATTGTTATCAACTGGGTCTTCATCAGATAATTTTGAATAAAGTCACAACTCACATACTGGTTATTCCATTTTTTTTATTCTTGCATTTTATTACATCTTTGTATGCGTATGCAAATAAAACAGAAAATAAATACGTATACGATTATCATGATGAGAAAATCGTAATTTATGTACGACAAATAAAATAAAATTTTATTTTTCTGTATAATGACCTCATATATTCCTATTTCTGTTGCATATATGTGCATTGTTGCAAACACAGGCTCAAATTGATATACATATATGTATGAGTACATATTTATGTGTGTATAAATCAGTATTCAAAACCTTTTCTTGTTAATAAAAATCAATTATTATGTACAGCACATTCTGTCTGTGTTTCACTTTTATCTAAAAAAAAAAAAAATTTACTATCCTATGGATTTTTACTTAAGCATACAAATAAGTTTTTTTTTTTTCTTTTATTTTTATTTTCTGAGTTGTCTCCTTAATTTCTTTATATTTATTTATTTTAAATACATGACATTTTGAAATATGTACATAAATTTATCTTACATAATAATGAACATATATTGTGAACATACATAAATCCAGACATAGACAAGAACTCTTTGAAATTCATTATATGCTTTCAAGTACCATGGCAATTACATCTTATCCTTGCATGCAGGTTGATACAGACGTATTACGTATCCGAAGCATGATATAACAAAAAGAATTTGTTTTTTATTAAAAAACTTTCCTAAATTTCAAATTTTACAAAATACGAAATCATCAATTCAATTAAATATCCCTAATTTTCTTTTCTATTTTTTTAAATTTTCTTTTAGGGCAAGTATACCGGTATTCTAGTGGAAAACTAATTCAATTTAATGTTACTAGTGAAAAATTCATGTTAAAAAACTTTTTCTTTTTTTTTTGTTAATTTGAATTATGGCTATTAATGACGGTTTTTATGTAGCTTAAAATCTAATATTCGTTAATATACAGAAAAATTATCGTTCATACATTAGAAGTATTATGACATAGACTCTATGTACATGTAGACTATTATGGATATTTTTTTCAACTAATGTGTTGTTAATAGGTCATACAATTCATTTTTAACTTATTTTCTTTTTTGAATTATTTATTTTATGAAGTTTGACCTTTATAGGAATAAAAAGAAAAAAACTCATTAAAAAAATTAATGATATGTTAATACGTACTAACATGTGAGTATATAGTCGTTAAATTTAATTTCAATATATTGCTTGCTAGTACTAATACCATACTTATATCATGTGAACGTAATATATCATCATGTTGTACTTATAGTACGAGTACATGAAAATGAAAAAAATACACAAGAATTTTTTTTATTTTTTTTTGTAGATTTTCGATTTTGTATTCATTTGTATTGATAGTCATTATTTGTTACTTCATTGTAATATAGATAAATATTTATATTTATTATAAATATATTTATAATTTATAACAAACCATGTGTATAAAATAAATTTCATAGAACGTGAAAATATTGCTTATATTTTATTACATAAATAACGTGGAAAATTTTTAAATCAACATATACTCTGTTCACTAATTATATATATCCTTATGGTAATCCACATGTTTTTTTTTTCTCTGATTAGAGCGTTTCACGAGTGATACCATAACCTTAAAAAATTTTCGAACAAAATTGAATGAATTTTTTGAATATTGACATATAACGACGTAAAATTGTACCACTTTACTTAGCTTCTATAAGGACTTAACTGCATATAATTGATGAATAGAGTATAGAAAAAATTGATAATTAAGTATACATACATATATGTGTATATATCATCTATGTACAATATATACAAGAACATGCACAAATGCAATAATAAATTTTTTACTGTATGTATTTCATATAATATTTTGTATTTATAATGATGAATTATTATTCTGTAATAAGAAATAAAGAAAAGAAATAAATAATAAAAAGTTGGACTGTGTAAAAACTACGAACATTAGGAAAATATTGAAATAAAACATAAACAAATAAAATGTCATAATATTGTTGTTTACATGAAGAATTATTGTATGTATGTATGTAAAATGCTTGATCAGCTTAAGAAATTTTGCAATTTTCTTTTCTTTTTTTTTTTTTTTAAACCAAGAAATGTAACAATAACAGCAACAAAATACAGTACAAATTTAAGAAATTATTATGTAACAAATGTACATATAAAAATAAATTTTGTTGGATTTTTTATTTTTATCTTGCGCAAATTATATGTGTTTGCTAGTACAGAAGTACATATATTTATTTTATATTGTTGTAAACAGGAAATACTATCATGCATTTATTATTGTGTACATACATATTTGTATAGTCTTAAGAGTCTATAGGGTATAAAAAAAATAGATAAAATGAAAACCACAATATATATGTACTTATATGTCCTTATTTAAACATGTGTTGCAAATAATAATAATAGTTTTTCTTACAATTTCTTAAATATACCATAACGTGCGTCTATGAAGTTATGTTTTTTGTATTTAAGTACATTTTTCATATCATACGTACATGAACTCAATATGAACTTAAGTACAATAAGTAAAATAAAAAAAAAAATAAAAACATGTACAATGTCCATAAATAAATACTATGACCATTTTATGATGACAATAAATTTATTATAGATGAAAAAAAAAAATATATATATGAACAATAGAAATTAGGAAAAAGAAAAATTTTATTGTGTACATGATGTAAGAAATTTCATACATTTTCATTTATATTTTGTAAATTTGACACACTTTTTTAAAAAAAAAAAAATGTAAAATGGTGATAAATTGATAAATACAAAATTTTTATATACATATTGTTGAGAAATTTAAAGAAAATTTTCAAAGACTTTCCTGAAAGTTCAAGTCGTTTTAGAGCGATCAACTCTCTTCACAGCTCTCATCATTTAAATTCAAACCTTTTGATAAAGATAAAGATAATGTAGATTGATGATATTACAAATTTTCTTGTAATACACCTAATTATTATATCTGTACTTAGTGTTAGGCTACCGAAAATGTAATTTTAAAATAGTTTTATACTAGATTACGTGTAGTTTGACTAATACCACAATATCAATATCCTATGATCAATACTAGAGAATTTACATTTTTTTCTACTACGAACGAAATACATACTAAATAATGAAAACTTTCAACCCGGACCATTGAATATGTTATAAAAGTCTTTAAAAGTCTTCTTTTTTTGTTTGTGAAGTAAATTACATATCTTTATGATGAATAAAAGGGATTTAAAGCCTATTGAATTCTAATGTACTGAATATAATCACATATGTATGTCATGATATTACACATACATATGTTTATTTGAAATTTGTATTCAATTTTTGTTTTTATTATGTGTTTTGCCTAATTTTATTTAAAAATTCAAAAACTTCCTAATAGAAATTCCCATGACAGTTTATTTTATTATTTGAATAATTAAGATCATAAAAGGTTAATTTTTTGGGGTATTTGTATAATGCTGTAAAGACAGCGTTAATCTGTTTTATAAAATAAATAAATTTATTTAGTTAAATGTATGATCTAATTTTTAAGCATAGTCATGTATGTATTTATGGAGTATAAAAATATTAAGTCATTGTTGTTCTCGTGTGTTTTTTGTTGTTGTTTTTTTATTAAAAAAAAAAAAATTCAGAAAGCCAGGCAATCAGAAAATGAGAGTAAGAGACGAATTTATTCAAATTGAACGAAAAAGAATGATAAAAAGTACACATTTAACAAACATATGACTATGCTTTTAAAATGTGGTATAAATACATTTTACGAAAATTAGTTATATGTACATCTAAATGGTTTTATTCTGTTTAATATGTAAAAATGGTTTTTGTATATAAAATTATAATAAAAAAGGTTGAATACCATATTGAGCCTCTATGGTTATATTACACGCATTTTTGTAATCAAAAATGTATTATGGTTTTTATTCACATTATATACTGATAAAATAGAAAACAAAATTGTTAATTTATGTTTTAATAACAAAGTTTTTGTATACATTTAAATTTCTAAAATATCTATACAATTTGTACTTTCTGTATGTACATATACATATGTATGTATGGTATTAAAATTGTTCTTACATGTATGTAGATATATCTGGAAAATAATGAAAAGCAAAATGCTTTCAAATTAAGTGTATAAACAAAAACAAATTTTATGGGAAAATTTTAAATATTCTTTTTGTATTAAAAAAAAAAAAAAAAAACAAAACAAAACCGTATTACATAAAGTTTACCTTATAACTTCTTGTTTATATATAACTGAAAAATGGAAATTTCTCTAGCATATGTAATTTTATTAACTACACACATAATGTTAAACTTTTATTCGTACCAGTGCATATGAGCTCTATACTTTTAAACTATATATGCAAAAATTGTCTAAAAAGGAATTTTCTTATTTTTTAAAAATGAAACATATTGAAACGTTTAACAAAAAAAACCTCTATTACGATACAATATGCACTGTATACTTTTTTTTTGTTTTCATTTTTATTGTATTTTTTTTTTTTTTTTAAAGATACAATGAAAATTGACTCAAATATCTTTAATTAAACTGTACACAAGTATATAACAGTTTGTTATGTAAAAAGTATCAATATAAATTTTTCGTGTAGAAATTGCAATGTAAAAATTGAAAATAGAAATAAAATCGTAATCTATATTTTTCTCAGCTGGAAACTGAAACTTAACACAATCTAATTTGTGTGCAATATATGTACATACTTTCAAGTATCGTGTATTTTATAAATGCAATTCATTTTCAAATTTCGTTTTCTTTTTTAAAAATATTTTTTACCCCAGCAGTACATAAGTGAAAATTCATGTATGAATGTAATCATGCTTTGTATATGGCATGCGATTAAATTCAAAACATGAAATGCATTTTTGATGTTATTACAGGTACATAACATACGAATTGTATAAATTATGACACACCTTTATAGTGACATTTCATTTTTATCGTTGATGATATTTATTTCGAAAATTTGATGTACATACTCGTATATATTTTTTTTCTTAACACATATTCGTAATAATGACACGTTTCAATTCTTTTGATTTAAAAAAAAATAAATAAATAAAAATTCATTTGTATGTGTAAATGTGTTTACAGAGATTGATTTTGCAGTAAAATTAGAAAAGCAAAAAAAAAAATAGATGTGCATACGACAATAAAAATTCAATTACATAATTGAAAATGTTTTTCTTATATTTTTCTCATGTGAATATATATATATATATATATTTTTTTTGTATAGGAAAATAAATTTTCTTTTATGTCACGTACATAGATTTTTTTTTAAACATACAGTATACTTTTATCCTTTTGATGTGAAAATTCTTCTGTTAATTTAAGATTTACATACATATGTGATATTTATTGCACATTAATGTATGCTTATGTTTAATTTAAATTTTCAGATCATTTTTTCAGTATACACATTTGAATCTAATTAAAAATCTAAAATTCATTAAAAACAAGGACATAAATTTTTTAATTGGAAAATCAAGGCTTGGGTGACTAAATGAAATTTGGGAAAATCTATTAACTCTGTGAATTTAAAATTGGAGAGAAATAATCATAAACAAAAATGTGTAAAGGATTATTCTAGAACAGGCCAAAACCCACACCGGTTTGTAGTGCCATTGATCATGTTGATGATGAAATTCTTCTACTGATTAAAGGACAAAATTTTGTAATTATTTCAATATTAATTTTTTATAAAACAAAAGATTATCATTATCCTGTAGGGAAAATAATTCATTTTTAAATCATACTTACACCATTCAAAAAAAAAAAAAAAAAACAATAATAAAATAAAATAAATTATTTTTTCGGTAAGGATTTTGTTTTTTTTTAAATAAATGTACCGAACTAAGTAATTTCCTTTTAATGGATTATAAATCAAATAACAAAGTAAAAATGTCAGAAGAAAAATAAAATATATTCCATTATAAAAATTAGTTTTCTTGAGTAACATTTTTGTTAATGACTTCAATATTAATTTCTGATTTTCTGTTTTTTTTTTGTTTGTTTGTTTTCGTACTGGGATTTTAATTTTCCTTTTTTTTCTTAAATTTTTTTCAAATTTCATTTATTCAAGAAAAAATAATTCATTTTCTTTTTATTCATTTATTTTAAGTTTTATTAATAAACTAAATAAAAAAGTGAAATGATAAGACAGTAAAACAATACAAATTTAGTTACATATCTATTCACATGGACATAAATATAATGTCGTACACTGCTCATGTTTATTTTCTAAGGATATTCGAATTACATCTTTATCTCGTATAATACATTGTTAAGAAAATCATTCATTTTGATTGATACATTAATTTTTATATATTGTAATGAATATTCATTTTGTTAAATTTTATATTGATGTTTATCGTGCACATATGTATATACACATACGCACACACATTTATGTAATGTAATGTTTAATATCAGTTCACAGATGTTAGAAGAAAATTTTTCCATAAAAATAAATTTTTAAAACTTTTTTATCGTCATGCATTTCTATAGTATTTACGTACTGGTAACAACAAAATAATCAAGATAATAAAAAAAAATAAATAAAAATAAAATAAAATAAAATTAGAACAAAAAAAAAATATACAAAAATGAGAACATCATTTAAAGAAAACATTTAAAATGAATATAAAAATTTCAATTGAAAATTGATGATAATACTATGAGAATACTTTGTATTGTCGTACGTCATTAGGTATCTCAACATTTAATTATTCGTGTATAAGTATAAATACAAAATGTTGAATCGATATATATTTTTTTAAATAATGAAAAGAAATGGAAATTTAAGAAGAAAATGAGTAAAAATAGTCTCATGAAAAGATTAAAGTAACATGAAATCCAGAATTTTTTTTCGTATGTTTAAATAATTAAAATTCCTAAAAATAGCTCCACATCTAGGTTTAGATATTTATGAACTTGTTTTCACGAGTGTTTTTCTACGAATTTTTAGTTCAAATTAATTGTTTCAATTTAAATTTGGAGAATGAAAAAACAAATTGGTTTTCAGCTTCGGGAAATACACGATTAAATGTATTTTATGCTTAAATAAAAAATAATGATTTTGATCATAGTTGGAAAAATCACGAATATACATACGTACATATGTGTTAGTATGTGATTACAATTTTTTTGTCTTTTGAATCCTATTTCTAAAAAATGAAAAATAGGATCTAAATCCGACCCATTCCGAGAAATGTCAATTAATCGAAAAAATCATTTCGTTTAAAATATTTTTAGGAAAAAAAAAATGAATATCTAAAAAATACTGAATAAAATAAAATGAATATAGAAAATGTACGTACACATACATGTAATCGTAAAATAAATCACATCAGTCATGAAATCAAGTGTAAGAGGTTACAAATGCATTAACAAAATGAATAAAAATTTTGGTACGCCCAAGCCCAACGTTTCAATCAAGTTAAAAAAAAGGACATACTCGTACTACATTTACAAGTACATAAAAGTACTTAGGAACGTTGTAGAATATTTTTATGTGTTATTTTATATGATACAACAAATGATGAATAAATTTGTAAACACAAATGAATTCAATTTTTATTCAAAATCCTTTTAATTATTTATTTGCAATATCAATTGACTGTTTTTTTTATACCCACTAATTTGAAAAATACACATTTTCCCATGCCCATGTTTAAAGTACATAAAAGAGAATCACAAATTAACAAACCCACACTTATTTATGTTTACATGCATGTATGTATGTATGTGCATGGCAAGTCGCAAATATGCAGGGTGTTCTTTATAGATTGATTCTATCTGGTAAACGATAGTACCAATTCTCTTTAAAATGCACCTTTATGCAAAATTGTTGATTGCTAATTTTGGTAAACTACAAGCTGAGGGTAAACATGTGTACGTGTATGCGTGTGTGTAACACGTATGTGTATTCACGGTATTTCATAATAGCGATTCTATCATTTAAAATTACATTTCATTGTTTTCAAGATTTTACTTCAAATTTTTTTTTTCATTCATTCATTAGGTATTTGCAATAAAACAAACAATTCAGACTTTGTGTATATGTATAAATATTCATGATTGTGTACATTTTTTTTTTATCAATCTGATCAAACAAAAATGCAAATAAAAAATTGATTTGTTGTGCAATGTGTAAAAAGATTCATGTGTAACATTAATCTAACAAAAATTGTTATTTTTATTGTCCTTTTTAAGTATTTTGTTTTAATTTTTCTTTTTTTATTTAAGAAAAAAAATTTTGGTATTTCTAATGTCAGAGATTATTGATATATGGTTCGATTTTTATACCTACACACAAGGATATGTGTGGCCGTACATCAATGCGTAGACAATTCATACATGGTAGATACATATGTATGTTGTATGTGGGTATTACACATGTATAAAATTGTAATTTATGTGGTAAAGCGATAAAAGAATCAAGTAAATTCAATTTTGAAAATTTTATGAAGATTGATTATAGGACAAAAAAATAGAATTTAATTCAATTAAAAAAAGAAAAAAAAATAAAAAATAAAAACAAAATTGGAGAAAAAAAAGAAGAAAAAATTTAATTTATTTTTTCTGATATTTTAGTTTTTATGTGTCAGGACGATAGATTTCACAGATAATTACAATTTAAATTAAAATCAAATTTATTGGTAAATAGACAAAAATTTAAAATTTCATGTAATAAATTACAATTTTGTTTAAGAAGGTTTTGAAAAATTGATAAGAAATTTTATTACACATACTCGTATTATGTGTATTTAATGAAATTATGAAAAGCAATAAAATAATTGTTAACGACAAGTTACATAGATTTCTCAAAATATGTGATACCTAAATACACACACCACAACTGTATTCTGTATAAATGTAAACATGATCATGTAAGTAGGTATGTTAAGTCCAAACAGAATATTTTATTGTTTACGTGTTATAATACAATAATGTACAAAATTAAGTATGTGGGGTAGATTTTCATATGATTTATGAAGTTTTCACCAGGTACAATAAACCGTACATTGTTTACAGAAAATAATAATTTATTATGTAACAAAGATAACATAATATGTGATGTTGTGTAAATTCACATGTTAATTCATAAAAGCACCTTTAGTCAAATTTTCATTTTACACGTACACACGTCCATACAAGTACAACCTGAGATTTACAATTTATGATGATAATTTTGTACCAATTGTTTTTTATTGAAATTTTTCATGTATGTATATTAAAACGTTTGGAAATGAACTGACACAACAAATTTAATGATACCAAAAAAAATTTTCAAGTCAACCTTATTTTTAAAGTGAAAATAAAAATAGTTAAATTCGAAAAATTTAGTTTTTCCACAGAAATCCTATAAAATTGCTTAGTGTCCTTATTTTTGTTCGAACAGAGAAAAAAAAAATGATAGTGCTCATGGTAGTAACTTAAAGGTGCCAAATTGTAAAGTCATACTTCCATTTTCCGTTATTACCAGTATTAACATTCATTGAGACACTGACCTCATAAAGATTTCATGTTAAATGAAATGTATTTTGCCCCGTAATGAACGTTTCATTTCTAAACCTTAAAATAAAAAATTTTCAAGAAAAATCAGAAAATTTCCTTTTTTTTTTTCGATAACTAAAATTTTCCTCATGTTGGAAATATTATGTAATCATAAAATGAATATTTCATAAAATTTCGAAATTTTTGCTTTTTGCATTGAAATTCTCTTTACTCCGAATTTCTATATTTTTCATGAAAATGCTGTAAAAATATTTCTCTTTTTTATTTTTTGTTTTTTCCTAACATTTGCTCCTAATTTTTTTTAACTCCAAAACTCTGTGGGAGTATGTTGTACGCAAAATCTTACAGACAGAAATTTCATTATATGCTACTTTTATATGTGGGGAAAAAATGAATGATTTTAGTTGCCATTTAATTTTCACTTCGAGCACATCAAATTTATGTATTTTAAAATTTTCAATAGATACAAATTCTGTTATCGTAAAATATTTTTATATTTTGATTTTTGACATGCATATGCCCTATGAGTTACTTGAGAATGACTCTAATTTTTAAAATCCGTAAATACTTATATATGTGTGTATCTGTAAATATTTTTTCAAGCTGTCTTATTTTTATTTGATTTCCTTTTTTTTTTTATTTATGCTCTTGATTGTAAATGACAGTTGATAAATCTAATCGTATGTATTCATCATCATAATAATTAAATATCAGAAATTTTATTGAATTTTCTCACATGAGATTTTAAAAATATGAATATATATAAAATTGGAAAAAAAAAATGATTTATTGATGATGATATACGCTCAATACTGATGATTTTTATTGAAATGATATCCATGACAACGTACATATCTACATAAGTATTTATAATGTAGAATTTTTCGCTGTGTAATGTTAGCACTTATCATAGCACATACAAATAAGCCGTCTTTATTATACGTAACATATTTTTAGTTGAGGTAAAAATACGTGACATGCAAAACATTCCCAAGCATTCCATTGTGTGCACATACGTACATATATAATGAAATATATTGTTATATGAGAAATCTGTTAAATTTTCCGATTCCTAAAATGGTATCAAATAACCCAAATGATATTAATATGTGAGTATTCTTCTTGGTTACATTATTAAATTCCATTAAATTGTATAGAGTGATTCAAAAGATATAGTCCATTGGGTGACGTCTTGTACCTTCAAATCTAGAAAAAATTTTCAATTCACTGTATCTTAAATAAGAAGGGCTTTTTTGGGTATCAGTTTGGTTTTCCTTGTTTATAATTTATTATTAACTCCGACTTTACAAATTTATGGCATTCACAACATGTTTCTTTTTTTATGTTGGATCATCAGTTTTTGTATTTTTATTTTTTTTGAATTGCAAAAATATATTAATTTATAACACGTTTTACTTTCACTTGTGTATGCACTATTTTCTTCCTTTTCTTTTGGATTTTTCATATATTTCTTTTGTTTTTGTTATTTTCATTATGAAAAACACACAAATAAAAAATTACTTTAAATTAAATCTGTGGATCGAATATTTTTTAGTATATACTTTTATGATTTACGAGTATCATAACGAACATAATACAAACGTATTTTTTGTTACGTAAACGTATCCCTTTTTTTTTTTTAAATTTGGATTACTTTTTTGAAACAAACACAACTGAACACGAAAACATTTATTGACTTACAGATATTTTTTTTTAATTTTTTATTTTATTTTTATTTCAACTTTTTTTTTTTTTTTGAACCTATGATTTAGAATTTCAACTCTTCTACTCATTTGTTTATTTCAAAACAAAGGAAAGGAAGATATTTTCCGGAAAACCTTCCGACCAAATGAATTTTTTTTAATATTATTTTATATTCAACACATATTTTCGTTTTTTTTTTTTTTTTGTTGTTGTACTCATTTTGTGGGGAATATGGGAACGTACTGTGTATCATAGAAGTGTATATAAATCATTTTCACACAGTAAAATATTAATGAAGATGCTGAAGACAAATTACCTATGTATTTGTTCATATTTGATATGAAAAGGATATAAAGATTTGTCTCGTTATTGTTGTTTTTTTTTTCTACGCTAAACATGTACGTACATTTTTGTATTTTTTATTTTATTTTTATGTTTGCAATTATTGTCTTCCTGTTAGAAGTTAACTTCTATAATCACGTAATACCACGTAGTTAACTTAAATTTTGTATGTTATGTAATTTTCATATGTATTTATGTATAAACATATAATTTGTATACATTTTACAACATACTGCGATATGAAATTTCCCTTTAATAACATTCATGAATCATTTTCATGACATGTATCCTTAAACAGGATTTTATTTTTATTTTCTCTTTAGAAACGAAAATAAAACAATGAAACAATGAAAGGACAACAAATGAAATATGAATATACTTCAAAGAAGAGAAGCAAAGATGATAATACATAATAAGATGAATAAAAAAAAAAAAAACAAAATTCGCAAAGAAAAGGATATTTCATGAAGGATACTTATTTTCATATTAAATGACTTTATGTTTAATTGAGACTTCAAGAAAGAAGAAAATTAATAATTTGAAAAAAAAGCGAAAGAGAATAAAATAAAAAAAAACAGACATACAGACACAGGACATGCAGAACAGGACAGGGTATTATTATTTTTAAAAATTTGTTTTATAAATTTACAAAATGAAATTTGATGTAAATTGTAAATAAATTTTAATTAAATAATTTGTGTAGATTTATATTGTTATGGAAACGTATGGAAACTGATAATTAAAGGAACAGAAAAAGATATGAATACATATGCATCCTTGAAAACATGAAAGATAAAATTTTCTTACTCATATCTCATTTTCACGACATAATTAATCGCATATATGAATAATTACTCAGCTACCAAAAAATTGTCTTTTCTTGTATTATTTATGTTTGTACGTTAAAATAGTTTGTGAATACATATGTACACATGTGAATGCATTTTTCAACAATATAGTCCTCATTAAAAATTTCCAAAAAGCAACTTCATTTATTTTTTGTTACATTTTTAGTGTCTTTTGGCTTTTTTTTTTCTACGTAAATTTGCAACTTGATGATGTATACACACAAAGTTTGTTCATATCATCTCACAGGAAAATAATAATAATTATTATAATAAATTTATTTATCAAGAGAGTTGTTAAATGAAAATGAAAATTTGAATTTACTTTAAATTATTCACAATCTAATTATATAATATAGAGAATAAAATTTGTATGAATTTTCAAAACAAAAAAAAAAATTTTTTTTTTTGACAATTTTTACAAATAAAATGTTTTCAGTATAAATTTTGAATACAAAATTAATAGTGGGGTAGGTTGATAATTTATGCTTTGACTGTATTCGTTGTAAAATATTCGTTTTCGTAATCATTTGTTATTAAAACTAAAAATTTATATGAATTCATAATAACGTTACTTTTCAAGTTAAAAAATTTTCTTTGTTTTTCTTTAATTAAAATTAATTGAAATTTCAAAGTGAAAAAAAAAAAAAATTTTTTTTCCAACTTGAATGTTGCAAATTTTGCATATTACAGAAACCAAGTAAAAATTTTGAAATAAAAAATCCCTAAATAAAAACTTAAAATTTAGGTTAATAACAAATTATTCTTTCGAAACAAAATCATGATCGTACGTACGTACATTTGCGATTCGACTTTATGAGAAACTTCTTGAAATAATTATTATTTCTTTTATTTCACACTTCAAATTTAATTTAATATTTAAAAAGTGTACGTACTTGTATCATCAAAAATTTCAAAATATTTAACTTTTTCAATGTTAGTTAAATATTTTACGTGCAAAGAAGAAAAAGAATGGAAAATAAAAAACAAATTTTGATTTTTTTATTTTTCTGCTGTCATAAGTTGAGTTATGAATTTTACATTAAAAGAATGGGAATTTCATTATTCGTACATAAATTGTGTACACAGAGGTGGATGTATACGTATGTACATCTACATAGAGTAAAATTAAAGAACAGTTTCTTTTTAAAAAAAACCCATATTATAGAAAATGATGAAAGTTGTAAGAAATTATTTTTCTGCATTATTAAACTTTCTTTGAAAAAAATAAAAAATAAAAATAAAAGGAATCAAAAAGTTTGTTTCAAATGACAAAAAAAAAAAGTTTTCAACGAAAAATATAAAATTAATTTTTAATTTATACAACTTAAATAATTTTTTTTTAATTGACTTTTCATTAAATTTTTGCCTTTTAAATTGAGTTCATTGTTTCAATGTAATGTTGTTGTTGTTTTTTATGTTGTTTCATAAACCAAAATTGCATTGAAATTGCATATTCTATTGGATGGGTTAGATTCTTGGTAAATGTCTATAGAAAATGGGACCAACAGCAGTATTGGTAGTTAGGGGTTGCATATGACCTTGCACAATACTAAGGACGTGCTTAAAGGTATGAGCCGAAGGAAGCAGAGATACAAATCTACATGTGATGTACACATATCTCAACTAGGGAATTGCAAGATCTACTATAGATAATATGTAGGTGCGATTCCATAACTCCGAGTTTTCAAGATTCTGACATAAAAATTACGTCATTTGCAACAGGATGTAGTGCTCATTTTTAAAAATTTAGATTAGAAATTTGCACAATTTTTCTTGTTTTTTTCAAACAATTTTACATATTCAATATTCCAAGGAGTAAAATGGATTAAGAATAAATCTTTTATTGTCAATAATATTTAATTGGCCTACAATGTGTAGAAAACTTTAAAAATTTTTCCAAAAATAATACATTTACCCTTTTATCATCCCTATTCCACTGTAATGATGAATTATTTATTGCTTTTGGTTTCTGTTCGAAATTTTATAAAGTTATTTGAACCACTACAATTCACACCCATTTAATTTCAATTGGATTTTTTTCTTTCCTCTTTTTTTTTGCTTCAAAATCAAACTTGTTGAATGCATGTAGACATCGTTTAAATTCCCATTGCGCATTGCACATGGAATGATATAAATATAATAAAATTTTTAAAAGGGAAAAAAAAACAACATAAGATAGAAACAAAACAAAAAATGCATTTTTATGTGTATGTATGGTCTGTTTTAAATTATTATGTATGCACGGAAAATTTGAATGAGAACTAAATCATAGAATAATATATAAATCAAAGGTTAAAAAAAAAAGAAAAAAAAATCAAAATAAAAATAAGGAAGAAAAAGAAAAAAAAATGTTAAAAATAAATAAAATATGATATACATTAAACTCATGTAATAGTGATAGTCGTAGTAGATGTAACTGAATAATTGAGATAATCGTTTTTGTTTTTTGAAAGTAGCATAAGTTAAAAATTTTTAAAAATAATTTTTTTTAAAATAAATCTCATTACAAAACAAAACTTTGTAATCTGAAAAAAAAATTGATAAGCAATTTAATAAAATTACAAATTTTATAGCAATTAAAGTTTTAATTTTCGATGGAGTTCAAGTGACTACTTATGCTACTTTCAAAATAAACGGCTCAATTGTATAATTTACTTTTAAATTACTATTTATTCAGAATATATCGTTATATTTACCATGAATAATTAAGATTTTTCCAATATTTTGTTTTTGTTCATTAAAAAGAAAATTATTTATTCAGAAATACTATAGAAAATCATTTAAAAAAAAAAAAAACGTTGCAATCAAATATAAAACTGCCAAATAAATAAGGGGCCAATATTAATTTTCTCTTTTACAAAATATTGAGCAAAAATGAAGAGAATGAAAAAAGATTAGAAAATTATTTAAAATATTTATAAAAAGGAAACAAAAAATGACATGTATCTTCTCGGCTAGTATCTAGAACACCTACACATGTATGAACAAATTATTATTGTGTCTGATATTATTAAAATTTTTATTTTTTCATTAATGAATAAAAAATGATAACAAAATACAATGACAAGTACATACAACAGAGTCCAACGATAACAATACTCTTTTCATTTTCCTTCATTTTTTTTTTTTTTTTTTTGAAAATTTTCGTTAATGCTATTATTTGAAGGTATTAAGACGGATTAAATAATACGACATTTTAAAGAGACATAATAATCTTTTAATCATATTTGTATGATCAAATGGTCTATGTATCGTTGTTGTGTTTTGTTGGTACTAATTTTTGTTTTTTTTTTCAAATTAAATAGGAAAAACTTTAATCAAATTTCCATAGAAATCTACCAAAAATACAACCATTAAATTTTAAAGCATAAATTTGTTAAAAAATAATTTTTGTGAAAAATTTAAAAAATTTTTACACATATTTTTGGATTGAAAAAAAAAATGTTACTCATTCAAAAGGAAAATACAGCAAAAAAGGATAAATCAAAATAATAAATGACTGTTTTTTATACGTTTCATTTTTTTTCTTCTTTTTTTTGTTATTGTGTTATTGTTGCGTTGTGCCTTTTTTTAATGATGATGTATGATTGCATGTTTTACTACTTCAAAATGTTGATATTCACTATATAGAAAGTAAACAAAAAGAGTATGCATTAAAAAATTTTCATATTTTTTTTCTGTGAAAATGTAATATGTATGCATGAAAAATTTAATTGAAAACGTTGTAAAATTTGCATCATAGTGAAAATTAAAAACAATCCATCAACATGTGTACAGTTTATGTTTATGTTTTTTTTTTTTGTAGAAATAAGTGAAGATGGTTATAATCAGTGATGATGATGATGATGATGATGAAAATCAATTTCCAGAGTTGAACTTTGTAAAACATTTTGTACAAGTGTGTACATTTGTATTAACGTAAGGCATAGAATGTGTGTATTTAGGTCGAAGGGATACACGTGTTTGTATGGTATGTACATATATGTATGAATTTTATACGTACGATTTTTCATATTGAGATTTATTCTCACATCACTTTAAAATAAACACTTTGAAATCAAATGGTCGATCGATATTATATGTGCATTTCTATGTATTTATAATTAGCAACTGCTGCTGGTTACAAACATTTCCATTGTGACTCTTATTGTTTTCGATATACAATTAAATCAATAAAAACTTATTCAATCTTAACTTAAAAAAAAAAAAAAATCATAATTGATAAAAAACCTTGCCTAACGAGGCCAAAAAACGTATGTGATACGTTGAGATATTAAAAAAGCCGAATTATACAGAGAATGACGTAGGAAAAATGTTCACTTTCTTTTCCACTTGAGTACAGGGTTTAATAATTATTTTTTGGTAATTATATATTTTCTTATAATATTTGTTGGAATCATTTTAATAGAAATTTTAAAAGTAATAAGATTGTACTTCAAAAATATACGTGGTCATTTACATGCACACGTCATGAAATTTGATATGGTACATGGATGTAATATGTATGTGGAACAACATTGATATAGCAGTAAAGATGAATTTAATTTTCTATTTTATAAAAATCTTGTATTGACCTCATATCACATATGTACGTCTGGTTTGTATACTGTATAAATTTGTATTTAAGGATTTATAAATTTTTTATAAATCCTTAATGTATAAATTGGATTCATGTATAAATTGAATTATGTTTCACATAATATCTTATATTTATTCATATTTAATAAATGTTTGGGAGATTTTACAGCATTATTCATTTTATTTTATTTTATTTTTATTTTTTGTTGAAAGTAGATTTTCCTTTTTAGATTTTCAAGGAAAATTTATTAAATACATGTGTATGTATATTTTAATTAACATACATACATACATATGTATATGACGTATTATATGACACATTGACATATTTTTCTTCATCAATAACTTTGGTTTGTTTACTTTTCTTTTACCTATTTTGATAAGAAAATAAATCTTAAAATTGAAATATTCTTGTACAAACATGTACATTTATGTATGGTTTATTATGTATGATGTACACTGTACACATATATAAGATTGACTTATTTTATGCACATGAATGATATATTTCTATTATTTTAAGGATATACAAATTTTTTATATAAAATTTATGCATTCAATATCAGATAAACAATATACAAAATTGTATGCATACATATATCTATGTAAAAGAAAATTTTGTTGGTTCAATAGACGTTGGTTGATACAAATGTACATATGTATGTGTTTTTTTCAATACTTTTATACAAACGTTTTTACTTGATTTTTATATTTACATTATGAAGAGATTTGAATATTAGAAGGAAAAAATAAGAAGTTTCTTTTTCAATCAAAGGCTTCTTAAGTTTTTCTCAATAATTTATAAAATTTTTCAAAACATTTGTTATTAGAATTTTCTTTCAAATTAAACATAAAAAGAAAATAAATTTGAAGAAAATAAACTTAAAAAAAAAAAAAAAAAAAACAATATTGGTATAAACAAAATTGAAAATAATTCAAAGGCATTATATATTTCATTTTGTTTTGATATTTTGTTTATAGAATATAACGAATAAATTTCCATGTACGTGACTACGCAATCAAAAATGAAATCAATATTTTATTATACATAATTTTTTGAATGGATATTTATAAGAATAAATTATATAATATAATAAATATTTAATTAAATGTACATATTAATATCATTCATATGTATTAGATTTTAAAAATTTTTTACTTCTTTATAAATGTAAACTATTCGTAGTACTCTAATAATTTTTCTATATTTCATTTATACAGCTTATGTTTCATAAAATATGGTAATCATGTAGAAAATTAAAATTTTATTTCAAAGAAAATTCGTTATTTCATTTAATTTGTAATTGTATATATTGTATTTCTAGATTTTTGATAGTATATTGATCATTTTGAAATTTGTTAAAAATTCATTTGAAAATACTAATGTTTAATGGAAATATGTACACGTGTAAAAATTAAAAATTTCGAAAAAAGAAAGTATTTTTAATTGGTTTTGAATAAATATTCACAATTTTTCAGAAATTTTTTATTTATTCATTTTATTTTTAATTTAAAAGAAAACAAATGTTTAAAAATATTTTCATAATTTGATTGAAGCGAATTAGTGCAAAATTTCAAATAGGAGAAAAGGGATAAGTGGATAGTTATCTAGTTACATACTTATCTAAGTATATCAAAAAGGGTAATAACGAATTGACAACAATTAAAATAATTCTTCAGAGCTTGTTGTATAAATTCATAAAAATGGTCAATTGTATTTTTATTGATTTTTTGTCTTCATTTATTCAAAAAATTTTTTTAAGTGAATACAGTCAAGTATGTACAGAATAATTTTTATTACTCCTTCATTTTTTTTTTGTTCTATTGTGATAAAATTCGATGAAGATCATAAATAAATTGTTGGTATTTCTTTTGAGAATATTTGTATGTAAACAAAAAACGATAAAAATTTTAAAAAGTCAATAAAATTGAAAAAGTTAAATTACTATCGATCGTTATTATGTTGAAAATTTTATGGATTCTTGAATAAAATTCAATTTATGATAAGATACTTATTAACTCATTCATACAATTTGCGTGGGTGTAATTTTATTTAACAACAATTTTAATAAAGAAAAAAGGTCCTTTTTACATAATGCTATAGTGTACTTAAAAAATTTTTAATAATAACATTCCAGAAAATGTTTTATTCAAAATATAGTACATTACAAAGGAAAGAAAAAATTGAAAAATAAAGAGTTATTACAAAACTTTTTTTTTTGTATAAATATTTTAGAATAGATCACTTTATTTTTATAATAGAAACTCATAAAAGGATATGTGTACAACAGCTATTATTACATTATATGCGTAGGCAATAAAAGATATTTGATAAATTTAAGATGCCATTATTTTGAGGATATCTTGATTTCTTTTGTGTCCTTGAACATATTATGTACATACATCCCTTTTATGCTGATTATCTGTGTATGATTTTTTTTTTTTATAGAACCCTAACTGCATGTAATTAATGGATGGAATATAGTAAATTCAAGTTAATACATTAAGGACACGAGTATATATGATTTATTTTTATATAGAAAGTAAAGAATTTAGTAATGATTTAAAAATTTGTTTTCTATAAAATTTTAATTTATATTTAAATTTTTATTATTTTTTTAATAACATATAACAGTTTGTGTAAATATTTTATTTATTAAATGAAAAATATTTTCAATTATTTTTTTAATGCCTGCTAAATTTAAATACATGTATAAAACAATAATTATTTATTGAAATGATATACACATTCACATTCCTTGAATTTTAAATAATTTCATTTTATATTTTCATACATAAATTTTTAATAATAATGCAAATGTTAATGCCAAATCCTTTTTTGTTTGTATTTTGAAAATGAATGTAGTCAATTTTTTTCTTTTCACCGTTTATTTACAAATATAGCATTTATTTGTATTAAATAAAAAAAAAAAAAACAAGAAAAATAAACACAAATTTCAATTTGTTTTTTGCATGAAAATTACATTCAATTATTTATAATGAATGTGTTATTTATATTGTGTACACACAACAACAGAAAAATAAGTTTTTTTTTATTTTATTTAATTTTATTTTATAAAATGAATTTATAAATTAACGTAATATATTTATAAAATTTTATAATTAAATTTAAGTTTAAATTTAAAAATTTAACATAAATTGAAAGAGAAAAATTAATGGAAAAATATTTTTTTTAAAGTAAATTTATTGTATTGTTAATAAAATGAACGAAATTATTATTAATAACATATTGGATGTATTGTATATTTTGAAAATGATTTCATTATCTGACTCGTATACCACGGATACAATATGATTTTTAGAGTTTACTATGGCTATAGCTAAGACTTTTCTCTTTTCTTTAAGCGGCTTGTGTAACCACTAAAAATTCTTTCACTTTTCATGATTTCCATTATGGACAAATTCATGAATATCCATTATGACTTTCCATAAATGATGTAAATAAATCGCAAAAACGTATATTATGGCGAAATGTAAAGTTTGTTAAAACAACATTTAAAACAAAAAACGAGGAGAAAATTACTTGCCTTCCATAAAATGTCCAACCATGTCTATTACATATTAATGAACATTGGATATGATAATATCTATGGCTATAGACATTTATGGGCTGTACATGTATAGTGTTAAGTACAAGAATTTTATGTCAATAAACAAAAAAATAATCGAATTTTAATTAAGACCCTTAAATAAATTTGCATATACAGAACGCTAATTTTGTCACATTTTCTTTTAAATAATTTGTTGTACATTAACGTACGTTCTGATATATTTTACATTTTAACTACTTAAAAAAAAAAAAATTAAAATGTGTTTAAAATAAAAAACAATTTTTATTTTTGTTTGTTTTTAGTTTTTAGGAAATTCTATTTTACTTTAACATAATATTTTTAAAAGTCTAATTAATAAAAAGTAAATAAATAGAAAAAAAAAACGCGTTCCTATTTAAATACATATTTAGTTCAGTACAATAATTTTTAAGAAATGAAAAAAGTTAATTAAAAGATTTAAGATTCTAGTATTTAATTTCGTCATGACCATTTATTCATTATTTTGTTTTGTAGCCTTTCAAAATTATTTTATTTTATATAAATTAATGAAAAACAATTTTTTTTTCGTGTTTTTTATTTAAAAAAAAAAAAAATTACACAATGATTGCAAAAAAAATCCCTTTTTTTATAATTTTAAATTAAAAGGACATGGAAGAAAATGATAAAAGCTACAGTATTTAGTGTATTGAAGTTTTACACTGATTTTCACGTTGTATGCCTTTTATATGTTCATATTTTTCATGTAAAAATAATTAAATTATTTTAAAATAAAAATTCGTTAAAATATTATTTTATTATTGTTATTTAAACAAATTATAGAAATTTTAAAGCCCTTAATTAATGACCACAAAAAATATGTATATTAGAATTGTAGTAAAATATTTCCGGTTCAAAAAAAATTATTTTTTAAACAGTGTAAAAAAGTTTTGAATATAATTTTTTTTTTTAAATACCTGAAATGATTGCGTGAAATGTAGTTCAAGTTGGTTTAGAATGAATTTCTAATAATAATGAGATTCATTACGTATTTATAATTATTATGATTTTATTTTATTTATTTTCATTTTTTTTTTTTCAACTTTTTAATTAGTACAGTTACTTTCAGTAACCGCTTTTCTTTACAGCATTTAAGAGAGAATATGTTGAAAGTACTGGAAACTTGGTAATTATTTTTCTTTCCATTGAAAGTACTTTGTGAATGTGTTTATTTTATACTACCATCATAAAACTTTTTTTTAAAGTAAATCGTAAACTATTATTAAGAATTTAGTCCATAAATTTTATGCATTTGAACATGACAGCATTAAATAAGTTTGAGTTGAGAGAAAAATATAACACGGATTATAAATATATGTTTTGTGCGAATTGCATGGAAACGCGTACTAAAGTGCTAAATTACTTTCAATATTAAATTTAACAGCAGCTTTTAGCTGCACGAATTACCAAATTCTTGATAATTTAGAGTTGATTTGTTCCATATGATTTTAAAAATTCAGATTCAAGAAATTTAAAAATTCAAATTTTCGATTTTTTAATAATTGTTAAAAATTTAAAAATTTATGAAAAATATATGAAATCTTCTATGAAAATCAAAACACAAAATCGAAAAATCGTATACATTAGTTACAATTTATATTTTATTTTTTCATACAAAACGAATCAATTTAGCAATTGAGCCACATTTAAAAATTTCTTTCATAGCAATTTAGCACTTTAGCTGCATTTACCGATTTTTCCAACAATTTAGCCTTTATCCGTATTTAACCCTCAAATTGCACACCTTCATAATATATTAAAGTTTTGCTTAATTATTAAATATTTCAAATTTACAAATTTTTATGAAATCATTAATTTTAGTTATTATTTTTTAAATATTTTTTTATTGTGTGGATGTTCTTCATATTTATTTTACATAGTTATCTGAGCATATGAAATTATTTGCAATGTTATATAAATTTTTAAGGTTCAGATATGTACTTTTTTTGATTTTCTTTTGTTTCCTAAAAAAATTAAAATTTATTAATAAATTTGTATTTTTTAATGAGTAAAGTTTTATAAACTATTCATAATAATTGCCATGTTATATTGGACAAAATATTATTCCTGTACGTACCGTTCATGACTTACATACTTACGTTAGTACATTTTATTTTACATGTGAGTAAATGTAAATACAGTGTATAGTATATAGAATGGCATAGGTATGCAAATTTTGTTCTTAATTGGTACACATGTAATAATTAGGAAAGTTTTACATTGACTTTATTCATTTTATTTTTAAAATTTGTTTTTTGCATTGTTGAGCATTTATTATTCATTAATGGAATGTAAAAGGAAATTAAGAAGAAAAGGATTGTGTTTTCAATGTTTTTTTGCTATTTTATTTTGATTTATTATTATTTTTACATTAATTTGAAAATTTTACAATTTTGCATTTTCATGCTATTTTATAATGAGAAAGTTTAGTTGTATGGTTAAAACTAAAAAAATAAAAATGATAGTAAATTAAAATTAAATTACAGTGGTACATGATACATACATATCTAAAAAGTATTACGAAAAACTAAGCTTTAAGGAAAGAAAAAATAATGTAGTTTACTTATATATTTCTGATTTAATTTTACCTACATATATTTAAAATTATAGGTAAAAAAATTTATCCTTCACAAGAACCTACACTGAATTAGTCAAAACGAAACAAAATGTAAAATTATCTAAAAAATTGGACTATCCAGCTTAATTTCAATTTCAATGTACGCTATGTATTATTTTTTGTTTTGTTTCGTTTTGACTAATTCAGTGTGGATTCAGTCAGATTTAGACTAATTACGAAATATGATTTGTTCTCAAAATACAATGGAATAATAATTGATTGGCATGAAAAAATTTTGATACATCAAATTCAAATTAAGGATTCAATAAATTATTCAGAAATTTGATTCGAGAAAATTTCTATTTAAAGAACAAAAATTGAAATTTTAATTTACAACAAAAAATTTTAATCAAAAAATTTTGAAAATATTTTCTTGATAAGCACATATATACATATGTATGCATGTGTTGTATATGTATAAAGTTAAGAGTTTAACTTTAAGAATTTTCAACATAAATGATATTTTTGTGATTCATATCCCAAGGACAATATAAGATACAAAATCTAATGAATTTTAATGAAAATCATAATAAGTAACTGTATTCATACAGAATATTCTGTTAAATATAAAATTATCAATGGGATTTTTCGAATGCATACATTTTGCAAGATATAACACATGACTGTACATATGATTGTGTATCTAATAAATTTACATATTCATATTAAAAATATATTTATATTTATATATAGGTATATGAGATTGGATTTTCAAATAAATCAAGGAACCTCATAAGGAACAGAATTTTATAGTTTTACCTTTCTGTACATGACTGTATCTAATCGAAAATATATTTCGAAGCAATTAAATTTTTTTTAGTAAACTTTTTACCTGAGATTGCATTCAATTGACGTCATAATAGTATCTTTCTTTTTTTTTACTAGTATTTGGGAGTATATTCATGAATTTGAATTTTTGGGCTTTATTTTCGTGTATGTACATTTGCATAAAATATCAAATCCATACACTATATTTATGTGTATGACATATTATGTATGAATAAAATTTATCGTTTTACATGTTTGACTATTCACATATGTATCAGAAATAAAAGTTTTGTTGGAAGTGTGGCGATCGTGAGATTCGAACCTACGTCTTCTGAATTACTAAGCCACCGCTTTACCCACTAAGCCATCCAACTGGATTACTTTCTTCTGATATATTCCTATTACTATTTTTTCTCATTCCCACATGTATGTGTACATATACTCAAACACATAACTTTGTAATCTTGTATTTTTATGTAGAACCAGTAAAACTTTATCACATATTTTCAAATACATAATTTTCATTTGAAAACTATTTATTTTTAAATAAAATATAAAAATTTGTACTCAATATAGAAAATGTTTGTTGATAAACGAAAAGAGTCCTTGTACCTCATTTTTAAAGTATAGTCATGTGTAAGTGGGTGGATGTTTCTTCTCATTTTGATTGTCAGTTTTTTGTGTTTTGTAAACGAAAACAATAACAATCACAAGGGACCAACATAAATCACAAACGATGCTTTTTTTTTTTTTTTTTACTGAAAATATGCGTATTAAGAACACATATTTTTACTTTATGTAGTAAATGTTAATTTAACCATTAATTATGATATAATAAAAAATTTTACATTTTCTTTCATATTATAAAAAATACATAAATGAAAATACATGATGTTAAAAAATGCCAAGATAATTATATTTAGAAAATTTTATAGTGACATTAATTAAAAATATAAATGTAATTTATAAATGAATAAATTATGTTAAAAATGTGTAACAATAATAATAATAATAATAATAATAATAATAATAATAAGCAGTAATGAATAGAGTGTATTTATGACACATTTTACATTTATTTTATAATATTTAGATTTTTTTTTGTTTAAATCAATATTAGAGTTTATATGATTACTTGAACTTATTTTATTTTATTTAATTTACTTATACATTGTAATTTAAATAAAAATACATGAAAAATGTTTACATAATAGGTGTACGCAATTGTATGTAATTTTCTTACAACTGGTATTTCTCTATGATTTATATGAATGAATTAATTACATTGTATATGCATGCAAAGGTCTAAATTACATTTTATAAAACACATTTTCTATATTTATTTAAATGTATAATTTTCTACTTGATATTTTTACTTCTAATTAATACGTGATTAAAACAAAAAATAAATTAGAATACGTATTTAAGAACATGTAAGAGAATAACTTTATATTGTGCATGTACAAATTTTGTATCTATTATTCAAGGTACAAAGGAGGGATAGAATCTATTCAATTATTAATTTCTTCTTATTTTAGCCATTAATAAATGATCTTCTAAAATTTCCTACACAGAAGAAAGGCTATTTAATTTTAAGGCAAACACACAACACAAAGATATCTTGATAATCGTGTAAATACATTTCTGCAAAGAAGGAAAAATGTTCAATGATAAATCTTCAAAATGTATTAATTGTTTTTGTTAAAATTTGTGTATTCTGTGCTCTAAATTATTTCCAATCTATTTAAGTATGTATTTCTAATCGTATTTATTCTGTGTGTATTATTGTTTCGTAGACCTAGAAAATGTAACATGTAAATTCAAATTAATACATGTATTTATGTAGCACACGTATACGAGTATGTACATTTTTATCCTTGTTTACTAGTATTCTTACATTACCTGTTATGTTTGCCAAAATGAATTTAAAAAATTCATTTAACTTATGTGTTGATATAAATAATGAAAATTAATTAACAATTTTATTTAAAATTAATCAGGAAAACTAAAGTAGTATTTTTTCTTTTTTTTTTTTTTTTGAAAAAGTGAACAAAATAAAATTGGAAAAATAAAATTAGTTTTCTTTCAGACTTAATTTTTTCTTTATGTAAAAATTTCATTAGGTGCATTACGCATATTTTACTCATTTAAGGAAGATGCATGTACAGTGTACCAATATTATCGTACAAAAAAGTTAACAATTTATTGGTAGTTATATAGCTGTTAGAATTTTAATGTTTTGCTACATATGTATGTACATTTTGCAATTGATTTTCTTCTAATAATTAAAAATTCGTATAAATATGGGAAAAATCATAAATGAAATATTTGAGCAATTTGAAAATTAAAATTTAATAACCATTTGGTATATGCTTTAACTACGGTCAATTTTTTAAAAATTATTACGTTTGTTCTTATGGAGTATAAAAATATTGGATCATTTATATTTATGATGGTTGGATCATTTCTCTTGTGATATACAGAAAACTGTCAATCAGAAAATGAGAGCAATAGTGAATTTATTCATACTGAAAGAAAAAGTAATGAGAAGAAGAATCTGCTTAAAATACACATGACTATGCTTTAAAAACGAGGTATAGAAATGTATACAGCCTATCTTCTAATACATAAGTATATTTATATGCAATTATATATACATAATTATTTCCACAAAATTTTTACAATATTCTAGAAGGAAAATTTACGTATACATTTTACATTAATATCGTATTAAATTTAAAAATGCCAAAATTTTGTACATAACACGTAGGTGATTTTCTTTACAGTTTTTTCATGAAAATTTAAATTCATTGTTAATATTTATTGGAAAATTTGCATTTTATTACATTTATGTTACATGTTTATATTTTATAACATTGAATTACCCTGCAATTGCATACGCATACATTTAGTCACGATTGCAATATGAGAAGAGAAGAGATTTATTGTAAAAATGTTTATTTTTCTCATATGCATACATATGTATGTATACACGTGTGATTATTTAGAATGTACTGGAGTATACGTGTTATACATTTCAATGTGTTGGTTATGAAAGAAAAATTCAATTATTTATTATGTTCATATACATCATTTTTTTAAAAACATTTTTACAGAAATTGAAAGGAAAATTGCTCTGCATATATTCGTTATGTATTGAATATACATACATCTATAGTATATAAAAGAAAGGAAGCATATGCAACGAAATTTCTTAAATTTAAATTTTCGCTTCTTATTTTTTACTTTTGTTCACGGTTAAACCATGTTAAACCTTCCTACATACAGTTGATCCTCTGCACATGTGGTGAGTCAAGGAAATTATGAATTTTCTTTTATTTATGTGTTATGTTTACTGTATAGGAAATTATGGGGAATGTAAATATGTGTTAAATATTTTTATTTTTAAATAAATAAAACGCGAGGAAATTAAATTTTATGATTTATTCGTAGACACGTATTATTTAAACTTATATCTACATTCACGTATTTAAAGTCAGATTATACTTTACGAGCTCATTTGTACTTCGACTTCTACTGCATTATAAAACATTTAGTTCATATATTTTTACCTACATAGGTACGTGTGTGTGTGTATGTGTGTTAAAATTAGCAGACCGTAAAATTACTTTCGATTTTTATTGTCAATATTATGCTTTTTAGTTAAAATTTTGTCAACTGTAAACTGTAATTTAATTTAATAAAATAAAATATACAGAAAATAGAAACGACAAGAAAAATCAAATTTTAAACAAAATAAGAAAATTTTCTTTTTTAACCAGATGTTTTTTTGTTTATTTGAATATTTTCGCTAATTTAAAATTTTGAATCAAATTATATGAATATATTTTACTCCCACTATTTTGTAACGGACGTTTCAAGTTTGAATTTTATATGGTATAGCCGGAGAAGTTCGTATTGTGGTAGTATGTGTCTGTTTCAGATTTTGTAAAATAATTTTCGTTTGATGATTTTCAAGATTCAATTTTAAAATTTTATTTAGCTAATTAAAGATGTTTAGAAACAGCGAGGAATAATGATGAATGAAATGAAAAAAATTGAAAATACACAAGAACATATTTTGACAAAATTTTTGGTTGAAAGCCAAATTGTTGAACTTGTTTTGATCAAAAATACACATTTCCCACTTGTAACATGGTATCGACACAAGACGACAAAAATGATGAAAATTGTCTGTTGTCATATGTATGTACAAAATATTTTCACAGAAGTGTGATGTAGAAAACAGAAGTGGAAACAAAATTTTCTTTTTTCTCTTTTTTTTTGTGAAACACGTATTAATAACTTTTTTGTATTCTGTTTCTGTGTACATGAATACTTGACATGAGTACACAAACATAAATAACATTTGTATAAACTACCAGTTATACTCTAATTGCACAAAAGGAAATTTGTATTTATCTATGATTTACTTTGCCTTTGTATATGTGTACAAGTATCTATATGTAGCATTATATGAAGATTACAGAATGTCCATGAATAAATGTTACAAATTTCATTTTCATTTTCAAACAAAAAATCGTTCTGTATCATTCCACCTGAGATTCACTAGATTTAAATAAATTCTATCCTGTTGGTATTATTCATCATCAAAATTTAGCGAATCTTTGGTGGAAGAGTATGGAGCGATCATTGTTAGAAACAGCAGAATTTACTTTGAAAAAAATTTGATTTGTTGTATACTTATTCCAGGACACCCTGTGAAAATATAGAAATTTTTTTCAACTCTGAAAAAAAGATTTTCATTCAAGATACGGATGATGTATTTGCCATGTATTTTCATCGTTTTGTTTCATGGTTCCGTTTCCTTTTAGATCCGATAAAATATGATATATACGTTTGTATGAATATTTGCACACATACATATGTATATTGTAGACAATATCATCGCTTTTAAAAATTACATGGAGATACGATAATGGTTAGAATGTTTTTTCCATTTCATTTGAAAACAAACAAAAAAATTGTTTTCCGTTGTTTTGGGAAAAAATTAAATGAAAAAAATTCTCAATTGCTTGATTACATTTTAATTATCTTATAATTCACACACGAAAATCGTTAAAAATGTAAACATAAAAATTAGCAATGAATGAATTTCATATGTAAAACAAGGACCTTCCCAATAATTTTTAAAGGCACAGAAAATTTATTCAATTTAATATTACAGACACGTCAGTGATAAACACTCATTGTTTTTTTAAATGTACACATTTTGTTTGATAGAAATGATAAAAAATGTTATAATAAAATTGTGAAAATGAAAACTGTTCATAATTCTAGTATTTAACCAATTTATAAAATAAATAATAAAATTTTATGGGAATTTTGTCTTTTTGCGTGATAATAAATCATTAACAGAAAAGCGGTTAATTTTATTCCATTTTATGTTTACAAATGAACCATAAAAGTCGTCAACGATTTTCTTCACATGTACACATTTAGGTGTGTGTGTATGTATCGTTTATGAATTGATAATGATAAGAAATACAGTACATATAACATCAGAGTAATAAATAATAAAATTTTCCAAATTTTAACACATACATACACATAAAAATAAATGTACGCATTAAAGTCAACAAAGTAAATATACAAAATACAAAAGGAAATTAATTAATTGTTAACATCACACTCGTTAAATAATCCTTATACGACTGTATATATAAAGTTAAATATTTTTTAATGCAAAAAGTAAAAAAAAGGGGAACAAAGTTTTTGTCCCTTCCTATATTTTTCTTTGTTTTTTGTTTTTCTAAATTACTTTAACAACTTTGTGATGTTATTATAAAAATAATTTTCTACTTTAAGGTTAAAAACTTGAAAGTATTTAAAATCATTAAAACATACATATTGTATATAAAAATTTATTATGCATAAATGTACTTAAAAGCTTTTTTTTTTCCTATTTTGTTGTTCATACAAAGTTTTCTTTATAGACACAAAAAAATAAAGTGTAGAAATTCTTTTTGCATTAACTGCTCAGTGACCTGAAACTTCTGTATGTATGTACCTATGTATTTATTTTAAAAAGGATAAAAGAAATTTTTAACACATTGAAAAAAGAATTGTGGTTGGATACGTATAGGTGAAACTATAAATATACATACATTACATAATTCTTAGTAACACACAAAACAGTTGTTTTCGATTCGCATGAAATAATTACATGTAAATACCTTGTGCGGTGTTGTGCCGTCTTAGAAAAATTATTTGATTTGATTATTTAATCTGGCTTAGAAAAATTATTTGATGGAATTATAATAAATTTTATTTAAAATAAGCTTTAATAAGTTGAAATTTTTAAAAAAAATTTCACTACAACCTTTTAAACACAATAAGCATTTAATTTTTGTAACTTTTTAGAAAATAAACACAAGAGTTGATATGATAATTCAGACAAAAATCTATACCACATTTTGTGTGAACCGAAATCAGCTAAGGTGTGCGTGTATATGTACATGTATGTATGTATGTATGTATGTATATAACCTCATTATATGCATATTGCGTACACAATGTCTTTCGAATGAAAAATATAAACAAATAAAAGTAAAAAGTACGGGCATTGAGTGTAAAAACAAAACCAAAGTGTACTGGCAAAAAATATATTGGCAATACACACTTAAAAAAAAAATGAAAGAAATCGAAGTAAACTAAATCGTTATATGTACATATGTATATACCTATACTTTATAAATATAAAAATAAAAAAAAATGTAAATATTTCATATTTGTTACATAATTCATAAAAATTTCTAATTAAATTTAATTACATGTAAATACGTTATATATATAAAAATTATGAAAAATATGAATTTTATAAGAACTAATCAAAGAACTAATGGTAAGTAGAACAAATTTATGGCATTGCAAAATATGAGCATGGATTAGGCATGTGTTTTACCTGAATTGATTTTTATGTGTTTTCATATTTATTCATAAAACAAAACTCA
Organism: Anthrax anthrax; assembly: GCA_963971155.1. Lineage (NCBI taxonomy): Eukaryota > Metazoa > Arthropoda > Insecta > Diptera > Bombyliidae > Anthrax > Anthrax anthrax. Next base: position 31,021,773 of record OZ020118.1, on the reverse strand, counting down.
TTTTATATGAATAAATTGAATGAAATTTTAAATTATTTTTTATTTATTTATTTAATTTTTTTTTACAAATTTTTATATAAAAATTTTTATTTAAGTTTTTATAAAATCATAAGTACATTGGATTCATTCAATGAAGATAAGTACATTTAATTCAATGTAAACATATACATAGGTACTATAAGTACTTGTACACATACATTTGTGTGTATTATATGGAAATAAAATAATAAATTAAATGAAAATTATAATAACTATGGTTGTGACATACATACGTAGGTAAGTATTTATAGGTTTTTTTTATTTTGCATTATTTATTATATTAAAAATAAAATTATGAATACAAATATGAAATTATGCATTCTATATAAAAATATTATAATTCATCAGGATTTTATTTATTCAAGAATTTTTAATTGTAAAAAAAAATAAAATAAAAAATAAAAAATAATATAGAATTATTTTTAATAAATCTCAAATACAATTTTCATTAATTTCAATTCAACTTAATTTTTTACAATTTTATTTAAATTTGAATTTTACATTCAAAAAAGTTTTTCTGAATAAAACTGAATTTTATCGAACGGTTAAACAAGATAACTTCTATACAATATGTGGAAGTTAAGTGGAAGTTATCAATACCTACATATTTTATTTTGAATTCATTAGTGTGTAAACACTTTTCAATTGCATTATAAATTTTCGTTTAGAAAAATTAGGAAATGAATGGTTTTCATAATTTTATTGTTCTAAATTTCGACTTTTTTTTATAGTTTTTTAAATTTTTTATTATCGTTATTGTGCATAAATTAAATTATTATTTCAACGGTTTTTATTTGAATTTTTACTTATAGTTCAGGTATTTTTTGAGTATTCCTTTTAAAATATTCTTTCACTGTGCAGTTTTTCTTTTTTCAAGTGTACGTGATCATGCACACATTCATTAATTAATTGTTCAATTTTTAATATTAGTTACTAATTCGAAAATTATTATCATAACATATATGTATGTATATACATATGTATGTAACTATGTATGTATAGGTACATGACCTAAATTGGTTTCCTCATGCAATATTATGTAATTATACATACACATAAATGAGTGTTTGTTTTCAATGTATATAGCGTTAATGAATAATCCAACACGTAAAAGGATTACGTTTAATAAATTATGTCAACAAAATTGTTTTTTTTTTTTTAGCTTGATAGTGTAAATATTTTATTTGTGTACAACTGCACTATATTCTTGCTATTGAAACTGCACTATTGAAAGTAATTGTTTTAATGTAAAATTGAATTCTGATCCATATATCTTTCCATGCATTGAATAAAAAATGATTAAATAAAAAAACTGAAATTGATTATAAATTTTATTATCATTATTATCAATTTGTGTTAATTTTATGTGGAGATGATATAACTCGTCTGTACCTACCTACATATAATTTTTTAATCTTGCTTCGCTATAGTGATTGCTACTGTTACATTGAAAATATTCTCATTCTTATGCATGTATACATATATAAAAAGGTATTATGCGTGGTATAAAAAGGAAAAATCATGGGTAAAATGAAAAAATTTTTAATTACATTTTCATATTATTTGTCTTGTAAAAAAATATTGTTAATATCGTAATTGAATAATTCATGCAAAAAAATAAATATTTTATTAATTGTAATTATTAATTATTTGGTTCACTTACTTTTATATATTTTCAGTTAACTTAATTCGAATTTGGTATTATTGTATTTTTATTATATCAAAATCTGATTCCATAAAATAAATAAAAATTTTCGAATTTGAAGTAATAATTAATATTCAGTTAAAATTTAAAAATTCAAAGAAAAAAAAAATAAAAGAAAATGAAAAAAATAAAAATATAAATGAAATAAAAAAATAAAATAAAATAAAAATAGTCGGAAAATTATAAATTCACGCTTATTTAATCGATATCATTATCTATTTCAGAATGTATTGAATAAGATTATCTCTGAATAAATTCCAAAGTTTTATAATATTGGCTCAGGTTTTGGATATCTTTCTTTTGTTTTTTCGTAATTTTCAGATACTCACTTGAGTGTACCTGATTTGTTCTCATCGTTTTTGTTTCCCGCTCGTATTTTCAAAAACAAAAAAAAGTCCTTCACAGAACCCTTTAACAGAACGAAAAAAAAATTTAAAATGACGTGTGTATATTATAATTGATTATTAATACATGTACATATGTGATAATAAATAATGATACAACATAAAATAACATAACCACAATTAGATGTCATATCCAATAACAAAAGGTTTTCATCGTTAATAAAACCATTTCTGTATTGATGATCATTGCATTGTCATTATTGGGTTAACCATATTATGTAAATTAATTTAATTAGATGGTAAATTTTCGTTTTTTTTTGGTATTTTTGATGTGAAAGAACATATAAAATTTTATTTGCGTATAGGTCTGGAAACTTTTTTACAAATTTGAAATTTTTTTTTTGAAATTTGGAATTGAATTTTTAAATTTTTCTCATTTAAAAAAAAAAAAATTTCGAATTTCCTTTTTACGTATAAAAGAAGAAGATATTTACACGAACTAAAAGTTTTTGCATAAATTTTTTGTTTTGAATGTAGAAATAAAGTAGAATTAACAAGTTTATGTATGTATGTAACAATTATAGTATTAGTATTGATTACAGTTGCTTGTTTTTATACCAAAGTTAAATGCAGATACACTTCTGTATACGTATAAATTGAATAAGTTATTATGTTTATGATTGATTAAATTTTAATTTATATCGATTGAAAAACACATTCAAACATACACACACATTCAATGTCATTTATAAATTTGGCAAATATCAATTATGAACATGCATGAGATGATGGTTAAAATAAAAATAAAATGTATGTTTATACTATTAAAAAAAAATCATAATATGCCTTGTAAGGAATATTGGAAAATTTGTACATTTGCATACATACATGTAAATAAAACCTATTTTAACAGGTTTTGTTGAAAAGGAAAGTAATTATGTACATACATACATATGTATATACACATTTAGTAAAAATGTATAAACTCAATGGAGGCCATACAAGTACGTAGGATTAAATCTAGTAAAAATAAAATTTTTTTGATACACAAAGTCACCCAAATAAACGTAATATTTATGTTAGCGTAATTTGAATGAAAATATATGAAGGTTATTCATTGAATAGTAAATTTTATGTGTGCATAATGTTTTATACTTTGCGGTTTATTAAGTTTTATAAAATTATTGGTATGTAAAAATTGTTTATAATCACCAGATAATTAAAATGCACACAGCACAGTGTACATATTTTTATTGGTAACATTCGAATATTCTGAATAATCATCTCTAAATGATAATTCCCATTTGAATAATAAAGGAAGGAAATTAAAACCAAACACATTTTCAAATTCAATGAAAATTTTTTAATATTCAATGCATTTAATATGAATTTTAGTTTATTTATAATGCACTCGAATTTAAAAAATGTAAACCAAAATAATGAACTTTCAATGAATTAAATAAAATATATTTGATTTATTTTGGAAAATGAAAAAAAGAAAATAAGAGAAAAATCAAACGTAATTTATTTGATTTTAAAATTAAAATAGAAAATTATTAAAACAATTTTTTTTTGTTTTGGTAAACAAAAGAATAAACCATTTTTTTTTCATAAAATTTGTTTACTGTGTAAATAAAATCAATAATGTTTATTTCTTTATGCATAGAAGTGGATAAACAAATAAAATTTCATACGAATTTTCATTTCATTCACTTCTTTTTTGGTGTAAAATGTAACAGAAAGGTTGATGAGTATAGGGGGTACATGAGATAACAGATTATAATTAAGGTTGATAAAAACAAAAAATTTAAATTAAAAGTTTTCCAAAATCTTACCAGTTGATAAATGGATGTAGTAAAAAAAAAATTAAATGATGTGGGTGGCGGGTGAAACTATTTTTTCGGATTTGTAGAAATCATTGATTGTTATTTATTCCCATTTTTCAATTCGAATAATTGTTATCTATTGGAATCTTCTTTTTGTGTTGAAAATTTTATATGAAAAATATTTTCTTTTAGATAATATGATATGGAATTTGAAATTGAATTGATATATTTTTTTCTAACATTTTTCCCATTTGTTATGTATACAAAATTAAACACATTAATTTACAGGAATTTGCAAAATACGTACAGAAAATAATTTCGTAAGCAAGAAATCCATATTAACTCACTTTAGATTATATGATTTAGTAGAAAATCCTTTTGGATTTAAAATTTCCTCTATTTAACCAGATTACAAAGCTAAGATCAATTCATTTAAGTAAAATACAAAAACAAAAAAGAAGGAAATCGAAAAAATTTATGAAAACCTTAAAAATGAAACAAAAGAAATGTGAAAAAAACATCTAAAAAAAAAAAAGAAGAAAAATCCATAGTACATGGTTAAATCCTGTTTTACGGATAATTTAGCAAACAAATTTTCTTGCAGTGAAATTTTCACAAAAAAAAAAAGAAACAAAAAAATTCTCATTTTCCTTGTGGTTTTTTTCTTTTGTTGTGCATAAAATAATGAATACTGCTATATAAGTATTTATGCAAATGTTAATAACTTTATGTACATTGTACACATATTGTGAACACTTTATAATATTCGTTATATAAATTAAACTTTTAAATTTTACTACATACGTAAGTTATGTGTACTACATAATATGTGTGCATGTACCGTATAACTCGCAGTACATTATAATGTGGTTACTATTTTATCGAATGATACGGTGATGGAATTAATGAATGCATTAAATAAAATAAAAAAAATTTTACCATAAAATTTACTTGCTAAAGCTATGTACATATGTATATACGGTATGAACTCAAATACAAATACATGAATAAAATTCATATATGAGTGTATATAAATAATACGAAAGTTTCATAGTTTTGTGGGTGACTGGTAAATAACATGAAAAGCAATTAATTTTGTGAAGTGAATAGGAAAGTTTTTATTCAAGAAAATTTTACGTATGTAATAAATCTTTAATAGTAAGAATTGTACAAGGATATTCTGTATAAATGATCCCCATATACGTATGTAAAAGACGAATTAAAAGCATTTAAATACATACATATGTATGTGTTTATATGTGTGACCATGTCATGAAAGTATGTAATGTACGTTCACTTCATTTGTGTTTTGAACTTTTTATAGCTATTTTTAAATAAATTTAAACCACTTAAATGTAAATTCTACATATACAATTTACACTTGAATTGAAATAAATCTAATTTTTGTGTTTTTTTTTATTGTATACAGCAACAAAATAATTATTGAAATAAATGCATACAATGTATTAATTCGAGATAACAATTTTTTTTTTGTTTTTTAAATCTGAAATTCTCTTTTTCTGGTTTTTGGTGAACAATTTGAAAGATTTCTTTTTCATTTCATTCAATGGTTAACCATACAAGATATCACAGAATGTAGTGACTGAAACCGAATAATTTTTCAAAATGCTGAAAACTTTGAATGATAAATAAATTTTGTTTCTTAAGAAGATTAAAATCGCGTCTTTTACTTGATTTTATATCACATACATCTGTGCTCTAATTTTTTAGTATTTAATTCATCATTTCAGGAATTCAAACATTTTACAATAGTTCTTAATTTCTGGAAAAATTTTTGTTTGAAAAGAAAAGAAAACATTTATCTTCATAATGATTGTTTCTTGAACAAAATTTAAATGAAAAAGTGAGTTGAATTGAAAGATTTATGATATTCAAAGTTACAGAGAGAATTCAATAGAAATAAATTAAAAAATTTAAGAATCAAAAAAAAAAAAAAAACAGATAAAGAACATTTATTTCCAACAAATAGAAAATCATTTGTAAAATGTCAATTTTTTTTTGTATTTGAGGGAAATACGTTTTGGTGTGTATTTCCTTATTTATTTCTTTTAAGATCATTTTTAAAAAACAAATGAATTAAAGCCAAGGTTAAAAATGATCATTTAAAAATAATTCGAAAATCGTTGTAGGCTTAAAGCTTCTTTGAGTTGCTTTGCTTAGAGCTAAATTATAATTAAAATATTTTATACGATTACTACGCAAATACTTGTATTGAACCCATGTTAATGTCAAATTTTCAAATACACTCAGATTTCCGACATTTTAACATCATACACTTTATTCTCTTTAATTTTCTTGAAATTTTCAAAAAATTCTGAAAATTATGTTGCCCACCTCATTATTACATATTTCCTAATTTTATTTTTTATTTTTCATTCAAATATTTTTCCCCATTTTATTTCAATTACATATGTAAATTAGTTGAATCAAAGGTTGAATAAAATTTCGTAATTCTTTTGTTCTATCCATCATATTTTCGTTTAAAGTGTTAAAGTAAAAAAACAATATATAAAAAATAAACAAAAAATAAAAATAATAATTAGAAAAAAAAGCAAACATTTTTCTCTTTGGTATCATCAAAGATAAGGATTAGTTTATATATCATTTGATCTTTCATCTTTGAGTTAATAATTCAAATGGTTCAAAACTTTTAGTGGTGTATAAAGCACCAGATAAGTACACTATTTCTGTGTGCTGTGGTAAATACAACACTTGTTGGTTTCTAACTTTCTCCCAATTTTTATAACTTTACTTTAAAAAAAAAAAAGTTTTTCCTTTTGATTTTATTGCTTAATTTTTGTTCGAAAGTTCTATATTAGAATTTTTTTTTTTTTATTTATAATTTTACTCGTTAAATTTGCACAATTTATGAAAGTGCTGCTTAAAATAGGATGTATGATATCAATTTAAATTAAATCACAATAACAAATTTATTTAATGAAAATTTGGTATTTAATACACAAAAATAGATTTTTCTTTTATGATGGAATACAGTCAAAGGGCCACATATGCATATACGTACATATGTTGGCCACATATAAAATATATTAATATATGTATATTCAAATTTCAACTTGAAACAAACACCAACGATAAAAAAATAATAGAAAAAGAAAACAAAAGGGTGTTTGACCATTTTTATAATTCCATTTGTATCAGTTATTTATTTGGCGCCTTTAATCCCTTAAAAAAAATTATTTATTTTTTCTTCTTCTTTGGTATTTGATAATCCAAAAAATAAAATAAAACTAAAAAAAAAATGAAGTGGTTTTTCTAAGGATCAAAATTACGAATAAAATTATAAAAATTGGATATTTCTACACATTGCATTTGTAAGACAAAGGAAAAACTTATGAAAATTCGAAGAATTTTATTTTTTAGATTCTAGTGTAAATTACGAGTATACAAATACATACATATACATATGATATGTATGTGTTTGTGTACAATGAATACATTATTATTGTTCTGTGTATCTTTATCCTAATTTTTATTTTTATATACACTTTTTTTATGTTTTCTTTTTACTAAGATTTTTTGTTCTATAACAATTTATGGAATATTATTTTTTATGTGAATATTTATTCTCGTTACAATGGCGTAACGACAAAATCCTCCAAACTGAATAGAGGGGCTCTGTTTCACTACGTAATTATAATAAAATAATAAATGGAGTTCAAATGATATTATATTCTATGAAAGAAGTAGATGCGCCGAAAATTTTTGTTCCGCCATTGATTTTTTAGTTTATGTATTTTATAACTGATGATACGCAGACAAATGAATATGTTATATTTTTTTTATTTTGTATATTTTATCTGTTTGTTTATTTTTTGTTTTTTATTTTTGGTTTTATTTATTTTTTTTTTTTGTTCATTAGTTTTTAAATATTCATGGAGAGATCTTATATGAAATTTTATGAATTGTATGAAAATAAAGTTAAAATGGTTAAAATTTAGAATGCATATTAAATAGTTGCAAAAATAAAAAGAAAATACTTAATTTTTTTTTTTTTTTTTGTGAATGTGTATGTCATACTAATTGTGTACATTTTATATTCATTTTTTATTTACAATCCATTCATACACAGATAACTTGTACATACATAAGAAAAATTTCTCATTTTAATGAATTTTAATTTTTTTTTTTTATGAATTCTATAAATTCTGATTTAATAGCATATCTCTTGAATTTTTACGATTCATTTGAAAAATGTTGAATAAAATGTACTAAAGAAAAAAATAAAAATAAAAACAAAAATAATAAAAAAAAGTAAGGATTTAAAAAAAGGGAGTAAAGAACAAAACTAAAATTTCATTTGTAATAAAACATAAACGTATAATTAAAAGAAAATGTAAAATTAAAATAATGTGTGTATGTTGTATACACATTTACTCAAATTTGCTTTGTTGAATTGCTAAAATTTCAAATTTTTGCAAGAATTTAATGCAAGCAAAAATGAAAGCAAAAATTATTTTATATTTTAATGGCTCATTGTAATAAAAATATAAACAACATTTCACAAAAAAAAAGAAGTCAAATACAAGCATGTCTTGTTCGTATGTATGATGTGAAAATAATAAAACTAAACAGGGGATTTTCTTTTAACTTTTTTCATTTTGGTTTTTGTAGTGGTCTGTAGTAGTAGTGATGTTTCATTCATGAATGAGAGTGAATCATTCACTTATTTCATTCAGTACTCAGTTAGTGGGTGAGTCAATGGATTTGATTGATCCAAAATCGAATAAAGTAAAAAATTTTGATGTTTGGATCGTTGAATAGTTAAAATTCAAATAGTTGAATGTTAAGTTCCAGGTATTAAACGACAAGAAATCGAAACAATTTTAAATTATTGAATTTCGTTTGTATACAACATTCTCAGTTTCAGAGAATTGAAATGAATTATTTGATATTTCATTTCACTTCATTCACTTAAATTGAATAATTTGATGTGAATGATTCAGCAAGATGAACAATTTCGCCCATCACTAACATACTTATCTAGTTATTTTGAATAAAACTTTGTTTCATACATGTTACATGTAATGTATTATTGCTACTGTTTCGAGTCAGAATTAATTAGAATTTAGAATAAAAGAGAACCATTAAAAATGGATAAAATTTTAAATAAAAGGGGAGTATTCAGTAAATTAATGTTGACAAAAATATACACAAAAAATTCATACTCATAATTTATAATATTTGTAAACTTATGTACATATAAATCGTACATTGTATACTTGCAAATAGAAGTTAACAGAATGACTTTTAAAAGTTCTTAATAATGACCTGAAAAAAAGTATTTTTTATCTTCTTCTATAAAATAGTTTTAAAATTATATAAATGAATATTTTATACTAGAATTGAATACAAAATATCTTAAGTTTATTACTAACCATTTTTGTGTATTGTTTTGAAAAACACATAACAGAGATTTTTGAAAATTGTTCATGTAGCCATTAAAGATGAAAATAAATGCATAAAATTCTTTATATTATGTGACTAAATATTAAGTATTGTTCGTGTATATATAAAATTAAGACATTTAAATTGGATAAAATACCATATGAATATTTCAAATAATTTTATTCTAAATTGTATAAACTTGTGTATATTTTACGTGATATGAAAAATAATACACTAAGAAATGTATTCAAATAAAATTATTTGTATTGTTATATGTATATAAGGACAAGCATAATGCAGATTGTTTTATTTAATAAAAAATATTTCGATTTAATGAAAAAATCATTTAATATTCATAACTATTCTGGTCGTAATTAGCAGATTTCGTTAACATGGCACACTGTTAATAAAAAGAAAAAAAGATATTTATTTAACTTTTATATACATACATACATAAAACTTTAACAGTTTGTAAATATTGTATGAAAGTTAGCAGAATATCAAGTTAGCAAAATCTGCTAACTACAATCAGAATAGCTTTGATTAAAATGAAAATATTTAGAATTACATATCTTCTGATGTTGTACAAATTATTTTTTCTTTCAACGTTCAAACAAGTTTTCTCGTAAATTAGAAATTTTAAGAGAAAAACTGAAAACGAAAAATGTTATTTTGAACATAAAATATTTGAAAAAATTTTCTTGAATTTATTTTCTTTCTGCGTTTAGTCAAAAACGGATTTTCGAAATGGTTGATTTCATTGTAAAAAAATTTCACATTTTTCGTGATAACTGAATTTCCTTATTAATAATAACTCTGCATTTCATTTTCTCTATTACATTTTTTATTTTATTTTTGTTTTTACAATTCGAATTCCCATTGTAAATAATTATATAAAATTTTCTTGTTTTTCTACTACAGTATAACAGTACTATTTTGTCTGTCATGACAACAATTAAGTCAAGTACGTGGAGTACATAATGTGTGTACTACAAGTATATGATGTTATTGTCATTATTTTTATTTTTTAAAATTTCTTAACTGTTTTTATACAAAAACATTTTACCATGTTTCCTTTTTTTTAAGGTTTCAAGCATATAAGCATATTTAGATTCTAAATATGTAAGCATTTTTTCTATTGTAAACAAAAACATGAAAGAAAATTAAGTACATGTCTTTATTGCAGTAAAATGAAAATGAAAATAAAAATAATATTAAAAAATACACTTTATACGGAGTGTAATTAATTTAAATTGATTTAAATTAAGACTCATTAAAGGTGAATATAATGCATATAAACTGAGAATAAAATTGCATTGCACATTTGGCAATTTAAATAAAAGGACAAGTTGAATTATTTTTTACAACATCATATTGTTATTTATCAACAATGTCATTAAATTATTTTAAATTATTTATAAGCCGTTCTAATACAGCTTAATTTACACCTAAATTGTAAACAGCATGTACAATAGATTTTGTAATGCTTGTATTGTCATTGGCAACGTTGCAAAATAGAAATAAAATTACATATTGCATGTTCATGCCAAAACATCTCCTATTTTCAAATATTTGTTATCTTTGCTTAATGCTTCGAAGTCTTTGTGAAAAAAAAAAGAATGTAATTTTCTTTGTTAAAAGAATTTTCCCACAACCTATAAATATGGCTCAGATGTGTAACAACATGCATTTACGTATGTATAAGTATAAAAGTATACATTTGATTTATTTGCTAATATTTATTTTATATAAAGACTAAGTGTGGTTAATGAATTTTACTATAAAATTATTCTAAAATTTCACTTTATGGTAAATAAAGCCAATTTGACATGAATTTTCATATTGTCATGAAATGGAAATTAATATTCATAGTTAAATGTAAAAAACCGCATTTCTATTGTAAAATATTTTGTCTTGAATGTACAAATATTTATACATAAAACCACATTAAACATTTTTGAATGCATAAAGATTTTTTACATACTATAGTGGTTTCAACAAAGTTATCATACAAAATTTACTACAAACAGAATATGTACAATTATAATTTATAAAGTTTTAATATAAAGATTTAATTTGTTTATCAGGGGTATAAAATTACGTATTTGCATACTTATGCACGTAAACAACAAAAAATATGTAATTTTAGCCACATTTCCGTATACTGATGTCAAATAAAATAAAAATTATGTGTTATGGAGACTAGCTTCTTTGAGGTTAGTTTGTGTGTAATATTTGAAAAAGAAAATAAAATATTTATTATTTGAGACCAATGATAACGCCAACATCAACAATTACTCCAACAACAATTAAAATGATGTTGGAAATTTTTTGTTGTCTAAAAACCATTTTTATGTTGGTTTGATTTAAGTATCTTTTATTCAAATTAAATTCAAAAGAATAAAAATTGAATGATATTTAAAAATTGATGTCTTCGATGTACCAGTTGTCGGTGACACTAGTGTTATTTTTGGGCTTCAGAATTTGTTATATATTTTTTTTAATTTTTCAGTGATCCTGTGAAAATCACAAACAAACAAAGAAATTTAGTGTTTGAAATGTTAACTTTGTCAGTCAACCAAAAATACGTTACGTACATATGTATATGAACAGCTTTTAAAAGTATAAAACGGATATGTACTCGCGTTTGAAAGGAAATGCTTTGAAAAATGAAATTTATTACGCGTATATACGTACTTACGATAGTCCATTTGTAATATTTTTGTAAAATTTGAAAATTACATTTTGTTTTTAATGTACACGTAGATAAACCACAATGCACAGTTTGTATTTATATCTCATTAAATGTTTGCTCTTTGTGGAAAAAATGATATTGAGAAGAAAACACATTAAGCAAACATAATTTGTGTTTTGTATAAAACTTTTAGAAAAAAAAAATCACAGCATAATGCATTTATTTTTGATTACTTTTGTATTTAATTTTAAATTATGCTATCAATTACATGTTGTTTTCACAATTCTATAAAAAAAAAAGAAAAAAAGGATGTAGCATTATAGAGAAAATAAAGCACTGAGAAATTATATCAAGTATTCAAAAAGTGAGTTTAAAAAGAAATTAAAAAAGCAAAAATAAAATAAATTTCAAATGGAAGAATTGAAAAATTTTCCGCTTAATGTAGTGTTTTCTTCAGAAATGAACAATGTAATAATAATAATTCATAAAAAAATGATTATGTGCTTGTGTAGGTGTACCCACACAGAATATTTATAAAATAGATTACAAAATAAAATGAAATATGTATCTATGTTATGATTATTTGAATATACAGTCTGTATATCAACGAATTTCAATGTACGCTTTATGGAAACGTTCATTGACATTGCACTATTTAGGAAGCACAAAAATACCTCGCAATTTAATTCATCTCTGCCATGAGCCACCTTTGAAAATAAGTAGAATTCAAGAGCTAGTGTATAACAACACCCGTTTTCCTCTACGTCCTAAAACTAACCGAATTCAATAATATAATCGTTATCAACCATTATTTGTGATACTGACTGGACTGCTAATGTTCTGTCCTATTGCTATGTGGACGTGGACTTCAAACATAAAAGAAGAAGACGCGAAAGCAAACAAAAATAACCGAGATTGTGCTATGAAGATTGAAGTGAAGTAGTAAAAACTGGTTAATAAGAAATGGAGATGACGATATGAATAAGACAAAGGAAAAGAAAAAAACTTAATTTAATTTTGTATGAAATATTTGGGAATTCTGGTGATACTATTCGTAAAATGCTCTTATTAGAAATTATGAGAGAAGGGAAAAGACAAATGTACTCTTATAAGACCTGTACTGAAAGTTATTGATAGACAAACTATAGTATACGTTATTCTTGTAATTATTATAGTTGAATACTTTTAAAAGAAAATCATTTATTTTCATTTAATATTATTAAAATACAAAATCTGATGCAACTACATATTATTTTGTTTTCCATCATTTTTAATTTGATGACATTGCTATGAATTATAAATAAATTAAATTTCTAGACAGAATAATGTAATTTTCATGATTACTATAAAATTGTGCGACAGTGTACATGCCTGCATAAAATAAGAAAATCTAATCTCACATTTTTCATATAATCTTGAAGAAGAGAAAAAAAAATTAAATGAAACAAAGACAAAAAGTCTGATATATAACATTTTTATAATTAGTAACAAAAATTTTATAAAGACATTATTAAATTTTAAGGTCATGATTTCCTTTTTGCAGTTTCATTTATGTTTACATATTTACGTTTTAATATTAAATTAATTGTTAATGAGCTTTATTGTTTAAAAAAGAGCAGAAGATACGTTTACATAGAACTAGCTTCAAAGTGTGCACAATGGAAAGATAATTAATTTTGTGTTGAATTTTCTTTCCCTCATATTTCACATTTTTTTCCTAAATTAAAGATTTTTTTTATAGTGGATTCACAGGGCGAGAAAAACGAATAATTTTTTCTACTTTTTCCGTTTTAATTGTTTTTTTTTATGTTATGTTTCATTTCATTTCATTTCATTTTCATGTTTCATTTTTAAAAAAATAATTAAATTTTTCAGTTAAAACGAACAAAAATAAAATGAAAAAAAAAAATAAATTTCTAATCAATATTCATAACATTCATATTTTAGTTTTTCTTTGGTACATGTCCTTTTTTTATTTTATTTTATATCCTTTATTTATTTAATTTGTATTTTGTATGTAAAAAAAGGAAATGTACATAGGCTTGATAAAAACAAAAACACAATTTTTTAATTTCAGAAATTTTTTTTTGTTTGCTAGATCCTTTTTAGAATAATTCAAAATTACACAAAAATATTCGAAGCGTATACATACATATATGTATGTATCTAATCTGTACGGTAACAATAAATTGATTTATTTTACATGATAAAACATAAAATTAATTCTGCTATTGCTGAATTAAAAAAAGAAACGAAAAATGAATAAATTCAAAACAACAGATTGTGCATCACGATATAGCATCCTGTTGGTTGTTTTGAATAAATCCTGTTGGTTGTTTCATGGTTTTTGAATAAATCAATAAAAAAGTGAATTTTTATAACGCCTACACAAAATACGTTTATATGTGTATATTCTAGTCAATATAGTGCTTGTCCTCCAATATGTTATATAAATATGTAGTGATTGTACACAGTGTATTGGTATTAGGTAGTTTTTTTGTAACTACTGCACAAAATTTTAAATTACACCTTGAGCCCAATGGTATCAACATTTAGTTGACGCCCAATGTACCATCAACATAAAATATTATTGTTTTGCCATTTAAATTGTACTTTACTGAAGTTCTAGCTAACAGAAATTTAATAATGTACTTGTAATAACAGCAAAAATTGACCACGACAACGTCAACAATTTTTTTTATTGGTTCTATTCTCATTTGATTCTGTTAATTGGATGTTAACAACAATTGACATTGACGATACTTCTGAGTGGCCAGTGTTATTCGTATTAAAAAAAAAAAAATTATTTTGTTTAATTGAATATGTATGTATTAATTAAAAAATATATACATATTTATAAATTGCAAAAAAAAAATTTATTAATTATTTAAAAATTTGTACAATCATTAAACAGTCCAAACTTAAGCAGAGCAATATTTATTATCTCAAGTGAAATATTCATATCATAGCAACGATTTTTAAAAAAATGGCAATCTAAAATATTTTTTTTATTTTTTGGTGTATCATATGATACACCTACCATTCATCATAACATTTACAATCTAAGAATACAATACAATCTGTTCAATCTTTTTCATATGAATAAGATTAAATTATAAGATTTAAGACTGTTAATGTGATTAAATGATATTTTAATTATTAATGAATTCAGTTGAATACATAAAAGATGTATGTAGTCTAATATACACATTTATTTTATTTTATGAAAATATATTGCTGTTATTATCTTTATTATTATGACAGCATAATGAAAGAATAAACATATAATATAATTTTATTTCTAAAAGATTTATCTTGTATGTGCAAAAATAAAAAATATTTTTTTTTTGTTTCATTTTCTATATTCTAAAGATAAATGTTTATATATGTATGTAGGTAACAATAATAAAAAGATAAAGTACTCTCAGGTGATTTTTAATTGCATGTTATTGTACACACACACACGCACACACACATACATATGAAAAACAAAAATAACTTAATTATTTTACTTGACATCATATATTTAATAAATGTATAGAATAATGAAGTGTAAAAAGTAATTCCTCATAAAACAAAAAAAAAAAAAAAAGAAAATGAAAGATTTATGAAATTATAATTTACAAAGTTAGATACTTACATATAAACTTCTAGAGGTAAAATGTAAGGAAAATATGATAGAATTTAGTTACTATGTAGTACTTTTGTGTAATGTATGAATTTTTGTGTAATCACCCAGGCAACTATCTATATGGATGTTTTAGTGTTTAATGGAGTTTTTACGTAATAATCTAGAAAAGATGAATTGCTTTTAGATTTAATATTTGTACAACTTTCTGATTTTATTAAAAGAAAATAAATAGTTATCAGATTATATGTATGTGATACTTACTAAATATGTAGTATAAAAATTCGTGTATCGCATACACTTTTACATGTGTGCATTTGATATATGGTTTGTCATACTTTCAATTGATAATAGGAAGGGACTTAATTATGTCTAGAATCAAATTTATTGTAATTTCCAAATAAAATCATTTTATAAAATAAAATTCCAGCAATTTTCAATAAAATCATAAAATGAATATTTTAGATATCAGCATACAATGATGTGAATGGATACTACTTTAGGTATTAATGGACAGAGTATACTATAACTTTATTCAAAAAACAAAACAAAAATATTGTTCCATTTGTTTATAATAAATTTTTTTTTGTGATTTAATCGAATTCTATAAATTGACATAATTTTACACAATGATATTTGTAATGTGTTATACCATGTTATGCACATGTTTGTCCTAAGTTTATACAAATATTTATATTTATTTTGAATAAATACGTAACGTACATATGTAATTACACTTTCAAATCAATAGATATGTCTCTGTGTAATGTAATCTACTTACTACTGTTTTATCGAGAAATGACAAAAGGTATTTTCATTTTATCCTTTTGAGATACAATTGCATACGTGAACGTTCACAGTATATTTGATAAATATCATTGCATATACGACTACTCGAATGCATGTAAATAAAGAAATACAGGTCCTCTTGAATGAAAATTCGTTATCATTTTTGTTCGTGTAATTTTTGAGTAACTTTTTGCCTAATTTTGTTTTTATATCTTAGAAGAAAAGTGTTTATATTTACATGTGTCAATGTAGTGAAAAATCAATGTATTTTCAATCATCAAATTTGAAAATTTTTTGCACATTCGAGTACACTGTATCTACTTCTTGTCTTATATGTACGTGTTTTTGTATATATTGTCATTTTAGGTGAACGCATGTATGTGTGGGTACATATGTATATTTTACGTGTTACAGTCAAGTACAGTATATGTAATTTGAAATCATATACTTTTCAATGTATTGTAAGTCGACAATATTCGTTTTTGTTCAAAAGTAATTGAATAAAATTGAAGAAAACAAATATCAGATTAAGTATTCGTTAAAGAATAATGATTACTTTGCAATTTTCACAATAGAATTTTAAATGAAGTAATTTAAGATGAGATAGCTTTTATTTTATTTTTCTGTTTTATTGATTTTCTTTTTGTCATTTAATACACGATTTTTTTTGTGAACACAGGAGAAATACTTCTAAACGCAAATAAATGAGTGAATGATGTATCTGTGTAAATGTATATGAAAATTTTCTACTTATTTAAAATCTATTTAGTCATTTAAAAAATAAATTTAAAGAGGAAATTGGAGTACATGTATGGAAATTGTTCACATGATTTTCACGTGAGTTTTTTAACCTGAATATATTAAGATATAAATTTTGTAATGCACACTGGCAATTTACAACGTATTCATACGTATTTGCATACAAGTAACACTTTAAATGAACTTTCTCATGTACTCGTGACCACATTTTTCTTGAAGCGAGGAAATTACGATAATTTTAATTCCAAGGATATGAACCCAAAAAATTGCAGCACGTGAATGTCAAACCTTCCAAATACGTTCACATACAGATGCATTTATTTTTCCAGTTTATAATCGCATACTTCGTTACTTGATTACAAAAAATTTTCTGTATTCAACATTTTCTGTTCATTCATAAAAGAAAAAAAATAAAACAAACCTCAAAATGTAGTAAAACAAAATTACTTTCTATTTTTCTTTTCGTATTATCAATATTATTAACTTAATTGTTGGAAATTTGTGAAGTGTGAAATTGTGTTATAAATGAAAAAGAAAAATATCAACGATAAAAATTTTATTAGCCTTTTTTAAACCATTTGTTTTTTTACTTTCATTGCTTTTAAGGTTAAAATTTATAAGTAAATACGTTCTAAAATTGTTATCACAAAAATTGATAAGATGTTTAAAAAGAGAGCAACAAGCTGGAAAAATTCGACAAGAGATAGACGCTCATGATTGAATTCTATTTGAAACAATAAAAGAAAAAAGAAGTTTATTTTATAATTTATGTGATTTTTTATTTAATTTTTAAATAAACAACAAAAATATTTCTGTTTCAAATTTATATACATCCACAATAATGTTTTCATTACGTAGACAAAAAACAGAATTTTCATGGAATTTTCTTCATACCTTAATTTGTTGAATTATTCTTTATAGAGTTCTGTTAATTCAAACGAATATGTACATGAGTAAAATTTTATTTAGATTTTTCGGCTTTTTGCATTTTCCAATAATTTAGGTGTTTAAAAATATTTACATAATTTAGGTTCATTGTCTCTTCCTTATTTTTTTCTTTTAAGTGTAAAGTGAACTTAGTAAAAAAAAATACTCAGGTATTTATTACATACGCTATAATGTGTAGAATTTTTGTTTTTTCTTTTACATTTTGGTAGAAAAGTTTCTTAAAAAGTTTGCGATAAAAACTTGAAGAAAAATTTTATTTTTCTTCACTATATACAATGCCGATTTAAAAATTTTTAAAAATTTTCTTTTAAATCCCCTATTCAAAATATAAAAAATAAAATTAAAAAATGAATGAAATATACAGATAAATACTTTTTGTGTTTTTGAAAAAGAAAATTGTCTAAATTTTAAAATTTTAGTTCAGAAGATTTGGTTTTATACTTATATACGGTATGAACATTAGGTACAACTTCAGGGTAGTGTGAATCAAGGTAAGAAAAAAAATTCTAAACTTTTCCAATGTTTTTTATTGTGCTATAATAGACTTTACGTGGAATTTAGATTTTTTTGAAACAATTATTCTTTCTTTCATTGGTTAGTGGAGAGAGATACAAAAAAACAATATCGATATATAAAGTATGTAGGTGTTTTGAAAAAGTTTTGAAAAGCACCAATGTACATAATTCGAAGAATTATTTATTTCATTAAATAAAGTTACTTATTGGAACGAAATAAGTAGCTTTTTATTATTGAAGCTTAAATATAATTTTTCTTTAACGTACGATAAATTGGAAAACAAAAATATATAAAATAACAGGAATATAATGTGGTGTGCGAAAAATGAAAAAAAAATTGATGGAAAACAAAAATAAACCTGTTTTCAAATTTCATATTAAAAAAAAAATATATTTTTTTTTAAATTTGAAAAAAATTATAATAATTAACGTTTTATATTACAATGAATATTATACACAGGTTGATTCATTTTAAAGATTCTGTATAGATAAGCTGATAGATGATTTCGAAATTATAGGATTAAACTTTTCTTGCGTAAAATTAAATTTTTTTATTTTTTATTTTGGTTTTGTACGAATGAAAAATCAATAATCCCTGTCACATAGAATTAATATGCTATGAACTGATGCACAAGATTTAAATAAATACTATAGAATAATAAAAATGAAAATTTATGTTAGTCGTTTTAATTGGTTCGATAAATTGTGTAAAATTTGTTATTGAAAAATATTTTCTGTACATTCATGTACAATACTGTATGTACATATGTATTATCGTTCACAATATCGATTATAATGATATTTTTTCGTAAAAATTGTACAATATAAGTTTTGTATATATAGGGTGTTCCAAAGTAAAGATTTCAAAAAAATGTATTTTTTCGTTAAAACAATATAATTTTTATTTGGAAAAATTTGTACTAATTATACAAAAATTTGCTATCCATAAGTAATTTCAAATCTTGAAAATTTCACGGAAATCGAAAAGTATCATTTTGAGATATTTAATGTTTTATGTCAATTTTCTCAAATAAATTTTTTATATACATACAATTTAATGAAATGATAAAAAATACCTATTTTACTCCATTTTTAAAGATATTTTAAAAGAAATAATTTGAATTACAAAAAAATATATAGCTTGTGACACTTCTTCTGCGACACCTCATATACATATTTTTTATTATATTAAAAACTAATATCAAAAAAAAAAAAAAAAAATCAAAGAATTAAAATTCATAAATAAATTTATTTAGATCATTGCAAAAAAATTGCTGATCGGTAATAAATAAATAAATAATAAAATATTTAATTATGGGACTGCAAAATTTGAAAAACTTTGTTTTGGTGTCAAGTATTTTGCCCGAATTATAAAACTTTTCAAATTTGCTTAAAAGTGACAAAGCCATAAGTACATAACAAGTTGAGATGGATGACATTTCGTACTTTGTTTATTTGTTTTTCTTTTAAATAAAAAGAATCCTTGAAACTTTCTTTTTTGAAAATCTTTAAAAGTAAAGTTTTAAATTTTTTATAGTGTGGTCAATAGCTTTTTACTTAGACACAAACATATACAAGATGACCATCACGTATAAAGTAAAAAAAAAATTTATTTTCTTTTATTTTTTATTGAAAATGATTTTTTTATTTGTTGTTTAAAATCTTTTGTTACATTAAATTTTCACTTTTTTTTATTGTTGTATAGGAAAAATATATAAAATAATATTTTGAGTTATAAAAAGGATACCCAAGAGATTTAACGTATTTTTTTTTTTTTGTTTATTATTTGAACATAAAATTGATCCATGGTGTACAGATTACCATCATCTGATGTGTACATATTGAACCAGTAAACATCATTGTTTGTAGTAATGCTTTTGTTTTTTAATGTTTCGTTAATATATTTTTTAAAATGGCTTTATGAGAAAAATTTTTTGTGTTTATCAAAAGAAGTCAAAGAATTTTCCTGGGAATTGTTTTCGCTCACATATATCTGAATTATTTATGGACTTGTGAACTTGTATGCAAGTATATTCTGTTCTTCACTTTAATGTACTTTTTTTTTAAATATTAAAAATTTAATAAAGCATTACAAGTAACAACAAAACGATTTTGTAGGGTACCCTGCAGTTTGTTTGAACTTTTTTGCACTTTTGTGTGGGGTTTTAATAAAATGGTCTCTGTGAAAAATTTCGCTTTATGAAAAATATCATTTTTTGTTTATCGTACGCAATGAAAACTGTTTCATGTGTTTCACTAGATGATCTTTAATTAAATTACATCAAGTCGCTGTATTTTTTCGATAGTAATTTTGCTTTTATTTAAATTTTAAGTGATTCAAAGGACAAAATATTGAATTTATTTTTAAATATCCTTTATGAGAATTGTAAAATATTCAAAATAAATTCAATGAAAAGGAAAATTTTTCATATAAATGTGAGTTAAATGCAAATATTGTTTTTCCGTTAATAAAAATATAAAAAATGATAAATAAAAAAAATAAAATAAAAATATGAATCAACAAAATTGCAATAATTCGTTTCCATTTTGTAATTAAAAAATGCGCACAAAAGCTTTTGTAATTAATAACAGAAATAATAAATACGCATGTATTTTTATTAAAAATGGAAAATACAAATTTAAAAAGATATCCGTTTTTAAAGGAACATTGTAATAGTAAATCTTTAGTTTTTTAATTATTGTGAATTTTATAAATTCCTTATATTTATTTTGCTATATCATTTGAACGGAAATTATTATTATTATTTTTTTTTTGTGAGAAAAAAAAATTGATTTTTATTATATTATCAAAATAATGACTACCATTTACAAATGAAAAATAGTATGGAAAATGAACTGATAATACAATTCAATATCGTGAGTTAAATGAATTAAAAAATTTTTGTCTTTTTTATGTCACTAATGAATGAAACTGATTTGTTTTTTCATTTTCCCTATAACGTCAGCAGAAATATACATTTTTATGTGTGAATTTTAAAAGATCCTTTATTTTCATATTTTTATCCTTTATTTTCATATCATTACTTTCTTTATTCGAACAAAACAAAATTGAAACGGAAAAATTTCGAATTCGTTTCAACATAATTTCTCTCTGTCATATTATACTACTGTGAATTTTTTTTTTATTTTTTGAAAAATATGTATAGACATACCAGACTGATTACAGCAACAACTTACGGAAAGTTTATAATTTCTCTTCCCTTTTTTGTGAAAGTCAATTTTTGAAATAATATTTTTCTTTAGTTGGCACTTCTTTATATTTTATAAATGGAAAAAGAGCAAAATTACATCATTATAAGGATATTTTATGGTTTTCATTGGAAAATATTGAAAAAAAAAAAAAATATTTTTTAAGTAAAACTGAAAGCAATGTTGTAGATGGCGTGAAAAAACAAGAAATTCATTACATTTACTCGTAATATGTAATACATATAAAATGTACATTTAATATGTACAATAATTAAAAAAATAATGAACCTTGTTATATGGTAAATATTTTTAGCACTTCTGAAGGTTGCGACATATCTCCGTAATTAAAAAAAAAATTCTGTTCAATGGAACTACAGTCCAATTTGGGCTTGACTAGCTTTCTCAAAAGCCTTTCTCCATTTGAACTTAGGATCGCTAAATAATATCGTGTTCCAATTTGTTATCGACAAATGTTTTTGGCTATCCGTCTCTACTGAACCTTCCCATCACTTCCATGATTTTCCTACTGGTTGTTTCCGGGTTCACTCTTGCCATCTAGTCGGCTCTCGATTAGGAAATTTTTTTCGGAGTATCCATAACGAACCATATCATAATAAAAAAATAAAAATAAAATTATAAATGAAAACTCACGAATGAAAACAATTTTTTCTCAATAAAAACAAAAAATATTCATAATAAAATTAAACGAATTTTTATTGCAATCGGATATAATACAATGAAGTGAACATATTTATTTAAATGCTTTCACTTAGACATGTATGTATATATCTGCAAATACATTGTACGCAGTCTGTATAAAGAACTTGAGAAATTACTTCACATTATGTCGTAAAATATGATATTTTGTTTTTTTATTATTTTTTTTTTTTTTAGTTTTTCTCCTAATTATAATCATTATTATTTTTACTTATCGTTACTAGTCATAAAAAAGACCTTAATATGGGAGTGTGATTTTATCTTAGTAAGTTCGAGAACTGCCCTAAATGTATAACATACTATATTACTTGAATTTTTTCGGAAAAGTACCTCAAATAAAACACAACAACAAAAAAAAAACACAAAAAAAAAAGAAAAAATGTACATAAATATAAACCAAAAAAAAAAAAAAAGAAAATATAAGAAACCATAACTACCGATAAAAAACATTTCTTTTTTTTTTATTTACTCATAAAATAAAGTGCCATAATGTGGTTATTTTCATGCGAACAAGATTTTTCGGCGTTTTGTTTTTTTCTTTGCTAAGATTTTCTATGATGTGTTCTTGATGAAAATGAAAGAAAAACAAAGACCTTGAAAGAAAAACAACACATAAAATATAAATGGGTAAATAAATTTGCATGACTATTATATAAAAACTAAAAAAGAAAGGAAAATAACAGGAAAAAACTTAGAAAAATAAACAAACCGCAAAAATACGTAATTTTAGAGCTGTTGTTTTCATCTGTTTGAAAGTTATTTTTTATCTTTTCTTTTTATTTTATTATTAACTTAAAAGAAAAATTTATCTATTTCCCAGAAAGTAATAAGAAATAATGTACCAAAAATAGAAAAAAAAATGATTTATTTTATTTTTATGTTTTTTTTTTCTAAAATTCGTTCAAATATTTTGTAGTTGTCTTCATCGTTAAAAGACTACTACTAGTCTACTAACGATGGTTGTCCTTTAAATTCATTAAGAGTAGGGGTAAATTTTTCTATTGTTGATGTAATTAATTTTCACTACAGTAATAGGATAAGTGCTGTTAACTGATTTTCATTTGAAATAATGTAAGAAGCCTTACAGAAATGAAATGAAAAAAATAAATTAAAGAACGATTATAAAATCAAACGATTTTTCGCCTTTGTCTAAAATATTGTTGTACGCTTATTATGCTTAAAAGAAATTATTGGTAATTTCTGAATTGAAGATTTTTATCAATTTTATGAACCTACATGAACTGAATTGATTTTTCTACTTAATTTTTATCTATTTTTCCGAAGTACTTCCAAAATTACCCAAGATAAAACTACTTGATGATACTCGTATCAAAGTCCTAAGTTTTATAGTAATAGGCAACTGTAATAGGTAACTTTTCATTTAAGATACTCAAAAAGTGAATGAAAAATCATTCACTCTGATGCAAACGTGTCATTAATAAATGTGTTCTACTTAACAAACATGTTTGTCTTGTGAATATGACGAAAAAATCAATTTTTTTTTTCTTTGGGAAACAATTACGATATGACATGACACATTCCAAACAGAATAATAAAATTCATGCATGTGGTATATTTTATGTAAAATGATAAAAGTTAACCCACATATTTCTATTATAAATATTCAATCTTAAATAACCGCATCGAAATATTGATGTATCACCGACACAATGAATTTTCAATTTTCCTGTTTTAATATGAATTTTATTTTTTCAATTGAAAATGTAAGGATGGAAATCTTTTTTGATGAGATATGTAAGCATAAATTTAACTTTGATCTATGAAAAATATAATGTATTTTTATTTTCAATAAATTTCGTAAATTGAAATATTCGAAATCGATTAGGTATTTTATGATATGATAACAATATTTTAATAGCAACATCGTATGTTGTTTAACTTTGTTTGAACAGATGCGTTGTAATACATTATAATATTGTTTTTCTCAAGAAAAATGAAATTCTTTAATCATTACTTTCGTTCAAACTTACATTATATGATGCACATTACGGTATGTAAGAGAAAATGCTTTTAGTTTTGTGATATAGTTTTTAATATCTAATAATTTTAGATACATTTTATTTTTAAAATTTCTTGAAAAATAATTTTGTAATACTTTTAGGTAAACAATGCTTTGAAAATTTATTATGAAATTTTGTCGATAAACAAGGATAATGCAAAATATAAAATGGAAAAATAACAACAAATAAAATGCAGTAGATATCATGAATTAAAAATGTTTTTTCAAATATCTCATTTTCCATTTACATAATCTTTCAAGTTGATTGTACCTTAGATTATTCATCAACTTACACTTCACCTTCTTGGTCGATATTCTAACTGGCACCGGTTTTCTCCACTGAGAATTTTATAAATGTATCTTTTGTTTCAAATTTACTTCTGTTATTATTTAAACATTTATTTTCTAATTTAAATAAATTTTACTTCTGTACTGCTATTAAAATCTTTTTTTTTTTATAAATTTTTCAATTACTTTTTCTCGCGAGACATTCAAATTTTTGTCAAATTATATACTGTGCAGATTTTACATAAAATTTCAAAATACATTAGTTATAAAAATAAATGGAATTTTTTTTTTTTTTTAATTTTTTGAATTTATTCAAAAATAACATTTTTCAAAATACTCAATGGAATATCTGTGATCTTGATAATATACAAATTTCTCTAATTAAGGAGGGAAAATAAGTCCTTTTTTTTAAAAAAAAAATATATTACAAAAGAATTTTTTTTTGCTTTTAGAATAATTATTATCTAAGTTTTAAATGTTAATTTTGTCCATCCAATAATGTATACACATACATGTGCATATTAAGGATGTTATTTATGTGTAGATATACTCAGCCTAAGCACAAAACAGACAAAATGAAATAAAATTATCGTAAAATGCATGTAAATGTTTGAAAAAAAAAAGAGAACATGAAGTCCATTGAGAAAAGAAAAATCAAATAGACACATAATTTGTTAATTGTTATTATCAAGTTTTCTTTTATATTCATTTTCTTCATAATCATTATAATCTCTCTATAAAAATGTCGTTTTTAGTTGCTTTTAGGTATAAATTTATGCATGTTTATAAAATACTTAGACGCGATTAAATACAATTTAAATTTATTCGAATCGTGAATAAATTTAAATATTTATTTGAAGATATTTTCTAATTCTCAACTTTTGTACGAAAATGAGAATCTCAATAATTTTTTTTTCAATTTAAAAAATATATCCGAAATTTTTTTGTGATTTTCCGATTTTCTCACTCTGTGAAGCAACATATTGCACACAATTTTAATTTTTTAAGAAAATTTTTTATAAAATTCTTAATTTAAAATTTTTTTCATTTTCATAATTCTGTTGTATTTAAAAAAAAAATCAAAATAAAATGAGAAATTTTTTTATTGTTGTTTTTTTTCGTTTTTTGTTTATAAACAAAAATTGACATGTAAAATTCGAGAATTATGGCATAATTTTTACTACCATAGAACGAACACACAGTACGTTTTTAGTACAAAATTAAATTAATTATATAAGTTACTGGTTACAAAATAACACAAAAAATTACTTTTATGTTTGTTACCAATTTGTTATAAAAATTCATATTTTTACAATTTTTTTATCTGTACAATGTATTATGGGAGGAAAAATTCGTCATTTTGTAACAAAGTAAGAAAAAATAATTCAATAAACGTGTACGAATATCTGTGTATTCTTGTACAGCCGTACAAGTTGTTTTTCTGCTAAACTTTATACGTAAATGTTAAAAAACACACATCCTTATAATTCTATGCTTTTTGGCTTATATGAACGTAATTTATTTTTTTATGTTATTTTGCTTATGCTTTTTACAGATAATAAAATAAAATATGGTCAAATATAAATGAGTTGAAAATTCGTAAAGAATACAGTGTACATAAGCACGCACGTATTTTTATGAGCATACCACTGAAAATATTTTACATTTACGTTTTTATGAGTTATTCCTGTTTATATCTAAAAAAAAATTAATGATCATGTATTCATTTAATTTTTATAGACCATTTTTCTTTTCCTCTTTTTATGACGAGTTTTACATTAACATGATTTAATTTAGCTAAATGAAAGTTACGAGGACATTTTAAAACGTACTGATTATTAATATTTAGTGGAGAATATAAGACAAAAATAATACAGTCTTTTTTTGGTAGAAATCTTAAGCAGGACTTCTTGAGGTATTGAAAACTTCGACGTTAATTATTATTATGGTCTTGATTAACTCAAATAGTGGAAAAAGTGTTAATTTATTTTTAAATATTTATAAGTTATGTAACTAAGATGACATTACATAATTTTCCAATTTAACATTAAAATTGTGAAAATTTTTGTTCATGCAGACGCTTGAAAACCCTTCAAGTATAAAATGAGACATAAAATAAATTTTAAATTACAAACTTATTTTGCTTACAAAACACACTTTCATTTCGTATTTAAATTAGTGTAAAATTAATTTGCTGTGAAATTTATTTAAGGTTTGTTTCTCGAGTACATACATCACATGAATATTAATTCACATATTCCCACGCATTGTTACACAAGTAATTTACGAGCTATGAGTAACAATGTCTCCTTGTTTCTTATTGTGATTGACGAAAACTTTCATCATAACTTTTTGATTATGCTTGATTTACGATTTTCTTATTTGATACTTTTATTTTCCACTTTACAACACAAATTCACATAATACCAGGTATGATAAGGAATTAAGAAATTGGAAAATACACATGAGTGTATGCAAAACACAATGTAAAGATGTTTTTCTTAGTTGCTAGATGAACTATTATAGTCGTTAGCATAGTTGGGTTGTTCGTAAAACTAAAACTAAAAATAATTACGTTCAAGGATGAGAAAATATGAAAAAATTCTTACATGTTGTTAGGAAAGATTTAAAGGATCTGTGAAAGATGTAAAGTATTCATTAGAAAGTTTGTATGTAGATAGACTGTATTCAAAGTCACGTTCTTCATTCAAACAAATATAATTAATCAGTGAACTACACACATACGAGTGTTTTACATAAGAAACAACGCACACACGTCTATCGATTATGCAAGGTGTGTTTTGAATTTACATATTTTGTAAATCAGAACTTTTTGGTTTTTGAATAAATTTATTGTATCCACTTCACTTTGTTGTCCTTTTGTCTTAGTTTTTGTGCCTTGTACGTAATTTTATTAATCAAAGAAGATGGGAAGCATTTTCTAATAGTTTGAATGTACTCTCCAATATCAGTAATCAGTATCTATTGCTATTTACTATTCATTCGAAATGGAAATTACAATGTTGATGTCCAATTTCTCATAAAAATCAAAACATAAACCGAAAAGAAACTGAAGGAAAATAAAAGGCGTTCGTAATAAATTCATGATTATGGTGTTTGTAGAAAAAAAATGACACAAAAATTGTTCAATACCAAACGTCTAGCGATAAAAGTGAATTTCAGACACATGTACCAAGTACGTTCCTATTTTTGTACTTGCTTGTATTTGTACTTCTTTTCAGTAAAAAAAAAAAAAAAAAAAAAAAAATCAACATTGTCGTCCTTTACCC
This sequence comes from Anthrax anthrax, assembly GCA_963971155.1. Lineage (NCBI taxonomy): Eukaryota > Metazoa > Arthropoda > Insecta > Diptera > Bombyliidae > Anthrax > Anthrax anthrax. Next base: position 30,993,573 of record OZ020118.1, on the reverse strand, counting down.
ATTTTTCCTTTTGTATCCTTTTACATTGCTGTTTAAATTTTCTTCCAATACGTATTGTCGTGTGGTATTTTCTTGTATTTTTTTTCTACAATTAAACAGTTCTGTGTTCTTTATGAGGGACAATAACCACAGTTTTGTAATTTCATATAAAAAAAATGATAAAAAATTTGAACGTTAAAATGTTGATAACGATAAGTTTGCTCTTCTCATTTCTATAGATGTTACATTTTTTTGTTTTTCTGATTTTTTATTTGGTTGAACTTTTTTTTTGCCCTTTTTATCTTTATTTGTGTGCTTGCAATTTTCATTCCCTGTTATCTTAAAGACCATATACTCGTTTTTACCAGATACAATAAATTTATTTCGTGCTTGTAGTTTTCTTTTTGTTTTTTATTTTGATTATAACTACAGCAGAGAATATTAAGATATTGCTCAAATTTGTATTGAAAAAGATACTTAGAAAAGACATCATAACGACATACTCATAAATACGATACTGAAATTCGAATATGGAGAATTTTTTTCTTTTCTAAACAACAAGAAAACAAATTTACAGTATACATAAATGCAAAAATATTAGCACTAGTCAATAAATTCATTATTGTAATCATCAGGATAATAATCATTTTTTTTCGCTCAAAAATGAAATCTGTCGTTTTTATTACAGAGTACAGAAAAACAAAGTAATAGAAAATAGAATATAAAAATGATGAAAATGGAAATAATTTACGTAGTAATTTAAAATTATTATAATGTATCCTTGCATTTAAGTAAATGAACAAAGGATAGAGGAAAAGCATCATATTTGTGTGATTTATCTGTATTGAAATAATTTTTTTTTTTTTATCTGCTTTAATTTATTCAGTTTAGTGACAATATTCAATTTTTATGAGTTTAATAAATATAAGAGTGAATTGGATCAAATTAAATTTTTTTCCTATTTTGAATTAATTCCATTTTAATTGTAGTTTTTAACCACACTAGACACAGTAGATATGTACATGAAATTAAAATAATACTTTATTGACAGGACTTTACAAAATGAGAAAAATTTAATCAGTACTCATGTTCTTTATGTCATTCACGTATGTATACATGTCACATCACTCACGTTACATATGTACACGTACTGTAGGTAAACACACAGATTTTGTTACTATTTTACATGTAACTAAACTTGCTAAGTGCCTATCAACGAATACAATATAAATTACAGCTAGGATATATCGCCTTAAGAGAAATTTGTTCATCTTAAATGTAATAACGATTTGTTTTTTTAAATGAGGAAATGAAATAATTCTACAGTTTGAATGAAAAGTATTTTTTCTCAAGGCATACTTACGTACATATGTATGTACATTGTATCTGTACTTTTTGTCATATGTATGTATGTACTATATGTATGTTATTTTTATTGCTTTGATTGATATTTTCTTGGACACTGCTGGTTTTCTTTCTGTTTTGTTCTTCTTTTAGTACAGCATAATTTTATCTAATATGAATACACTTACAACAAGAATAACAACAAAAGGCAATGTTTTTTCTTTAATGAAAATACTTTTTCTCAATTGATTGTAATTTAAAAATATCTTTAACGTATTGCTTTTGTATGGATGTATTTTTTTATTTTAATAAATCATTTACAATATTTTATTCAAAAATAACTTTACATAAAATAAATTTAATTTTGTACTTTCTTTGAAATCAATATTTTGCTTTATTTACAAAAGTCCTTTTATTGGTAATCGCAATTATATCATTTTTTTTTTTTTCATTTAAAAAGAAAATAAAAGATTGCATTTTAAAATTCAATAAATTTTTTCTTTTAGGAGGAAGTAAAATTGTTTTTTTTTTATTTATTTGTCTTCAATTTTTTTATATTTTCCTAGTAATCACATTCATTGAACTGATGTTCATTATATTACACAAAAATAAAATAAAAAAGAACATTAAAAAAAAAAACAAAATAAAAATAATCAAATTCAAAGAAAATTGATATTAAAAAATTTTATTTATTTTTCTTCTGTAATTTATTTAAGATATCATCATAAAATATCGAATTTGAATATTTTAAAGTTTCTTAGAAAAAACTGAAATAAAAGATATTGAGAAAATGAATATCCTTTGTTAATATTTTGTGGAACAATGATTTATTTTAATTTGCATTTAAATATTGATTTTTAGATTAGTATTTAAAGATATATAAATATTTTAAAGTTTTAATAAAATTCAAAATTATTGGTATTTTCTTAAGAATCAATTTCAAATTTTTGTAAAATTAACGTTCATAAATTTGATTTCTCATAAAATGTTCAGTACATTATCCTTCATATAAATTATGATTAAATCTTTTGCACATTTTTAATGGCATGTACATACATATTCGCATTTTTTCAAATAAATTAATTTTTTTTTATCGAATTTCGAAATTTTTTAATGTCATAACTACGCATAAAAAACGATCTTAAGATATTAATCTAATTATCTATATCAAAATGTGTATTTTGTTAAGTGTAAACACAAATGAAAAAATTTTCAAATGATTTTCATAATCTTTTGAATACAAATAATCTTATAATCTACTTGATAAAATGTTTAATGTTATTCATATAAAGTTAATTATGCGTATGTATAATAAATTCTTTTTCTGTACTGATAATTACTTTCAAACATGAATCAGAAATCATTCTATAGATATAAAATTAAAGCAAATATACCAATAAGCAAATGAATTTAAATATGTACATACATACTTATGTATGTATGCAAATTTTTCAAGTTTATTACCACTTGTTACAGTACTTTGAAAGGTTTACGCTTTTTGAAAAAGCAAAATTGTCAATTTAATGTTCAAGGTGAAAAGTGAGTAGTTAACTTTGTTCGTTTTTTTTTTTTTTTTTTCAAACATATACATAACATGCAGATATGTATTTAAGTAGAAAATTTCTATTTATATGCATAATGTGCACTAATTGAAGTTTGATTCATGTTAAAATTTAATATGTACACAATGTAGTATGTACAACGACATCTCATTAAAAAAGGGGTTAACTTTCAAGTGCTCAGTTGTACGTCATTGATTAAAAAATTATTGAAATAAAATATAATAAATAAAATATTTAATGTGGGATTATCCTTGACCGAAATAAACGAAAATAATTTCTTTTTTTGCGTTTTGTACTCATACATTTCAATTTTAATTTTATTTTTTATTTATTTTTTTTTAATTCAGCATATTTAGCAAAAATATGTATTTTCAATTTATTTATTTACTAAAGTTATGAATACTTTGTATTAAAAAAAAATATATATTTTGAATTAATGTGACCTTGTGATTCAAAATATTCTAAGCAAAGAACGAATGAAATTCGTATAAATAAAATCATATCCTGCATTAATAATTTATTTTATTTTGTTAATTCAATTCATAAATAATTCATTTATACAAAGGCCCATTCCTTTGAAATTTTTATTAAATAAATGATTACAATAATAGAATTTTTATTTTGCTGCAGTACACACATGCGATACGTAACATATATGTATGTGTTCTATGTATGTGGCCTTGTATGTGTTCTATGTGTTAGTGGTAACAGGCAGCTTTTGAAATCAAAAATAATTTTTTTTAAATTTATACGTAAACAAAATATGATTTGTGGTATTTTATTAAAATGTTCAATCATTTTAATGGAATACATACATGCATGTGTAAATATCAAAATCAAAAATTTTATTTATTTATTTAAGCACATTAAGTACACGTGTACACAACAACAGTTCAAAAAATTGCTATCGATAAAAATTCAATTTTTAAAGTAATTTTATTGTATTTAAAAATTTTGCAAATTGAAATCTGAATTTTAATGATAGCTTCATTACTGTAATACAGAATTTATTGGAAATTTCGTGCTAATTAAAATTGGTAAGAATTTAATTTTAAAAAAGAGTAAAAATAAAAAGAAGATGAAAATTAGCCATGATTTCCGAGAAATTTCATTCGTTTCCTTATCTCCTCGAAGTTTTGAAAATTAATTATATTTTTCTTTATAGGAACAAATTTAGGATATTCAATACTTTATTGGGTATTTAAGCCTTTTGCAGATAAAAACATTTTTTATTTTTTCTGGGAATTTTGAGCTTATATTTCGCTTTTCTTGTGGAGGTTTCGAAAAAAAGTCAACAAATTCTTGACTAATTAATGTCTTTTAACTTTATAATAATGTTTCTAAAATTCTTTAGAACGAAATTTGAACTTAATTGCTGTCATTATTTTCTTAATTATTTTCTTCGAAAAGAAGAAAAAAACGATTATTAAAAAGAGGAAAAAATTTGAACAAAAATTTAATTTTTTTTTTTTTTTGAAATTATTGCGTGTAGTAAGATTTTTATAATTTTACCTTCTATTTTTTTCATCTTTGTTTTATACACAGTCTTTTGACCATTTTTTTGTTTAACGAATTCGACCAAGAAAGAATTACATCGGTATGGTAAAATAGATTATACAAAAAATTAATTTTTTCTAAAGGTAAAAGATCAGATATTTTAAATTATACAAACATGAAAATAATCATTTTGGTTTTTTATGGTACAATGAAATTTTCAAATTTTCCATAATAAATATATTCAAATTTTGTAAACGTGATTTGGCAACAATTTAAAACATCAAAAGCAAATATACAATAGAATAGAAAATTCTAGTTTTTAATAATACAAATGCAAGAATACAAAATATATTTTATGATACGGTAAAATTTTTGTGGGAATTTATCACGATATCATAAAAATGTCTGTTCAATTTTTTTTTGTGATCAATTTAAATCGATTTTAATGTATTTCCGGTCTTTTTCATTCATGTAATAATAATCATAATGCATAAATCGAAAAAAAAAACACAAAATAAAATAAAATTTCAACTCTTCTGTATAATCATCTTTTCGGTATAATTCTATCCGGTATATCATTTATATACAATAATAAGGTTTTGAAAATAGAATTTTCAATACACATATAATATAGTGATTTAAAATAAATCGTTTTATTGAAGAATAAAGGTATGAATTTTGTATTTAGTATTTAAAATCTAAATTACTTACCTTATGGAAATGATCATTGACATTGTATTATTTAGGAAATACAATCGCAATTCTATCCGTAATCTCCTGACTATGAAAACCGTCCGTCTTTCCCTGAGTGCAAAAAGCAACTGAATGACTAGTGACTAGTGACTTGCTAGTGACTAGAGTCTAGTCACTAGACTCAATAATTTTCATGTATACGCTATATGTGTAATAAATAACTGGTTTCCACTTGAAGAAGTAAATGTTGGTTGAATCGGTCGAACTGAGTGTGATAACTGATATATGATACATGTAAAAAGAAAAACAATAAAAAAAAATTGGGATGATGATATGTATGTACAGAACAGGAATGAAGATCAATAACACACAGATTAAGGAAGAACATTTCAGTTCAGGTTTTATTTGAACATTTTGTGTACATATACAGATATTGATCTTGAATATAAGAAAATATGAATTCTTAAAAAAGTAAAAACATGAAAAAAAAAAATGATTTTCATATTCTTTTCATCTGTTTATTTTGCATTTTTTTTTATTTGTCTAGTTACGCTTCATAAAATTTATATACAGTAAAATTTTATTGTCACGCGATATAAAAGTCACGAGTGTTGAAAAACAAACATTTCATTTTTTGTTGTTGTAAGAATACATTTTTCTACCCTTCAACTTAAGAAAATAAACACGAAATTTTAGTCCTTTTTGTGACACATCATTAAAATATTATTTTACTGTCTTTTTAAATGATCTCATTTATTTTGCAAATTTGTTGTCAATTCATACAAATTTTCATTCTATAGAAAACAAAAACTAAAAATGCTGATTTTTAAGAATTTTATATTTCCTGGAAATTATTTTCTAATATGTATCTTTCGATTTTAAGAATTGACTAAAAATATCAGTAATTTCTTTGAAGACACGAGGAAAATAAGACCAATTTCAAGGAAATTACAAAAATATGTATCCATTTTTATTCAAATTAGTAGAATGAAATAAAAGAACACAGAAATATGTACGTAAAATAAAATAAATAATTTAATCGTCTCATAATAATAATTTAAATAAATGCATTTATGAATTCTATTCTACATGCGTGAATTTATTGTCCTTGTTCCTTTCTAAAAAATTTGTTTTTTTTTTTTTATTTCTTTAAATTTTGATTGTTATGAAAGAAATATTACTGAAAAATGAAAGAAAAACCTTACACACATTAACAAAATACACACATTTGTATGTAGTACGAACGAAAAGATGCAAAAACATTTTTTTTTTCCATTTTGCTCTACTTCGTACGTTTTTTAAAGAAAAATTAAAATTCTAATTTTTTATGAATGAAATAACTTTTGCATATGAAAAGGTTATGTCCACCTTTATCATGTATTTACCTTGAAATACATACGTACATATTGTGTGCATTATTTTTTAGTACATGTATTTAAAACAATAAACACAAAATATGAAATATGTGTACATGAATTAAACCACAATAAAGGATATAACAAAAATGTCCTAAAAAACTTTTCATAAGAAAAAATAAAATAAAAATATGAATTTTCCATTTACTTGAATTTTAAACACATGTACTTTAGAATGAAATAAAATAAATAAAAACCAGGACAAAACTGCATTTTATAAAACTTCTCAAAAACAATAAAAATCATGATTCATGGCAATACAATGCGATTTATGTTAAATTTATTCAAGAATAACAAAGAAGTTATCCAAGGAAAATTTTTCAACTTCACAAATTTTCACTATTCAAATTTTGGATAAAATTTTTTATGTGTATATTTTTCTATTTTTCTTTCAAATTTGTAATTTTTTAATGAACTTTCTTATTTTTTACTTGTTATTAAAAGAAACGTCTGTGCTGACTTTAATTGATTGCATTAATTTTTTATTTTTTTAAATTCATGACTACATAACTTTGTCTAATGAGTAAAATTAATTTGATGACACAGCTCAACTTTTTTAATTTACGAAACATTCATACGTTATATACATGATGAATAACATCTAGTAAATTTATTTTGATGAATTAAGCAAAAATCTGTGCACATTATTGCTTGAGATGCACATTAAGATTTTTTTAAATTATTTCATAAAATCCATTTTTACACATTTCGGATTGAATACCAAGGTCGTTTGTAACTTGTCTGAATTTGTGATAAAAAATAAAAACAAAATATAGAATAAAATCCAAGAACAATTAATTGATTTTTAATGTATTGTTTTACTCTTGAACATAAAGAATTTTATTACAAAACAAATAAATGTAAGAAATAAAAAAAAAAAAAAAATTTATTATTTACTATGTAACGTACGATAACAATTATCTAAAACATAATTACCATCAAATATACATACATATACATATATATTAAACATATAACATTAATCATAATACATATCCTTGAGATTCTCTTTCTTTCTTAAGTTACTTAGTAGCAATAGAAAATGAACAGCAATTACATTTCACTTTACGATTGCTCTGAATTCTACATATGACACAGTTGAATATTATAATGTTGCACATTATAACATATAATCATATGTGTTCTCAACGTAATAAATTTGATATGTTCATGATATGTACATAATAAAGTAAACATTTATTTTTTATTATTATTATGTACATCCATGTAGGAATATAAAATTGAATATTAAACACAATTAAGAATGAATTAAGTATGTATAAAGATTTTATGATAATTTATGTAACTGCTATTTGAAATATAACGTACATTTTCACGTATGCATAATTTATTAATTGCGAAAAAAATTATACAATTTTCTTATTTAATATAAAAGGCACCTTATTTTTAGATGTATTTGATGACAGTACATCAAATGAATGTAAATGAAATTTTTTAAGATACATTTACAATTTTGATTAATTCTTTTATATAAATAAACATAAGATGTAGAATAAAATAGATTGTACGTAAATAACAAAACAGAGTCTTTTAGTTGAAACATCACACACATTTTGGGATTTTACGGAGTTTCAAAAATTTTACCTGCGAGTACTAGATTTCCTGTTACACGTCTCACTTTCCTCATTCGTGACTCTGAAATAGCACATTTTTGTAATTTGATTTTCTTGGCTTTGTCAAATTTTCACTTATAAATATACATACGTATTTATCATATTTATGGGTAAAATAATAAATTTCTTGTAATCATAATAATAATAATTTCTTCACAAATTTTCCTTTCCATAATTATGAATATGTATGTATAATAAACATTATGTATACATAAAATAAGAATTTTACCAGTTGATACACATACTTATGTATAAACACGTACATATAATATCTCAACAAAATATTTGTTTGTGTATATTTATATACATATGTACATATGTGTATTTGCATACTCTGAAGAAAACCTTATATTTATTTTGTATTTTGTATTAAAGCCAATTACATATATTAAATGATTAAAGGACAAACATGTTGTATTTCGTAAAATAATAATTTTTACTTTGTCTTTTCTTATAATGTTTTTTAAACTTTTGAAATAGTGTGCTTATAAGTATGTATGGGCAACTATATTTTGTACTTCGTCCATAAATGTTTTTCAGTGTATGTCTTACAGAGTATGTTGTCTTCTAATAAGAGCATTTTAAGCATTTTGGTCAGATTAATTTTTTAAATACTAAATAAAATGATACCACCTGACGTATGTAGTTTCTAAAGTTCTGTTTGAACTAAAAAAAAATATTTATAGACGGAGTATAATTAAATTTATTTTTAGGATATGAAACATTTTTAAGATTTGAATTACAAAAAAATATACAAAAAAAATTTATAAACATAATTTTCTAAATTATTTTAAACATTTTAAGAAATAAACAAAATTTATAATAATAAAATGAAAAATTTTATTAAATGTCATACAATATTGTGTGCACATCATAAAATACAAATACAGTTGAAATTCATACAATTTATGTTTTAGACATTAAAAAAACAAAAAAAAAATATTAATTAAAATTTTTATTATTTAATATTTTATAACAAAATGTTGGCATTTTATTTATTTCATTAATTTTTATTTCAACATTTGTTTTCATTTTAATTTACGAAATTTATTCATTTCGTAGATTTAAGAGCAAGAACGTAATTTTGTTTGATTTTGAAAGATTTTTGTAACATAATGTACTGGATTAAGGCACCTTAAGGTACATATGGGTATACATACATACATAAATTTAAAAACAAATATTGAAAATTAATTTGATTGTTTAAATTTCAACTGAATTTAATTGAATACATGTATGTATGTTATTCCATCGGTTATGTGTTTATTTGTTCAAAATAAAATATATATCAATTAAATTTAAGTTTTATGAATATAAGCATGACAGTAACTTATTTACTTTAGAAATTAACAGTAATAATTTTTAATTATTAATTTAAAACAAAAGTACATTTTTTTTTTTTTTTGTTATAATTTAGTTCAAATAAATTTTACGAAATTTTTGTTTTTTCAAATTTTAATTCAAAACATATTCTTAATGACTTATATTTGTTATAAAATGTCCTAAATTTTATATCCTTTAATATTATATATAAAAAATTAATGATGTTTCGGTTTTAAATTTATACACCTTCTCATTCATTATTAAAATAAGTTTAAACATAAAGTATTTAAGGTAAAATTAAATTCATTAAAATTATTTCCTTATTTAACAATAATTATTATCCATAAGGATAATATAAATAGGAGATATATGATATTATTAAGACATTATGTAATTATATCAAGTAATTATAATGTAAATTTCAAGATACCAACCTACTAAAATTGAATCGAATAAAATATTCATTTCAAGGAATTTTGGATAATCTATAATGTACCATGTATAATTAATAAAAACACTTTTCATTATCTTTTATACAAAATTCATGAATATTTTATTATTTTTTATTTACGTTGTATTTTAATAAAGTAACCTGAGCTGTTCTGGTCGTAGTTAACAGAATATCGACTTAGCGAAGTCTGCTAACTACGACCAAAATAGCCTTGATTACTTTACTATGAAAAACTTGTTAGTGAAATTTCTGAGATATTGTGCTTTTTGATGGATCAAATGACATGAAATATAATTAAATTTAGAATATTTCTCATTATTAAATAAATTGAATTTTCTTAAAAAAATTTTTCGGTTTTATCGTTTTAGTAATAAAAAATAAAATTTATTTACCTGAATATTTTAACACTTATACTTATGTGTCATGAACATTTTTATCTGTTGCATACATCGAAAGTAAATAGAAAATCTAATTAACAAATTTTCTTATACTCAGATATTTTCTAGAATTTTACAATAAGCTGTTTAAGCTTTTAATAAGATTTTATGTAGTACAATTTTAACTACATCATCGCATTATATTGCAGGTATGTGTATTTTTATGTATGTACATAATAATGCCTGTTAATGCATAACAGTTTTAAAAATTTTAAAAAAAAAATTATAGATTATAGGTTACAAATTGTATTTATTCATTTCTTGTTCGTCGTGAAAATAAAATTTATTTTAGCCCGAACCCACACTGAATAATTTAAAACGAAACAAAACAAATAATGCGTAATATATGTATGTACTTATACATTAAAATTAAATTTTAAAAATTTTCAATTTAATTTGATATGGGCTATCTAGCTTAATTCAAATGTATTTCGTGTATTTTACGCATTTCTTTTTTGTTTTGTTTCGTTTTGATTAATTCAGTGTGAATTTAGGCTTTGACTACTAAAATGCATAATATCTTATTTGTAGTTGATAATTTATCTTATTTTTATTGTAAATAAAATTTTTTTTTAGTCATCTGAAAACTTTAATAAATTATTTTATTATTTAAGGAATTAAAAATTGTATGTTTCTTTTTTTTCAAAAGTAAAAAGAAAAATAAAAATTTCCCTAGTATATTTTTCATTTAAAAAAATTTATCTACATAGACTCACTCAAAATAATGAAATGAAAATCATTGAAAATCTATGTTTTAATATTTAAAAGAGATATTTTATTTGTACCATTCGAAAATTTGGACACATGCACATACGCGGTCACTTTCGACGTATCTTTTGATGCGAATGCAATTTTGCTATAAAAAGTAAATATAAAAATTTATTTGTGTTTACCAAAAATGTAAAATTCCTATGAAAAGATAAATCTATCTAGAGCAAAAAATCAACAAACAGATGTTCAATAAATTATTGATTAAATACGGATGTATGTAAGCTGGAATATTTTTAACAAAACAATTTCAAAGTTTATTTTCAATTTTCCTTTACAAAAAAAAAACAAAAAGCATCCAATTCCAACGTTTTTTATTCGTATGATTGTAATTGAATCACTTTTGATTTGATTTTTATTTTTTATTTTATTTATTTATTTTTTTTGCTTAGAACAAAATAGAAAATATTTCATTTCCCGTTTTTAAATATTCATTTTTTTGTGAGCTCTTTCACATTTGATTGCATTATATTTTATATATTTTCAAATTGTTTTTTTTTGTACATTAGAAAAAAAATTACTGTTCTGTGGAATGTTAGTCTGTGCAAGAATAAAAATTTCGCGTATATAGTGTACTGTCCGAGGTTTTTAATTTGATCGATCCTGACATCCTTTTGTAATGTTTTGAATTTTTTTCAAAAATTTATGATTTTTATCAACAAATTTAAAACAGAATACGGACTATTTGATTGTATACATATTTGTTTTTTTTTTTTGTGTTTGAACCTCAAAAACTCTCTGAGTTAATATAAACAAAATATGTTTAGATTTAATTCAATAAATTGATGAATTAGAATTTTTTGGCATCATAAAATTGTATCGTTATTTATTTATTAAATTTTTTTTTTCAATCAAATTGAAGGATTGAAAGTGTTTTTTTTTTCCCCTTATCTTTAATTTTATTTAACCAAAGAAAGAGTAGGGAAAATTGTAAGTTTCAAAAACGTTTAAATACCGTTTTTATGCAAAGTTTTATGTTTCAAAATTAAAGTACTTAAAACCGTCAAATTTTTAAAATGTATTTTGAACTCATCTAAAACGATTTTTTGTAGGATTAATATTTTTTTGATGGAACATAACAGTGGTATTAAATAATTTTGGTATCGAAGCCAAATTATTACGGCATAATAACAAGTTTTTAAACGTTTTGAAACTCATGGTGTATTTTATTGATAGTTCCCTAATGCTTATGTTTTTTGCTTTAACTTCATTTAAAAACAAAAACAAAATAATCATCTATACATATAGATAAGTACTTGCTGTGGTAATAATTTTAAAGTGATTCAATGACAAGTAATTAACACAAAATTTTATTACACAATATTACACTTAATCGTGAAATTTTATGCATATGTATGTTAAAAAAAATTTCAGTTAATTTTCCACATTGAAAATTATGTATTAACATATTAAATGTGTAAATTCGTAAATTCGGGTTGTGTAAATGATAGATACATTTTTTTCGTTAATAATAAACATAAATTAAACTCGTCATTATGTTTGATGTAAAAAGCAAAATTATTTGTATCAATTTTATCGTGAATATTCACGCAAATATGTCCTTATAGAAAGTACATTCTGTTATTATTATTTTTTTTTCATTTTTTTTGTTTTATTTTTCCCCCTTGATTTTTGTTTTTTTTTTAAACCATAAATTTTGTAACCATAATATTTGGATTTCTATTTGTGTATAAGATACAAAGGAATCAGGATTTACATAGGATAAATAGCTTAAAGCCACAAGTGTATTGGCATTGAAATGGTACAAACAGTGGGAAACAGAGTGATGTGAAAATTTAACAAATTGTTTTACATCACATAAATTATCCTTTATAAAATAATGAAATATGAGAAAATCTGTAAAAATTTAGGAGTAAATAAAAAGAAAATTTTTTTGGAACATAAAATTTATGATTTATTTTTTCTTTATTATCGTATACTATAGTATTTTATAAATAATAAAATAAAAATTTAAATGATATAAAATTGTATACGTGTCATAAAATACATATTTTAATTAGTAATCATAATAATATTTTAAATGAAAAACCGACATAAAAAAGTTCATAATATTTAAAAAAAGAGAAGGGAAAGAGAAATTCATATAATTTGAAAATATTTTATTTTTAAAGTAAATTCTATTTACAACGCAGAAACTTTAAATTAGTTTTTGAAGTATCTTTTGAATGAAAATGAAGAAATCAAGAAAATTATGTGACAATAAAAATGAAAATCTTATTTATATGCTTGAACCATTTTTTTGGTTTTTTTTTTTTTTTTGTGAAAATAATATTTATAAAAATGAACGCATAAAACAGAGAGCAACAAAAAAATGCATAAGAAAATAGAAAAGATCGTATCTGGGCTCTGGACTACATTTTATGTATTCTGAATGTGTACATTTATACAATGTAATGTTCGTGTAACAAATAAGCAATTTACACTTATACATGCTATTTGTATTTAAACATATAAATATGCAAAATAATAACAGGACGAAAGAATAGAATGGAAAAATTTATTGCATTTGTCGTGTACATAGTAATTGGTTATGGGGCATTGAATGACAACTATCGATGTTGGCAATCGAAATTGTAATCGAAAAGCAAAATCGATTGTCCCATTTAATCGTATTAAAAATGTCGATCATTGACAATTGAATGATAGTAGAAAATCTAACCAACAAAAAATCGGATGATTTAAATTCGATTGGAAAAACAACGACCATAGACAATGATCACAGTATTAGTTAAATTTTTAGTGTGGCTTATAACCGACTTGAATACGTAAATTATTAGTCAATTATTATTCCATTTCCTTTGTAGCAAAAACAATTCAAGAAAAGAAATATATTCCAATTAGGTTTACCAGATGCTTAGAACATGCATTCAGGATATAAATTTTCCATTTTCATTTTTGTTTAGATTTAATTTATTTTTTTATTTATTTTTTTTTTTTTTGGGTTTCACATTAGAACTTTTTTTAGACATTAAGGCCAATATTGTTTTAATGGTGACAAGGTTTGTAGATTAATACTAAAGGTTCGGTACGTGATATGAATTCAAAATTTATACGCACGTATTTGTACATACATGTGCATATACATTAATGGACAAATTCCATGTACACTTAATAAAACATCGTATTCCTGTCCACGAAATAACAATTTGTCAAAAGAAAATTAAGATATTTGTGTACATATGAGTGTGATGTTCAGATGATGTTCTATTCCCGTATAAATGGTTACATGAGTGAGTGGTCAAAGTAATTTCTATATTAATCGAAACAAATAATAATAATAAAAAAAGACGAAAACTAATACCAAAAAAAGGGAAAAGTTTATCAATTTATTTAACTTAATGTATATTTCATTGAAATTAAAGTATCGCGAATGTAGGCCATTCATTTAGTAATGGAATTCATTAAGTGATCAACAATTTTTGATATTCTTCATGTTACATTATCTAAATTTCAATATGTGTAAAAAAAAACTACTCATTATTACATAATGTACGAAATTTAATCATTATTACCGCACATCTTCTTATTTAAGTTAGTATAAATTTATATATACATTACATATGTATATTTTTGCATTAAATAACTATGAATCGATATAATTACTTAAATTTGATAATTTGCATTATTTTATTTTCATATCATTATATAAAATGATTCCATTAAATTTAAAAGATTTTACTATCATTATTAAGAGATTTTCAGATAATAAATGAAAATTTTCTTTAAATAAATAGTATTCCGAAGCACACATACGCCAAACTTTTGTGTATAGTTATATATGAATAAGTATCAAAATAAACGTATATGTATGTGTATGCAAGCACATATTTATTCATTTTATGTTCAATTAAAACTGATAACATAATTACATTTATTTCATTATGAAAGATTTAATTTTATATGTTAAAATTGTTCATTTTCAGAGTATTAAATTTATTCTTATACATAAATATAACAAGAAGATTTTTACTATAAAGGTGTGCGATTTGAGTGCTAAATGCAATCAAATTACTAAATTGTTAGAAAAGTCTGTAAAATACGTTTAATTGCTAAATTGATTTTTTTTTTGTATTATGAATTTTGAAAACAATTTTTTTTAAATTTTTAGCAACTATTGAAAAAATTTAAAAATTTTTGATTTCCTAAAATCATATGGGACTCATGAAATTTAAAATGTAAAAATACCTAGAACAAGTAATAACTGAATCTGTTAACAATTCAGCATTTTACACTACAAAATATTAATATTTTGATGACCAGATGGAATTGAAGGTAATTTAGCATATCAGAACGCATTTCCATGCAATTCGCACAACGCTTATATCTTACGTATTGCTATGTGAAAATGAGAAAATAACGATCTAATACATTTACAATTAATTTTCATATGTATATACTGTACTTACATATATTTGTATTTATTTAATTTGTATTTAGTTTAGATATGATACTTAATGTGAAGAATTGAAAATTCAATATCAAACATATTTCTTGAAGATATGCTTGAAAATGTTATGTAATATTACGTCAAAATAAAGTGATAAAATATGTGATAGAAATTAAAGAATTAAGATAATATACATAATATGTACGTTGTTTTTTATGTCTTTTTCTTTTATTATTTTCATTTTCCTGTGATGTACGTACATACGAATTATTTGACATCAATTTTATTAGTTTTGAAGAATGTCCGCAACAGATTGGTTTAATAATTGGCAATATGATACTGCATTTAAAAAATAATCTTTCATAATTATTTCATTTATGTATAATTTATTTTTATTTCAAAAATAGAAAGGATAACTAGGATTAAATGTAAAGTCATTATTCTAAATAATGAATTTCACTACATATACTGTATGTATGTATTTATGTAAATGATTAAAAGTTATTTCAGAACTTAATTATACAGAAATGAATGAAAATGTATAAAATCTTAATATAATTTCAAATTGAAAATTTAAATTTTACATTTGGTTAGATTTTAATTAAAATTATTTGCATACATTTTAAATAGTATTTTATCTAATATATAGAATGGTATGTAATATCGATGATATCGATTTAAATATAAATTTCAATTTATTATGAATATTGCATTAAATTGTATTTGAATATTTGAAATTTTCTTATGAAAAATTTTAAATATATTTGAACAACTAAGTAATTTGTATTAAGCATTCAGATTTAAAATGAGGTAAATGTTTAAATGCTTATGAATTCAAAAACATGTATATACTGACCATATAGAAAATGTAGTTTGAATTTAATTTGATTAAAACGTATACACAATTAATAATATTCAAACATTTGTAATATGTATTTAAAATTTTATAAAAACCGTTTATAATGGCTTAGTGATTGAATATATTGAATTAAATGGATTTTCATAGATTTAAAGGAAAGACTTATGGTCTTCCCATTCACTCGAAATTTTTTTAGTCATAAAGTCCATAGCACGTTGATTGATAAGTCATTTCGGAAAATCTTCATATTTTCATATTATATAGCGTATACATGCAAATTAACACGTGTGAGA
The DNA here is from genome assembly GCA_963971155.1 of Anthrax anthrax. Classification (NCBI taxonomy): domain Eukaryota; kingdom Metazoa; phylum Arthropoda; class Insecta; order Diptera; family Bombyliidae; genus Anthrax; species Anthrax anthrax. The sequence goes on along the minus strand of OZ020118.1, from coordinate 30,976,910 downwards.
TTTATGTGTCATGTTACATGTGTTAATAGAGATTTTTCAATGCAAACAAAGAAAGTTTATTAATAAACACAAAATACTTATTATAAAAAGTTAAGAGCCTTCAATCAATTAAAATACAAAATTTAATTTATCCTTTTTATTACTATTTACTTAAAGTCCTACCTATTTATTTACCTCATTCTATCTATTTACTTGAAGTAATGAAAAGGATGAATTAATTTGTGCATTTTTACAGTAAAATTGATTGAAGCCTTTTAACTTTTCATAAAAAATATTTTGTGTTTATTAATAAATTTGCTTTGTTTGCATTGAAAAATCTCTATTAACACATGTAACATGACACATAAATCTTACACGTGTTAATTTGCGTGTATTTACAAGCAAATTTCATTTTCTTTTTCTGGAAACGACCTATCACTTTCAGTGTACATATGTGAATATTATGAAGTTTATTTTTACATATTGTAAAGAATAAGTAATTATTAATAAGAGGGTTATTGTTTTCATTGTTATTTTTAAAAAGATAGACATATGTATTTTCGTCAAAAAAAAGTGAATAAGATAGTTACTATGTACAAAATTCTTTTAACAAATTGATTTTAATGTCAAATCGAATCAATTATAAGTATAGAATAAATAAAAAATTTGAAATTTTTAAAAAAGGATCGTTTTGTATAGAAATAATCTTTCAACATGTAATGTAGTTCTTCAAAATTTGAATCACTGATTTTTTTTACGAAACTCTTAACGTCTTGAATTTTGAATTTATAACAAATATTTTCACAGTTTCGAAAATCAAATAAGGAAAACCGTAAATTATTTCATATTTTCAATAAATTATCTTAATCAATTTGAAAATAAAAATTATTTTCTATTTATTTTTGCCAACGTTTTTTGAAAATACACATACATATATACTTATGTAAAATGTTAAATACTAACATAACAAACAAATTAAATTTTCATAAAATTACTTTTAATTGGCAAATATTCAAAATACGAGTATTTTGTCCAAAAAAACAAAAATTTTCTTTAGAATCATATTTTATGTTGGAATTTTGAAATTTCAAACCACAATATAATCCATTATTTTTGATTCATATTATTGTTCTTTATTTTCGTAAATTCAATAAATAGTATAGAAATAATAATTTCAGTCTGTTAGTTTACTGATCGTTTTCGTTACAAATACAGGAATATTTAATGTTTTTTGTGTTTTAGAAAGGATGTTTTCTACGTTCAAAAACGAACAGAAAAGAGTAATATTTTTTCATACATTTATTGTTCATCTTTTTCTCTATTGGACATTACGAAAAATGTACTCATAACTCTGTATGTTTTTTTTTGTGTGTTGACAAATTGAGCAATGGTTTTATCATGTTTCCAAAGCTTACATGGATTAGTTACTTATATACATATGTATGTATGTATGTAGAATTTTAAATATTTTGTTTCTTTTTATTTTTAGTAATCATAGTCTATTTTGTTTTTCTTTTACTGCTTCGAATTTTTTACAGTACATACTTGTAGTTCTGTGTAACCTGTCAAAAAGAAGATAAATTGCATTTAAGATGTATTAGCCTAAAACGGAAGTAAATCAGCTTTGAGATTAATTTCAATTTTCTTTTGTTTTTCTTTTCTTTTACATTTTAAAAACTGTGAAATCTGGATGAACTTAAACTCCCAGATGAATGTGTTCACGTACACTTGAGATTACCTTAGTATTTTTTCTGAATAAAATATTTTTCATAAAATTTATGAAAGTAAACAAAAAAAAAAAAAAACAATTCAATTTCAAATGTAAGTGAAACAAAAAGTTAATTTTTTTAACGTACAAAAAAAATTTAAATGTACATATGCCATAGCAAATTGATGAAGGCAAAGTAAAAACATTTTCTTTTCCTCAAATTTTTTATTTTTGCGTTATTTTTAAAGTTTCAAAATATGAGATCATAGCAACGAGCTGTGGGTTGTGGGCTGTGGATGGGAAATGTACGTGCTATTATTAAAAACAAAATTAAGAAGATATCACATTTATATTATTACTTTGAGAATTTTAATTTTGTTTAAATAAAAAATACAAAATCTGTTAAAAGTGTAGTAATGAGCTTCGAATACGTTTTAAATTGCTTAATATTTTATTCCAAGTTTTTTTTTTCTCATATTTTTATTTTATTTGTAATAATGCCTTCAAAATAAATTATACGGGAAACTTTTTCGTTTTCTTTTTTTTTGTTTAATGACTTATTTTAATAAATAAGGCTTTTCTTTTACTGATTTTTGTTTTTTTTTCTTTTGGTGTAAACGAGATATGATTAAATGTTAAAAAGTAAAATTAAATTTATTAATCAAAAATTTTATTTTTCCTTTATTTAAAAACAAATTGTCGATGTTTTTGTGTGTATTAATTTTCATTTTATTCTCAAAATCTTTTTCCTTTGTTGAAATGTTATAAAATTAATATGTTAACAAAAGGGAAAAACTTTTACCTTCCAAATTTGAATTATATACATACATATATAAGTGTACATTCATCAGTATGAAAGGTGCATGATACAACAAGTCAAAAGTATATGCGAAATTTCTTTTTCCTTTTTTGGTTAAAAGCGTATAATAATTTATTTTGATTACTTATTATTTCTCATGATGTACACATTTTACCGTAGATTTATGTTATTCATAAAAGAATGAAATTTTTAAAATTGGAAGAGGAAAAGAGAACATGTATGTATGTGAGTGCTAAAGTACTTCTGAACATTTTATAGAAATTATCATACAGATATCAAAGCTTAAAATTAATGGTTTTGAATTAAATTTTTTTTAATAATTTAAAAGCTGGAAAGAATAATGGATTTGCGATTTACTCTTTTTGGTTTTTTTTTCTTGGAATAAACAAAACGAATTGAGGAAAAAGAAAATAAATTGATTAAAATTAATATGAACGAGTATTCGAATTATTCTGTTTAAAACAAGTGAATTTGAATAAAGCATCTATGTTGGCATCCATATTGGCAAAAATAATGAGACATTTTAAAAGATTTGTTCTCATTCATTAACTTCTGGATTTTCTTTTTTCAGAGAAAATATTTTCAGTTTTCTTGTTAAACATTTTCAAGTGCCATTATCCTTGTCCTAATGCCTATTATCTAGATTTCTTTTATACGAGTGTTTATCAATTAACATATAGAAACGAAATACGTTTGTAGTTTGTTTGTATCAGTCTAATTTGGAAGATATCACGATTATGCCTATAAATTAATTTTAGCAAATAATTTTATTTTGATAAATACATTTTGTTTGTCTTCCTTTGTATTTCAATGATTTTATTTTGCTTTAGTACAAAAATACTTTCTATTTTACTTTGTTCACATACACATATACAGGTATATTGCTTACATTATCTACAAAAAAAATCTTTTGAAATATACGTATGAATGGATCTTATATGTACGTATGCACATGAATATGTGTGAATAAATTCTACGGCACAAGGAATTTTATTTATTTCAAGGATACTCATGCATTTTATCTGATTTCTTATATTTGAAAAGCAAATAATTTTCATAATTATTCAAATAAAATATATTTTATTTACTTACTTGTAAAGGAATTTAAATATCAAATTTTATAAATTTACATTAAATGAAAGAAAATATGAAAAAAAGAAAATGAAGATAATCATTTCCTTTAAATTAAATTAAATGTAAAAAATCAAAAATAGGTTTGTTTTTAAAACTGAAAAAATCTCATATGTCTTCATATATATAGGTACATGTTTTTTTCTAGATTTTTTCTTGTACAAATACATACATATATGAAATTGCAAATGTTATGTACAAAAATGCTTTATACGCTTGTATTTTTAAGAAAAATTTAATTAATGTAATTGAATTTAATTTCATAATTTTTAACAAAATAATTTGAAAAATTTTTTTTAATTTTTACATTTATAATTTATTTTTCTTTTACTGCAGATTCTGTGGAAAAAATGTAAATACACTTGAGAGAAAAAAAAAAGTTTGTTTTGGAAAAATAAGAAAATCATAATGAAAATTTGATGAAGTTATAATATGGATGAATTTAAAATTTTTTATCTTTTTTTTTTTTTTTTAATAATAAAATATCACGTAAGTATGTAGGGACATTGCATTACATTTACATTTAGAAATTCTTTCTATAGTTTTATTTCAAATATTTTTGTTTTTTAATCAAATATTTAATTTTCAATTTTATGTTTTTCATGTAATATTTTTTAAGTGCATAAAAATAGTGTTTGCTAAAAAACTAAAATTATTATTCAAATGTACTTTTTAGATTTAATGATATTTTTTTAAAATAATGTTTGATTTATTAAACAAATAAACGTATTTTTCTGCTTCATAACTATGTACTTAATACGTAATAGAAGACAAATCGCACTCTAATGGTAAATACTAAATGAGGAAAATAAAATTAAAGACATTATTGCAGTTTTATGCCTCTTTTTTTTAATTAATAAAATAAAATACCTTTGATAATGTGTTACACAAGGACATGTGAATCAAATTTCATCGATAATATGAAATTATATTATTGAATAAAAATTGAGTAAAATTTTTAAATTTACTGAATTTATTCTTCACACTTTCCATAATAACTTTTCCTACATCTTCTAATTTTTTGTCGTTGTCCTGTATTTTAAATTTTTTATGTATCAATATGCAAAGCTTAGATAAATCGTTTTGTTTATTCAATTGATTCATTTAAAGTATTATTGAAACTGAAAATGAAATGCTTAAGTGTACTTTTATTTATTCAATTGAATTTATAATACAAAAATTTAAATGTTTGCACATTTTAATTTGAAAATCATATTGTAAAATTGTGAGTTCCTGAGTATGAATTTTTAATTAATTTTTTTTGTTTTTTTTTTTTTAATATTTTGTATTGCTAAACACAGCGACAAAACAGAATATAAGAGATGTATTATTATTTTTTTTATTGAACTGAATATTTTTTCTAGCGAAGTAAAAAGTTTTTTGTATAACAATCGATAGAACACATGGATTAAGTAAATTTACAAGTATGAATAATTAAAAATAAAGAAACTTCAGATATTAAAAATAAAATGAAATAATAAAAAACATTTTCAATAGAGAAAATGTGAAAAATAAAAAACGAAAAAATAGAAAGAAAAAAATAGAATAACATTAAGTGGAATTTTTATGTCAGTATAAAAGCACAAGTGCATATCACATAGAATTTTACAAACACAAGAAAAACATATTGTGCTCTAAATTTATTTAAAAAAAAATAAAATAAAAAATAATACTGTGTAAAAGTAGAAAATAAAGGAAAAACAAATAATAAAAGAGGACTACATATTTCTCACTTTATAATTGAACAAAACAAATTACGATACTGGTTCAAGATTCTGGGATTAAATGAAAAAGTAAATATCAAAAACAGATGTTCTTTAATTATTACAAAGGATTTTATACGCGTATGAAAGGAAATACAGATATACGAAGGCTCTGTTTTATTTTCTATTTTATTTATGTGAAAAAAAAAAAACAACAAACATTTTCTTTTCAAGTTTTCCTTTGTGCTATTTACGCAATGCATTTATATCGATGCTGCAATTTTATAAATGATAATGTTCTTCATGTGTACATTTTCTATTATCTTTAAAGTTTCCAGATATATTCTTGAATTTTATAATTGAGAAGTTTACATATATTCATCTACATTTATATTTATGTGTGTATATTAAAATTTTGCTTTGTATATATAGTTAAAAAGAAAATTGTTGTTTTTTTTTTTTTAATTAAAACGATAGCAACATACATATATCACTGTACAAAGCACATAATTTTTTACGACTTTGTGTGTGTGTATATTTTACGTCATCTTTAACGGATTTTGAACAGAAAAATTTAAAAATACAATTTTTTTTTATTTTTCCTATTACCGTGTGCATGTAACGTGCCTTTTGATTTCAAAAAAAAAATTTTTTTTTGTATATTCCAAGCAAAAAAGAAAATTAAACATTGTTTAATAGAAGAAACTAAGTACAAGAAAAAAACTTTTGATGATTTGTATTTAACACTTTTCCTTTAAAGTGTTGAAATTAAAATTTTTAAAATAAAATTTTGTTTTTGAAAAATTTTTTGTGTCAAGGGAAATTCTTTATTTCGATTTATTTGAAAAAATTACACTATCAAGAAAAAGAAAGAATAAACGTAACTTTTTTCAAATAAAACTTGCTCTACTTTTTTACAATATACCGTAGAAATCTTAAAAGTTTTTATATACCTGTATACGTACGAATGTAAAAACATATGTATGCATGGAAAAATTTTCAGAAATCATTCAATAGTCTTAATGAGTAATCAAAAATTCCATATTTTTGGGCACCAAAGAAATTTGATTTAAAAGTGGTCTAATGATAATGAAGTTTGTAATGATATTTTAAAGCAGGAAAAATTTCAAATGGCGAAAAATAGATTTTTTCTTGGGTAACTCTTTATGTGTTTTTAATCAAATTACAAATTTTTGCTTTTATGCGTACATGTTTTAAAAAAATTATTTTTAAATATTAGATCAAAATTTTTTCAAATAGAAAAATATGAATGGTATCAGTTATTTAAATTTTCATCGCTTTTTTAGATTTTGTTTTTTCTCAAAATTAAATAAATAAATAAAAAAAAAAGAAGAAATGAATGAAAACAGATAATACTGAAATCCTGGTGCACTTAAGAAATTTTTTGGTCCCATTTGTATATATTTTCGTCCTTCAAAAATCTTTGACTCTCTTTATACCAATGCAACATCTATATAAAAGTGAGTACGTACATATTTATATAATGATATAATTATGTGATATATTTACATATTTATGTTCTTGTAAAAATGTTTCCAAAGATAAAGTTTTTAAACTTTCGGATATGTATTACACTCAAGAAGTTAGCATTTTTTTTTTGTTTTTGTCAAATACATTTGAATGTAATTCTATGACATGAGCACAATATGTAAATCTAAGTTCATGTCATTCTACTTTTTTTTTATCTTATTTGTGGGTCCAAAACAATATCTTTAAATTTATGTGTATTAAAATTTTTTACCATGAAACTTTAAATAATTTTTTTAGCTTATATGTACAGTGCATGTATAAAAATTTTATAAAACGATATTTTAACGTCATATAAAAAGATACTCATGAGATTTGAAATAAAAAGTACATTTTTTAAATTTTATTACCATTTAATCTGAACATTGAACTGTACAATGCAGAGAATTATACACATGTACATATGTATGTCGTAAATTGGTATAGTCATGATATGTACAGTCAATAGTATACGTTAAAAAATGACTTTATAAAATCGAAATAAATTCAAAATTATATTAAAGTGCTTTTAATATTTTTTTGTATGTTTTTATTTTTAATGACAAAAATATCCTGGAAGCATAGTAGAATATCACACAGGTTCATATTGTTTACGATGTGTTGCATACTCATATCCTTGAGGATTTTCTTTTCTTTTAATTTGGAAAATTTGATCATTACGAATATGATCAGTAAATAATTTCGTTTTGATATGACAACGGCAACATGTCTGGTGTTACTAAGATATTATAAACGAATGAATTACTCGAATTATTTCTTCTTATCAAATTTTTACTCCTTTCTACATTTATTCAGTTAGTTTTTCTCATAAGTTTTTCTCAGTTTTTAACCAAAAAATTTAATAATTCAGAATACCTATTTTTTATTATATTTACTTTTGATAACAGCTGAATTATTAGCATTATAAGAAGGTGAATAAAATATAAAATAAAAATACATGTAAGAAATATGTTATGTATTATCTATTTTTTATTTCTAAATAAACACATTTTTTACCACATCAATGAAAAAATTTATATTTTTATTTAAATATATTCAAAAATGAAAAAAATGTATAATATGTAGTAAAAAAAAAATGCCTAATAAGATATTACATAACAAAGGCGCGATTAAAATAATTTTTGTGTTTATCTGTTCGTAAAATAGATTGCCGTAACGGTTATTTTTATTTGTGTTCATCTTACAATTTTCTTTTTATTTATTTATTTTTTTTATTTTTACAAATTTACACAAATTTATCTATAAATTTGCCTGCAATATTTTTTTTTTCTATTCATTAGGGGCTATTTAAAACTCTTGAATAAATTCTTTCCTTATAGTCCTATTTTATATTTGTCTTTTGGGATGAATGAAAAAAAGAATAACATAAGTTAATGTTAAATCGGAGAATTAAACAAAATGTTAACAAAAAAAAAAAGTCTTTAAGACAAACAAAATATTTGACTCTATATGGTTGTTTGGTATTTTTTAGGTATTGTGTATGATAGAAATTAAAATTTATTTGTTTACGTACGTTTGTACATACTTACTTACATATGTACGTCCATACACATTTCAGGCAAAATATCCAGCTAAATAAACTAGTATGACTACATTTTGTCACGGGAAAATAAGTTTTCGTTTTCTTTTTTTACATTATGGAAAATCATGGGAAATGAATTTAGATAATTTTGTCACGAGAAAACAAATTTTTAGTTATTTTTACTACAAAAATCATGGCTAATGTGAAAATTCATTTTTTTTCAAAATAAAAAGAAAGTACATACATACATAAATACATATGTATTGAAATACACAATTTTAAGATTTAATTTTCGGACTTAAATATTCCAAAAAAAATTATTTTGCAATACCTATTTATTTTTATTTTTCTTTATTGATTTCTAACATTCACTAAGCAGATAAATGTAATCGTAAATCCTTGTTTTTATTTACTTTCTCTTACTTGTTGTCTTACATCTTATGGAAAATTTTTTGAAAAATTTATTTATTTAAAACGTTCAAGCAAAGTAATCAATTTGTACATGCAGTAAATACGTACAAGTATTTACATTTATTTTGTAGTTAAACTGTTCAAAATAGAAAATAAAAATTGGATTTAAATAAAATACAAAGTATACATTTTCCGAATTTTTCTTTTTTCTTACTAAAAATTGTTCGTTGTTAAAGTAATAACATGACCTGAATTTTAAATACAATACGTATACATAAAATGTACTAAAATATTTCAATGTATAATAAACATGGTTATGTTTGCCATACATTTCTACGAATCTTTATATTGCGAGTGTTGAATTAGATTAAAGCTGAAAAATGTTTGTGAAATAAAAAAAAATGGAAATTTTTTGTTCTACTTTATTTGCTCTTAAATTTTTTCAATGACCCTATAAAATTAATACATGTTTTTTTTTTCTTTTATAGAATGAACTTTTCATGGCAAATACATTTTTTTACTGAATTTAGTTGTATTACATTTGATATTGAAACTAATAAGATTTCTACATAATACCAGTAGACAAATTATTATCTTAGTATTTTTAAAAAAAAAAATTGAACAATTTGTCTGATGCTACATTATGTTATCCTTGGTTGTATGTATGTCCTAAAATGAAAAATGAGCAATTTTCTTTACGTGAAAAATTGAATCAAATCAAATTTCATAGAATTTTTTCCAGGTCAATGATTTAATCATAAAAATAGGAAATTAAAAAGAAAATATAAAGTAGAAAATTTTACAAAAGAAAAGACAATGAATTGTATTAAATTTTTTTTAAAACTATTTTTCCTTCAATTTTCTTACATAAGTAAAAAACAGAAAAATTACGTTCGTAGTTATAAACACGTATTAGTGATGAATCACATTCCATGATGAGTTTTATTCCAGACAACAGAGTTTCCTTTAAATTTTTCTTCAAATTCAAGAAAAAAGAAAGGAAAATAGAAAAAAAAATAGGTATTAGAATTCAGACTTCAGAAAAATAAAATTTCAAATATTTTTAACGAATTTAATTACATTAAAGTAAAACAGATTTATTTAAAAATGTGATCAAGGTTTATTTAGTAAGAGATGGTATAAAAAGCCTTAAATCGACTGCAGAAATAAATTTGAATTAAAGATAAAATGCATACACAGAATAATAAAAAAATAAATAAAAATAAATAAAACACAAATACACCTTCTTATAAGAAACATGATCAGTAGAAGATATAAATTTACGTATGTATGTATTGCTAAACAGTCTCATTCCACCCACATTCCACCAACTATACATAATGAGTACATTTTTAGAAGAAAAAGGAAAAAAAAAATTAGAATGGACAGTTCATAAAAAACAATAAACCTCTTATTTAAAGATGAAAAGGAAAAGTATAATGATAAAAGGCAAAATAAAAGCAAAACAAAAGAAAAATTAACAAAGAAGACAATGGAAAAAAAATGAAAGAGAAAATTTTATTATTATTAGTTTTTTTTTTTTTTTTGTGATACTTCAGTTTTAATAGAATATCCTTTCGGGCTACATACAACACAAAATGTGCATGCTACTTATATACTTATTATTGTTTTATTGTACAGTAGATTACTACTGTTCGTTATGATATGACTGCTTTATTTAGCTTTTCGATTAATGGCGTTGACGTGCCTTATTGCCTTTTGACCTTTCGTATCATTCTCATGTTCTTTTGTTTTTTCTTTATGCTAGTGTAATGTAACGATTCTTTTTTTTTTCATTTCAAAAAATGAAAAAAATCAGGGTTCTTTTCGCTCTAACTGAAACAAATTAGTAATCAATTTCACTTATACCCTTGAAGTTTTATAACAAGACAGTTGATTATATGAATGTACATTTCATAGTGCATACGCACAATATTCATCTGTGTATACGAAAAAATATAAATGACAACAATAAGATACGATATGTAATATACTGTGAATAAAGGATAATAACATTTTCTTGTTATTTTGAAAGTTTTTTTGTGGGCGAATATTTATATGCACACATTATATTGAATGGCATGTCATCACTGTAAGCAATTTGAGTAAATGAAAAGCATACATTTACAAAGAAAATCTATTCAAATTTATGTGTATTGAACTTGTGAAAATGATTTTCTTTTTTTTCTTGTTTTTTTTTTTTTTTTTGTATTTTATGAAAAATGGAAATAAATGTAGAAAAGAACAAATTCATTAGATAAATCGTAATTATAATAATCAGATATGAAAATAAGAAGAATTCTCTAAAATTTTCCAGTTGATGTTTTTGTTAAAAAATCTAAATTTTAATTAAAATTAAAATTTCATAATTTTCATACCGTACTTTAATTAGGTACGCTTATGTCACTACAAAAATAAATTGTTTAAGCATAAACTGTCCCAACATGAAATTTCAAAACAAAACAATCTGTTTTATTCAATTTCCTGAAAATTTCAATTAATTTTCAATTTTTCCATCTCAATTGAATTTGACATTTTTCAAATTAGACGCTGTATAAAATTTACATTCTTTGAATTATTGATATTTTATGCCTATATATACACGTATGTACAAACATATGTATGTACCTAAGTGCCTTTTATTTTTCGCAATTTAATTTTTTCCTTTTTTTTTTTTTTTCTTGATGAAAATTCATACAAATACAATTAATATAATTAATTAAAATTAAATTCAACTTTCATAAACAGAAAATTTAATAATGATTTAATAATTGAGTATTTTTACCTTCAATAAATCAATTTCAGGTAAATATTTTTTATATACCTATATACACTTAACCATACATAATTGCATGTATGTATATGTACATATGTATATGTATGTTTAATGGATTTTTTTCAATTTTCAATTTTCCTTTGAATTGCATATGTATGTATGTGTTCACTTGACATACATCTCAATATATAAGGATATTATAGTAGGTTTGAAGTGTACATTTAAATTTAATTTTCTAATTTTCTATGAGACAAAAAAAAAACTGTATAGCTTACATTTACTTCTACTATTAAATAAAATCCTTGTTTATTACCAATGTTAATTAGGATTCTTATTTTCTTGTGTTTTCATATCTATGTACATACCATAAACATGTGAAAACAGTATAATTACAATATAATCACAAAAAATACAATGCTTTGATTCATTGTAGATATCATTTAGCATGTATCGTGCATATCTGTTTGATTGTGTAATTTTCTTTCATACACATATTCTGTCTTGTATTTATGTGTATATATATACGTACGTAAATACTCAATTTTTTTTTTTCATTCAGAATTATTTACTATTTTTATATACATACCAAATTGTACACATTGTAATATATTCAAAGTACATTCACATACAGGAGATCTTAATCCTAATTTAGAACAATCAAACGAGTACAGGAAATGAAAAAGAAAAAGCACAAATGAATAAAAAAGAAACAAATAGAATAAAATATAATTACGATTATGAAGAATTACAAGTAAATTCATGGAAGAAATCATAAAATGCTGTTAACATGAACATATTCATATGTATGTGTATCATATTCATGGAAAACTCAATTAATTTGAAAATTAGGTCAGAAAAATAAGTTTGTGTTTTTTATATTATGCTGATACTAAACAAAAAGACACAGAATTGAAAGGACCCATGTAAGTAACCATTAAGAATTTTTTGAGGACGTTTAACACAATATTACGTAAATTATACATACTCGTATGTACACACGTTACATTATAAATTATTATAATGATGATGGTGAAAATGATGATTGTACACTTATGGTTGTATGTACTTAAATTAGTATCCATGCGCTTGTACACAATACATACTTCAAGGATCAAATAATTTTCTTAATATGTGGGTTACAGACTCTATTTGAGTCAATGTTAAGATCAGCAAATGAATGAAAGACATTTTACATGAAAATTTCATTTAATTTTTCATTTTTCTATTATTATATTGGAATTGAGAGTTGGAAAAGAGAGACAAAAATTTTACAAATTACAAAGAAATCTGTTTTTGCTTCTTTTTTACTCTTCGTAATAAAATTCTGAAATTCTAAATTTATAAGTCATTTTCATCTAAAATCCAGTCGTCTGTTATTTTTATATAATTCTTTTTGGTTTCAAAAACCAAAATACCTACCCAATAAAAAAATTAATTCCAAGTTTATATATGTATACATGCAAATACCAAGAATCAAAGAAAAAATTATGAGAACGTGTTATATTCGTGTACAATATATATGTATGTCTACGTTTGTGTACGCACGTGGTATTCACGTATGTATACATGTATCTTGTTTATTTAATAATACTTTTAAATAACATTTTACCTTTAATGTTCTTCTTTTCTCCTATTTTTAAATTTCAAACAAATTTTCCTTTTTTTTTTAAACGGATTTAAGTTGTTGTTAAGCAAACATTTTTTGCAAACTTTTACATTGTTACTGCATGATTATACCACATTGTACGTTACATGTGATTTATTATCTTCCATTTACATTCATAAATACTTACATGAATACGAATATTCAGATTTTGTTCTGTAAATCATTTAAATATAAACGTACCTTGGTAACCTGTTATAATGATATCAATTTTCTTTTCGCAATAATTCGATTTGTAGTATTTAAATTTTATCAGACTGATTACAAATTAATGTATATACATGGAATATAGAGATGCTTATATGTTAATTTTTATTTAAAAGAGAAGAAAAAATGAAGGACGGGTGAAAAGGAAATGAAGGAGAACGGGTGGGAAATTCATGAATTTATTATTAAAAAATTTAAATGAAAATGTTTCGTAATTTATTATCAATTTGTATTTTTCCATTTTTTTTTTTAATAATCAGTTACATATAAGTATATGAATTAAAAGGTAAATCTCTGCTATCTAATTTTTATTAATAATAATTTAAAAGATTCTGATAAAAAATTATATATAATAATTAAATAAAGTTGTTTTAATTCATTAAAATATTTATAAATATAAAATACAGAAAATATACTCAATAATAAATTTGGAATATATAATTTATCAGAATTTTCATGTTGCATTGCAGCACGATGTTCACTTTTAATCACATGTACATAAACACTATCTGAGTCTGTAAATATACAAAAAAAAAAAAAAAAATGAAAAAAAAAACGAATGAATGTAAAAATGGAAATTAAGTTTGAGCTAATTAAAAAATTGAATGTTTCGCGTGAAGTGAAATATTGAAAATGAGAATCCAATGACAAAAACAATAAAATGGATCGGAATTATATGTATGTATGTATGTAAATATTCAATGAAACACATATCGTTGTGTTATAAAATTGTGAAATTTCAATAATTTATAAATAAAATAATTAAAAAAGAGCTTTTATTTCAAAAATTTAATATAGGAAATGCATCGATATACTTCCCAATGCGCACACAAAAACAAATATGAATTACAATGGATATGGTATTTGTGCTGGTGATCATAAAAAATATATTTTGTTCATAAGCTTTGTTTTATTAACTAAAAACAAGAAAGAAAAAACTCTGTTTAATACAAATATCAAAAGATAATTAACAATTGAGTGTAACAATTGGAAATTTATTTATGATAATAATAAAAATAATTAAATCACATAGAATTTCCCGGCCTTCATAGACAACAGTGAAGAATAACAGAGAGCGTATCAATTTTATCTGTGTAGGTATTTCGGAATTTTGAATAAACAAAATTACATAATTTAATTTTTAGAAAATTGTTACATTTTAATTTTTATTAATATATATCGCTGTTATATTTTTAATTAATTAATTTTCAAAATAAACGATGAATGTGTTTCATTGAGTATTAAAAAAAAATTTAAAACCAAATAAAATTGGTTGATTGTCATCTTAATAAAGAAATGAAAAACTTTCTAACCGACATTTACAAAACATAATAAGGACAAGTGATCACATTGAGATTAATCAACAGGTACGTGCTATGTAATACATTGAATGTGTTCGGTATAATGAGGATTAATGAAAAATTTGTTAAAATTATGTAACAGATTAGTGTGAAAATATCCTTGAGAGATTTATCATGAAATATTGAATAATTTAAATCTGTCAAGAAAAATTAAAAGACTTAATTAATTAGGTATGAAAAATTGATAAAAAGCGTATAAGGGCACGAAGTCTACTTACTACTTCCAACAATTGTAAGTAATCCAAATGGTAGCATGTATTCCAGCCACATTTCACTACATTTAGATTATTTAAATTTTATAATCACAATTAGATCTATTAGAGCATTTAATTTTAAATTGAAGGGGGATTTTATTTTATTTTATTTATTTTTTATTTTGTTGTTGATTTCATTTTCCTTTTCTACACAACCATTTGTACCCTTTTACACATTTTTTTCTCACTTATTTACTGACGTTACATATTTTCATAAATCATCGCAGAAATTAAATATTTCATTTTGTTAAATTGAATATTCGACAACCACATAATTATACCACTGTCCACCCTTCTAATGCATCTCATCAAATGTTTTGTATAACACACTTTTCTTTACAAAGTAATTTACAACACTTTTGAGTTTTTATAAAAATTTTGTAATTTTATGAATTTTTATGAAATTATGTTAAAGTGTGCTTGTATGTTGATAGCATAATTTCGTATCTCATTTATCAAAATGAAAATGTTCGCTACAGCAACTGCAGCAAGAACAGCAAGTTGAAGCTGTGATATAGTCATCAACATTGATGTACCATTTTCTACGTATACGTACACTGAAAATCTTTTGAAAAATCTGAATTTATTGTCGTGTATAATTTTTTCGACGTATCATTAATTTTAACACCATTGTCAGTAACATTGATGTGTTGTATATCATTATTATATCGATGCTAATAAATTAAAGTTTTTGTCATTATTTTGTTTTTTTTTTTTTGCTTTTCATACATTATTAAATTATCAAATGAAAAATTCAACAAAAATTTCTTTTATATTCAATTAATTCGATAATGATAAACTGAATTGGATTTGTCAGTTGTCACACACAATTAAGCATATCAAATATTGATCAATTATTCAATTTTACATACATACATATGTAGAGGTTTTTGTGCATTGTTTCTGTTTTATATTGTGTGTAATATTCAAGTTCCACTTTTATGTAACCGACAACAATCTATTTTTTTCACCTGACACAATTCATATACAATTTATAAGCTCATAAATTTTAAAAATGAATTAAAAATAGAACATTTTTCCGTGCTTCTTGATTTTTTAACTGAATTTTCTTTTAAATTTTCTGATTTTTCACGCACACATATTCACTTCGCAATTGAAATTCGATACAAAAAAAAAAACCATAAACTTTAAAAAATTAAATTTATTAAAATTTGTTTTTTTAATTACCTATCCTTCCTAGCATTTGATTATTATGATGTAAGCAAATATTGTAACAAGACTCAGAAATTATTCTTTTTTTGTATCCTCGAAATTTGTTATAAAATATTTTATAATACAGTGTACAGCCACTTTCAATGAAAATTTATTTGCAACTGAAATAATTTCTTTTATTTCTTTATTCGTATACACAAGATTTTGCGCACTGTCACATATAAACAATTTTTATTTATTTATTCAAAACTGTTCCATTTTTCGTTAACGTTGAAATATACTGAAATAACTAGAAAATAAAATTTTTCAAAAAAAGAAAAAAAAAAAGTTTGAAAAGTGTAGGAATTTATGGAAATTCAAATAAGTATAAATATTGGTAACAGTTTTTTTTCTGAAAAATTTTCATTAGTAATTGAAGAGCATTAATTTTTGCAAATAATTTAACAATAGGTTTGTCGTTCAAAAAACATAAGTGCATTAGAATAATCAATTTAGAATTGAAAAATGTATTTTTCCTCAAAATAGAAGACAATAATAATTAGTAAAATGTTAAAAATCGAAATATTCATAAAATAAGAGAATAAAATATGCACTAGCGAAGAGAATTAAAAATCATTGTCGAATGTTTTAAAAAACAATCAAAACAACTGGTATAAATAAAATTATTAAACTAAATTCTAGAGGATTATCATTTTCGAAAAAAAAAATTTTTTTTTGTTTTTCTTGTAAAAATTTTTCTTTTAAAAAATTTAGGGAAGAAAAAAAATTTAAAATGAAATTTGTAATAATTTAAAAGATCAATTGAATCGGATTTGAGGCAAATGTATCGTAATTTTTTCTAAAATTATATTCAACAAATATTTTTTATTTCGCTTGTGAAAATTGAAAATTTTGATTTTTTTTTTTTTGTGTTAATTTTGCTTTATTTTTACCATATTCGAATATTTTAAAATTTTTAATCACTTATTTCATAACGATTTCCCAATAATCATTGTTTTAAAATTTGAATTTGTTACAACTTTTGTTTAAAAAAAAAAATCATTTCATCATATAAATCAGATTTTATTCGTAACATCCATTTATATCACCTACCCGAGGTATAACTATGTACATATATGTATGTATCAGTACATTATTGCATGCAATAAAAACATCACATAAAATAAAATAATATCAAAATATGTAAAATGAAATACAAATTTGTTAGATTTACGTTACATGTAATTTGTTTTTTTTTTAGAGCATGAAAATTCAACGCTTAAAAGTTATAACAAAAGGTTTATTAGATTTGTTTTTTTTTTTGTTTTACTTTTTAAATAAATTTTATGTCGATATAAATTATTGTAATGTACGAAATATGCAAATATACACAGATATAGTACATTCAAACGCATACGGTGTTATTTGTGTACAAGAGATTAGTATTCTCTAAACACATTGAAGTTATTTTGAAAACAAAAAAAGTAAATTTCATAGAAAAAAAATCATGAAAATAACTAAATGCAGTTTTGCGTGAATAGAAACACTTTAAAATTGTTATTCAATGTACAAGAGTACATTTTCAATATATACGTACCTACATGAACGCTACGTAATTTTACGTGTTTATTTCATTTATTGTTCAATTTAGCCTCATGTATTAATCCTACACCACCCCATCAGCAGAGTCCTAAACCCAAATTATTTATGCATTAAAATAGTAAATACAGTCCATATATGTACATAGATGTATGTGTATGTAGGAAAACCTCTATAATATGCATCACATATGTATGTTTTGCCACACATGTTATAAAAATGTGTTTTATAGTTGAACGATACAATCACAAAAATTTTATGCCTCAAGTAATTTTTTATGTGTTAATTTGTGATTTTTGTTTATGTACACATACAAACATGTACATACATATATACATAATTTATGTGTACAGATTGTATAAAAGGGTACAACTTGTAATACAAAATCCTGTTGAGGATTCAAATTTAAATCGATGTGTGCATACGTATGTATGTAGAAATGACGTGTGTATAATGCATATTTTGTCCGTATGTTGTATGTCAATTTTTTTAGCTTTTATTTATATTTATTTTCGTGGTGTTTGAGTACCATGCAATCATTTTTTATTACTTATTTTGTCAATGCATTTGTTACCTACATATGTATATCGCCTAAATTAACTGATATAATTCATTTTATTTTAGGAAAAATGTTTATTTATTTTTTTAAGTAAATTCCTTTTATTCACGAATTTATTTCATTTAGTAATTTTTAATTTTGGTTTTTTTGTTTTTTTCTTTTAAATTTAAATGTGAAAATAATGTTAGAATAATTAACGAATTCAATTCAATTTAGGATTGATGTATTTGAATGTTTCACGAATAAATTTCGTTCTATTCATTAATTCTTTTTTTTTTTATTCATTTATTTTGTGTGGAAAAATATCTAAATAATATCTAATTTAAAGAAAAACAAAATATTTTTTAGAGTTTACATACAAAATAAAATTATACTCTGTACATTAATTATATGCACTCAAGGCCTTATGTATGATTTCACATCGTTGTACATACATATGTTGATATTTAAAATGTCCATCTGATTTGCATAAAAATTTTAAGAATTATGATAATACTGCTTGTGAAACATTTTAATTATGAGCTAATGAACAAGATCCATATGTATAATTCCTACAGATATCTTTTTGTGTTGGTCCTTCCATTTTCTCTTAGTTTATCTTATCTACGTATTGAATACAAAAAAAAAAAAAAAAAAAATGTTTTTTCAGGTAACAGAATTTTCAACTGCAATATTTCAACTTCAAATGCCAAAAATCCAAAAACACATAAAATCATCATGTATGTACATACATACAAAAATAAACAATTAAAATTTGTTATTCTTCTTGTTTTTTGTTTTTTTTTTTTTTTTTGCCTTTATCACGTTGAAATTGTTAACAGTTTATAAATCGGATCACGTAATCTAAACGTGATATTAAAAAATATGTTGGACATGAAAATGCATATTAAAAATGGAAATAAATGAAAATATGAAAATTTACTAAACAAATATTATTTTGAATGCATTTTAGATGTTACGTTTTTTAAATTTGTTTTTCCGAGTTATTTTGTTAAAATCCATTATTTCTACGATTTGAAAAAAAATAAAAATAAAAATAAAATAATTTTTTGTTTTTTTAATAAATTTCTAGTGGGTGTTGGATATGTTGTTGTTTTGTATAAAATACGTGTGTATTCGTTTTTTTTCTTTTTTTACGTATGTATTTAAAATGAAAAACGAAAATTTAAATTGTGTCGGTATGAAAAGTGTTAACTATTTCATTTCTAATTTTTTTTACAATGCAATTTCTTAAAGATATTTAAATTACACGTAAGTAAAAATATCAATAATTTGTTACATAAATTCAAAAGGAAATACAGAATATTTTTGCCTTTACAATACATGTGCGTGTATGTCTATTCATTTGACTAAATGCAAGACTGCATGACATACTAAGTACATCGCATGCTACACCCTTTTATTAAAATTTTTATTTTACATATATATTTTCATATGTAAATTACATATCTTTTTTAGTTTTCTGCACACTTTTACAGAATTTTTTTGTCAGAAGAAAAAATCATTACAATCCTAAAAGCTTAGTTATCAATTTATTGAATAGTTCTGATATTTTGGTATTTATACTGTAAATTTTTTTAGAAAAGAAAAAAATTCTCCATATTTGAATTTCAGTATCGTATTTATGAGTATGTTGTTACGTTGTCCTTTCTAAGCATATCTTTCAATATTTTTTGAGCAGTATCTTCAAATTTTCTACTGTAGTTTTAATCGAAATAAAAAACAGAAAAGAAAACTTATTGTATCTGGTGAAACTGGGTATGCGGTTTTTAAGATAACAGAGAATGAAAATTGCAAACACACAAATAAAGATAAAAAGGGCAAAAAAAAAAAGTTTAACCAAATAAAAAATCAGAAAAACAAAAAAATGTAACATCTATAGAAATGAGAAGAGCAAACTTATCGTTATCAACATTTTAACGTTCAATTTTTTTATCATTTTTTTATATGAAATTACAAAACTGTGGTTATTGTCCCTCATAAAGAACACAGAACTGTTTAATTGTAGAAACAAAATACAAGAAAATACCACACGACAATACGTATTGGAAGAAAATTTAAACAGCAATGTGAAAGGATACAAAACGAAAAATGTGTAAAGGACGACAATGTTGAATTTTTTTATTTTGCTTAAAAGTAGTACAAATACAAGCAAGTACAAAAATAGGAACGTACTTGGTACATGTGTCTGAAATTCACTTTTATCGCTAGACGTTTGGTATTGAACAATTTTTGTGTCATTTTTTTTCTACAAACACCATAATCATGAATTTATTATGAACGCCTTCTATTTTCCTTGCAGTTTCTTTTCGGTTTATGTTTTGATTGTTATGAGAAATTGGACATCAACATTGAAATTTCTATTTCGAATGAATAGTAAATAGCAATAGATACTGATTACTGATATTAGAGAGTACATTTAAACTACTAGAGTAACTAGAAAATGCTTCCCATCTTCTTTGATTAATAAAATTACGTACAAGGCACAAAAACTAAGACAAAAGGACAACAAAGTGAAGTGGATACAATAAATTTATTCAAAAACCAAAAAGTTCTGATTTACAAAATATGTAAATTCAAAACACACCTTGCATAATCGATAGACGTGTTTGCGTTGCTCATTATGTAAAACACTCGTATGTGTGTAGTTCACTGATTAATTATATTTGTTTGAATGAAGAACGTGACTTTGAATACAGTCTATCTACACACAAACTTTTTAATGAATACTTTACATCTTTCACAGATCCTTTAAATCTTTCCTAACAACATGTAAGAATTTTTTCATATTTTCCCATCCTTGAACGTAATTATTTTTAGTTTTAGTTTTACGAACAACCCAACTATGCTAACGACTATAATAGTTCATCTAGCAACTAAGAAAAACATCTTTACATTGTGTTTTGCATACACTCATGTGTACTTTCCAATTTCTTAATTCCTTATCATACCTGGTATTATGTGAATTTGTGTTGTAAAGTGTAAAATAAAAGTATTGAATAAGAAAATCGTAAATCAAGCATAATCAAAAAGTTATGATGAAAGTTTTCGTCAATCACAATAAGAAACAAGGAGACATTGTTACTCATAGCTCGTAAATTACTTGTGTAACAATGCGTGGGAATATGTGAATTAATATTCATGTGATGTATGTACTCGAGAAACAAATCTTAAATAAATTTCACAGCAAATTAATTTTACACTAATTTAAATACGAAATGAAAGTGTGTTTTGTAAGCAAAATAAGTTTGTAATTTTAAATTTATTTTATGTCTTATTTTATACTTGAAGGGTTTTCAAGCGTCTACATGAACAAAAATTTTCACAATTTTAATGTTAGATTGGAAAATTATGTAATGTCATCTTAGTTAACTTACAAATATTTTCAAAAAAAATTCATACTTTTTCCATTATTAATCAAGACCATAATAATTATTTCTATCGAAATCTTCAATACCTCAAGAAGTCCAGCTTAAGGTTTCTACAAAAAAAAAATACTGTATAGTTTTTTCTTATATTCTCCACTAGATCAGTACATTTTAAAATGTCCTCGTAACTTTCATTTAGCTAAATTAAATCAAGTTAATGTAAAATTTACCATAAAAAAAGAAAATAAACAATGAAAATGAAAACAAAAATTGAATTATAAAAATTGAATGAATACATACATAATCATTAATTTTTTTTCGATATAAACAGGAATAACTCATAAAAACGTAAATGTAAAAAATTTTCAGTGGTATGCTCATAAAAATACGTGTTTGCTTATGTACACTGTGTTCTTTATGAATTTTCAACTCATTTATATTTGACCATATTTTATTTTATTATCTGTAAAAAGCATAAGCAAAATAACATAAAAAAATAAATTACGTTCATATAAGCCAAAAAGCATAGAATTATGAGGATATGTGTTTTTTAACATTTACGTATAAAGTTTAGCAGAAAAACAACTTGTACGGCTGTACAAGAATACACAGATATTCGTACACGTATGAGTTCAAGCGTAATAAAAAAAGAAGAATATTTTCAATGTTGGAAAATTTCTTCTAAAAACGACGTTCACCTATATACGTATACCATCGCATGTATTTATGGATTTTTATTGAATTATTTTTTTTTTACTTTGTTACGAATTTTTTTTTATTTTGTTCTTAAATTTGTACAGATAATTAATATTATAATTCAACAATATAAACATTTTCAATATAAACGTTTTTTAACATTTTCAATTTTTTACTCTTTCTTGTATCTGTTTTTATAGAAATTTATTAATACAATTACCAAAACTTCAAATTTATTATTTTTTAATAATATATTCAAGAGATTAGAAGCATCTACATGAACACCCTATATGGTTTTCCTTAGGTCCTTATTATCGAAAACAACAACTTGAATAGATTCCTTAAAGTAAAAGTGGAGCTAGAGGGTATTGAAAACATTTTTTAATCGTACCAGTATGTCGTTGATACAGGATGTGTTTGTAAATTCAAAACAGAAAAGAAATAAAATAAAATTACCCGTACTTTATCCTGTAAACCAAATAATATCAAAGATCAAAAGATAACTTTATAGTTGAAAACTTTTAAAATATTAAAATCATATACATATGAACTTTTTTGTATATTCAATAAAAATTTACATTCGTTTGTGATGTTTACATTAGGATTTTTTTTTTTTTTAATTTTCACTAGTAAAAATATGTAGAAAAAAAAACACTGAAAAATGATAATTTATTTGCATACAAAGTATAATATCATTGAAAATGTTTAAGTAAAAAGCTTTTTAAAAATCTGTTTACTCATAACAAATATACAGTGTTAGATAAAACTTTTAAATCAAACGTTAAATATATGTACATATATACAAAAAATGTATTTGTTATGCGAAATGAGTTTTATTTGTGCAATGCATTTTGAAATCCTTTAAAATCTTGGTTGTGTATCATTTTATACAGAATTTTTGCATAATAAAAAAAAAATGATATCACAATTTTTACATACATACATTTAGGGTCTTTCGATTCATTTGAATACACACAAACATATATATGTACATGTGATATTCAAATCTATTTTTAGTTTTCACTGTATTTAGTGTTTTGGTTTTCATTCATTTTCGATTTAGTTTTTATTTATTAAATTTTTAATATAAACAAAAAACAAAAGTTTTGGAATAAAAACTAATGTTAAACATGTATGTAGAATAAACTGTTTCAATTTTATGTTTTTGTTTTATCAGCCCTTTGAAGTATATGCTTTTATTTTAATTTCAATTAAAAACTTTTCAACTTGCATTAAGAGTAAAGTTTTCACATGTACACATACTAATTTTGTGTTTTTGCTTGAATTTTCATAACATATGACTTTGTACGAACATTTTTTCAAGCATTTTCATTTTTTATTTTCATTTTGTAAAGATCAAAATATTATGTAGATTTTTCGTAAATTAATTTTTCAAAATGTAAATAATTCCAGGAAAATTAATGCAAAATATCATTTTAAAACGTTTATAATTTTTAATTGAATTAAAAGGAAGAAAAACTAGTTTTCACTTAGGCAAACACATTATATGTATACATAATCTATGATCTGTCCAATGATTACACGCAATTAAGGCCTTATGGGAGTACTTATGTATATATGTATATGTTTTGTCTATCAGAGTATAAGTTTTTTTTTTTAAATTATGTATTGCATCAAGGGCTTTTCATAGTCTTCTAAAAAAAAAAAAATTTTCCAAATATGTACAACCAATTACAAAAATTAGTCAACAATATTTTTCACACTTCAATTAAAAGACAAAAATGAAAAAAAAAAAATAAACATTATCTAATTTTCATCTCTCGGTTGACCCTTGTAAAATTAAAAAAAAAAAAATAAAATTCTTTAATGTAAAATGACGTTAGAAAATTTTTTTACTTCTTTAATTTTAAATAAATATTTAAATTTGTTCGTGTTACAAATTAAATTTAATTTGTATTTAATCACGTGTAAATGTTTACAATACTACATTATTAGCAACCATTTATAGGGATTCTTATGATTATAAGGAAAATGAATATAAAAGAAAATTGAAAGATATAATTAACGAATTATCTAGATATTTAGTCTTCTTTTATAGAATTTGGTTCTTTTCTTGTTTTTTTAAATATTTAGGACTTAATTATTCCAGTATTTGAAAAAAAAAAGTTTCTTCCTTAATTAAAAACTTTATCCCATAGATATCCTTGCGTATATTTCGAATAATTTTCTTTTGAATTAATTCGCTCAGAAAAGCAGAAAAAATAAAAGTACATTGAAAAAAAATTGCTTTATTTATTATTTAGATCATGTATAACCAGGATATAAGATATACCACAAGGATATATGATTTTTAGTAGACAGTCTTCCAATATTTCATGTAAAAGCATACAATTTTGGACTAATTTGAATGTCTCGTGAGGTAGGAATATATAATTAAAATTTATGAAAATACGTTCAACTACCAGTTAAAACACAAAATTATTTAAAATAAAAATAAATGTACGAATGAAAATAGCCATAAAATTGATTGAATATTCCGAAGTTGACTTTATAAATGATGCAAAACTCATGTTTATAAGTGAAAAATATTATGTTCTCCTTATCCTTCTTCACTGGATATTTTTTTTAAAAAAAATAAATTATCAAGATATTGTTCATCTCAGTAACGACGCATCTGTTAAATTTATATACAAATTTAGGTTTTGTACACTTTATTTTCCGCTATACGAAATTTATTGGAAATAAAAATGCATTATATTTTTCATGGATCTGTGTACAAAGTTAAATTTATGCTTACATATCTAATCAAAAAAGATTTCCATCTTTACATTTTCAATTGAAAAAATGAAATTTATATTAAAACAGGAAAATTGAAAATTCATTGTGTCGATGATACATCAATATTTCGATGCGGTTATTAGAGATTGAAAATTTATAATAGAAATACGTGGGTAAACTTTTATTATTTTACATAAAATATACCACATGCATGAATTTTATTATTTTGTCTGAAATGTGTCATGTCATATCGTAATTGTTCCCAAAAAAAAAAAAAAAAAAAAAAAAAAAAAAAAAAAAAATTAAAATTGATTTTTCCCAACTACAAGACAAACATGAGTGTTAAGTAGGACATGTTTACACAGTGACGTGTAGTATAAACGGTTTTTCTGCCATATTTTAGATATCTCATTAACATTGGAAAAATCGAACATGGATTTTATCGGATCCTAGATTTTATCTAGGATAATTTTAAAAGCATTATTCGAAAATAGATAGAAATTGATAAAGGAAATTCAGCTCGGATCGTGTAAATTCATAAAAAAGTAGAAATTTTGTTTTCATTTCTGATAATTTTAATTTTTTGTCGAAATAAAAAAAGTGAAAATAATTAACGATAGAAATTTAAGTTATTACAAGATAACAGAATTAAATACACACAATAAAAACTTTTTAAAAAATGTTCAAGTTAGGTTCATAATTTATTTTTTATGTTGTCCTGACCAAAAATTAGTTAACATAGTAGTCCGTTGTTAAAGTGAAAATTCAGTATACAAATAATAAAAAAATTTACTTTGATACATTATTACTTTTTTCTTCCAAAACAAAATGCATTTAAATTTTTTCTTCTAAATAGTGAAAAAAAAAATAAAATAAAAAGAAAATGATAAAAGAAACTTTACAAAACAAATATACAAACCAAAATAAAAACGGTGCTAAAATTACTTACTATGGCGGTTTGTTTATTATTCTAAATTAGAAAATTTAACAAAAAGTTTTTTGTTCTCTTCCATTTTTTTTCTTGGAGTTTTATAGTCATGCATATTTATTTGCCCGTTAACTTTATATTTATTTTTTTGAGATCTTTTGTATTTAAAGTGTGTTTTATTTTTATCTTTTTTTTTCGTTTTTTTTAATGTCTCATTTACTATCAAGTAAATATTGTACAAGGTCATAGAGAGCAAAACAAAAAGCTGGAAAATCATATTCAAAAAATTGAATGAAAATAACCACATTATAGCACTTTATTTTATGAGCAGATAAAAAATACGAAACATTTTTATATCGATAATAATGGTTTCTGTTTTTTGTTTTTTTTAAATGTAGTTTTTTTTTAGGTTCTACTTTAGATACTTTCCCGGAAGTATCCAAATGATACGTTGTTTACTTAAGGCAGATGATATCACTCTTGAATTTACTTGGTTCAAATCACATTTCTGTATCAAGGGTTTTTTTTTATGATTTGTAAAATAAGTAAAAATAAAAATGGTTAAAATTAAAAAAAAAAAAAATTAAAAAAAGGACGAAAAATAAATTGTAATATTTTCTAAAAATTTTCATTATAACATTGTAGCTAGAACCATTTTTTGATTTGTTTGTACACATTACATGTAATGTGTTAGCGAATGTGTGTGTGTGTGTTTAAGTGAAACATTTATTTGTGTAATTTGTTCATTTTACTGTATTTGTATCCGATTGTAATAAAAATTCGCTTAATTTTATTACGAACAATTTTCTATTTTAAAAAACATTTCTACAATTTTGTGTTTATGGTTTTATTTTGTTTGTTTTTATTATAATACGATTCATTATGATCACTTAGAAAAGTTTTTCCATTTAGTTTATGTTTTTATTTAATTTTTTTTTTTTTTTAAAGTGAAAAAGAAAAAGAAAATCGTTTTGACAATTTATTCGTTAATTTAAATATTTATGTAAATTTTTGAATTAGTTTGATGGTTTTTGTTTTGTAACTAACCACCATTTTTGAAATGGGGTTGAAAACGAAAAACTAAAATGTATAGTTTAAACACAATTATTCGATTAGCAAAAGCGCAAGCAAAGTTCGTCCGCGAATTTCACAACAGGAAAATTGAAATTAGCTCTAACGAAATAAAACTAGATCGACGAAAAATTAGTTGTCGCCTCATAAGGCAGTTTTCGTAGAAAAATACATGCTTTCAAGTTTTTACGCAATTTTTTTTACATTAGTAATGTGGTAGTTTGTAAGTAATCTATAAAAAAATCTCGATAAATTTTCACGCGAATAGACAGACAGTGTTCAATTTATACACACAAACTGCAACTAACTTTATGGTTCGCTTTTTTTAATTGAAACATTTGATCGTAACGTGACCGTACAACAGTGTGATAAAAATTGACACAAAATTCTAAAACCAAATAAAACTGCAAAGAAAATTTTTTTAAAATACACTAAAATAATGAAAATTTATGTACGTCATATCTAGCAAGTTTTGAACTTTTCATTATTATAATTATTTTTATTATTTTTTTTTTTTAATGTTGTCATCATTAAATTCATTTTCTTTTTTTTTTTTATTCATTTTGTCCTCCAGTTACAAATTAAAAGAAAATAAATAAAAAAAAACTTGTTTTTTCCAGTGTTTGTCAATAAATGTCATAAAATGTTATTATAACTTTAATGATGTAATTTTACCCTTTCTCCACTAATAAGTCGAAAAATAAATAAAGAAAAAAAATCCAATTACAGAATAAAATTATTGCAAAAATTGATTTTCACAAAAAAACGACGAAAATCGAATTTGCTTGGTTGCTTCTGCCAATACACAGTGTTGTGCAAAATAAAATCAACCATTTGTGTGCAAAGAAAATTTGATGATTTTCTTAAATTTATTGCAATTTTATGAAAAAAAATTCCAAGAAACAATAAATGCGGTTTGGAAATTGTAAAAATTTTGTTTTTCTTTGTATTAAAATGGTTGCCTTTATAATGTGTAACACTATGCTTATGAACAATTAGTAATAACTTGTAGCAATGATAAAAAGAAATTTATTCTTTTCTTCATCTGATTTTACTTTTTCTTTTCATTTTGATTGTAAATTCTATTTGAAGGCAAAATAATCATTTAAAAAATAAAGAAATAAAAGGGTCCTTTTACATTTAGTTCATTGGAAACCTACAATTTATTATTGATTAAAATTTCAATTCAATATAAAATTCTTAATTGTTTACAAAAGAAAAAAGAAAAAAAATTAGAAAATCAAAAAAAGTTATAGATGAAGTGCAGAAGCTATAGGAAAATAAAAAAAAAAGAATAATAAATTAATTTTCGTAATGAGTTTTTGAAAAAATAATTTTACATTTGCATAACAAAAACATGTACAAAAATATTTATTATTTTTAATTATACTTAAGCCTTACTTTGATTTCGTGTATTTTTTTTAATAATGAAATATTAGAGGGGTGGGTTACCCCCTGTCCAACTAACGGAAGATCAACCCCTATTTAATAAATATACAATTGTTTATTTTATTGTACAACTCGTTGCTCAAAATTTCTGTATTGAAGCGGTATCGCTAATTTTCTGATATAATTTGTTGATACATTGCATCCAATCCTTATGCTTTTTCCTTTGACTTTTATAAACGATACTTATAGATCTTGCGATACTTCACTACAAACCATAGCAACATAGGTAAAAACAATAAGTAAAAACATATAATAGAGAGACAAAGTCTTGAGTTTTCTAAATCATATGTAAATACCGTGATGCAAATATAAAATAAAACATACCACGGTGATCACTAAGTTTTTTACATAATAGAAGGACAAAATTTATCCTTGAATTTTCTAAATACATACATACATATATGCAAATATAAAATAAAATATAGCACGATCACCCAAAACATTTTTTTTTTAATAGAGAGAAGAAAATTTATAAAGTGAATAAACTGCATAATATCACAATTAACATTTTTTGTACATTTTTATGGAATTTATTTTGAATATTTTACAATTCTCATAAAGGATATTTAAAAATAAATTCAATATTTTGTCCTTTGAATCACTTAAAATTTAAATTAAAGCAAAATTAATATCGAAAAAATACAGCGACTTGATGTAATTAATTAAGGATCATCTAGTGAAACACATGAAACAGTTTTCATTGCGTACGATAAACAAAAAATGATATTTTTCATAAAGCGAAATTTTTCACAGAGACCATTTTATTAAAATCCCACACAAAAGTGCAAAAAAGTTCGAACAAACTGCAGGGTACCCTACAAAATCGTTTTGTTGTTACTTGTAATGCTTTATTAAATTTTTAACATTTAAAAAAAAAAGTACATTAAAGTGAAGAACAGAATATACTTGCATACAAGTTCACAAGTCCATAAATAATTCAGATATTTTATATGTGAGCGAAAACAATTCCCAGGAAAATTCTTTGACTTCTTTTGATAAACACAAAAAATTTTTTCTCATAAAGCCATTTTAAAAAATATATTAACAAAACATTAAAAAACAAAAGCATTACTACAAACAATGATGTTTACTGGTTCAATATGTACACATCAGATGATGGTAATCTGTACACCATGGATCAATTTTATGTTCAAATAATAAACAAAAAAAAAAAAAAATACGTTAAATCTCTTGGGTATCCTTTTTATAACTCAAAATATTATTTTATATATTTTTCCTATACAACAATAAAAAAAAAAGTGAAAATTTAATGTAACAAAAGATTTTAAACAACAAATAAAAAAATCATTTTCAATAAAAAATAAAAGAAAATAAATTTTTTTTTTTTACTTTATACGTGATGGACATCTTGTATATGTTTGTGTGTAAGTAAAAAGCTATTGACCATGAAGACATTACGTAATGCAAATTCTAACTTTACTTTTAAAATTTTTTTAAAATGAAGCTAACGAGTTTGACAAAGTTTATTGACAAAAAAAAATGAACAAAAATACACAAAGTTCAAAATATTATACGTCCTAATTTGTTATTTACTTATTTATAATTTCCATATAACTTTGAAAAGTTTTATGTTTGACGTAGGATGCTTGAGACTTAATAACAGGACATGATAATTAAAATTTTATAACTTCTTATTTTTAAAATTTTTTTCGAAAACTTTTTTATTGAATGTTTTTACCAACAGTTAACATTTTACTGTCGGTTTTGGTAATAAATATAAGTAGTAACAGCTCAGGTTAACTTATTATATTCCCCTCAAACTAATTTTTATCCTAGTTATTTGTTCAATTTTTTTTTTCGTTTTATTTACTTCAAATGACGAATTGACAAAAATATTTTCTTAGGCTTTTGCAAATGTGCAATGCTAAAAATCAAATAAGATGCAATTTGGAATACAGGTCCTAATTGTTTATTTAAACATTTAAAGCAACAAAACATCAGATTTATCTGATTTGTGTAATTGATAGCAATTTAAAATTTTTAAGAGAACTTTTACAAGTTTCTCCATATTTATAAATTTTAACTTTAAATGAAATGAAAATGTACAAGGAAAAAGCAATAACTTCATTATCGTTAATGTTTTTCTTTTTCATTTTTCACTTTTCATAATTTATTAAATTATAATACAATTTTACTCTTCACGAACTTTTAACAATTGAGGTAAAACTTGATAATACGAAAAGAAAAATAGAAAGTAATCTTGTTTTACTACGTTTCATGGTTTGTTTTATTATATTTTTTTTTTTTCTTATGAATGAACAGAAAATGTTGAATACTGAAAATTTTTTGTAATCAAGTAACGAGGTATGCGACTATAAACTGAAAAAATAAATGCATCTGTATGTGAACGTATTTGGAAGGTTTTACATTCACGTGCTGCAATTTTTTGGGTTCATATCCTTGGAATTGAAATCATCGTAATTTCCTCGCTTCAAGAAAAATGTGGTCACGAATACATGAGAAAGTTCATTTAAAGTGTTACTTGTATGCAAATACGTATGAATACGTTGTAAATTGCCGGTGTGCATTACAAAATTTATATCTTAATATATTCAGGTTAAAAAACTCACGTGAAAATCATGTGAACAATTTCCATACATGTATTCCAATTTCCTCTTTAAATTTATTTTTTAAATGACTAAATAGATTTTAAACAAGTAGAAAATTTTCATATACATTTACACAGATACATCATTCACTCATTTATCTGCGTTTAGAAGTATTTCTCCTGTTTTCACAAAAAAAATCGTGTATAAAATGACAAAAAGAAAATCAATAAAACAGAAAAATAAAATAAAAGCTATCTCATCTTAAATTACTTCATTTAAAATTCTATTGTGAAAATTGCAAAGTAATCATTATTCTTTAACGAATACTTAATCTGATATTTGTTTTCTTCAATTTTATTCAATTACTTTTGAACAAAAACGAATATTGTCGACTTACAATACATTGAAAAGTACTGTTATGATTTCAAATTACATATACTGTACTTGACTGTAACACGTAAAATATACATATGTACCCACACACACATGCGTTCACCTGAAATGACAATAAATACAAAAACACGTAGATATAACACAAGAAGTAGATACAGTGTACTCGAATGTGCAAAAAATTTTCAAATTTGATGATAAATGCATTGATTTTTCATTACATGGACTCACATGGAAACATATGCACATATGTTTGAATACATATGTATGTATTTTTAAGAAATTACATTTTAACAATAAAATTTTGTATAGACAAATTAAAAAGTTACTTTGCTAGGTAATTCAAAATGTTTCAAGTGATAACAGATTGCCATGCACGTACATACACATGTACATGTAATTATTTATCTAAATATCTATATAAATACGAACGTACGAACACACATACAACTGTTTTCCAGGATTATGTACGAACGCAATGTATCTACATATGTAATGAAAACCACTATTAAATACAAAACCAATATTATAATTCTTTTGAAATTCTCAAAAGAATTGTAATAAAAAAGAGTCTTTTTGTTCTACTTTTGTCTTTTTGCAATTATTTCATTGAAATAGAACAGCTGTTAAAAAGGAATCGAATCACATACTCGGATGTTACAAAAACTTATTGATTTAATTGTATGGATATTGGAACTCACCTTCGTACATACACAAATGTTCATATGTTCACAAATGCACATTTATAAATGATTTTTACTGTACCGATTGTTATGAAAATTACGACGTATATACACTATACTATATGTCTCTCTATTTTTCTTAGGAAGCACTTCAACAAGGCCTTCACATTTCAAATTTTCAGTTTCACACTTCATATTTATGTAGAAATACGTGATTTAATAATTTCAATAATGTTGTATTACATGTGAGCTTACCTGTATGAAATGTAGTTGCAATGATTTTTTTCATATTCTATCAAAATTACATACGTATTACTACAACAGATAATTACAAAATTAAATGAATTTTCCTTATCCTTGAAGTTTTCATACAAAATCAAACGATTTTTTTAATTATTAACAAACCATGATGTAAAATGGTATTACTTTACATCATTTTTAAGTTTTCATAAACCCTTATCTGCATATAATTAATGAACAGAGTATTTACACAAACATACATATATAAAGTAACCATGATATGCGTTACAGGTTACAGCCTTTTTTAACATAATTTAATAATACATATATCAAAAGACGATTGTGGATCACATTTCAAATAGAATAAAATCTCATCATTAATAAGTAATAAACAATTGTATATCAAATGTATGCGTGAATGATATCCAAAAAATATTTTACACCCATTCTGTTGTACAAAACTATAATAGTAATCGATTTTCATTTTGTTTTCTTCTAATAATATCTGAAAACTATTATATAAATACGAAATTAAAAAACAATTCATCTTTTCTAGACCATTAGTTAAATAAAACATTACCATTAGCCACACTTAGGTGAATACTTGAATTGCACCTTGCTTTTTAACACAATACTAAAATTTCATACAAGATTCGTGTATTATGTATATCAGTGGCGGAAGTACAGTATAGCAAAACCCCGCAATACGGAAATGTTTTTCTTTATTCGTTCTGAACGGTCGATATATTCCACATGCATTTCTTTATTCAAAAAGTATATTCCGAATGTTCCTTATCGTGTTTCTTTATTCGTTCAGAATATGCAGAACGTATTTTTTTTAATCCTAGACTGATGATGGAATAAATAGAATAAACCCTACTTTTAATTTATAATCTGTCAAATTTATGATAGTGAAAGGCCGAATATTGTAATGTCATAATAAAATAAATTACACTATTTTATTTTCTATTTTTTATTATTTTTTAAATACAAAAATCTGCAACCTATCTCTCCAATAACAAAAACAAAAAATAAATAAATACAATAAATAAATAAATTATTTTTTCTCCGGCCATTTTAATAAACCATTTATTCTATTTTATTTCTTTATTCATTCTATTCCAAATTTGCCGAGCAGTATTCTGTTCGTTCTATTCTATCTACGGAAAAAATAAAGAAAAACAGCCGGGGTGAATCAAACGGAATAGGGACCTGTTTTATGTAATTATAAAAGATATATGCCAAAATTACTAGAATTCCAAAATTATGTTTTGGATGGGGAATGAACATTTATTGTACCGCCACTGTAATTCGTTACATATATTTGAAGACAATGCAGTATAAAATTCATTATTTTTTTTGGATTTATCTAGGAAAGTTTACACGATTTGGTTTAGCAAATTAATGGCATCAGAATAATCATTTTTTTACACTTCACTTCGTTATAATCATATTACTTTTTATTAAGTATGTTTATATGTATATGTGGGGTTATACATAGGTAAGATATAATTGAGTTATTTTTGTTTCATTTATGTATGAAATTAACAATAATTGTGAATCACCTGAGAGAACCTTGTCTTGTTAATATTCTTATCTGTAAAACCATTTATCTTTAAAATAATTTAAAAATATAATAGTGGTTTCATACATACGTAGACCAGATAATACACTTGTGGATATATATGAGATAAATCTTTTAGAAATTAAGGTAATATTGGTGATATGTACTATTTCATTACTATTTTTATAACAACGTATTTTCATAAACAGATAAATGTGAATAGTCATTCAACTGAATTTATTAGTAATTCAAATATCATTTAATCATATTTATGGAGAATCATCTTTTTTACCTAATCTTTTTCATATGAAATTTTTTTGTACTTTTGTATAAGCTGAAATTGTAATTAATAAAATATTACGTCTATCACATTTTATCGTTTTCAACTACGATACACAAATACAAAAAATTAATTTTTTAATTACAATTTTTAAAGTACAATAATTATCACGATAGTTACGTTTGTTTCATTTATGTCAAAAAGTGTATATTCTAAGAAGGAAGAGTTGTTGAAAACGGATGGTCCGTAATAACTGAAATAATTTGAAATTTTTAAAAAAATGATCCCATAGAATTTATTTTAGATCACTTTTTATTATATATATTTTATGTTAATGAATGTTTACAATTTTTCAGTATTGAAAAATCTGTACTCTGTTTACTAATTATATGCAATTAAGGCCTTATGGGAGTATATATGTATATGTTTATATATTGTTTTTTTTTTGTCTCATAATTTTTAATTAAAGTGTTTCATGAGAAGTATTACCATTATCCTTGAAGTTTTTATACAATGCGAGATGAACTTTTTGAATACTAAAATCCTATTAAAATGGTAGTACTTTCTATAAAGCATTAATTACATATAATTAATGAACAGAGTATAATTGAGAATTTTTTTCATTATAAATGTACATATTTATTGAAATACATTTATATTTTTGTATTCCTTTTTATTTTAATACACATTACATAATATGATACGTTCTGATGCGTGATTGCATATAGATGTAATACAAACAAGGTTACATATTCTTGATACACAAAATAATTTTTTTTTTTTTCATTTTCAATTTGTTTACATTTTTTTATTAAGATTTATACAAAAAAGAGATGTCTAGTATGTACGATATTTATTATGTAGACGAGACATGATTTTTTTATTTAAATAATTTTTTTCTTGTAAATGATAAATAAACATATTTGTATGTACATATGTATAAATGAAATATATTTCTTCTGCTTTATTTTAAAATAATATGTACATAATATGCATAATATATTTTTTTCATAGAAAATATGAAAGAATTTTTTCTTTTTCTTTTTTTAAAATTTACATATTTATTTATGCATGCAAAAAAAAAAACATTTTAGAAAGTGAAAAGAGCTTTAGAACACAAAAAAAATAGAAAAAGAAAATAAAGAAAAAAATTATTTGTATTAAGGTTTCAGAGTATATATTACATAAATATTTAATGTATACATATGATTATTTTTTTTTTTCGCTTTAAAAAATTCTTCATATAAAAAAAAAGCAAGCACAGCTTATAACGATGAACTTAATAATAAATAACCCAAGAAACAGAAAATCTTAACGAATATTGTATTAAAGAAAAGAAAAGGTAATTTATTCAAAAAGAAGAAGAAGAAAAAAACTCGCATACATCTTAGATATTACATGTAATTGGATTCATACAACCTTTAAGATTTATTTGTTTTATTTGTTTAAAAGGTGATTTATTTTTTCCAATTTCCTGGGTTACTTGAAACGAAATGGACAAATAATATCCTTAAAAAGTAAGAAAACTGGAAATTAATTTGATTAATCTTATATGTGTGTAATTTTTTTTGTCATGAAAATTACAAAAAAAATCTCTAAATAGAAAATTAAAATTAAATAATTTTCTAGATAGAAAATTAAAACAAAAAAAAATCAAATTACAGTAAAATGATAAATTGAACTTTCAGTTTCGAAAATATGATATAAGACATTTAAGATAATTCAAAAAGGACATACATATGCACTTCAAATTTCTCAATATTTTTAAAATCACGTTATTATTTAAAAGAAAAGGAAATAAATTAATAAATTCAATTTTTGTTTTTATGAAAATAATTTCAATTTTAACATAACAAGAATTCAATGTTTTGAGGAGATATTTTCTGTTAAAATCAATATAAAAAATTTACATTAATTCACCCATAAACAGTAGGTACACATAAATCTAATAAAAGTCAATTTCATATATCACAGAATATTAACAAACATAATAGAACATATATTTCGTTTTAAAGATATACATTTTCTTACTTAAATATAGAGTGTGTGCGAAATGTTTGGAAAAGTTTTCTAAATAACAAGTGGCTTCAATACTTCCAATAAAATACTAAAATAAAATACTTCATTACTTCGAATAAAATTTCAATTTAGCATTAAGCCACACTTTGCTATGTGGGATGGCTAAATTATTGACAGTTTCAATTTTCATTTTTTCTATACAGCCATTCTGCCATTATATTTTTCTCTATACCCATTTAGACATTTGGCCAAATTTAGCCCAATTTAGCCACATTCCGCACACGCTCATAGAATAGAATTTAAGTTAAAAAATTATTGTGATGAAGGAAATGTTAGCAATAAATGTAATACGATACTGATAGTAGAACTTACATATACATCTACGTATATGCTTTCGTGCAAAAAATAATAAAACAAAAGCAAAATCGTAAAGCTTTCAAACATACATTTTATTTTGAAATAAAGAAAATTGTAAAAATTCATGGAACACACAATGAAAATCACATTTTAGATTTCGTAATACATAAAATAAAGGTTAAACATACGTAAACATTTGTAGTAAAACCCTTAAAAAATGGAAACGAACATACATATGTATGTATATGGCTAAAATCATTTATGTACCGTACCGTACGTACTTCTATTATTTACGTAATCTTACACTCCAATAAATCAAATGAAATCTTTATTATTTTGACTGATGAATTATTCTGTTTGTAGAAAATTTTCTGAAATATGTTTTAATGTTTATACAAAACCACTGTGTAAAATTCATTCATATATGTACGTACCAACGTTTAATTATAATATTTACTTAAATGTGGATTTTTTACATTCATTATGAATAATGAATTTTCATTCTAGGTTCTAGAATACTAGGACAAATGAAAATTCCTGTCAGATTGGCTTTACTTACCATAAAGTGAAATTTTAGAATAATTTTATACTGAAATTCATAAACCACAATTACATTTCATTTTTCATTATTTTTTAGTCTAACCACGTGTGTTTTTATGGAGCATAAAAATATTGTACCAGTTATGTTTATGATTTACATATGTTGCTCTTTAGTGGTTTTTGTTGATTTCGTTTACAAAGTACAAAAAAATGTCAATTCAAAAATGAGAGTCAAAAATGAAAATTAAACGAAAAAGAATGAAAAGAAGCACCCATTTGAAACACACATGACTATACTTTAAAAATGAGGTATAAATGTTTTTCTTTTATGGTTTCATTCTTACAAATTATTTAATATGTAATCTAAATTTCGACTTTGTTTTCATTAATTTACAAAGTCTTTTACAAAAATTTTTCATGAATATTTAAAAAGCAAACAAACGAAAGATAAATTATAAAAATAATACACTTAACATATTCATTTGGCTGTACTACATACAGATTATTGTAGATAATCACTTGAAAAGAAAGAAGAAAATGTTCTTAAGAACAGCAATTAAGAATAAAAATCACATAGAACAATGATACAATAACAATAAAAATTCATAATTGTACATATTCAGTTACATATCTAAAAATATTTGTAATTTACACTAGAATCCACAGAAAAAAAAATTTTTTTTTCTTAAGTTTTTATATTCATATTCTAATTTTCGACATTTTCTTATTTTGATTTTTCTTTTTTTCTTTATTTTTTTTTTTGGGAAATTACTCGAGTTTTTCTTTATTTTTTATTTTTGGTTTATTTTGGGAGTATCAAATAATAGCAGAGCAAAAAAAATGTAATAATTTTCTCAAGAGATTAAAGGCGCCAAGCAAATAGCAGATACAAAAGAAATTAAAAAAATGGACAAAAATACTTTTGTTTTTCTTCTTTCTTATCTTTTAATCGTTGCTTTTGTTTTAAGTCTGAAATTTGAATAAATGTTGATACACAGATTTTGTATATGTACACAAAAAAATATATAAACTTATTAAATTTCTGATTTTACAAAGATATTAATGGATTAAAATACTGACAACAATAACTGCAATTTGAAAACTCAAGTATCTATGTACGAAAAAGAAAAATATTTAAAAAATATTTCCTCATGCAACGATTACATTGTCTGTATCACAAATAAAAAAAAATTTTAGTAAAAAAATAATTTTGAGTTTTCAGAATTCATTTTAATTCTCTAATTCAATAGTTTACTTCCTTATTATATTATTGATATGTGTTTTTTTTTTTTTTTTTTTTGGGAATGCCAAAGTACAAATTCAATAAAAAATTGCATACAATAGAATTTTTATTATTGAATTTTATTTTTTTTTTTTTAAAAAAAGAAGAAAACCAGAAGGCCTTGAGATTGCATGTAGGCAAAAAAAGAACATAAAATATGTATATTCAGTGATCCTATCCATTGTACTGGATTGGTAGAAACTAAATATTTAAGTCTTTTATTTATTTTCTCTTTTTTTTATTATTTTCATGGGATAAAGGACCTGTGATGGATAGAACAGAAGAATTATGAAATTTTATCCAATGGGTTTATGTAGTTAAATTAAAATCATGAAAAATATTTGAATAAAAATAAACAGCAAGAAAAATAGAAAATTCATAGAAAATGATAATAAAATAGGGAATACAATATCTTTCACATCTCAATTTCGGGCAGTATGCTTGTCAGAGTGAATTCACGCAGAAACAACAAAGTAATTCCTGTGAACTTTTGTTATATTCTTATTTTTATTTTTCTTTACTTTCTAGTTTATATTCTTCTCTCTCCAAAAAAAAAAATTTGAATTTTTTTTTTGTCCTTAAAAAAAAAAAATAGAAAAAACTAAGAATGTTATTTGTAAAGGATTTAGCAAAATTTTCTTTTAATATGCACATACATATGTACGAGTACTATGAACGAATACCAAATAAAATCTACCTGTACAATTTTATAAGAAATTTTCCGTTTATTCGTTATTTTTTTCTTTTTCATGTTTTTCCTTTTTCAAGAACTCAAATAGAAGGTAATGTATTGTTAGAAATGCTCTAATTGAAGAGATTTTTGTTTTAAAAATATAAAAAAAATACTTTTAATACTTTAAGTTGGTTTAATACACGAAGTTTCTACCAAACAAAAAAAAATCAACCACTTCGTATAAATATTAGATAAAACTCTTCGGAAAAGCATCTATTCTACTAGTTTTAATACATAATTTTCTAATAATGGGATTTTAGGTGTTCTTTATTTTCTTTCATGCTTTCAAGTGAGAGATTTAAAAAGTTTTCATTTTATTGTTTTGTAGCACATTAAAAACTTTAGTACAGACTTTCTTTCATTACATGGTATCAACTTCAACAATATAGTGCTTCTTAAATAATAAAACTTACTAATTAATTTCGTAATTTTGTACGAATTCTTTTTTATTTTTGTTTAAAAAAGTTTTATACCAATAAATATGATATCATGTTCATATAAATAAATTTAAAAAAATTAATTTTTTCTTTTCAAGAAGAAAAAAATGTTATTTCCTTTTATAAAATTAAAAAAAAAAAATAAGAAAACATGAAAGATAACTATATTGAATTAACAGTCAATGGGACAATAAATGAAAGCAAAAAAAATTTGTTTTGATATTTGAAAAAATAAAAAAAATTGAATATTTCTTATTTAATAAAATTTTAATAATAATTTGCTATTTCAATTAAAATTGAATTCTTTGATTTTTTTTTTGTATTTTTAATTTTCTTTAATTTTTGAATTTGAATGCGATTTTCCTTTTTGTTTGGGAGGTTTGTTTTTTTTTTTTTTAATTGTACATTTATAACATTTCATTATAAATGAATGAAAATAAACATTTAATGTAAAGCATTAAACATCAAAAAAAAAAAAAAAAAATTCATTAAATTTGAAAATGCGTTTGGTTTTGATTTCTTTCCTTCATATCCAATGGGAATTATCATTTAGAGATGAATATTCAGAATGTTATCACTAAAAATACACTGTGCTATGTGTATTTTAATTATCTGGTGATTATAAACAATTTTTACATACCAATAATTTTATAAAATTTTATACGAATTCACCTAGGTACATATGTACATATTCTATTCATTCGCGTAATAAACCGCAAAGTATAAAACATTATGTACACATAAAATTTACTATTCAATGAATAACCTTCATAAATTTTCATTCAAATTACGCGTACATAAATATTACGTTTGTTTAGGTGACTTTGTGTATATTAAAATATTTTTATTTTAATTTTTTTTTTTGTAATAAACATGCGTTATTAACCATTACTAAATAGACGAATGTTATTACTTTCCTTTTCAACAAAATATGTATATTAAAATAAATTATATGTATACGTGTGGATACAAATTTATTTACTTTACTTCACAATTTTTCCAATTTTCATTATAGGATCATTTTCATTACAATATTTTTGTATTATGATATTTTATTTCTATTCTAATCACTATCTCATACATGTTCAAAATTGATACATACACATTTTCAAAATGTGTAGATTACATTGAACGTTCATGCGTGTATGTATGTTGTATGTATGCAATTTGAAATGAATTCAATCGTAACAATTAAAAACTTACAAATGTATACATGCAATTAATTTTTTTATTAATTAAAAAATAAGGCGAAAATTTACTTCGTAATTAAAAATTTGAAAAATTAAATATAAAATTAATTTTATTTGAGACTTTTGATGCATATTTTGTTAATAGTATATTTGTTTTTTTTGAGGGACAAAATTTTTTTATTTTTTTGATATTTACAATTACAAGAAAGTTTTTTAAAATCAAATGAGCATTTTAACACACTTCAGAAATAAAATTTTAAATAAAAGCTAATATAAAGAAAATTCATTTAAATTTGTGGTAATTGCTTTATATGTTTTTACATTGTAAAAATTGCTATAATGATATTGATTTTATTATTCATAGAAATAACGTTTTTTTTTTTCCTTTTTTAAATTGCATTAAAAAATTTTATATTTAAATATTTTATAGTATTTGAACGTGATTCAATTTTTAAAATACGTAATATGCTTTGGAATATATCTTTCTTCATTAAACAGTATGTACGTATATACATACTTATGTATGTATCTCAATATTGTTATTTTGTTGTTATCGTAGGATAAATACTAGTATTAAATTTTCAAAATTAAATAAACGATCAATATGATGAGCATTGTTTTCATTTTCCTAAAACAGTTTTACGTTTAGAATTTTCTTTTTTGTTTTTATTTTTTCCAGAATTAAAATCCAAGTAGAATTTTATAGAAAACATAATATAAACTGAATTGAAATAAATACAAATAAAAATTTGTATTCATTTCATAATATTCAAAATGATGTTATGAATAGAATAGAATATCTTAGTACTAAGTAGCCAGTAGTTTTAAGTAAAAAAAAAAGTTACATAGAAAAGATAATAGCACTTTATTTAAATGGATGTACAATGTATCTCTGACCTATGTACACATTATGAATTTAATAAGTGTATTATAAAAGTTTTGTTTATGATGCTTATATGGTTTTGTTGAAAATTCTCAACTTACATCCATTAGTTCAAATATACATGATTATGTGAGAATTTAAAAAGTTATCATCATACGTACATGCAGGTTTTCATACCTTTACCCGTATAAAAATTTAAATGATTATTAACATGCTCAGTAAACTTATATAAATGTATTTATGTATAACTCATTTTTTAGCACAGTCATATCTATTCTTAAGTAGCATAAAAATATTACATTGCTAATGTTCATGATTTATTGTGATTGTTGTTTTCATTTACCAAATACAGAAAAATGGCATTTGGAAAATGAGAATAAGAGATAAATTTATTGAATGAAAAAGAATAGAAGAAGCACCTATTTAAAACACAAACGATTATGCTTTAAAAATGAATTATACATGATTTTTAATAACTGCAAAATTAACCAACTTATATTAATTAATTAATTAATTTGGTGAATCGAATAAATCTGAATTTGATTATAATGAGTTTAAAATTGACGTTATTAAATATAGCGTTTAAATTTTTTGTACGTTCTGCTATAAGATTAATTTTTTTTTGTAGCATAAAATAAAAAAATAAATATCAATTCAATGAAAATATGTATTTATGTGAAAATGATTGAAGTGATATTTTTTAAAAAAATTTTTCTGGTACATTGTATGCACGTACGATAGTTACAAAATAGAACAAACATTTTAAACAAATATAAGAATACATTGTTTCATAGTATATAGTGTAAATGCAAAATAATCTTCAAAAATTACAATATCTCATGTTTTAGATACAAATTTGCATGTAAAAGGATACAAAATATACATTGATGAAAAATCTGATATGTACACAATTTTATGTAAACACTAGTTATATCATATGACATTACATAGTAAGAGTGTAAAGAAAGCACACACGTTCGTGACAATAACGAAGTAAAAAAGGATTTTTTTTTTTGAAAATATTTTTTAAATAATTCTTTGTATATTTTTACAATATTCCGTGAAAATGTAAATTACAAAAAAAAAATATATATATATTCAATACTGTTTACTCCACACATTGTATTTAAATTGTTTTTTGTTTAAATTGAAATTTATATTCAAGTATTAAATAATTTTTCACTTTGAAAATTCTTTTTTTTTTTTTTATTTTAAAATTAAAAAACTTTTTTGAAAACAAAAAAAAAAGCAAACAAAAGAATGATGAACTTAAATTACATTCGTTCATACATAAAAAAAAGTTCATTATACAAACAAAATTTGTACAAAGTTCATTTGTACAAAATTTTCAATAAAATAATTCGAAATCATTATTTTCGGTTAAATTTGTTAACGAAAAAAATTTATATCCGTTTCATTGTGTATCCCAATACTAATGGATTTTCATAATTTTCCATTATAATTATCTTTATTATTGTGTGGTAAAATCATAACAATACTTGAAATTGTATACGTATGTATATGTATTTGAGTATCGAAAGTTCATAATTATGAAAATTCAATATTATTATTTTTTTTTAATTTAAAATGTTGTATACACAATTACAAAATATATGAAAATAATAGATAAATTTATAACCATGTATACACTCTTGCGCTTGAATAAATATTATTAACTATAGAAATATAATCTATATTGTTGCAATTTGAATTTAATATTCTTGAATGATGTTATACTAATTATCACATGAAATTAACATTCAATTTAAGTTTATTAATAAAAAAAAAAAAAACAAAAATCTAAATATAATATTAAATATGAAAACACAAACAAAATACCCATTAAAATGTCCTTCCTAATTTATTTTTTGATAAATTGTTCGTATACGTATATACATATGTAAATGAAAAATATATATGATGAGTTTGAAAATGTTTAGTTTTTCATTTTATGTCTAAATGACTTTTTTTTTATTTTAAAATAATAACAATAATGTTCTTT
The DNA here is from genome assembly GCA_963971155.1 of Anthrax anthrax. Lineage (NCBI taxonomy): Eukaryota > Metazoa > Arthropoda > Insecta > Diptera > Bombyliidae > Anthrax > Anthrax anthrax. The sequence continues at coordinate 30,933,096 of OZ020118.1, read as the reverse complement.
CTGCATGGAATAACATCTAAACAATAAAAAATCAATTATTCTACAACAAATCAAGTTAAAATATTTTATCTCTATTTTGAATATAGGAATTAAGAATGCTATATATTAATTATTTTTAATAAATTTTCCAAAAATTTTAATATACATATTCATTAATTCTCCAAAAAACTCATTAAAAATAATTTCAAAATTAATTTTTGAATAAAATATTTTACATTTTAAATATTTTATTTATATTCACAAATGTATATACAAACAAACATACACGTACAGGAAGTCCCAGAGTAAAAGTCACAAAATATACATATCTACCAAATAGTGCAGGGTATTTCCATTTCTAAAATTCATTCCTTCTGAGATAATAAGGAATTGAAAATGTTCAGTCACTTGAAATTCATGATATCACATATCTTGGAAACATCTTTTGAACCACCTCATTTATTTGGCTAATATCTACTCACCCTTTCAACAAATAATTACTTAAATTCAAAGTTATTAGCGTTAACATCTTAAAAAGGTCAGTTTTCACCCTGTACACACATTTATGTATTCGCTTCCGTCTGGCTGCTTTAAAGGTAATTAACCTTGTTTTTCTATATTTTCAAATTAAATTAAACTTTTTGTTTTTAGAATTTTCTTAATGTAATACATACAACAAATTAAAGATTATATTTTCAACAAAAGAAGTTCACTATCAAAAGTTTATACGTACTATATCTCATATACATGTAAATGCATTAAATGCACTATCTACGATGATGTGTGTATGTGAATAAAAAATTTTTTATTGAAAGAAAAATTTCTTTTGAAGTTTTTAAGATCTTCTTAAATATTATTTGCAAACTAATAAAATACTATTGCGATGCATTTGCTTATACTATCATGTATCTAACATAAATAAATTTTAATTTTAAATAAATACAAAAATTAAATCAAATAAAATGCTTCTAAAAGAAAAATATAAAACATAAGAAAACAAAAAAACAACAACGTCTGTGAAAAGTTTAAAACAAATTTAATTAAAATAAAAATTCTGATTTTATTATGTATCAAACTTTCTCAACTATCGTTTTTGCAAAATTAGTTTCTAATTTATAAAACAATTTTGATTATAAATGCAATTAAATAGGATCCTTATTTATAACAAAAGGAAAGTAAAAACAATAATTTTTAAAGTTTAAATTTTACGTTTATTGTATTTTTTACATATTATTTAAAATTTTTATTTTTACTCATGAATTGAGAGATTCAATTATTTTTAAATTTTTAATTAAAAACAATAAATTCAGGTTACATACATACATAATACAGATATTCAGGAAAATCATGAAATACGATATAAGCAAAATAGATCGTATATCACAGGAGATTTTAATATGATAAAATTACAATACAACAAATTACTACTGAATTGAAAATAACACAGCCAATGAAAACCCAAATTATAATTGCAATTTATAAAATATTTATTTTTTTACTAAGACGTATGTAGAGTGATATATAATTGAAAAATTTTCTTTTTTCTTTCTTTTTTTTTTTTTCATCAGATTATAACGTATAAAAAGTAAATTGCATACGTGAAAATGAGAATTTTTTTTTTTTTAAGTAGTCAATCAACGTTAAAAATATTCATCCTCATTATTTTTATCCAGGCAAATCATATTTCCCTTATGAAATTGATGTAATGTATTAATAATGACAATAAAATTCATAATCAATTTTTATTTTCAATTTTTTTAATTTTTTTCATGTTCAATGGATGGAAGAATATAGGGCGGAATTCAATTTTATTATGCGTTTAAAGGTATATGTTTGTACAATACATTTATGATATGCATACACTTTTGCAATGTAAAAAAAAAAAAAAACAAAATAAAATTATTGACATAATTCATTAAATGTAATTCTTTTATATGATATATAATTAATTAGCATTTTTAAAGGTATACACATATATACATTTACATAACATTATTATTATACGTATACGTAATGCGTGTATCAACGTATTTACATAATTGTATGTATTTAGGTATGCTATGACAATATATTCTAGAACCAGTAATTAATATCAAAAAAAGAATAAATTAATAATGAAAATTTGTACGATCTCGTGTAATTGAAATGAAAAAAAAAAAAAATAATAATAACGCAATGCAATTATAGTGACAAATAACACTTCAAAAAAATAAACGCATGAAGTTATTTATTTACTCGTCACTAAAAAAAATAATAATAATGAAAACACGTTGAAATAAAAATTTAATGTATTCACAGTAATGATTGTTTGAAAAAATAATTTGCGGAGAAAATTGAAAATTAGAGCAAAAAATACAAAAATAAAAAAAAAAAAAACATTTTTTCTAAACTAAAATTCATAATGCAATCGAAGAGTGTGTACACACTTATAAATTAAAAATTAAATATTGATAACGAACACGTTAACTTTCATATGTGTGGAAATCATCCTGTTTATGTTAGGTATTCTGAAATTTTGTTTATTTAAAAAAAAAACTCCAATGTAAATAATGTAAAAATTCAATTTCAAAGTAAGCTATAAAAATTTTATCATTCAAAACATAAAAAAAAGGATTGAAAAGGATTCTATAGATACATTATCATTCAGTTCAAAGGATACGTTATCACTCAGTATTTTACTTTTTATTTAAAAATATTTTTTTCTATTAAAATATTATCTTGTATTTTTATGTGTATATTCACAAATTATTTTGTTTTCTCCTGGTGATAAATATCCTTGATTAAATGAAATCCTGACGAAATTAAATATATGAAAAATAGTTGCGAAACTTAATATTTCTACAGGTATTCAATATATATGATAAAATTATAATAATAATAAGCAGTAAAGATGTATTTTTGATAGTCCTTTTTTATTTTATTTTCAAAATATAAAGTAATATATGTAACTTATCGTAACACTGTAATTTGCATAGCATTCAATCAAATTATTTTTGAAAAATTTAATTTAATGAATTATATTTAAAGAAAAATCCTTTGTAAGTTACGATCTGATTAATTGCTTGATACAATCTTATTAAAATGACAGGTACATGCAACATTTTCTCACCAATTTTGAGTGATTCACACCTAACAAGTATGACAAAGAATAAAAATTTCCACAGGCATGGAAAGACCTTCATATATAATATACCTTCAGGTATATTATTCTGTGACGTTTATTAATTTACAGATACTCATTGTAAAAAAGTTAACAAAACAAATTAAAATACATTAAAAATTATTTATAATTTAATTGAATTAAAATATGTCAAAGAATATTTGTATAAGAGAAAGTTAAATAAAAATGAAAGATTATTTTATTATTTTAAATGTGAAAACAAAGAAAAATTCAATTAAAAATACACAACTCTTTACATGCTTGTACTTGTTACAATCCTATTACATTAATACTATGTGTAAAAGGAAACAATCTGGCTTTGTTTATTATTGATCAAATTATAATTTAAAAAAAAAATTTATGAAAGATATTAAAGAAACGTGGATAAATAAAAAGGGAATCATATTTGAAAAGAAAAAATTATAACATTATTCTGCAATCGTTGTGCATAGATTCTACTTACAATATAAAAATAAAAAATAAAAAAATGAAAAATAAAATAAAAATTGTAATCCAAATCAGGGATGCAACAGATTGCCTAATTGTACCGATTGACACCTTTTAGAAATTTGTGGTACCTGTTTTAAGTAACGAATTTGGTCCTGTCTTTCATTGGATTCATTTCTGTAACTCTAAACTGAAACTACTCAACAGGAAAGACTTGTAAACCAAAATTGTAAAAACGGGGCTAGTTTTAAATTTTTATCTTTATCAAAAATATTTTTGAACAGTTTTTCATTTGTTCGAACATTTGCCTGTATAAATCAATTTCAGTATGCTGTTGTTACAATGGTACCGGTTGATTTTTGACTTATGTATGTCATTTTTTTTTTTCTGATGTATCAATAAAGTTCAGGAATGTTCTTCCTGATTTAAAATTGTTCCTTTAAAACATCAAAGCTATTTCAGTTAACTCAAAAAAAAAAAAAATACTAGTCTGGTACCTTTTGAGACATGTAAATATAGTGCTTTTCACATTGCTTCCTTTACATCCCTGATGCAAATATTTCAATGAAAGAAAGACATATGCAATTATTTTGTCATAACTATAATCTTTTCATTCTTTATAAATTTTTATTTCCATTTGTTTTTTTTTTTTTTACACTCAAATAAAATCTATAAAATCTGTCCAACTTGTATAAAACCAGAAGAGTTTGTCAGATACAAATACATTTTATATTGCACGTCTTATTCTAAATTTTATTATATACAGGGTATTTTGTTTTCAATTATTAAAAAAATAAAATAAAATAAAAATTGAATGTACACAATTTCTGTTTTGTATATTTTTTCTTTTAAATAGAATATGGAAAAGAACTAATAGTAATGATTACAAAATTTTAAATTCAATAATAATTCAAAAAAATATAATACAAACATTAATTGAAAAGTTTACATTGAACAGCATAAAACTGTACTTGACTGCTTACTTATGAAAAGAGATTATTATTATTTTTTTTTTTTTAAATAAAATACAAATTTTGTAATTTCGAAAATCAGATGAAATGTAAATTTCAATCTGTACTATAAAATTTGATACTTCTGTTACAGAAAAAAAATGATTTTTTTTACAATGTTTTAGAATGTAATTACAAATTTATGGATAAAATAAAATTTTAATTGAACGTTATTTAAAATTTTCGAATTTTATTCATAATGTAAAAGTAACTTGCATGTACTTAATGCATTTAAAAGTGATTAGATTGAATAAAAATGTAACATTTATTGTTTCAAATTAAAAACAAAGTTTTCGTATTTAAGCATAAATTATAGAACTCATAAAGTTTAAGTAAATATTCTCGTACAGAGTTTATAGTATTAACGTAAAGTGTAAATAAATCTCACCAAAAAAATCTCAAAACCAAAATCAAAATCTCAAACCAAAATTTTTGAATCATATCAAAAGTTTCGTGATTAACCTTGAGATACATGAATAAGGCAGAAAAAATATTGTTTTTAGGATGCAAAGTATATACAAATATACATATGTATATAACCGTGCATTCTATTGTTAATCTAACCGTGCATTCTAATTGTACGTCAATGCTCACACGTATGGCTGCAATACAACACAAATTTTTAAAATTACAAGTCATATGCAAAGTAAGAAAATTTCAATTTTCAACTAAACGTTTAATAACATAGCGGAATAATGTTTAAAAGGAGTGTCATTCAGATGAAATGGATATTGAAGAACCAAAACTAACCAATCCGAGGAAGTTGATAGCTACAACTAGAAAAAGTTTTTTTTATGGAAATTTTCTTTTCATTAAAATTAAATAAAAATAATAAATTCTAAGTGACATACATATTTTTGAAATAATTTTTGTATTTCAAAACTTGTTTAAAAGCAAAATTTGGTAACCCTTAGCAGAAATATAGAAAACATTTCGAAATGACACACCTTGTAAACTCATTCCATTAAGATTGATATATTGTATGCACAATTTTTAATTTTATTTCATTTCGAAAAACAAAATCCATATTTTTCGTAATTTGCATATTCATGTGTTGTTAAATTTTATTACGAACTTTTATGAGTAGCATTTTCATTTTTTTTTTCTCAATTTTTTATTTGTTTCAACTGCTCAAGTGTAAATTTAGTTAGTTTTTTTTTTTTTTTTCAAATTTATTGTTAACGTCTATTTTTAATGTATTTTCTTTCATTTCTGCTATACTTTGTATTTTAATTGTCGTAAATTTTCCGATATAAAATCTGATGTAATAATTTTAAATGTAATTATAATAAAATTAAAATATTCAGTATGTATAAGTGTCGAATTGATGTTGAAATTTCTCAAATACTATGTTCTATAAAAAAAATATTTCAATAATAATAATATGTTGTACTGCATGCTCATACTAAACGTATTTTTTATTTGCATTGTAAATCACTTTTGAAAAATCGTTCAATATTTAAAATAGAACAAGAAAAATTATGTACACGATATCGTAAAACAATTTTGAGTGAAACCTGAACTTTAAAAGTTTTAAATTTGACGTAGTTTCTGCAAAATCGTCAAATGAGTGTTTTACTATTGATTTTAGTCTTAGGTTTCATTTAAAAAGGTTTAAATTTACTCGTATTTGCTTTGATCATTAAATTTTCAAGTGAGCAATTGATTTTTTCTAATTCTTTTCACTTGGCTTGTTTCCAACCTATTAAACAATTTTTTTTTTTTTTCATTTAACCATTTACATATGTCTACAACACCCTGTAGATGACTCTTATTTTCCTTTTACAAAGTGTACGAATTTAGGGATGTATCGACATTGTTTATTTAATATCTGTTTATTTTCATACAAAAATGTTTACATCTTGTATGTGATAATGGAAAATGTTTAAAGTCAATTTTCTATTTTCTTTTTTTTTTTAATATATGTACTTATTTTATTCAATATAAGTAGGTATACAGAATCTAGGGAATTGACAGTGAGTAACAAATATAATAGTATAGAATGATCATTATCATCATTTTTTGTCATTATCATCATCTTCATTTAACACAAAAAGCTATTATGATTTTTTATTTTTTTATTTTATTTTTTTTCATTAAAAAACTCAATTTAACTTTAGATCCCGATAAATCGATACTATCAAACAAACAGTAAGAAAATGGAACAAAAAACTTGTATGAGTATCTTGTGTATTGTAATGAAATAAAGTATAAAAGAAAAACAAGATGAAAAAAAAAACACACACACACATATAAAAGTATTTCAAAATCATTAAGAAAAATTCTTTTACGTGACCAGACCCATTTCCATTATAAACAAATAAAAATTGTGTATACAACACACACACACAAGTATGTTTACTATACGATAATACCGTGTTTGTATTGAAAAGAAAATGTATTTTATGAAGAATATTTCGTATGAATAAAATGCGTAAAGAAAACTTTTTCGGTGCCATTTGAGGATATTTTGATATTATTAAAAACTGTTAACAAACAAATACAAAAAAAAAAAAAAAAAACAAATTAAATAAATAAATGAAAAGTAGAAGTACATTAAAGTTGAATATAAAAGGAACAGGGATTTGTGTTAAATTTAAATGAAAATAATGTTCTAAATTTCCACAATTTATTTACTTATAAATACATAGTTTGAACATTTATTAGGTTTGTTTTGCTTATTATTATCCATTAGGCATTGAAATTGAAGCGGAAAATTTCTCCGTTTAATTTTCAACATCTCTGTTAATTGTAATGAATTTTCTAGGGATTTTTTTTATATTTATTTTAAAAAAAGTTTCCGACACAAAAAATTTGTTGAGGAAGAGCTTTTATTTTCAAATTAACAAAAAATTAATATGAAAGGATACATCTGAAATATTAAAATTTAAGTTAAAGAATAATTGAAGGATAATATAATTTAAAAATTTCAAAAAATTTAAAATTTAGAATTTAAATTTAAATTTTTGTTAAATTTTAAATTCTTTTAGATATTTACAGCAAATTAAAATATGCAAAAAAGTTACTTTTTTAAATGATATTTTTACTTAACATGTATATTTGTTTTTATATGCGTACATTTTATATGTTATTAAGAGTTATGCATTTCCAGTTATGCATATTTAATACATAGAAAATTTCTTTTGTACTTTTTGATATGCATAATTATTTCAAACCACTGAACAGTTAAACTATTAAAAATGAGAGAAATTTACAGCAAAACTGCAAAAAAAAAAAACAAAAAAAGAAAAAAAAAATTTTTACACTTTTCCCCTATTTTCTCACAAAGAAAAATTTAAAAAAAAATATATATATATGTATATATGTATATAAATCAGAAGAAAAAAGTTTCTGGGTATTTATGCGTAATAAATTTTTATGTATGTTTTAAATACTTTCAAGTTTTTAACCTTAAAGTAGAAAATTACTTTGGTAACAATATCAGAAAGTTATTTAAGTAATTTAGAAAAATAACCAAAAAAGAAGGGAAATAACTTTTTTATGTGTGGTATTTCTTTGTATTTTTGTATTTTACTTTTTTTTATTCAAATTTTAGTTTTTTTTTTTTTTATACCACAAAAATTTTACAAGGAAGTACATATTTAGAATTTTAAAATTTTCACATAATATTAAATTGATATTGGAAAATTCTTAGAAAAATTTTTCGTAATCTTCCCAGAAAAAAAAACAGGATATAATCAAGTAGATAATAACATCATATTTAATTCATTAAATTTATTAAACGAGATGTATGTATTTAAAGCAAATAATAATCGTATTCAGATGAAAAAGGTCGGACATTGAAAAAAAAGGCAAAATTCTGTATTAGGTAAAAGCTCGTCAAGTTCTTTCGGTTTTTGGATTTTTCCAAATTACAAGTAAAATACTCTTAAACTTTTTCAATAAAATTAGGAAAACTAATAGAATTAAATGATCATAAGATGCTTTAATATAATGTAAGTGTACATTGAGTGTGTAGAAAAAAGGATACAAATTATCAAATGCAATCTATTATTAAATTTACAATAGTGAAGTACACACAAATATTTCACTTTCTTTGCCCTAATTTCCCAAACAAGGACTACTCTACGAGAAAAATGAAAACAAATAAAATAAACTAGTATTATGTATTAGTGCATATGATATTAGTACACACACGTATGGATGTACATATGTCGTATGAGAACTATACTATATCTACACTACATTTTCAAATACTATTGTTTATTACGCAAGTACACGCATACAAAACAGTTGTTTATATTTAACTTTATATAAATAGTTGAGATAAGAATTATTTAACGAGTGTGATGTTAACAATTAATTAATTTCCTTTTGTATTTTGTATTTACTTTGTTGACTTTAATGCGTACATTTATTTTTATGTGTATGTGTTAAAATTTGGAAAATTTTATTATTTATTACTCTGATGTTATATGTACTGTATTTCTTATTATTATCAATTCATAAACGATACATACACACACACCTAAATGTGTACATGTGAAGAAAATCGTTGGCGTCTTTTATGGTTCATTTGTAAACATAAAATGGAATAAAATTAACCGCTTTTCTGTTAATGATTTATTATCACGCAAAAAGACAAAATTCCCATAAAATTTTATTATTTATTTTATAAATTGGTTAAATACTAGAATTATGAACAGTTTTCATTTTCACAATTTTATTACAACATTTATTATCATTTCTATCAAACGAAATGTGTACATTTAAAAAAAACAATGAGTGTTTATCATTGACGTGTCTGTAATATTAAATTGAATAAATTTTCTGTGCCTTTAAAAATTATTGGGAAGGTCCTTGTTTTACATATGAAATTCATTCATTGCTAATTTTTATGTTTACATTTTTAACTATTTTCGTGTCTGAATTATAAGATAATTAAAATGTAATCAAGCAATTGAGAATTTTTTTCATTTAATTTTTTTCCCAAAACAACGAAAAACAATTTTTTTGTTTGTTTTCAAATGCAATGGAAAAAACATTCTAACCATTATCGTATCTCAACGTAATTTTTAAAAGCGATGATATTGCCTACAATATACATGTGTATGTGTGCAAATATTCATACAAACGTATATATCATATTTTATCGGATCTAAAAGGAAACGGAACCATGAAACAAAACGATGAAAATACATGGCAAATACATCATTCGTATCTTGAATGAAAAACTTTTTTTTTTGTTCAGAGTAAAAAAAGTGGCTAGAAAGACACTTGAACAATACGTAGATACAAATATGAACAAAACACTATGAGAAGTTGTAAGTATAGGTGCAGACAATTTTTCTAAAAAATACATATATGATTTATGTTTATATATGAACATACTGATACCCATGCACATTTATATCCGATCACACAAAAATAGGATGTAGAACATTTTTTAATACATTTAGATATATTTATAGCAAAAAGTAATTTTGCATTCATACCTTCATTACATCTTTGTAAAAATATTTTAGAGCAAGTTATTTTGTATGTGACGAAAAATTTTATCAAAAATATCATTTTTTTTGTATTTTTTATAATTTTTAATACCACTCAATTATGTTCATCGTATTTTGATATTTAGGAAAATAAAATTTTTAAATTTCTTCGAAAACCAAAAATCATGTTAAAAATCAAAATTGACAAAATTTGTGCAGTTATAATATTTTTTAGCAATTTGAGTTATTTGATATTTTTATATAAAAATTCAAATTCGAAAAAATAATAAAACGATGCAGAATATATTCGAATTTATTCAAATATTTTTCTAACAATTACAAAAATTTAAAAAAAATAAATAAATAAATGAAAATTTTGAAATGAAAAAAAATTCTGGATATAAAAGAAAATTTTCTTATTTCGTTTAAAGTTTGGTTTTTTTCTTTTAGTTTCTATTTTCTGTACGTTTTATTTAATAAATTAAATTACAGTTTACAGTTGACATAATTTTAACTAAAAGCATACAATATTGACAATAAAAATCGAAAATAATTTTACGGTCTGCTACTTTTTCTGCACAATTTTATAGCATATAGAAAAGGATAACGAGTAGAAAAATGTATGGAAATAAAGTAACGAAATTTATATAATGTGTAGCAGAAAAACGTAGTATGTAAATAATAAATGTGAAATGTTCATAAAATACACCTGCATAATATATAGCTTGGCATGTTGAATACGTTAATGCAGATATAAGTCTAAATAATAATTTTATAAATTTACTTGTCTAGAAATAAATCAGAAATATTTATTTTTCATGCATTTTATTTGTTCTTTGTAAAATATATTTTTTGCATTCACTATAATTTCTGGTGAAAAAAAAATTAAGAAATAAATATATAGACATTGTACATAAATAAAAGAAAATTCTAAAAAAATGTACTTCCTATAGATATTAAACCGTGCGTGTATGAAAATAAAATACACAAAAAGAAAAAAAATTTTTCAAATATGAAAGGAAAATGGTTGAATATTACGTGTATTATACAGAATTCTTTTCGAAAATTCGTTACATATTCTTCCTACTTGTTAGACATATGACGAATATTTGTGAGACAGTTTTCATTTTTGCTCTTAATTTTCCTTTCAATTTTAGCCTTTCGACACATGCATACATTTTCACTTGTAATATATATATGAGCTTATGTAATGTATGTATATATGCACATAAGTAGAATCACATTTTCCCTTGAATACTGTGTAATATGAAAATCAGGAAAATATTAAAATCTGAATTTTCATAATACACATGTTGATATGTATCATACATATTTTACTCTGTTATTACTTTCTGAATATGTTACACACACGTACATAGTTTATGTACTTTAAAGGAAAAAGTAAATATTTTCGTAATAAAATTAATTTTCTTCATATTGCTTAGCTATGTAAATCTATAATTTTACGCGTGCACATATTTAAATAAAATCAAAAATTGGAAAATACTCATCACATGTAATATTATGTGGATGCGTTCGTATGCATATCGCACACCGTGTAAGTCCTTAAAATAAATTAAAAAAAAACATTTTTTTTAATGCAATTTAAATCTTTCATAGAATCTATTCTTTTCTAGATTGGGAAAAATAAAACAATTTTTTTTTTTTTTTAGAAAAATACGTAAACCTGCGTTGGGAACTAAAAAATATTTCAGTAACATACATACATATGTACGTATACGTGTTTTCGTTTGTAACATGAGATCCATGTACACCTAAATTATCGTATTTCAAAATAAAATTTTTCACATAGATCCTTTACACAACATTTTATTTTCCGTTAAATGTTAAGAATTAGTTGAAAATTATGGAAAATTATGTAGGAAAATCATATACGTACTGGCATTTTAAAATTGATATGGAACACACATAAATTTTATTTCTAAAATATTTTTTGATATATTTGGTAAAATAAGTTTTCAAATAATTACTATACAACATCTATGGTAATACTTTAAATGCACGTAGATTCAACTAATGTCAGTATGCACGATACATTGCATATAAGCGATATTCTGATTTTTACCATATATACACTTCACCCAGAATATCCATGTATAATAAATAATTAAAACTTAATTTCTAAATCTGAAACATGAAATTTTTGGCTACATATATCATTTGTGCTTTTCGCCATGTATCATTTACATGAAATTTTAAATAATGCAAGAATATTTATTGTGGGTTATATATGTACTGTAGGATTGCAACCTTTGTGTAGCCGTATGGGAAGTGCACCTTGCACCTATATTAGTAAAGAGTGTGGATGAACTTTATAAAATTTGTGCTAAAATAAATATTTTGATTTCGTCTAGCTTTTCAAGAAAATTGTTTGTTTTTTTTATCTACTATTAAAGAAAATTGTGAATTGATTTTCATTACTTACATACATGCATAGTATATCAACACATAAATTAAATGAATTTTTTAAATTCATTTTGGCAAACATAACAGGTAATGTAAGAATACTAGTAAACAAGGATAAAAGTGTACATACTCGTATACGTGTGCTACATAAATACATGTATTAATTTGAATTTACATGTTACATTTTCTAGGTCTACGAAACAATAAATACGATTAGAAATACATACTTAAATAGATTGAAAATAATTTAGAGCACAGAATACACAAATTTTAACAAAAACAATTAATACATTTTGAAGATTTATCATTGAACATTTTTCCTTCTTTGCAGAAATGTATTTACACGATTATCAAGATATCTTTGTGTTGTGTGTTTGCCTTAAAATTAAATAGCCTTTCTTCTGTGTAGGAAATTTTAGAAGACCATTTATTAATGGCTAAAATAAGAAGAAATTAATAATTGAATAGATTCTATCCCTCCTTTGTATCTTGAATAATAGATACAAAATTTGTACATGCACACTATAAAGTTATTCTCTTACATATTCTTGAATACGTATTCTAATTTATTTTTTGTTTTAATCACGTATTAATTAGAAGTAAAAATATCAAGTAGAAAATTATACATTTAAATAAATATGGAAAATGTGTTTTATAAAATGTAATTTAAACCTTTGCATGCATACACAAAGTAATTAATTCATTCACATAAATCATAGGATAAGTACTTATGTATATATGTGTGTATGTGTGTGTACATACTATATATACAATAGGAAAATATCAACTATAAAAGTTTTTCTTTATTTAAATTTTTAATTACTGTATATATGTATAGACGAAAAATATTTACATGAAAACAATTTTATTCGGAATTCCTAATTTAATTACAATGTAAATTAAAATTTAATAGAATTCTAAATGAAATAATATAAATTTATAATCTTATTCTAAAATTCAAATGAAAACAATATTATTTACAAAATATTTTATATTCATGCACATATTGTATGTAACAAGTGCACTTAGTTATTATATACTTGTAGTTATGGTTAAAAGAATTTTATTTATTTTGTAAATGGAAAACTAACATTATTTACATACATATGTATGTATAAAGAATTTTAATAAAAATTTAATCAAACATCTCAGTAAATTTTAGAAAATATTAAAATATAAAAATTATTTTACTTTTACCGAACAGAAAGTGGTTTTTCATATTTTACATTTTCTATTCATTAAAAAATTTTCCTTGTTAAGAAACAGAGATTACCAATGCATAACATAACATAACACATAACATTAATAAACTTAAAAACATGATTTTAATTTTATTTCAAAAATATGAATATAAGGTTTGTGCGAATTACTGAATTATGAAGCTAAAACACTGAATTAATCCTAATATTAAATTAAGCAGCAATTCGTACACTTTCACATTTTCAGGAAAAAATAGTTGTATTTTATTCAAAAAAAAAAAAAAATTTTCTAGAATTTTGTGAAAAATTGAGTGGACATAATGGAAGCTTGAAACTAATAACTGGAAAAAAAGAAGTAATTCATGATAAATAAACTAAATTAAATGAAATCTCAAATATTTAAAAAATATTTTAAAATAATTTTAACACATGCAATTACAAAATAAGTATGAATACACGTGAAAGGTATGAGCATATATTACAAGTGTATGTAAATGAAAATTTTATTGGAATCTATTCCTTATAATATTTTCTGTTCTAAACATTTAAAAAAAATCAAATTTTGTATATGAATCTACATGCATGATTGTATTTATATGTATGTAAATATTTTAGACTATACGTATTGAGGTATATATGTACATACATATATGATATGTACAAGAACCAGATAATTAGTATTTGTGTAACGCAATTCACACAGATATGTATTGTACGCAAGTGCACTGCAAGATTTCAAGAATTTCTATTAATATAATTCCATATTTAATAGAGTATTGAATGCATATTGAGTTCACAAATTTTCATGAAAATTCATCATCAATATTTACATTACCCACTACATTCATGTTCTCAGGATATATAAATCATGAGAAAACTATGCTGAAAATTCTTAAAGTTAATTTACTTCTTTAATTTGCTTTATAATTACATATACATATATACATATGTGTATGTATGCCAATATGCATGTTAGAAGGAAAATACTTTGAAAATTCTTTAATTAAAATTTTTAAGACACAAATTTCTCAAAATCATGGTTCACACATACATATGTATGTACATATGTAAAACTTTTGGGTATTAACTTAATCCATAATTCAATTTATCAAAATTTCATCGTATCAGTTGGTCTAGTGTAATTAGGATTATAGTAATTAAATTTTATTCTAAAAACAAAATATGATCTAGTAGTAACTACGAATTTTAAGCAATCTTATGGTTTTATTGCTGAAAGGACGAATTTTCTTACATAATACTAAATTAAATCAGAGAAAATTATAAAAATTCTATATACCTTTCCTTTTAAATGCTTAGTTTTTTAATATTGATTTTTTAAAAGTATTATTTACGTACCAGTACCATTATTAACTGTAATTTACCCATATCCTATTTTCAAAGCATATAATCATATGAGTTTTAAATACATAGATATTTCTTCTCATACTTTTTATTGAACTTGAATAATAATTTCATTAAATTAAAAAATGTAAATAAATTCGTCTCTTAATCTTCTTCTTATGATTGCCAGTTTTTTGTATTCTTTTAAATGAAAACAACAATAATCACAAGAGGACAACATAAATGACATAATATTTTTATATTTCGTAAAAACACAAACGACTATGTATGTTGAAAAAACGAACCGTGAGCATTTAAACTTTCTCATGATAATTATACGAAAATGTAAAATTTTTACAATAAAGTAAAATAAACCAAAAAAAAAAAAAAAAAAAAAAAAAACACTGCATTCCATGTCTCATAAATTATTTTTACATACATTTTTTACGTATAAGTAAATAATAATTAATGTTCAACAAATATACGAAAAAAAAAAAAATTAATAGAAATGAAGTAAAGTCTAAAACTTTCTTAATTATTACAGTGTACTAATTATGTACTAAAATTGTAACTATGTGTGTATGTATGTATGTGTGAACACATGTATGTATGTACGAATATGTTAAAAAACTATTTATAGAAATAACGTATGGTATGTACATAAATGATTAATGTATTATATTCGTTTTACTTAACTACTAGTATTAACGTGGTGTAGAATTATTATGAATAGTTTATAAAACTTTACTCATTAAAAAAATAAAATTGCTCAGTAAATTTTAATTTGATCATGTAAAGCAGATAAGTATAACAAGATACGTTTACATATATGTATATATATATATATTTTTTTTTTCAAAAACAGAAAAAAAAAAAGAATGTAATCAGTTTACTTCGCTAGTAAACGAACGCTTTATTATACCTATACAGCAAATAATAATAATAATAGGAGTAATATAATGATATGATAATAAAATATATTAAAATTTTATGAATTTTCTATAATTTAATTAAAACTTTTGCACGATATTCAGCTGTATGTAAAAGTAACGTTGCTGAAAAGTAAACAGGTAAATTTTTTGTTTTTTTTTTTTTTCAAAATAAGTAAATAGCGAAATTATAATTAGATTTTATATAAAACAAAATTTATGTTCTCATATTTTAAATTTCAAATTTCAAATGTTAAACATCCGTTGTATAAATAAATATGTACATTGAATAAAATTCAATAAAATTAATTTATACCATAATTTGCTTGTAATCATAAGTAATGAATAAAACAATACAAATTCAAAACAAAATTGGTTTTAATGTTCATATACTTTGTCCAATAATTGCCTTAATATGCAATTAAGGCCTTATGAAAGCTTCGTAAAATGGTAGTACCATCATTTTAAATCATTTTATATTGATATCAGTGAAAAAAATTCATCCGATTTTGTATGAAAGCTTTATAACGATAGTAGTAATAAACCGTCGTTAAACACTTTAATTTAAAAATTATAAAAAAGAATAATGTACCCCTACAAGTCCTTAACTGGGTGTATAACTAGTGAACAGAGTATTATTATTTTGATCAATTTATTTTAAGTAATCAGATTTTTTAAAATAATATCTGCTGTAAACAATAATAATAAATTACTCTATCACTTACCTTATGATTCTACATAAAGTAATTAATTAATGTTGGAAGTTTAATGTAAATCAGCGTAAATAAGCATAAATAAGTTTATGAATTGTTCTAATTGGGTTCATGAGGTACGTGCACACATTAGCTTATTTTATTTATTTTTGAATTTCCGTATATAGTATGTATCGCAAGCATACGAATCAAATTTTTATAATTAATGAACACATACGTAATTCAATAATACATACGTGCATGTATGTACAAAATACATATTTATTTTTTATTTAATCAGAAATTCTATGAATTTGTTCAAATAATTGTAATATAATAATAATAAATAATACAATTTTACTTACACATAAATTATTATTTTATTTGTATGAATAAAATATTTTATAATAAAAAATTTTAGATTCAATGCTCACCAATTAAAATAATATATTTTTTTTTTAATTTTTGTGTTTTTCTAAAATAACTAAAGTCCTTACTTTATGGGATTAAAATACCAATTTTATGTGACAATTTTATTTTTGAATATACAACAGCAGCATACAAATATGTATGCATATACTTGTACATACATTTTTTGTGTAAAATTCAAAATGATCTTAAAAATGGATTATAAAATACATTTTTGCCCATATGAATGATTTTATGTAAATTTTATATATTTTAATTGAGCTTAAATGGTATACATGTATTGCATGTATACGTATGTGAATATGAATTAAAATAATTTTAGTTAAAATATCAAATACTTGCAAATAACCCTTAGCATTATTTTTGAATTAATTTCTATATACATATTTATGCTAAAACCCTTATTATTTAGTGTAGTATATAGTGCACGGTAATATGTATTATGGTCTATTTAAATTTATTTATTTTATTTTGAAAATAAGCAGCAAAACAAATAAAATGAATCGAAAAATATTATAGAAATGGTAACAGAGAATTGAATACCATTTGTATTGTTCGTAACTAAAATGATGTAATGAAAACATTTAAAAATAAAAAATAAATAAAAAAACTTATAAATAAAATAACATTTTTATATGAACAAAAACTAAATACACTTTTATGGTCTATTAGAATAATCAGATTATTTTTTATAGCAAATTGCAATATTCTAGAAAAAGTAATTACATTTTAGGAAAGTACACTTTATTACGTAAAATTAGTGTACAACGTGTGTGTATGTATTATTTCTCAATTTTCAAAATAAAAAAGAAAATTTCTTTTTTTTGTTTAAAAATCAAATACATATCATATATTGTGTATGTAACATTAAGCTACGGCCCGGCCCCTACGGGTAGACGGTAAAATCCAGTCAAGCAAGTAACTAGTAAAATTTCAAATATGTATGTACATACTTTTACATAATTAAAAGTCAAAAGTTAGAAATACAGTTTTTAGATGGATAATGAATTTTAAAGGATATATATGTATGTACGTGAATTTGTAAACATGAACATAATGTAATTCAAATATTTTATTTATAATATTTTCATTTAATTAAAAGCAAAATAATAAGTTAATGATATGGTTCTGATGTTTCACAATAATTATTATTGTGAATTATGCTGTAACATATTCAAATCATATTTAAATGTAATTACACAAAATTTTATGTTTTATTCAGGAATTAATAAAGGGTTTTAATAAACAAATAAAATAAAAATAGCACGAAAATATTATGAATTGATTGATTTCTTTTATTTCATCTTCATATTAGTTTTCCTTTACATGTTTTTTGTCCTCATTTTATTTGTTCTTTCATTTTCCTTATCTTTATTTAAAAAATTTTTTTCTTTCTATATTATTCTGAATTTTCCTTCTCTAATGACGAACTGTCCGACGAATCACTCGAATCAAAATTTTCACAATTTTTCATATTAATTGGTTTCAAATCTAAACATAAAAATAATTATATATGTATGTATGTACAAATGTATATTTCATGGAGTAAAATACTTAATTCTAATTAGTACCTTCTTTTTTATATTTTCGTCTATAACAATTTATTTGATCTAAATTGCATTGACTGTCAAATTTAGTACATTTTTTACCATCACATACACAAACTGGAGAAGTTGCTGGACCACATGATTTTGTACATTTTAGGTTTTGTTTCAAATCAGCAGAAGAGACTAAATTCAAAAAAAAAAAAAAAAGAAATAGAAAATTAATAATAAGTTAATTAGAGACATCGTAATTATATAATTATTTCTTAATTAAATAAACTTACCAATAACAATTAAAAATACAAAAATAAAAACTAATTTCATATTTTCAAAAATAAAATAAATTCAATCTAAATCTAATCAATTTGAATTTATTATTTATTTTTCTTTTTTAATAAATTTATAATTAATTTCAAAATCAATTTTTTCTTATCACATAAATTTCGTTTAAAAATCAATTAAATTGATTTTATATTATCACGATGAAATAAATAAAAATTTTAGATTATATCCTTAATTACAATTTAAGATTTATTGTAGGATTTAAAATAAAATAAAAAAGTATAGATACAGCAAATAGGTGAATACGTGTGAATGCACAAAACAGAAAATAAACTATAAAAAACTTTTTAAAATTTTGCTTTTATACACTGAAAAGATAAACATTTCAGTTAACAAACAGTTTCTAAATGTAACTCAACTAATTGAAAATTTAAAAGGAAAAATGAAAACAAAAAACTGAAATAAACTGATAATAATTATAATTAAGTATTAGAAAATCATTTTACAAAGTTACATTTCAAATATATTTTACGTAATCGTTCAGATAATTGATAAAAATTTTTAAATTTTCGAAAGAAAAAAAAAAACAAGTTACACTGCTTAAAAAATAATTCTTGTTTCATAATTGTACACGTAACACTAATATTTTTCATGGTTATAATATTGCTAATTAAATAATGGCTTTAAAATACATGCAATTTAATCATATAAAAAAATAAAATAAATAATTACCTATATTATGTATTTTAAAAATTTGTAACGAATTTTTTATTTTCATTTTTCAAGATTTTCTTTTTTATACAAAATGATTTTTTTTTTTTTTTTCATTTGAGTACTCACAAATGAAAATCATTTTCTTTGTACAATTAATTGTTTTAAGCAACAAAACTAGGAAAATTTTTATTTTAACGTAAAATTAATAATAATTTAATACGATTTTAATTGCAACAAGTATTTCAATTTAAATTTAACTCAAAAATGTAACACATACATAGGTGAATTATTTTTTTTATTATTTATATTAAAAAACATTAATTTAAAAAAAAAATTTTTATGTTGTTGTAAGTTTGTATATACGTATATAATGATGAAATCCATACATTTTTAATAAATAAATAGTGAAAAGAGAAATTCACTGAATGCTAAATATTTAAAAAAAAATATTTTTAAAAAAATGCAACTAGCATTCGGCATGTATGTACATACATATACATATAAGTAGGTCTTATTAAAAATGTATGTGTAATAATATATAAAAACTGAACTATTTAAAATTCGCAGAATACGTACGTTATGTGTATACATCACTTCAAAATGTGTTTTTTTATGGTTTTAACAATTGATATATACAAATTTTTTTTACGTGAATTTTTTATTTGATAAACATGTTGAACATTTACGCAAATTGAAATAATTAATGAAAAAAAAAATATAAATTTAAATTTAATTAAGGAAATTTTTCGAATTATTATTAAATTTGTTACTTTAAACGAATGATATACGAATTTGTAATGAATTGATTCGATTTTACTGTATTTTGGTTGACCAATAAGAAATTTTATTTGTACGTAATAGAAAATATCGTCTTAATAAGAAGGACAATGAAAAAAGTTTACGAATTTTCACAATTTCAAAGGACATAAATAAAAATAAAAATAAAAAACAAAGATGCAAAACAAAAGTACTTTAGATAAAAGAATCTGGTTTTTGAATAAATTTCTAAATGTAATAAAATGCAAATAAGGTACATATTTTTTTAATAATATTTTCAAAAACAAAACAAAAAATATAAGTAAATAAAAATTGGAAAAAGATTTTCTTCAAAATCCATTGTATTTCAATTGCATTAAGTGTATAAGCAATAGAAGCAAATATCCATTTTTATTCACCGTAGTCCGTACATACATAAGGATGTTATTTATTTGAATGAATTTAAAATGAGTCTGAGTCTGTATAATCGTATCTATATAAAAATGTTTACAGGTATGTAAACAGGATAAATTACATTAAAAATAAACTGCAAAATGTTGAACATTATATTTACATTTATTCAAATTTACTTTTGTAAATAGTATATATACGATACGGATACATCGTATATATACTTTAAACAAGAAAAAAAAAATTATATTGTATTTTACATATATAAAGAATAAGTTTTACAAGATATTGTATTGAAGTAAGAAATTTTCATGTTTTTTTTTTTTTAAGTGGAATGAATTTCGAATATTATTTAAATATGTTTTCCACTTTACTTTACATATGTTTTAAAATTGTGTACATCTACATACAATTGTATTTATAAATAAATCACTCTGTTAATAACATTATTGAATTTTCATGTTTATTATTATGCAATTCAGTCCTTTTCTGTTAATTGTCATATCGTTCTTATGTATTATAAACACAAATTTATTGTAATATGATGTTCCTTTTATTAAAAAGAAAAAGTATGCATGTATGTAACTCTATCAGCTAGAGGATGAAATAATTTCAATTTACACATATGTACATATGTACATCTATGTACATTGTACATATGTGCTCATAAGTATGTCAAAAACTCATTCTACTTTCAAATGTCATTTTAATGTTTGTCAATTTCTTAAACATTATCAATAACCTGTAAAATGCACATATTAAATAATTTATTCTATTTTCTATGTGTTATATGTTCTTATTATACTCGTATATATACATACACATGTAAATACATAAGTATGTATTAGTATTCACATGTATTTTACTTATTGATGAGAAATGTAAATACATTTTAAATATGTGATAAAATGCGTTCATGGCTTTACATCTAAAATATGTACTTACATACACACATACATATATGTATCTGCCATAGGTAAATATATATAAATATATGAAAATTACATGCATATATGAATGTCGAATATACATTGAAAAAGATTTGCAATTATGTCTATAATACATATGTACATAATGCACTTTTACATGATAATGAAATATATACGTAAACGTGCATTGTATACGTATGCTCACAATTCATGTGTATGTTATATACACACAATTACATGTATGTGTGAATGTATGTATTTAAAACATCTATGGGATTTGATAGTAATTATTATTATTTAAATGATTCTATTATTTGCATAATTCCACAATTTATACTTAGCCTAACAGCATATTATCCAAGTTAATAAACATTTATTGTATTCATATGTATACAAAAATGAACAATTCAATTTTGAGATATCCTTTTTTATATCCATGTACACACGTTGTATAATGACAAATATGGTATATTATGTACATATGTGGTATTGTATGTACATAAAATCTAAATTATATATTGAATACACACATATGTTATTTTTGAAGTATTCCATTGTATAGATACATACATATATGCTTTAGTAGAAATGCATTTAATCTTCTTATAATATCATAGGACACAAAAATAAATCAATTTAATCTTATATTATACACATATATCTTAAGTATATCAATTATCTTCTATTGCCTAGGCAAATATTCTTTTATGAATTTTTATCATAAAAAATAAATTGATCTATTTTGAAATTTTTCTTTTTTGTATAAATAAAAAATATTCTTTAGTCCTCCCCTTTTATCATTTTACATTATCATGTTACACTTGAATTTGACTCACAAAGAATTGAATTATGTACAAAAAAAACGAAAAGAAAAATATACATACGATACATATTAAATAAAAAGCTTGTAAATATTATTATTAAAAATTTTTATGAGTATACTTGTGTATTGTGTAAAAAGGTTTTTTCTTCCTTTTTCAAAATATTGTTAGTTACACCACCCAAACATCTTATACCTATATTAATGCTTTATATTATCTTAAAATATACTCGATATTTAAAAATTCAAAATTTTTTTACATGGTAACGGTTAGTATTTAAACCTTTTAACTTTACACACTTTCAAAATTTTTTGTTTGTTTAATTTTTTTGCAAGTACATATTTTCATAAGAATATTCACCCTTCTAAAAGATATTTACTAAAACAAAAGGTCGTGAAGGAAAAAAAAAGAAAATACATAAGGATAGAATTATTTTGTTTTTCTAGAATTAGAAGGCGTATTATAATTTACTTTTGCATCAAAATATATTCAAATATGATTTCAATTTTGATTGTGTTTGTATTTGTAATTACGTTAATGAAAATTTTTATTCCTTATCTTCAATAAGCAGAACCATAATTACAATTTCTTTGAACTATTTTCGACTTCATTTCGAAATTAATTTCCTATTGGATTTAATTTAAAAGAAAATATATTATTTTCTTCGAAATATGAAAAGTTCTATGAAATATTCAAAAACCAAGAAGATTTTTTAATTTATGAATCAAAAAAGACATTGCTTATGTACATGTCCTATTTTGTCCTTTTAAAATTCAATTCTATTGGTAATATGCGTTTGTACAAAGTGTTAATATATGTACATATATATATCTAATACAAACAAAATTTTTTTATTGTACACACACACATACATATGTTTAAGAGCTTTTGTGCTTACACGTACTTATGTTACGTATAAAAAATCATATATTGTTTATTCGATATTTAGAAAAAAATTATTTCTAAAGTTGTAAAAGTCATATATTGTCCATATCATTCATATGCATACTACCAGAGATACATATATATTATTTAGATTAAATGTCTTTGATACTACATAGTACATATGTATGATATTTTGGTTCAAAGATTTATTTCCTTATTAGGATAGGTACATAGAAGAAAATAAACAAAACAAAAGTTTATTGATGAAGAAAAATATGTCAATGCATCAAATACATATCGGTACACATGTGTATATGTTATCTAATAATACACATGTGTTTAGTAATTTTCCTTGAAAATTGTACATTATGAAAACTCATCTACTAGTCCAACAAAAAGTAAAAAAAAAAAAAAGAGAAAATAGATAATACTGGAAAATCTTCTAAGTATTTATAAAACAAGGATAAATATTTGGGATAATAACGTATGAAATACAATTCAATTTCAAATTAGTACACACTTTTACATGAACATACATGTGTACATGTACATATGTATATATTTTGGATTGAAGAGACAGGCACATGTATACATACTTACATATGAATGTTATGATGTACAATATCAAAACAGGATAGTCGTGAAATAGTAAAATAAATTGACACTTTTTCTATTTTGAGTAAAAAAGGAAATATAATTTAAATGGTATAAACGTATAACAGAAAAATTCTATCATCATTTTAACCACCCAATAAATAATGGAAATCGATAAAAAATATATTCAGAAGGAGTTCTGGTAATAGTTAGCAGATATAACGCTAATTTTATATTCTGTTAATTTCTTTTAAAGTTTTGATAGTTCGTATATTTTGTATGAAAGTTAACAGAATATCAAGTTAAGGAAATTTGCTAAATATGAATATAATAGCCCTGAATATTGTAAAATACACCAATCATTTTTGTGTGAATTTCAATTCATCTTATCATCTCACAATTTCAATGTACATACATATATTGTACGTATGCATATCAATGTACATACGTACAAGAGTACAAGTTAATATTTAAAATTGTAGCAAAAGTAAATATAAAAATTGATTTTTTGAAAAAGTTTTATTCATCGATTTTTTTTTTTATTTTTTATTTTTTTTTTTAGAAAATTTGACTTGTGATACAATTTAAGTACTTACAAATTTTGTACATAATTTTACAGAAAAAGAAGAAGAAAAAAACCCCTACACCCCTATACATAATGTACGTATAGTTCTTTTTTAAGTTTTTATACAATATACAACAACTAAACAACCCACGTTGTAGAGGGCCATCTATTGCTATGTAAAATTTTCCAATACTCACTACTGTGTAAAGAAAACTTTTTTAACAAACGTTAGAGAAATGTGGTTTCTGTACATTTACCATTTATGTATCCTTTTCAATTTCCATTTTTCACTCAGCTAGCATATATATACATACTTAAATGTGTTTGTTTACAATATTTATATTTAGAATTAGTTTTCATATAGTGAAATTTTAAAACCACATTTTAATCTTTGAGTAAATAAATTAGAATGCAAATTTGAAATGCATTTCATAAAGTAAATATGTACATATTTGTATATATAAATAAACAATTCATAAAACAAGACAAATTGAAATACTTCTTGATGGTTTTTTTTGTATTACAATAAAAAAAAATATAAAAAAGAAATGAAAGTAAATATAAGTATTTTAATCACTCAAGTGTAAATAGAAATATGTAAATATAAAAAATTATATTATATTCTATGTAATTCGATGTTATTTATTTTAAACAGACAAATTTACACATATACTCATGAATGTAAAAAGATCAATTCTTAGTTAATTATAGGAAATATTTAAATTCTGAATGAAAGTTAACAGAATGTCAAGTTAACGAAATCTGCTAACTACGACCAGAATAACCCTATTTTTTTTTTGCAATTTTATTTTTTAAAGAATATGATATACATATGTATTTAACGTATTTCCACGAATAGATTTCAAATTGGAAAATTCATTTCCTGTATACAAACCTATTAATATGAAAATCCCATCTTTAACTGAATTATAAAAATAAATTTTCCTTATTACGTTTACTGATTTTTTCTACATATAATCTATGTATATATAACCGTTTTTTTTACTCCTGTAGCCTAGTACACATTTTCCTCCTACATACAGAATGTAAGAGTTTCAATAGTTATTTCTCCTTTTTTTTAAATTAAACCAACTTGAATTAATTACACTCAACATGTTTTGTTTTCCATTTTA
The DNA here is from genome assembly GCA_963971155.1 of Anthrax anthrax. Lineage (NCBI taxonomy): Eukaryota > Metazoa > Arthropoda > Insecta > Diptera > Bombyliidae > Anthrax > Anthrax anthrax. The sequence goes on along the minus strand of OZ020118.1, from coordinate 30,907,399 downwards.
AACTTTTATTTACTTATTTTTACTTTTATTCAACTTTTTTGTATAAGACGATAAAACTTTTTGAAAATACTTCACATACGAAGTTGAAAGTACATACATGTATGTATATGTCTAAGTGATAGCATGAAATATGTATGATAGTATGATTTATTATGTGCATTTACTTCATCTACATTTTGAATTTTTTATAAATGTATAAAACAGAGTGTACATGTGTACTTCCATCTATTTTACATATTTATGAAAAGGTAACATGGTTGCTTACATATAAAATAACTTTAAAGAATAATGACAGTAACTTATTCACTTGACTTCCTACTATCATCCGCTATTCATTATCATCCAAAAAGATGAACAATGTGATACACTATATATATACATACACGAGTACTTAATGTATGTATATGTACATAATAAGTTTGTAAAATATTTTCATGTACATACATCATGTTATGTAATGTTAATATGTACGAACAGAAGTAATAATATTAAAATGATATTGTTTGTATGTTTTTACATAATATGAAAAATGAAAATATGTACATATATATGTACATATATATATGTAATGTACATATATATGTACATTATGAATTTTTCTTTTTAAATTTTTTAAAGTCAAAAATACTTATCAAAGAAGAACAAATATAATATATAAACTCAGTATCAGATTATTAAAAATTATAAATTCATTCATGTTAATACATGGAAAGACAAAGTAGACGACATTTTATATTATTAATACATAATAAGGATCAGTCAATGAATTTAATATACGTAGGTATAAAGGACAAAAATGTTACATTTGAAAATCATAAACATTTAATTTTCTTAATTTCCAGTTTAATATTAATTTCCTCCATTTATTAAAACTATTTATAGTCGGATGCATTTCTCAAATCAATTCATTTCTTTATATACACACATGTATGTACATTACGGGTGTGTTATCCTTCTCAGTAATTATATTTCTATGATAAGCAAAGTAAACAAAAAATGCAATAATATAAAAAAAAAAATTTTTTTTTTTTCATTTCTTTTTTTCATCAGAGATTAGGATTAAGTAAACTTGTTTTGGTTCTATTACATTGTGTTTTCTTTTTCGAAATGAAAGCAATAACGATCTAAATGAGAACATTTCAAAGGAACAGCAATTGCTAATTGTAAATTCATAAACGCATAAATAAATAACATCGATCCATCAACTTGGGTTCGTTTTAATGTATTGTAAGAGTAATTCTCAATGTGAACAATCCTTACTTTCATCATATATTTTAGAACTTGTGACCTCAATACAAATACTTTATGTTCTACATCTATATCTATGCAAATACAATATTGTACAAAGTTTAAGCAGAAATTGACTTTCATCATCATCATCATCCTTGATAATTATCGTTTCCATTTATTTTTTCACATAATCGGTTATAAAACTTTACTTGTAGAACAGTGGAATATTTTAATTTCGTTTTCCAACAACGAATGTAAACTTATACATATACATACGTACATCAACATTTTTGAGTACTGAACAACAAAAAAAAAATAATAAAAGCTTGTAAAAAAGCAGTCATTTATTATTTTGATTTATTCTTTCTGTTGTATGGCTTTTATTTTTTGTTCCAAATTTTTTTTTTCTTTTTGAACGCATAACATATTATTTTTTTTAGTCCACAACATTCATATATGATATGAGCAAAATTTGTTACAGTTTCTCTAAAACCAATTTTTAATACATATTTTGTGCTTTTAAAAAATTTTCTTATTATTCAAGATACTGTGAGTATATTTTATTATTTATGAAAACACATACACACAAGAGTTTCCTTTTTAAAGAATAAAAGTAGACGAAACAAGAATGAGGAAAATATGCTATTTCATTACATTTATATGATTAAGAGATTATTCTGTCTTTCTGAAATGCCACATTATATAATCCTGTGGGTCTAATACTATCATATGTAATAGTTTTTACGAAATCCATAAAAATATAAAAGAAAATATATAATATATAATAAAGTGTATAAAAACTATTAGTATTGGTTTTGGTTATACTTGTTTAGATGTAATCATTTTCTTTCATTAAGGAAAATTTGAAATATTTAAAAATAATTGTTAATACATACTCGCATATGCCATACGTTTTCTTGTTATTAAATGATTCAATTCAAATTTAAATAATTTATTCAATAATCACTTTCTGCTTTTTAACTACTTTCTTTATTTTAGTTTTTTTAATTTCCATATTTTCTTCAAAGTTAAAGTGAAAATCAATTTTCCCCTGGTATTCACTTTTCAAAGTTTTTTCGAGAAAATTTCTCAAAAAATTCAATAAAAACAAAATAAATGAAATTTACAATTTTATTGTCATTTTTCATCACTCGTAGAAATTCATTTTCTACGTACTCAGACATGTTTTATGCCCGATTACCTTTGATTTATATTTATACAATATTTTTCTTTTTCCTTCAACATTACTGTTTCTGTACACAGAATATGAAATCTACATAAAATCATCAAAGTATACAAACGATAATTTTTTGTTTTATTTTTGTTTGGAATTTTTGTTCTTTTTTTTTTTTTTAATATCACTTTAAATATTTGCAATGCTCAGCTAAAATTTAGATAAAGTCCAAAAGTTTTGCTACAATTTCTATTACAATGTATTCAACAAGTATAAGTTTCAAATAAAACTCAAATGAGTATGAATTGTAGTGGTTTCATATAAAATTTAAGAATAAAAACCGAAAGCAATAAATAATTAATTCACCACATAAAAAAAAAACGAGAGAAATTGAAATAAATAAAAAGGAATAAAAATAATTGCAATTTGTACATAAATGTATTATTTGTGTTAAAAAATTTGAAAAGTTTTCTACACATTGATAAAAGTAAAAAACTGACATTAGAAGATTTATTTCTGTAATTTCCTTTTTTCCTACAAATTTGAATTTAATATGCAATATCTAATCTTTGTAAGTACAAAAACAAAAAAATCGTAATGTTGACCACGTAAGTTTTGAATAAAAAATTGGTTTATCATTTTATCTGTCTGTACATTTTTTATGTCTTATATGTAGTTTATATAAAAAATAAATTTTTTATTTATTTCATTAGTTGGTACCATGATATCTTTTTTAAAAAAAATAAAAAATCAATTTTCAAGTAAAATGAAAACATGTAAGAAAAAAAAGTTAAAAATATAACATTTAATATTTTATAAATTAAAAATTAATTTAAACATTTATTTTTGAACTTTTTGATTTCTCTAACTTTTTTTTCCAAAGAAAGTTTAGTAATACAGAAAAATAATTTCTTTCAATTTTCATCATTTTCTACAATACGGGTTCCTTTTTATTAAAGAAATGATTCTTTAATTTGAATAGATGTATACATCTAACCCAGTGTACACAATTCATGTACGAATAATGAAATTCCTTCTTTTAATGTAAAATTCATAACTCAACGTATGACAGCAGAAAAATAAAAAAATCAAAATTTGTTTTTTATTTTCCTTTCTTTTGACCTTTTCTTTTTCTTCTTTGCACGTAAAATATTTAACTAACATTGGAAAAGTTAAATATTTTGAAATTTTTGATGATACAAGTACGTACACTTTTTAAATATTAAATTAAATTTGAAGTGTGAAATAAAAGAAATAATAATTATTTCGAGAAGTTTCTTATAAAGTCGAGTTCAAAATTTTTACTTGGTTTCTGTTATTTGCAACATTCAAGTTACATTGGAAATTATTTTTTTTTTCACTTTGAAATTTCAATTAAATATTAATTAAAGAAAAAGAAAATTGTTAACTTAAAAAGTAATGTTATTATGTATTTATAAAAATTTTTGGTTTTTAACAACAAATGATTTCAGAAATTTTTATATACAAAATATTTATAACAGGACGTAAAAATAATCCATCTTACAATGAATACAGTCAAAGGAAAAATTATACACCTACTCAAATACAATAAAGAAATATTTTGGAAAAAAATTGAAATATGTGCGTATGTATGTACATATGTATATTATTATTATAATATATACATATGTTTTTCATGGAGTTCCACATTCTTTTTTTTATTTTTTCTCATTATTAACGTGGTAATTTTTTGTATTTTAATTTTCCACACGCCATTTCATTTTTATTTTGAAAATAAAACTGACTCAAACATTTTTTTGATATCATTGAATTTGCTGTATCAGTTCATTTCCAAACATCTAATCTAATCATCTAACTTTCAATGAAAAACAATTGGTACAAAATTATCATCATAAATTATAAATCTCAGGTTGTATATACTTATATGGACGTGTGTACGTGTAAAATGAAAATTTGACTAAAGGTGCTTTTATGAATTAACATGTGAATTTACACAACATCACATATTATGTTATCTTTGTTACATAATAAATTATTATTTTCTGTAAACAATGTACGGTTTATTGTACCTGGTGAAAACTTCATAAATCATATGAAAATCTACCCCACATACTTAATTTTGTACATTATTGTATTATAACACGTAAACAATAAAATATTCTGTTTGGACTTAACATACCTACTTACTTACATGATCATGTTTACATTTATACAGAATACAATTGTGGTGTGTGTATTTGGGTATCACATATTTTGAGAAATCTATGTAACTTGTCGTTACCAATTATTTTATTGCTTTTCATAATTTCGATTAAATACACATGAGTCCATGTATTATCGTGTATATGTGAGCATGTATTAATTCTAAATGATTTCTGAAATTTGTTGTATTCGTCATATTACGGGTAGAATAAAATTTCTTATAAATTTTTCAGAACCTTCTTAAACAAAATTGTAATTTATTACATGAAATTTTAGATTTTCCATACATGTCTGAAACCTATCGTCGTGATTTATATCTAAATACTACTTTTAACTAATGTACACAAAAATCAATATGAATTTTATTTCTTATTTTTAATTTAGTAAAATTAAACAATTTGTTTTGTTCCACAATCAATCTTTTCAAAATAGATAGAATTGAATTTGTTTGGTTCTTTTTATTATTTCTTCATATAAATTACAATTGTACGTACAACACCTAAATATGTATATGTACATATGTACACACGACACCTATACTTCTGCCAACACATAGAAATGTGAGATGTATACACATACAGTTAACAAGAAAATAAATAGAAGAATACGTGTATATCAGTAACCTCTGGTCATTTCAAATAGCTAAATTTGTGCTCGAAATAAAAATAAATAAAACAAATTGAAAAAAAGGAAAACAACCATTTTGTTAGATTAATGTTACACATGATTTTTCCAAAATGTAAAAATTGCACATTTTTTTTACGTTTTAAAGGTAAATTTTTTATTTGCATTTCTGGATGGATAAATTGCTAGAACATACGAAACAGATTCACTTATCCAATGCAAATTTATGCGTACGTATACTCGTTCATAAACAAATCCTAGATTGCGTGTTTCATCCCGAATATTTAATGAGTGGACAAAAGAACAAAATTTGAAAACAAAAATAAATTAACAGTTTTCACAAATGCAAACATTCATCAAATATGTGTGCAAGTTTTATTCACTAATTTTAGAAACCTTTTGTATGTATTTTGTATTTCCCTAGTCCGGAAAATTGTATTCACACTATTTACATTTAGAAAATACACAGTATGTTGCAGAATAAAGGTCACAAAGTACTTTTTTTTTAAAGTTTAGGAGTTTTCTATAAAAAAATCGCCCTTCTAATAGTGACCAAGGACCAAGAAATGTCGTGGATTGTACAGACATATCTGAACCTTGTAAAAACATATTTTGTGTTATATGTACATATGTATTTATTCTGGGACATTCTCTGTATTCCCTAAAATGTTGTTAAATATTGCAATAATTGTAAATGTGCAAAAACCACGACATCAACTAAAATGCATTAGTGATAGAAATGTTATGCAGTATATGTATGTATGTATTATAAATTTGTAATTTTTTACATGGTATTAACCATTGTTTGATATTTTTAGGTTATGATGTAAAGGATTAAAATTAAAGTTTTGTTTTTATATAGATATTGAATGTACATATACTAGTATGCATATAGATACACGTTCAAAAATTTCATTCATAATAAATTACACATTACCTATAATGTTTGAAATGGAAGGTGTTAATTTTAGTTTAAAAAAATAAAATCCATGAGATTTTTCACATTTATATTCATTTCGTTTATCATGCATGTCTGTACACATATGTAATCTTGTGTAAAGTAAAATATTTCTTTTTCTTAATTTCCGTGGTTTTTCATTTTTTGTCAGAATTTTATTGTTGTCATAAAATTGTCATAGTTTTTATTTATATAAATATTTATTTATTATATGTACATACTTAAGTTCATACTAAGTTCATGTAATAAAAGAAATGAAGTACATATGTATATAAGTATACAAAAAATATAACTTTAAGAAAAATTATTATTATTCACAACCATATGTGTAAATAAGGTTATAAGTATGTATATGTACATATATGTACTTGTGGTTTTCATCTTATCTTATATACATATAATTATAAAGCATGATGGTATTATTTTCAACATTGGTTAACAACAATATAAAACCTATACTTTTCTGTTTAAACAATCATATATGTTTTTATTTATAAGAGTTGCACAAAAAATAATAATAGAATGCGAACATTTACTTCATACATATAATATTATACATACATACGTTCACTCAGTAGCGGAGCAATAAATTTTCATCTCCCACGGAAAATATTATTTTGGGATTCTAGTAAAAGAAATAATACTTTTGCGTAGTTTTTTCGTACGATAGTTACGCCACTGCATTTCCTACATAATAATTTGTAAAATTTATACAGAATTTTCTTGCGGTTATTGTTACATTTTATAGTTTGTAATACAAAAAAAAAAAAAGAAGAAGAAAAATAGGGAAAAAAAGAAATGTTGTAAGTTAAAATTTTTTTAGCTGATCAAGCATTTTATTTTTATTCGGGCATGTACATAAAATAGTTGTACAAGCAAACAATAATGATATTGTATTTTATTTGTTTATTTTAAATTCAATATCTTCTTCCATACATATTTTTTCTTGTATGTGTGTGTATTGTAATTAATTTTTTTTTTGTTTTCGCCTTATATACACATGTTATAAAATAATAATTCATCGTTATGAATACAATAAAAAAATAAATAAATACAAAATTGAAAATCCACAGAATAAGAATTTATGTTTTCCATGTACAGAAAATAAATGGTTATTTGATCATATGAATGTACTATTTTTTTGATAATAAATGTATCAGATTATATTAGATGAATTTACTTACCAAATTTAATGACCATCCGTCCAATGTATTTCTAATTATTTTTTAAATCACTATAGTATACTTGATTGCGAAAACTAAACAAAAACATCCCGTATTTTAATCACGTAAAAACTTTCTCTCCGTAGTATAGTAGTGCAATTTTAGATGCATATTATGATTTGTTTAGAAAATATGTAATAAACTTTATTGTCCATTGAGAAAATAACTTGAATGAATATACCATAATTTGAATTTTGCATAATAAATTTGTAATATAATAGTCATTTATGCAAAAGAAAAACAGATTAGTTTATTTATAATGTTGTGTAAAATATTCAGAGAGATTTTGTAAAATACTTTTATTTATAATTTTTAACCATAAAATTTTAGAATACCGTTGATACTTTATTTACTAGAAAATCTTCAATGAAAATTATTAGAAGATGTAACTTAATTTAAAATCATAACGAAAACAAAATACAGAAAATGTAAAATGAAATTTGTAAGTTTTTAACAAAATTTAAAAATTCAAGAAAAATAAGGTAAATATATTTTATAGAAATTTCTATACTCTGTCTATTAATAATTGACATGATGAAAATAATCAATGACATTGCATTATTGGAGAAAACAAAAATATTTTGAAATTCTACCTAGGTTTTTCATGCGCTGAATATTAAACCCTTAGGTCTTCATCTAAGTGTAAAACCCAACTGACTAGTGAGTGAGTAGTGACTGTACTGCTACTGACTAAACTGAATTGAATAATTATTGTTTTTTATTTTCTATGAAAACCGGTTTCTAGGAAAACGGTTTCCGGTTGAAGAAATAAAATCGACTGAGCTAAATAATATCAGTACAGTGATGCATGTAAAAAGGCAAAAAGTAAAATATGATGATGATAATTTGTATAGAGTTTGAATATCGTTTTACATCACATTTAAAAAAAATTTATTGTATTTTCCATTGGATAATTAAGCATTTTGGTAACTCTGTTCCTAAATGTTTGTTAAAAACTCTGTTTGTTGTTTCTTATTAGAAATTATAAAAGAAGAAGAAAGAAGAAAAATGAAAATCATTAATAGACAGAATATAAAATTTAATTATTATAAAACTTTGATATTACTTAAAAATGAATTTTAATGAGTTGTCATTTGCTTATATATTTTATGTGTTAAGAAATTAGAAAAACTTTTCAGCAAAAATTTCCAAAAAATAATAATAAGACTCTTAAGTATTTTGCTGAGTTTTCTAGTAGTTACTTTGAATTAAATTAAGTTTGTGGAGAAAATACAATTTATTGATCTTTTAAGAAAATTTGTAAAAAATAAGAACAAAATTAAGAAATTCTTAATAATTTAATATGCCTCATTATTTTTATCAGCAAACTTTTACACTGTTAAAGTTATCGACGGTATATTAAGTTCTTGCCTTTTATCTGTGATTTAAAAAAAAAATGTTTTTTCCAAAAAAAATTCCTTGAAAATGAATTTAAAATTAAAATTATATTTTGTGTGATATATCATGCATCACATAAAAATCACAATACAACCAAAATGCAATTGTCGTAAAACTTGCATGTAATATGAATCTCAGAAAAATGAAAATCCTTGACTATGTCTGGATTTATGCATGTACATATATTATACAATGTAAGCTATGTATGTATGTAGATAAATCTATGTAGATTTGTCATATGTATTTAAAGTAAGTAAGCATGAAGAAATCAAGGAGACAACTCAAAAAATAAAAATAAAAATAAACTTATTTGTATGCTTAACTAAACCTCTGGGGTAGTAATTTTCTTTTAAATATAAAAATGAAATGTACACACAGAATATATTGCATTATTATTCTTGCATTAATAGAGAAAAAGAAGCTTCAAACATACATAAATCTTTGCCTGGAATTATAGGAATGCACATGCATAATAAAAAAACTGGTGATACAGTGGAAATTATACAAACAATATAAGAATATGGGGTCATTATAAAAATGAATATAAAACCTTATTTTGTTTGTTGTACGATGATTGTATACTCTCTGTCAGTTCCAGTCTAATAATATTTCGAATATCATATCCTTAAATCTTCTGAGAATTTATACAATGGAAAAAATAAGCAAATATTGACTTCTTTTTTTTCCACTAATACATGTATACATACACATGTATGTGTTAGCTGTGTTGTATTAGGGAGTTTTTAATTTATTTGAGAAATTTGCACACAATAAACGCATGAATATGCATCTAATTATTATTATTATTATTTTTTTAGTTTTTTTTTGTTTGTTTTTAATATTAAATTCATAGTTTGTATTGCTTTCGTGTTATTCTCTCTTTTGTTTATTTTATGTAATATTAAAAATAAATTTTTCCCACACACATATATTTTTCAAATAACTGAGGTAAACATAATATTTATAAGGTACGAGTTTGATTAAGTTTTCATTAAAAACGTAACAGCATGTACACACATATATGTATGTCTATTTTGTTCAGTTTATTTATTTGTTTTTTTTAAGAATATGATGCCTGAAAGACAACAAAGAACAAATCGAATAATTTTTTTTTTCAGCATCGTTGCATTATGCTTTGATGTCTACATATTTCTCATCACAAAAGAAAAATTTTAATACAAAAACAACATTTTTTTTTCGAATATCCTGAAGGAAGGAGCACACTCAGATGCACTGAATCCTCAAGTTTTCCTAAAGAAAAACAAACATATGTAGGTGTGTATAAATTTTAGGCTTGTCAATATTGTCCTTATACACGATCGTTTTTCTTTAACTTTTGATTTTGTTTCTTGGTTTCTTGTACAAATATTTTTTTTCCTTATTTATTTATTTTTTTTTGTGATCCTTGTAATACTATAGGTGACACATACGTATTCGTATACATATAATCTTAAACACCAATGTTATTTTAATAGTGACAATGTTCGTAAATTAATAACTAAGGGTTCACTACGTGATATGAATTCAAAAATGTATATATAATGTACAAAATGAGTATGATATACTATATATAAGCATACGTGTGCACAAAATATATGTACTTGTAATCTACGTACATTCAAATACTTTATTTATACATAATAAAATTTTGTATTCTGACACACGAAACAACAATTTGTCAAAAGGAAATTTAGATGCGTGAATACATGCATGTACGCACGCTGTACGTTATGTATAATTTAAGATCCTGAAATAATTTTATAGTATATGTGTATATAAAGGAAAAACTAATTTTGATAGTAATAAGAAGTAAAAAAATAAAAAATAAAATAAACAAAATAAAATGTAAAAAAGGAAAAGTTTATTAATCTATTTAAATTAGAAGATGTCAATTAAGGATGAATATATCGAATGTTTGGTAAAATACGAGAATCTATGTGACAATTTTGTTATGCATCAGCATATTGTCACATAAGGAAAATAATAAATAAGTAAATTTGTTTACTTTTCAATTTTTTTGTTTTTTTTTTTGTTTTGTATTTATTTTTTAACTATTTAATTAAATACAAGATTAAAATGATTATTAGCTTTTTCAATGATTTTCACGTAGAAAAATAGAAATAATATACTTAATTTATACATATACTGGTAAATGTGTAATTTAAATGGTTTCTAAAATAAAGTTTAAATGAGATATGTTTTATTTACATTCATTATTCTTCTGCTCGTAACTTTTGGGTTAATTTTCTGAATTTTTAATAGAAATTTGTGTTGCTGATTAAATACCCAAAACTAATAAAAACACAAAATCGAAGGTTATAAGGAGTAAGGAGTTATTTATTGCTTCGAATTTTCTTAAAAAATTAATTTCCGAAAAATGTTCTAAAATAATATCACTTTTCATGATTATTTTTTATTGTTGTTATGAAAATTAAAATCTGAATTTTTTTTTTCATTTTTACACAATTTTCTTTTTTCTCTAATTTCGCCCAAATATTGAAGGAAGATTATTTTAAATTTTTAAAATAAATGAAAATATTTCTAATAAAAAAAAAATGTAGAAAATTAAATTGGTTAATTTAGACTTAAGTAAATATATTTGTTGATTAATTATTAAACACAAAAAAAAATAACATAATTAAAATAAACCAAACATTTTTAAAACTGAATAAAATCAATGGTTTTTAGTTTTTACGCATACCTAATTACAAAATTAAATAATTACGCACCGTTGTAAATGTTTGTTTTAATTTTTTCAATTTTAGAATCGATTTTTAATCATTTCAAATCGATAGAAAAAACATGTAATTGTGGTGTAAAGTACAAAAAATTTAAATTACCGTATAATAATAGATTCAATAAAATAAAAACCAAAATAAAAAATATTTTACTGTACATACACACATATTTTTACATTTTAAAGCAACGGAAAAGATAAAAACTATAAAAATATATTTTGAACAAAATTTATTTCAAAATTTCATTTTAGCATTTAAATACTGATTTACATCTAAAAAAAAAAATGGGTTTAAACAAATCTTTGAAATTTTGATTATTTTAATACAAAAAACATTAAAATTGATTTCACATTCGTAATATATTTACATGCAACAGATGTATTAAAAAAACATAAATTTCATATTTCATACAAGACATAATTTTGATTAAATTTTAGAAATATATTGTTATCATACAGTAATAGAAGAATACTTACATACATAACACTAAGGATATAAATGTTTTTAACATTTTACATTTCAAATGTACTTTTCTAACTAACACAAAAAAAAAAAAAAATGTATTCACATTGTTGTCATATGGTCAAATTTAGAGCACATGCATGTACATTATGTAAATCATTTTTCGTATTGTTACTTTGTTGTCATATTTGTATGACAGTTTTAATTCAATGTTGAGTTAAAACACCAGAATCATCCTAGGAATTGTGTATGACAAAAAACGTTACAATTACAAAAATATATGGTTGAATGTGTTAAGAATTTTAGATTTCCTTACTATTAAAATAATAATATTTTTGTTTTTTTTTTTTTTTTTTAAACTGACAAAAAATTAAATTTATGAAAAGTGAAATATCAGCATACATATTTATATGTATTTGTGTATGCTTTTACAAAAAAAGTTTGAATTAAGTTTTTTTGCACATTTTACATTTTATGCAAAAATTTATAAAATTAAACTGAAATTTGTTATCTCAATTTCAACTCTTGATTACAATTTCAATTTTAAGGATTCTGTATTTGAAATTAAATTTTCATTCTTTGAGTAAAAAAAAAAAGAAAATTCTTTAAATATTTCAAATATAGAAATATTTTATTGATTTTGTGATATTTTATCTGTTACTGGCTTCCACATGTGTTTGTATGTATATGTTATTTCTCACATATCAATTTTAAAAACAGAAATATCTATACTTCATCTATAAATATTTTTCAGTATAGACCTTTATGGAATTACCATAAAGTGGTACTATTAAAAAATTCACCTATATGGAAACTTTAAGAATTTGATAAAATGATGTTATTAGATATTATAAGACATGCACTAGAAAATATTTACAGACGAAGTATAATAAAAAAAACAAAAACAAAAATATACATATGGGCATATTACATCAATTATACTCTACAGACATCCTTAAAATGATTAGTTTTTGTTTGTAAATTTCATTTTCTTAAAAAGAAATAACATTCACAGAACATTTACATTTACAGAAGGAGAACAATCCTTATCATATCATTTTTAAAATGTATTTTTTCAATGCATTTCATATGATATCAAAAATAATGAAATTTTAATGTGATTTCTTATACAACGTATTATAAAATGTAGCTAACGTCGTAACATGTAATCAGTAATGAAATGAAAATTCACTTAAGCACATGTGATATTTTGTTATCTTTGATACAAAACATTTAACATTCAAATAGGAAAAACGATATGATGTTAATACATTAGAAAAGTTTTACTTTAGATAATAAACTTTTACAGGCATGCATTTGTATTTGCGAATACATACATAAGAAAGAAAATTCTATTTATTCTCAAAAATCGCATTAAAGGAAAACAATTTATACAAAATAAAAATGACTTTTCAGAATTTATTATATAACATATGTAAACGTACGTAAAATAAAATATAAGAATTGTTTGTTTTATTGAATTTTCTTCAAATGAATACACATACATATTTTTTTTTAAATTTTAAAAATCTTTTTTTGAATTAATATTGAATTACAAAAAAAAAAAAACAAAAATTAAAAACTGAAGAAAAATATCAAAGATATATCTGGATCTGGAAACTATATGTATTGTAATAAAAAAATAAAATAAAAAAGAGAACTTTAATGGCCAATTCAATGAAAATGTAAAAGGTTAAAGTTGAAATGTGTTAAGAATGAATTAACTTGGCAAATATCCAGTATTACAGAGGATATGTATATGACTGTATAAATTATAATCTGTGCATATGTATATATGTATATGTTTATGTGTAATATTTTAAACCATTTAAATTTTATTGGAATATTACCAATAATAAAGTGCCGTACATAATAAAAGAACGAATATAAAAAAAATAAAAATTGTTTTTTTTACATACCAAAATGTAACCACATACCTACATACTTACGTACATGTAGTAGAGTGTCCCAAAATAAGACTTACAAAATTTCACAATTGGTTCAAAATTTTCAATATAAATATTTTACAGAGTAATATAAAAATTACCAATTTATTTGCATAAGAAATAATATTTTTAAATTTTGAACGTTAATTACTTTAGACTTAATTTGTTGGGAAGGCTCAAGTCTCAGTTTTCATTTGCAATAAATTCCAAATACACGAAGCTTTTCAAAAATACATGATGGCATGTATTTTACGTATACCTCCGAAGGAGTGAATTTTAGGATTTCGGTTCTAGAATAATTTTTTACTAGAAACACTCTGAACTGTGGGATAAACATATTTTGTACCCTTTACTCTTGAACACCTCATATATGTATATGATACAAATTTACCTATAAATGTGTACATACATTTGTATTCACTTGTACATAACTATATTTTCTAGCTATTCTCCATTCTTTGATTTTCGAAAATCAGAATCAATAAAATTTTTAAAAAAATTATAAGTACGTATAGTATAACAGAATTATACAAAAAAGAATTTCATACATACATACATATGTTGTTCATTCATAGAAAATATCTAGCCAATTTTATTAAAATATATTTTTATTCAGGATAAACTTTATTATCCAATCTAACACAACAAAAATATTGTAGTAAATATACGAGTATGTATAAATGTTCAATATGGCATACATTGCCAGTTACATAAAATCACATAAAACTTTTATATTTCAAGAGATTTATTTATGTTTTTTTAAATATTTGCTAAACACAAAATGAGCTTTCGTGAATTGGAAAAAATATTTTTCCGAAAATTGGACAAATAAAATTTTTCTATTAAAATTACAAAATAATGACCTAAACAAAATGAACAATAACTACTTACATGTATGAATGAATATACTGTAGAGAATAATATACGTAGTTTTTATAACACTATTTAAAATGTTAAAAGCTTGATCAACACAGATTATTTTTTTTTCTTTAGAATTTTGAAAAGACTGTTATATGCCATTTAAGTGTTTTTCAAGCCGAAGTGTTTATTTGTGGTAAATTGGCAATATAATGACACGTATTCATTTTAATTGAATATGAAAAGATGAAAATTCTAATTTTCACTCAATATTTTCTATACAGTAGTTGCTAGCTAAAATTCATATGTAGAATTTTAACAATGATTATGAAAGTGATAATATTATTGTAACCTTTACACGTATACATAAATGACATACACGTATATGGTGTAATAACATTGTTAAC
Organism: Anthrax anthrax; assembly: GCA_963971155.1. NCBI lineage: Eukaryota > Metazoa > Arthropoda > Insecta > Diptera > Bombyliidae > Anthrax > Anthrax anthrax. Next base: position 30,892,197 of record OZ020118.1, on the reverse strand, counting down.
ACGTGTTGTAATAAAGTTCAAATAATTCGATAAAATGAAAAATAAAATCAAACCAATCTACACATTATATTTCATAAAATGTTACAAAATATAACTTAGTAATATGAGCAAAGCAACACAAATTTAAAATGATATTTTCACATTTTAATGTATGTACGTATACATACATAGGAAAAATCATAACATTTTATGAAGAATTCAATTTATACATTTTCAAAATTTTATTGCATTATTATCCTAATTTGATATAATTTTGTTTTATTGTTATGTATTTTTATGAATTCGAATAAATAGCTATCAAAAATTGATTTACGTGTACAGGGTGTGTCTACTGTCCTAGCAATTAGAAATTTGAACGTTGACATGTCTCTTTCAAACAAAACAAAATAACATGAGTGGATATAGAGGAAGTCTCTATCATTTCGAAGGCACGGACAGTTGAGATTTTTTGGCGATTTTTTTTTTGTGACACATCCTGTATTTTCGTTGTTCTTTGTTGTAGAGTAAAGACATCCATACCTAACAAAAAAGAATCCTTTGTACGCATACAAGAGCATTTTGTACATAAAAAAAATTTTATTTTGCAGTATTATTGATATTTTAGTAGTTATATGTTTTTCAACTTTTCAAATTTTCTTTATTTTATTAGATCTCCTCTTTTCGCAAAAAAAAATAAAAAATAAAAATAAAATTAATTGCCTTAATTTACACCAATTGTCCTTTTTTTAAATTAGATACACAAAATAATATACAAAATAATATAAATAAATTGTTAAGTTTGATAGCATGACGATGCATAAATTTTTGTTTAAAATGTCTGCATCACTGCAACACAATCAATTATAAACAAAAAAAAAGTACAACATTTAATGAAGTAAAATAGTTGAAATGTGTTTTTATTTTAAATTTCAGAAAAATAAAAACCATAAAATAACTGCAAAAAAAACAATACAAAGAAAATAACTTTTGTTTCTAGACTGATGCAAGAAAAACAGTACAATAAAAATTCATTGGCAAGTTTAAATACCATTTATTTACCATGTATTTGTGCATAGTTGAATCATTGAACCATGACATGTTAAATAAAAATTTCTTCAATACTGGATTATTTCCAAAGATATAAAAGATACGAGTAAATATGTACGTATTTTACATTGTGTACAAAAACTACATTGTTTTTTTCTCATATTTTGGTAAATGTGTGTGTTAACAATCGAGATAACATGTTGTGGTAGACTTATTCTTTTATTTTAAAATATTTTTCTAAAGATATTTTGCAAAAATTTTCAAATCAAAAAAATCGTATCCTTTTATTTATTTATTTGTTTACTTTTTTGTTTTTTTTCTGAATGAAATTACCATATGAATAGTTTATTTAGAAAATTTCTGCATTTCACCCATTTGAAATACAGGCTACTTATGCTTTAAAAATGAGGTATAAATTTACTAGAAAGTTGTAATTTTTTTTTGCTCTTTTATTCTTCATTGAAGAAAAATATTCATATTATTTGTAACATTGATTATAAAATGAAATGTTCAAATATTAAATAAATTTTGAATATCACAAAAATATCATTGAAAAAGAAAAATATTTGATTGACTTTAAATTTTCAAGTAAATATAAATCCTTAATTTTCGACTATACTTAATAATAAATGCCATATCCTATGGGAAAATAGGCTGTCAACGTAGGTTGCCCACTGCGTTCGATTTGCGGTGATGACTCAAAGTTGATTAAATAATTTGCCCGTTTCTTTTTCTACTATGCGTCCCATAGCCGATATGCCACTGTGCCATATCCAATGTCCAACCCAGCCATACTTTTTTTTTTAATTTCCAATTTGATTATACTTATTCGGCTTTAATTTATTTTTATTTTTATTTAACTTGGCTGTACCCAATTTATATAGACTAATTAAATAGATTAAGATATCAAAATAATGAATATAATATGTTCAATGTATAATTATAAAATGATAAACAAATAAATTTACTTATATTTATATGATTACCATTTTTACTGCTATTACTTTAGTAAATACTTGTATGAACACTAATCTATTTCGAATACATAACAATCACACATAAATATGTATATGTGTACGCGTATAATAAATACGTATTTTCGAATAAATAATTCATGAATGTGTGTATATGAAAAATCAATATTAATATTATATAACCATAATAATTATTGAAAATTTGATAATTTTACTTTAGCATTATTTTAATCATCAAATAAAATGATAACTATATTAAATTTAAATTTTTGATAATCACTATTAGAAGATTCTCACATAATGATGTAATGAAAATTCTCTTCTATTAAAATATGTCTATAGGTATGCATACTAAATGAGCTTAACAGTGTAAATATGCATACATGTGTGTAGCTAGCAACATTTAAATACGTTCAATTGGAACTAATATATACGATAATTACTTTTATTTGATTATAAAAGATTTACTTTGATATTTTCAAATTGGTTCATTTTCAGTATTAAATTCTCGTATAGAAAATATGTAAAATTAATTTATACAATGTGTATATGAAAATCGATATTTTTAATCCCGAATGTTTACTTGAACACACAAATGTACACGCCTACATGCCTATCCTATTTAAAAATCAAATATGAATGTTTTGCTTTATTTAAGTCGTTAGAGATAGAGAAACATTAAGAAAATTTGAAAAAAAATAAAGTTAAAATAAATTTAACTCTTTTTAATGTAATGTCTTTTTAATATTTAGCCTGAGTCTATACTGAATTAGTCAAAAGGAACAGAAAAAGAAAATGATAAATAAAATATAATTAAATTAAATTATATAGTCCACATTTGAATCAAATAAATTTGTTCAAACCAAATTCAATTGTAATGTATTATTTTTTGTTTTGTTTCGTTTTGACTAATTCAGGCTGGGTTCACGCTTAATATAAAAAAATTCTGTACATGGTAACTGCTTTAAAATATAATGTATACACATTTAAAACTTTTTTAAGAAAATCATTTAGTGCACGTTAATTGATAATGAATACCCAATGTATTAAAACAATTTGTTGCTAACTTCGACATGGAATAGAAAAGGAGTAATTTTCATTATATTTCTTTTGCTGTTTAATAATTAATTTAAAAGAAAAAAATAAAATAAAATAAACAAAATTTTCTCTGTCTCCGTTATAATTTCACTTAGTCGATAAAGAATAATCGACCTGAAAGATTTTTTTTTTTCGTTTAAAATTTTCACATTTTTTTTAAAAATTATTAATTTATTTCAAAATGAAAGAAAAATAAACATTGAAATTTTGATCATTTAAAAATTCATTAATATTATGAAAATAAAAAGAAATGAATAATAATGATTTTTTAATTTGGAGTGAAAAAAAAAATGAAAAGTTGAATATTGGAAACATTTTTTATAAACTTATGTACCAAGTTGAATAATAAAGTAGAAAAATTAATAAACCATTTGACTGACTTGTGTTCAAATTTTTAATGTTTCTTTTTGAATCTTCGTGGGCAATATAGCACACGTTTAATAAATTGAATACACACGTCTACATATTATTATGTTTATGATATTTAATACAGATGAGATATTATGAACACACGCTAAATATGTATTTAATCGATGTATTTTTATCCATTTGAAATTCACTTAATAAAAATATTTTTAAATAAATTATTTATAATTCATTTTTAAAGCGTGGTCATGTGTATTGTGTTATTTATGTTTGTGATTTTTATTGTTTCTGTTTACAAAATACAGAAAACTAGTGATCATCAAAAAATGAGAATAAAAGAAGAATTTATTCAAATTGAAAGAAAAAGAATGAGAAGAAGCGTCTGTTTAAACTACAGGTGACTATATTTTAAAAATAAGGTATAGTGTATAGTGTCATAATCTCGACTCAAACATGCATGAAATTTCAATAATTAATTATTCTTATTATTATTTTTTTCAATTTAAAGTTTTGCTCTTGTATTTCATTTAATTACTTTTTAGTTATTATTTATTTTTCTAAAATTATTTAACACATAGTATATTATGTATTATTATTTTAACTTGAAGCAATTATCATAATATTTACAATCTACACATTTCTTTTAGATTATTTTTATTTGTTTGTTTATTATTTATTTATAATTTATTTATATGTATGTACAAATAATTAGAAATTCATATTAATACATGTGTAAATAATATAAATTATGCAAATTGTAATGTGTGTTTATCTACATACGTATTCAATATAACTTTATTTTATTTACTTTACTTTTTTGCTGTGATATAGCAAAGCAAAAATATAATTATTCTCAAACGTTTGTAAATTTATTTATTTTTCATTTTGTTAAAAATTGTTATTTATATACATATTTGTATGTATTGCATACACTTCGTATATGTATATACATAATTGTATGTATAAATATTTTGGGAATATTATATGGTTTTATACACAGTAAATAAAGTCATCATATCATTAAATCAAGAAAAACAAAATTTTGTTTTAGTAATTAAATTTTTTTTTCTCGAAAAATAAATAAAACACGAAATGTTTTTTACCTCAAATATTTTTTTAAATTATAACTTTTATATGCTTTCCATTTCATGCAATTATACATTCGTATTAATACATTTTTAAATACATGTTCGTTAATATTCAAGTTGCCTACAGGATATTTATACATACAAAAATGTGTGTTTTAAGTGGGTGGTTTTTTAAATTCATCTTTTACTCTCTTATTTTTCGATTGTCAGTTTTCTGTATTTTGTTAACAAAAACAACATAAACCATAGGAAAACAACATAAATCATAAACATAAATGAGGTAATATTTTTATACTAAATGAAAACACACATGACTATGCTTCAAAAATGAGCTTTTTATTTTCTTTAAATCGCATTTTACAGTAAATAACAAATCGTATGTAAATAAATTTTCTATTAAATTAAATTTCAAAAGTATATGATGAATAAATGATTGATATTTTAAGTTTTAAAAAAAACATAATGTACATATATGTTGTAAAACATAAACAAATGTAAACAGGAAAAATAATTTTTTTACGGATAAATTTTGTTTTTTTTTTTTGAAAATTTCTGTTATATGTTATAGTAATCGTGTAAATGAATTCGTTTTTTTAGTGTATCGCAGCTTTTCTTCCAATTAGTCTGCACATATTACAGCTATATATTTAAAAGTAATTCCTTTTATGTTTATCCATTAAATTCTTCAGTTACATTAATGTTTGTTTTTCATTTAGATTTCCCTTTTTCCTCCTTTTTCTAGTTGTATTTTAGTTGGTCATAAATTTTTTTTTTGTACGCGCTCTTGTCATTTCGTGTACTTTTTCTGTACTATGTACTCTATATATGCATATGTATCTCTAAAAATGTATGTTTACTAATTAAATTTCGAGTTTCCTTTTATTGTAACTGTCTTTGTTCTTTTGTTTGAAAATACACTTAGAAACTCATTTAATTTTTTATATCAATGTATGTTAGTTTTTCTTTAAATCTTTTTGATATTTTACAGTTGGTATATCAAAAACCAAAAAATAAAATGAGAACATAAAATTTTCTAACATAAAATTCAAAACTCTTTGAAAAATATAACAAAATATTTTTTTTTTTTTGTATAATAATTTTTTTTTTTTTTATTTTCACATTCGACTACAGTTTTCTAGTATTTTTCTATATATTAATAAAAGCATACTAATGTTCTTTTAAAACTATTTCAGTCAATTAAATAATGAAATTAGTATAGAATATCTTATATACTTAAGAAAATGTTAGTTTCAAACTACCTAATATAAAGATCTGTTTTTTAATTTAATTTAATTATATATTTATTATTAGACATTGTGACATAAAAGAACCATAAAAGAAGTATATTTGAACGTTCATTAAAAATTCAAAACGTGATAAAACGATTGAATAAAATTTAATTCAAGAACAAAAAGTCCAATTATATTAGCCAAACAAAATATAACAATGAATGAAACAAGACAATTTTTTTTTTTTTTTTTCAGAAAATTTACTAACGTACAGTACTTGATTTAGAAATTATTACCACCCAATTTCGTATTCATTATTATATTTTTCAAAATATTAATTGTTGAAAAAATACCGAACGGTGCTGTACAAATTTGGGTAACTATAATTTTTGTTTGAAAAATAAAAGAAATTTAATATTAGAAAAATTTTCAATTAATTAAAAAGGTTTTTACTTTCCAGGTTAACATTGCAAAAATATACGGAAAGTGATTATCCAATAACTTGATTTTAAAATTGTAATTAACTAATTGGTTATAAAATTTTAAAAATCTGTTCTTATAATCTTATCAATATTTTATATGAACATGAAAATGTTATTCTGGAATTAAATTAAATCACAAAGAAAATGATAAAAAAATTTCGCATAATTTTTTATATAATCTGTAATACAATATGCATAAAATATAATGTATGGTAAATAAAATCTCATTCATAAAGTTTATCTGAATCCATAATGATCGCTTTCACTACTATTATCATTTCTATATTACTGAAAAAATAAAATAAAATAAAAAAATGCTCATGCAGAGTAGATACAAAATAATGCACCACCCACATAATATCAAATCATAAATTAGATTGTCTCTTTTATATTTGTATTTTCAAAAATTTTCCATAAAATAAATTCAAGTATTCTTCATATGAAAATTATTTTTTATCTTATATTTTCACAAATACTCGTTACAAAAATACGTTACATATTATTATGTGTGTGTAGTGGTGATATTAATTATATTCAAATTTTATTTTACAGAATTATATACGAAATGAATATTGCATTGCAAATTGTGTAGATAAAGATACTTTCTGTCGTTCATGTGTATAAATTTTTTTTGTATACGTGCATTTTTTATTCAAATATTTGTTTTTATTTATGTTTTATTCTTTTTCTTTGGTTGTTACTTAGAAACATATCTCATACACAAATGATGATATAAATCAGTTAAAGTCCATCATGAATCTTTTACACAGCATATTTTATCTTATGTGATATTACAATATGTCATGTAATTTTGTATGATATCAAACGAAAAAAAAAAAAACAATAATTATAATAATAAATAAAAGGATAAAAATCTTGATATATTTTTGATGTCTGTTCAAATTAATATACTTGTAATAATCATTTATTCAATAAATGAAATAAAAATGATAAATGAACATGTTAAATAAAATGTTGACCATTTTATTATAATTAATAAAATATTGGCAATAATTGGACAATATTAAAGTAAGATTTTATTTAAAAAATTTTTAAATTAAAAAAAAAAAAAAATATGTCCATTAATTATATGCAATTAAAGTCTTATTTTTACATCATTGTGTATTACGATATTCAAAAAATTCGTCAAACTTTGTATGAAAATTTTAAGGATTCTGATAATACTGGTCATAAAACACTTTAATTAGTAATTATGTGTTCCCACAAACCTGCATACATATAATTACATAGTTTGTAGAATGTACATATATATGTACCTTATTTAATATTAGAATTAATAGTATGTAGATTACAATGGAATTTTATGAAATTCTATTTTTTTCATTTTTTATCTTGTGTCCTACTGTTATCTAAAAAATATTCACGAAAATTTGAACATAAATTGAAAATAAAAAAAAAACTAGAAAAGAACAAAAAAATTAGTTCAGAAATTTTTGTACAATTTTTTCTTTACATCATGATTTAAATTCAATTCTATTTAAAAAATTTGAATGAATGCAACAGCAAAACATTTCATATATTTCAACTTTTTATTCTTTTCTGAATTGCTCATGGAAAAATTTTAAATACATCGCAAAGGCAAGGAAAAAAAACAAACAGTTGTATGAAATGAATTACATATGTATATGCTACGCACAAAATTTTGTAATTTATTAAAAATTCAAATCAATTTCATATTGATTTCTCATACAATCTAGCAACTGAATCTGAAATACACATATATTTTTAGTTAACATTTTTTCTAAAATTCTTGCACAAGTATACACACACATATATACGCTATACTTTTTGTAAAAATAAATTTTCAATTCTCATGTATTTCACGTTATTTTAAATTTAAAAATAAGGATTAAAGTCATATCGTCAATGCATTTAGATTCAGAAATGTATTCATTTCTTTTTGCTTTTATATTTAAATTTATTTAAATTTAATATATTCATTTTGAAAAAAAAAAAAAATCCAATTTTTCTTTTGTAGTTATATGTGTATGGAAAAACCATATGAAAAACTCATTTGAATTCATCCTTATTTACAGATAAATTAAAAAAATAATTAAAGCTTATTACATACATTCACTGGTATGTAATAGGAAATTAAATAGAAAATTTATAAAATAAATAAAATGAAATTCTATTCACGTTTGAATACACATAAATGAAAAGAAAGACAAAATACATGTATGCATAAATAAAAATAAAATAAAATAAAGTCATGAAGTTATTGAGAAATGGTCAATTATGATGTAAGAAGAAAATTTTAATGAATTAGTATTACCAATAAATATTTCATTTTTTTTTTCTTTGCATTATTTTATTATTAAAGAACATTTTTATTAATACATAAACACGTAATGTGTACAGCATTGTAATATTTTCCATATACTCGTATGCATGATACATTTTTATATTCTTATGGATGCCAACTAACATACGAGTATTATTAACTAATTACGTATGCTGATCATATGGCAAAAGAAAATGGGACTGAATGACCTAAAAAAATCCATTTATTCGATTCGTCTCTGGGGAAAAAGAAAAAGACAGACAAAAATGGACTTAGTTTATATGTACACACATGTATCTACTCATGTATCTACAATAATTATGTGTATGAAAATTTTATGAATATACTTCACTTACGTTATGTGATACATAAAAAATAATTTGAATATTTTTACTCAAATTTTCGTCGTTATTTAATGAAATCAAACAAATATATGTATATAAAATGAGAATAATCGAAATGCATTTCGAATTCATGCAATTTTAAATGAAAATCAGTTTTTTTTATTTATCACAATTTTTCAGTTATTAAATGGGATCAAATCATTACAATAGAAAAATAAGGAAAAAACAAATTTGATTTTAATAAATTTTGTAACAATTTGAAATATTATAATAAATAAATGAATTTTCGTAAAAATCAAAAATAAAATAGAAAAAGAAGCTTTATAATATCAAAATACATGAATGGTGTTGGATGCATTTGGCATGAAATTATTTATTATGAAGCATAAACTAAATATTACAACATTGCTTTGTTTTATATAATTCTTTATTCTAAACGGATCTAACAATGATCTATGGCATATTTCAATGTACCGAAATGTAATTATATTTAAATTCTTTTGTGTACTTGAATTTAATTTATACGAGTATAAACATTTTCAATTACAGAAATAATTTCCAATGACCTTATTATATGATTTTCATAAAACATAACAAAATATCGCACATACTTTTGGGATCAACTGAATTCTATCTTGAAAATTATAATTTGATTATTTTTCAATTTTCTTATTTTCTTAAATTCCCTTAAGGTTAAAAAAAATAAATAAATAAATAAAATCCATTATTACGTAAAAACAAAAACTTTTTTTTTTTCTTTATAGAAGTCAAAAAATATTATTTTCCTTTTTAATTTTAGTGTAAAATACCGTGAGTTCCAAAATGCAAACACTCAAAACTGTATTATCGTCTAAAGTTTCAAAGCGTATTGTGAACGTATCTGAAATGCATTAATTAAGCAAATGACGGATCGTGAATTTTTCTAATGCAATTGATATTGTGTAATATTTGTATTGAAATCATATTATTACTGCATTACAATAAATTCTTTTTTACATTTTGAAACTCACCGATAATTACAAATACGTGAAGAAGAAAAAGTACTCATTTTTTGTATGAAAATTTTTTGTTCTTGTGTCACATTATTTTTCTAGATTTTAATCTTTGTTGTTATTCTTGCGAATTTTAAACAAATGAATATTTTGTATTTTTACAAATCGACCTACAATTACATACAATGTATAGAAACTTCATTTTCAACTTTGTTTGATTTTCTCTATTCTGATTTTATTTTTATGTATGTACACATATAATATGCATGGAAATTTATTTCGTAAATGCACAGATTTTTTTTTTATAAAAAAAAAAGAAGAAAATTGTATTTATATGGGCTTTCACTTTATATCACATGTATTAACATATTATATTACATTTTTAGTTTATCTGAAATTTTATAGCAGATTGAAAAGAAAAAAAGGGACTGATAACGATTGTTCAATACTACTATTTTTTTTTTGATTTTCTTTTTTACAAACACTTTTTTTTTATTATCTGGTAAATAATGCCTCAATATATTTCAGATACACAATTGATCAAAATATTGGAACTTAAGGGAAATGATGTAAAAAAAAATATATAAAAAAAATAAATAATGTGTGTATATAAAAAAAAAAATAAAAACGATAGGAAAAATGAAAAATAGTCTTAGGCATAACCATATGTACATAGTACATACTTATGTGTATTTTATTAGATCTGAAAATATTTTTGTTTTTCGGTACACTTATGTATATACTGTGTCGTATAGTGGATTTCATTTTTATATATTTGTATGTAAAATTATCTTATACGAATTGAAAATATGTTTATGTACGTATAGATATGTATGAAAAATTATTTTCTCTTTTTGTTTTTTATTTATAAAAGAAAAATATTCCATTGTCATTCCTATAGATTTTCATTGGATATTATTTTCTTCATCACATACTCTACAAACGTTCATACATACATACATACGTCAATGCATTTAAATTTGAGCCTTAGTTATAAGTGAATGAACTGAATATGTATTTATTCCAATATTTTTTTCTATTCTATTTTTTTAGTTTTTTTTCTTTCTTGATGATGAAAATTATAAGGAAGTGGCACCATTTGCATTTTATTACATGCTCATAAAATCTCTGCATATTGAAATATTTACGTTACCTTTAAAAATGACTTCATTTTTTTTTTCTTTTGCCTTGTGTGCATAATCGATTTTTTCCTTTTTTTCGTCATGTATTAGTGGTGTATAAAAAATATGTATACATATACTGACATTGGTAAACGTACATATATGTATGTGAATATATAAAGAAAATATGGTAATTCAAAAGAAATAAAATGAGCCAGTAATAAAAAAAAAATGTTCTGTTTTCTTTTTCCTCATTATCATGTATAGGTATTTGTTTTTTTTTTATGATTTAAGTAAAAACACAAAAAAATTGAAAATTCGAAATTGAAAAATATTTATCTGTAAGACAAAATTTAGATAGCTTTTGTTGTAAATTATTCATTAAATTTTTTACTTAAATAGTTCTACAGAAATAATTTATTTTTCTTGTTAAAAAAGAAACCAAATTCAATATAAACCTGTTCAAATGCGTTAATGCAATATTTTCAATTCAAAAAATTTAAATTTACACCTGTGTTACTAGGCAACAAAATTTTATATAAAAAAAAAAAAATTAAATTAAAAATTCAGTGTATTCATTGTTAAAAATCAATCCAAAATATCTCAATTTCTAGTCAATAGTCAATATGTACAAGTAAATTATATAAATTTTTATTATTAAAAATAACAATAAGAAAATTTAACAGAATATGTATCCGTTTTCAATTTAAAAATTTCTACACTGTATTTTTGTTGTTGTTCTTGTAAATGTGTGTACATACAAATAATGATACAGGAAATAAAAGAAAGAAAAACATATTTGATTACAATTTTTCTATTTTCTGTACAAAAAAAAAAAAAATCAAAACATTCACAATTCGTAATGTTACGCACATACATAATTTTAATAGAATGAATATACTCGCGGTATATCGTTAAAATTTTTCTGATGGTTAATATTTTTTAAATTAAAATTCAAAATACGTAAAAATATAAAATTTTCAAAATATGTATTTACACAAAAAAAAAAACATTCATACAAGAATAAAAATTACATGATGACTTACATAAATGTTTATGTATATCACGATTATGATTTACATGAATATACAATTTATCAAATTGTATACGTAAAATTTTCTACGAAATATAAACTGAATAGATATTATTATATTCATTTTGATTTGATTCACGACCATATTATGATATTTGAATTTTTTTAATAGAATTTTCTTTTATTTTCTTTTTTATTATCAATAATTTTGCTTCTTATTTTCCCTTATTTACACTTATTAAAAAATATATTTTATATTCGTCATGTGTATAATTTGAATTTTTCGAAAAATTATTCAACAATTTTTTATTCTCATTGGTTTTAAAGAAATTTTAACGTGTAATTTTTAGAACATTTTATTTTTATTAGATTTACTTTAATTGAATTTAAATCATGGAAAATTCGAATAATAATTTGTAAAAAAAATCGTATATAATTTTCTTCTATTAATTTTTAGTTTTAAAAGTAAAATTTGAGTTATAATTAAATTGACCGTTAAATTTGTGTTTATATTAAAACAGAAATTTGTTATTAAGGAAAATTTTCATTTTAATTACCTGTTGCTCAAAAAAAAAAGTATTTAATTTGTTATAAATTTTATTGAAAAGATTCTTGTATTTTATTATCATCATATTTTATTTATGTTTTATTTTTAATCAACAGAATAATTTTTTTTTCTTTTTTGTTATGTTTTATCCTCATTTTATTTATGATTATTAGAAAAAAATACAAAGTTATGGCTATGAAAATCCTTGAACTAAGAAAAAAAAAACTAATTAATTTAAAAATTAAACCGTAAAGAAGAATAAATATTAGAGGTTATAATGATGAGAAAAACAAAGAAACAAGAAATTATACTTCGGCATGTAGTTCTCATAAGACCTGTACCCTGTACTGAAAATATTTATAAACGAAACATAAATTCTTATGTTTCTTTATTATAACAACGTAAATAATAATAAAATAATCTCATTTTGAAGTTGATGAAACATAGCCAACAATTTTGAAAATTGGGTTTTAATCCACTAATCCAAGTACATATAAACATATACATTTGGTATACTATATTTGGATTTTATTCACCACATCATAAGGACTATTTTTTTTTTAAATGAAAGTTTTAAAAGAGTTTAAATGAAAAACCTACATATTATATATTTATGAATATAATTTTTTTTTACGTTTAGAAAAAGAAAATAATTTTTATTCAAAAATAAAACTTAAGCATAAATTAATTATTTCGTGTTTAACTAACTCATATTATTATTTTTTTATGATATAGCTATTTTTGTGTATTAACAATTTTTCTTGTGCATAGATATTTTCTTTATATCAAGAAATTTATGTGCCTTATGAAAAAAAAGAAATGAAGAAAAAAAGATTTTCTTTTTCATAAGTGTTTTCTATTCTACATAAAACATTATTATGTCAAAGTCAAAAAAATAAAATGTATAGAGAATTAAATAGTTGGCTCATAAGTATCGTAATATATCTACATATGCATATGCACCACATTCAAAAAAACAAAAAAAAAATCAATTCTTCTGCAGTTATCTTTCTCATTCATTTTTTTCTTATCATTAAAAAGCTTTAACTTAAATCAAAGCTAGTTTTTATCTTTCCTTTCTTTTGTTCATAAATTCTAATTAACATAATAACATTAAACTAAATAACTTAAGTAGTATACATACTTGTTTTTGTCTATGAATGAAAAAATTTTTTGTATGTTTTTGAAAATAAAATATTAAAGAAAATTTTAACAGAAAAAAATATTTAAATGAAAATGTTGAAAAAGAATTTTTAAAATGTATGGTTTTAGTATGAATTAAAGAATAAGGACTTATTTTGTTTTTCTCATCAACTAGATGAGTTATAGAAGAACGTTCATCAAATATACAAGAAAACGTGAGAGAAATAAACGTAATTTTTAATTTTAAAAAAATAAAATAAAATAAAAATAAATAAATAATAAAACCTCAAGTACTCCAATTCTTACGTATATTCTAGAAAAAAGATACATTTTAAATTAAGGTATTTTCATATTACATAAATTTGAACATGAAATGTATCTATAAAATTTTAATTTTTGTTTCAATTTATTTCATATAAATCAGCATATTCTTGTAATATTATTACCTAAAAATTTATAGTTATAACTTTTTCTTTTTGTTTTATTTTTTTTAGTTTTTCCTTTTGCTTTCTATTAATTCATTTATTTCTTTTTACTTAGCAAAATACAGTCATAAATTTATAAAATACAAAAAGCAAATAAAAAAAAGTTTTTTTTTAATTTATGTTACCACAATATAAACAATTTTAAAGATCAAAAGATTAAGTATCATCGTATATTGTTTAAAAACTTTTTTAAAATATATTTAAATTGTATTTCATACACACACACATTCAATTGTAAATATAAATATAATCTATGTTACGTGTATACGAGTTTTATAAACATTATAAGTAGCATACACATTCGGATATGTAACGTATTTATATTTGTGTAATTACTTTAGATTCGAAAATCTACTGTATAAATGTGTAATCTGATATAAATACGTATTATATATGAATAACAGTGAAAATGGTTAATAAAAAACTTTTTTGGGTTAAAAAAAAAGAAAAACTTTTAAATCGAATGATAAATATGTATTTACATGTGTATATTATGTTTGAGATACAAAATACGTATTTATATGGTTCTTCTATATATGGTAAATGGGTACATACTTGTGGTTTTGCGTTTTTCCTCTATTTACACATGTCCTTTTTTCATATGAATATATTTACATTTAAATGTTAAATATTTCAATTTGTTTTATTGTAAATTTTCTTTTGTTCATTTTTCACTTAATTTTCATTAAATTTTAAAAATTCAGATTTTTTTTTTTTTTATCTTTATTTCAATTCAAACACGTTTTTTATTTGTGTATTCGTATTTAAGCTTTAAAAAATCGAAACTGTTCGAATATTTAGTATTTCATGTATTTTAAATTAAAATTATCATTTTATTTAAATCATTAATGAAGACATTTTTTTAAATATTAATTCTTGAATAATTTTAATCAATTTATTGATTAAATTATCAAATATCTTATCAAATAAATCATTATTATGTCAATTGATATTTCAATTTAATTTGACGTGTCTGTAAAGGAAAAAAGTTCTAAATACAAATACATAATATGTATATGTCTTATGTATTGATATCGAATAAAAAAATTCAAAAATTCTGACACACTTTTCAAAATGAAATGAAACAAGAACCTACTTACATATGTAACATGTGCGTTACACTGATGAAAGGAAAAATGAGCTGTTACGTTGAAAAAAGAAAGTGAATAAAAAAGTACTTATAAATACATATTTTTGACACATTCATTTTAACATTTCATTTTCATCAATCATTTTACAATTTCTTACAAATTTACAATTTACATGATCAAGTATCAATATAATATTTGAACTTCAAATATTTTCATTTCCTTTTTTGTATTTTTTTAAATTTCTTTTTATATTTTTTAAATTTAAAAAAAAATTTTTTTTTGAGGAATTTTATCTAATTTAAAATAAATGTAATATAATCACATTTTCCTATTTAGATTAGACAGTTATGTAATAAAGATGTGCACGAATTTTGTTACATTGTAAACTTGTAAATAATGATATGGTGAGAAAATCCACATCATAGCTCAATCTTCAAATGAAATTAAAATGTTTAAAATTACTGTTCATATGTTTGTACATAATATGTACATGACATACAATACATACGCATTCAAAAGTATCTCTTTTTGATATTTATGTATATGTTACGATGTTTTTGCAACTTTCTCACATAAAAATGTAAATGTTGAGCGTGATGAATAAAATTCATTCAAATAAAATAAAAATTAATGATTTTTTTTTTTCAAATTTAAAATATCTGAGCAAGGAAAAATAACATGAAAAACGGATATCATATGAAAAATAAAATATTTTACTTTTGCTTGTTTTTTTTCTTTTTTTTTTTATGTTAAAAGAAATCATTTATCATTTTATTTGCATTTTCATTTTTCCTTTTATTTTTATTTTTTATCTTTTATAATTTTATTGTACATTCAATGTATTCCGATATTCACACAAGAAAAGAGAAATAGGGGCCCAACACAGAAAAAACTTGTATATGAAAGCATCAAGGATAGATAAGAAATTTGAATAATGACGTTATTGATTTTATTTTATACTTACCTGGTGTTGGGTACATACATACATATGTACGTCTATTTATTATTCGTTTATTTTATTTTAACAGATGTACGATGTTTCATGATATTAAACCATCAATAAGTGAAAATTTTATAAACAAATAAAATTGTTTTAAATGATTTTTAATGCTATATATTTGACTTTTCTTTAGATTTTTTTTCATTCAAATTAAAATAAAAATAATTTTAGTATTTTCCACATTTTATTAAAGATGTTATTTGTAGAATTTTTCGAATAAGTTTTTTTTTTTTTCGTGAAGACAAGTTTCGCCTCGACAAGTAATTTTCCTCTCTGTCCATGTTTTTCTAATATACACAGGACTTTATCTTTTTTGTATTTTATTTTACTTTTTACATCTCACATTTTATTTTTTTATTTTTTATATGACAATTTTCTTTTGTTTATCCATTAATTTAAAACTGATTAAATTCAAAATAATGCAAATTTACATAAGACAATGTAGAATATTTTAAAAGTGTAACAAATGAAGAAAAAAAAAATAATTAAATAAAATAAATTATCTGGGACATGAAATTTTAATATAAAAAATAAAATTAACGAATAATTAAGTTAAAACAATATAAAATAATTCAATTCATTGATTACAATATATAGACCGTACATAAGAAAAAAGATAAAAGAGATAACAATAAAAAGGATGGAAAATTAACACAATGAGAAAATACACGTAAATGTAAAAATTTTTATCAAATAGTATAACAAACATTTTTTTCTTTTTAACTTTTTAATAAATAAGAAAAAATAAATAAAATAAAAAAAAATGATAAAAAATGATAAAAGTAAGAATTTTTTTAAAATCTATTTTACCTATCTTTTAATATTTGGTTATAAGTTTAAAGGCATAAAAAATTCTTTTAACCCGATAACATAATATACCTTAAGGATGAAAATCATTATAATTTATCTTTTCTTTTTACTCTATATCTTAAATTTATCGTTTTTATTTTTCACTTTTTTATTTGTTCCTTTTTTATCTTTTTTTTTTGTTTTTCTCAAATTTTTCTTTTGTCAAAAATATTTTATAAAAACAACATTCAAAGAGAATTTTACATAGATATAATCAATAACCCTGAATAAATGCTTGAAAGAACTTTTCTTTTTTACCCTTAGAGAAGAGAAATAATTTGATTAATTTAAAATTAAAACTGAAATTGTTGAAATATTTCATTTATATTTTATATGGTTTTTAAAATTATTATTATTATTGATATCATTATATTCTTTGTTAAAGAAGAAAGAGAAATATTTTATTAAATACATTAACAAAGATTAAGATTAAAATATGTATGTAACGTTAATCACAATCTGCGTTACAATCATACAAATTACGTATTATATTTTCTAAAAAAAAAATAAATAAATAAATAAATAAAAAAATTTATCATCGTCGTCATTATCGTTATGATTACCACCAATATACAAAAATTCTGTATATTTTGGTATGCAAAGTAATATCAATTCAATAATCGTTATATTGAATTCTATATTTTTTTTTATATATTTATTTAATGAACTGAATTCATTATTATGTTGACAATTAACATTAAAGAATTTTAAATATTTGGCTAATAACAATTATAAAATTTTTCATACATACATTTGTTGAAAAATATCCATGTATAGTTAATATTTTATTAATAAATATTTTTGGAATAATTTTCAATTTAAAAAAAAAATTTATTTTGATGAATTCGTGACTTTTAATTTATAATTTTTTTCAACAATTCCTCCAAGTATCTACACATGTAAATATATGCACATACGTGTGCATAAGTATATTTAAATATTCGAATTATCAAAATAACATCGTTAGAAAAATGTCAATTATAAATTATGGGAAAATTAACACAAATAATATTTTATTGTGGAAAATTTCTGATTCATTATTGATTATACGTAATTTATTTATATAAATATTTATTATTCAACAAAAAGGATAAATTCATTTTTTATCATCATGCAAAACAATTGAGTTCGATCTAACGAAGTCAGTGGTTTGTAATATATGTACGTTAGGTTGTAGATGTGCATAGGATTATCTTGGCAAATTGATAAATTATATCACAGTAACCAGGCTCTAGTTAACATCGAGCTGCTACGCCGTTGATGATGATCAAAATTAAAACAAGCAGTTTTTTGATTAAATTACATTCATACCAAATTCAAATATTCTGTGTTTCCAATTGAACACAAAAATCATTTTGAAAAGGTGTGTACACATGTACGTACAATAAATTATTACCATAAATCAAATGTTATATTCTTTCTTTTGGCGAAATTAAAGCGTGTAATTTTTGAAATTCCATTCAATACATAAAATTTAAAAAAAGACCTTTACTACTGCTTATTATATTTATTTAAAACAACAATTAAGTAAATGCTTTTCAAATTTAAATAAAAGAAAAATGGAAATACATTTTTATACAAATTATTAAAAAACTCAGAAAAACACAAAAATTCTTTTTATAAATGTTTTAAAAATTTCCTATTTTTTTGCAAATTCTTGAATATTTTCTTTCCTATGTATAACACCCACATTATTGTATAATATACTAAATAACTAACACGCTAGTACACGTAATAATGAAATAAATATAAAAAAAAAATGTAAAAAATAGAAATAAAATAAAAAACGCCTTCAAGAAAAATACTTAATCGCATTACACAAAATATATGAAACCAATATTAATAATAATAACAATAATGATAATAATTTTTTTTTTTGTAACGCGGTTCTCCTCCTCCTCCTAATATTGTATCATAAAATATGATAGAAAAATTTTTGAAATACTTATTTCATTGTATATGGAATAATGGTAGCAATAAAAAAAATAAATAAGTGCTTTTAGCTATCATTTTTGCTCATTTTTAATATATATAAAAAAAATAAATAAATAAATAAATATGTATAGCGTTAATTCATTTTCTTTATCACAATACTTTCATAATACTTTCATAACATATAATATCTCTTATAATTATCAACATTTTAAAGAAAAAACAAGTCTTTGTAAGGAATATTAATAATCTTAAATGATTCTTCTTGTATGGGATATCATAATGAGATTTTATATAATAGATACATATATTCTATTCAATATTCATTTTTGGGCCTTTGAAGCCTCCTTAAAATGATAGAGTATAGAGTTATATAACAGAGAATGTATTGTATATCGTTGATGAATACACAAAAATATAATATAATTATTTTCATATAAAATTTAAAATTCAAAATATAGAAATATAAAAACAACAATTTTTTGTAGTTCCCACTAAAACAATTATGTGATAAAAAAAATTTATTTAAATTGATCAGAATATTATGTATGAGATAAAGAGGACATGCGTCTACATGGATTTACAATGATCAATGTAATTCACAATGATATATATGTAACCCACCTATAAAATACTCTCATACACATGAGTATTAACTATAAATGTACCAAAATATCAGATTCAATTTAATGTACGAATACAAAACATAACGTATGTATGTACATTATTACTTTCACTATATTTCATTATGAATTACCATTCTATTTTAATATAAACACACATAAATATTATTTACACAACATAATCATTAACAGAACACCACATTATAAATCCCACACACATAATTAATACCAATGTAAAAAAAATGAAAAAAAAAAAAAAATATGTATACGTATATGTAAGTGTAATTTATGAATATTACATAGATTGCTACTATGTATGTACTTGTACATAGATATGTACATTTGATATGTACATGTGTGTATTTATTTGATTATTTATTTTTCTGGTTACTTATTTTTTTTATTTTCATATAATTCAATGTGAATTAAAAGGTATTTCATAAAATTATACACTATATTACATTGGTTCATGCATACACGTACATACATATAAGGTGCGTTTCATATTTATAACGCCACCCGAAAATTTCCGATATCTCGAGTACCTTCAGTTCTAGGTAAGTACAATGTTTTACAAAAATAATAAGGGTTACAAGCACTATTCAAAAAAATATACCTGCTCCCTTTCTACCGACAAATATTTTTTAGAGCAATAAAAATAAGATTTTTGCCTGTTTCATAATTATAACGCCATTTTTATTTTTATAAGAAATCTAATTCAAATTATAATAAATTCTAATCTTATGATTTCTAAAGGTAATTTTTATTAATCTAAAACTGCTTCCTTATTTAAAATCACATTAGAAATCCTTTTTTCATGCTTTTCATAAGGTTTGTGATAGTTTCGGCATCAATAGCATACTCCTCCCTGATTATAGCATTTTTAACTCCTCTGTGGTGTCGTATTATTTATATTATTTCTGTATATTCGACGTACCATAATTCCCCAGAGATTTTCGGTGGAATTGAAATCAGATGAACACGCTGGCCAGTCTAAAAGTTCAATCGAATTCGATTGAAACCATGTTTTTGTTTCACGACTTACGTGAATGGGGCCTTATCCTGCTGAAATGTCCACTGAATTTCAGGATTTTGCTGGATTTTGCTGAATTAGGCTCATTTCAAGAATATTTGTATAATTTTCACTGTTCATTCTTGATTATGTGAACTGTAATTTCAAACAACCAGATGCAGAAAACGCACCCCAAAGCATAACACTTCCACCACCGAAATGCCTCTTTGAGAAGTATAGTGGGATTCCTTCTCAAACCCCTCCATTATGCTCGAAAACCATCTGGTCCATCCAAATTCCATTTTTTTTTCATCTGAAAATATTATCTTATTTTTTTTTTTGCTTTAAACTGTCTTGAACTTAACTCATGTTATAGAATTTATATTAGGTACTTACAGATTCCCAGTTTGTGTCCTATTTTGCCTTGCAAAATCCAACCTTTGCTTTTTATGAGTCTCAATCAAGCGAGGAGCACTTTTCATTCTTGCGTGCTGAATGTTTTCGGTGCGATTCAGCACTCTCCATATCGTCCATCGTGAAACATGTTCCAGTTAAACTCCTTATTTCATTCAAACTTTTGGTTGAATTGCTGGCTGCACGTGTTATTCTAGAAGCACTCCGGTTATCTAGTTTTGTTTTTCTTCCGGAACGTTTTATTTGGCCATAACCCTCCGGATTCCTTAAAAAATTTCGGACCAACCCATGGCTTCGACCAATTTTTCTGGCGATTTCTCTAATGCCTATTTTTTCTTCCTTAAAGGCTAGAATTTTTCCTTTTTCTACATCTGAAAAACTTTTACCCCGCGGCATTATTTCATAAATATTAATTTTTCTCTTTTTCCGTTCAAAACCGAAACACTTTGAATACTAAACACTTTCACTTATTAGTTTTTATAAACTGGCGTTATAATTATGAAACAGGCAAAAATCTTATTTTTATTGCTCTAAAAAATATTTGTCGGTAGAAAGGGAGCAGGTATATTTTTTTGAATAGTACTTGTAACCCTTATTATTTTTGTAAAACATTGTACTTACCTAGAACTGAAGGTACTCGAGATATCGGAAATTTTCGGGTGGCGTTATAAATATGAAACGCACCTTATATACATACAATTTTAATTAATCTAAATGTTAATGTGTTTACAACATAATATTTACAATTCTAATAAAAATAAAAATTTATTTTAATATCACCAAAAAAATAGAAAAAATTAAAGAATTTTTTGAACTTTCCTAAATTCCAATTAACATCAACAGGATATACATGTGTGATATTTTATACACATATGCAAAAACAAAGAATATATTATGCGAAAAAATACTTCAATACAGTATGTATGTAATTATGTACATGCTTTTTTTTTTTGTTTTCATCTTAATTTAATCTTTTAAGGAATGTCATATATTTTCTTGATTCTTTTAACCTTGAAACATTGAAAATATATGTGTTTTTTTATTAAATGTAATAGGTACGTTACAAATTTAAATATTTTAACTTGTATGTAAGATATTCTAAAGAAACATATATAAACAAGATTCATGTTAAATGATTTTAATTTAAACATTTTCTTTTTTTTTTTTTTTGAATTGAAATACGTTACACGTGTAGAACAAAATAAAAAATCCATTTATCATGGTGTAAGAACAAGTTGAAATTTGTACATAATTTATATTGAAAGTTAATTATTTTTCAAGTGAATATAATTTATATGTATTATGTTAATTTAATTTCTTAGTAATGCTTTTCTTATGGCATTGAAAAGGATTTTTTTGTTATATTTCTCCTATTTTTATTCTGTATACTACTACCGTCCTTGTACGTAGAATTGTTTAGAAAATAGAAGTTGGATAATTTGATGAATTGAATAATAAAGTTACTATGGGTACATTTTATTATTTCATTTATTCTCTTTTTTTCCCTCGTAATTCTGTTTATTTCAATTTTACATGATACTACCATTCAAACCCTTAATATACGACTTTTAAGAAGTCGTTTAGTACAAAAACAATTGTTTATGATTTCATTTAATAATTCATGATAATATCATAAATAAAAAGAATATGCCTGTACCGGAAAAGTTTTTTTTTTTTTTTACTGTACCATCTGCATTTTATATGTAAATAATTCATATAGATACAAATATGATGGTATATGGTATCCATATTTATATATAAACCACATGTGTATAAGGTTAATATATGTATACTTGTTCATAAAAATGACTATATAAAATTATAATAGAGGTGGAAACTACAGTTTTATAACTCATAAAAAAAAAGTTATATCTCAAGTTTTTAAGTTGATCGACATCAAAACCAAGCATAACATATGCATATTTATATAATATGTACATCTACGTAATAAAAATTTCGTCATGTGTACGTATATGTATATCGATACAATTTTGTATGAACGAATCCCTGTAGAAAGTCAAAGCTTTTCATATATAACTTACATATATCCATTTCGTATAAATAATGTAACGAAATAAAGGGATAAATCATTTTTTTCTGTTCGTTTTTGTTTTTTTTTTTTTTTTTGAGTTGAATAATTTACATGAAATTTTTAATTTATTATATGTATATTTTTATTATTTTCCTAACCACACAAAAATATTTCAATTTATTTAATTATAACGATAAATGAGTAAAAGTTAAAAAAAGATCCTTGTTGTTGCTTCGTGATACTAATATCCTTTTTGATATTAATAAAATATGATTTTTTTTTTTTTTTGCAATAAAATAGGAAACAATAATTTACGCAATATTTTATGTTTTTTTTTTAATGTACGAAGATATACTTAATCCTTTGTTGAATATAAATAATTTAATTTAAAAATACGTAAAAAAGCTCATAAATAGGGAATGAAAAATAAAATATAAAAAATGTTAATAAAAACAAATTTTTCTTTTAATAAGGTATTAAAGTACATAATAATACAAACAAAAAAATAATAATAAAATTATTTGAAGTAATATTTTTAATTTTTGACGCTTTTGAAGTATCTCAAATTTTTGATTTTTTCTTTGAGTCCTTAAAATTACTTCATTTACAAGTGTCATCGAATACATGTATATACATGGATTCAAAAACAGGAAAAAAAAAGTGATAAAGATCAGGAATAAACCCCATGGAAACATAAAAAATCCTACGAAAAAATCTTTAACACCCACAATCATTTTTGTTCAAAATATCAATCATTTTAATTGATTTTTATCTCAATTTCCTTTGAAAATAAAAAACGTATTATGGGTAGGTACTTATTTTTTTTAGTACATACTCCAAAGTAACAAAATTTCTTTTAACACTTTCTAGGCCACTTTAAAGTATTTTCGTATGTTTAATAATCACGTTATAGTCACCTATCTGAGTTTATTTGGTTTTAAGATTATATGATATGCAATGTCTCGTAGTATCAACTCCTCAATTCAAAGGATAATCACCTGTATATATCAACCATAAATTTTTTAAATTTAATATCGGCTTTCTAGAATTTCAAAGAACAAGTGTAGGTTCTTCTTGAGACTTTGAGACTTTTAAAGAAAAATTGATAAGATCTTTTTATATTCAAACTTTTAAAAATTCGAACATAAAATTAATGAATTAAAAGCAACTGATTACGGCTGTCAGTACAGAACGGTCCAAACTTCCATATTTAATATCCGTGTTACGTTTTAATCAAAATTACAAATGCAAAGAAAAATAGCAAAAAACATAACAAAAATAAAAATTTGTTCATAAATTAAATAAAAACTCGATAAGCACAACAAAAAAAAAAACAACAAACGTAACAAACCAAAAAAAAAAATTTCCTTTTAATTACCTTTTAGACATTTCCATGTACCCATATCCAAAATAAATTCCGTGAATCTAATTTGATTGGTAGAATTTTAATTTATCAGATTTAGCTTTTTGCTTTTAGTGAAAAAAAATGAACAAAATGTTTGGTTTATAATCTTGATTTCCTGTTTTCATTTGATTTGAAAGCAATTTAATTAAAAAAATTACCTGAGAAACTGATTAAAAAAGTAGAATATAAGATACAGATGAAAAATGTTGTTATTTTATTTCCCCACACCCTGTAATGCAATTTAAATACACTTTTATTTCACGTGTACGTCAACATTAAAGAAAAAAAGAAAAATTGGAAAATCAAAGGAAATAAACTGTCGAAATTTCATAGAGATCGAAATGATTAATGAATTAATCAAAGGATTTTTTAGACATCGTCCTGCTTTACATTTCGATTTTATTCACTTGTTTTTTTAAACATTCAAATGTATATCACTCCTTCATTTTAAAACAAAATCAAAGTAATTTCCACTGAAAAAAAGATCATTTTCTAACTGTTTTAATTAACATTTTAAAAACAGTTCCTCCTCTTTTTTCCAAATTTTTTTTTTTATATCTCTTAAAAAATTTCATTCACCCTTGTTTTGCATTCAAAAAATCTAATTAAGGTATTTATAAAAAAAAAATCAATAAAAAATAAAAAAAAAATTAAATCAATTTTTTGATTCATGTGAATATGTAATATAACCATTTTTGTTGAAATTACTAAGTTGCATACGTAAACACGTATGTTTAGTATAATCTTACATATGTGCTAGAAATAATCTATGCTTTATAGAAAACCCTGTGCACATAAACAAAAATCACAAATTAACACATAAAAAATTACTTGAGGCATAAAATTTTCATAATAATAAAATACTGTACCACATAACATTTTTATCGCATGTACGTGGAAAAAAAACATGCGGGTGCATTGGGTTTTAAAAACACATTCACATTCAATTCTTCGAACTTAATGATAAAATGATTTAAATTTAAGATTTTGATGATAGGATGGTGTTTTACTGCGATGTGTATAGGACTAAAATATGAGGTTAAATTGAACAATAAATAAAATAAATATGAAAATTACGTAACGTTTATGTACATGAATTGAAAGTGCACTCTTGTGCATTGAATAACAATTTTAAAATGTTTCTATTCACGCAAAACTGCATTTATTTATTTTTTCTTTTTTATTTGGTTTATTTTTTTTTTATTCCAACAATTTATATCAACATAAAACTAAAAATAAAAAAAAAACAAATTTTATTACACCTTTGTTGTACATTTTTAATGTTAAATTTTTACGCTCCAGAAAAATTACGTGTAACATTAATCTAACGAATTTATATTTTATTTTATATCCTGCGTGATTTTGATTTTACAATATTTTACCTTATAGTACCTTCACATACCCACACTTGTTTCTACCTTGAATAGGCCATATTCAAGGGTAGTGTGTGTTACAAATAAAATATATTGTGTTTTAATGATTAAATGATTTTTTTTTTAAATTATATCAAATTAAAATTTTTAAACGATAATTGATGGAAAATCGTTACAAATTAATTGCAAACTTTTAATTATTTAAGAAATAAAACAGACAAAAAACAATTAAATTTTCAATTTTCACATTTGATTTATTTTGCTGAACATAAGCTGAAAGGATATGAAAAGTTTCCTTATTTAATCATATAAGATAAAAATTTTTTAATTTTTTAAAAACAAAAAAAAAAAATGTTTAATAAAAATGTTAAAACAATACCGATTTTCAAAATGAAAATAAACGACCATACGAATAGTACGAAATAAATATTTAAGACTTTATAATTTTGTTATTGTTATTGGTTTTGATAAAAAGCGTAAATTTTATAAAATCCTAATTTGAAAAATCCCTTAAAAATTTTTAACTTTAATGATACATTTATTTTTTTAAGTACATATGTTTACTTACTACTTAAAAAAAAAAAAAATCTAAAGTATAGAGAAAAAAATTTACAGAAAATATTTTTTTTACGAACTTTCTGCATCTATTTATGGTGTTAAGGTAAAACCACATTAAAATGAAAACAATTTTGGCTTTTAAAATGAAAACAAATAAAATGTTTTGCAGGCATATTTTTAACTTTATCACATTACCATGTGTTAGGAATAATTATTATGTTAACAATGTATAAAACCAGTATATAAGGTTGTGCAATGTATCTGTATAAATTTTTTATATAATTTCAAATGAAAAACAAAATTTCCCAAAAAAAAAAAAATAATAAAAAAAGAAACAGGCTATCGATATTCGATTTTCTCTTAAATTCGATTTAAGTCATTGAATGTAAAATTCTCTATATTTTTTAAAAGGAAACTTCTTGCAAGGAAAAACATTCTTCGAAAATAATAATTATTGCTTAAGTTAACTATATTAAGAATATTATTTCTATCGGTTCTTTGAAATCGTAAGCAACAATTTTCCATTCTCTTTGGTTTTTCTCTTAAATTTTTTGAATATTTTCAATTATTTACAATTTTTCAATAGTTATAAATTTACCTTAAATGTTACATCTACAGTTCATATACTCGCCTTTTTCCATTTCGTAATCAAAACAAAAATTTTTTTAATGAAAAAATTTCAAAAATTGATATTTTAAAAAAAATAAATTTGCCCTTATGCTCTTGTAGTGAAACAACTTTATTTACGAAGAAGAGAAAACAGATTCCGAAAATGTTTTCAAAACAATGAAAAAAGTATAGGTGAAATATAGGCATAACCTTTTAGTTCGAAGACCAGAAATTTCTCCTCTTAACATGTAAAAATTTAATTTTGTGTTTTAATTAAAATTTGGATAAAATTTGTTCAAAATAATTTTTTTTTAAAAAAATTTATTTATTTATTTACTTTTATTTACATAATGTAGTTGGTTTAATTTCAGGAATTTGTGAAAATTAACGCTCTTCAAGCTCTAATTAAAAAGTTTTCGAAGAAAAAAGAACTGATACTAATCATTATTAATATGTATCCATTTCATTTTCCAATAATTCCTTAGATTTTCGTTCTTTGAAGAAATAAAATGCATAATATATCCTATTTTATTTATATTTCTACATTGCTAAAAAATGAAATAATTTTTGAATAAATATATATAAAATGTTTATTTGATTATGCGCAAAATCCTATATATAGAATACTTAAACATTTTTATATTATATACAATATTTGTATTTTATAAAAGAAATTTCAGTTGCAGTTGAACTTTCATAGAATATAGTTGAAATATACTGTATTTCAAAATATCATAAAATAAAATTTTCAAGGAGAGAAAAACAAAAATAGTTTTTTGAGCTTGCATATATTTTAATAAATTAAATACAACAAAAATATACCTTATAATTAAGTTTTTTTTTTTTTAACTTTTTTTTAAATGGGATACAATCAAAATAAGACAAATTTATGATTTTTGTTGGTTTCAAAATTGTGAAGTGAATATGTAAAGTTTAAAAGATGAGAAAATTTAGAAAAAAATTTAGCTAAAAATTCAATCCAAATAAAAAAAAAAAAAGTGCATCATAAAAAAGTTCGAAAATGTGTTGTATTATAATATACATTCTATTTTGTAAATTAAATCATAAAACTTAGAAAGGTTTTCACAAAATAATTAAAATAAATTTAGAAAAATTCATATATGATAATAAATTTAAAAAAAAAATATTAATTAACAATGAATCCTTCAAACTAAAGTGGTTTCGACAATAGTCCAAAAAAATTTATATTTTTTTATTTATTTTCAAATTTTTATTTAAATATTCAAGTGATCTGTGTCATATGGAACCATAAATTGTAGTCGGTTAAATTACAGTGACAGAATACAAAACAGAACGAAAGCACATAAAATTAAGTAATTGATAATACATACATATGTACATGTACAGTGAATTGTTACATATAGTCATGTATAAATATTTAATCACTTGATATGCTTAATTGTATGTGACAACTGACAAATCCAATTCAGTTTATCATTATCGTATTAATTGAATATATGAGGAATATTGTTGAATTTTTCATTTGATAATTTAATATTGTATGAAAAAACAAAAATGACAAAAACTTTAATTTATTAGCATCGATATAATAATGATATACAACACATCCATGTTACTGACAATGGTGTTAAAATTAATGATACGTCGGAAAAGTTATACACGACAATAAATTCAGATTTTTCAAAAGATTTTCAGTGTACGTATACGTAGAAAATGGTACATCAATGTTGATGACTATATCACAGCTTCAACTTGCTGTTCTTGCTGCAGTTGCTGTAGCGAACATTTTCATTTTGATAAATGAGATACGAAATTATGCTATCAACATACAAGCACACTTTAACAAAATTTCATAAAAATTTATAAAATTGCAAAATTTTTATAAAAACTCAAAAGTGTTGTAAATTACTTTGTAAAGAAAAGTGTGTTATACAAAACATTTGATAAGATGCATTAGAAGGGTGGACAGTGGTATAATTATGTGGTTGTCGAATATTCAATTTAACAAAATGAAATATTTGATTTCTGCGATGATTTATGAAAATATGTAACGTCAGTAAATAAGTGAGAAAAAAATGTGTAAAAGGGTACAAATGGTTGTGTAGAAAAGGAAAATGAAATCAACAACAAAATAAAAAATAAATAAAATAAAATAAAATCCCCCTTCAATTTAAAATTAAATGCTCTAATAGATCTAATTGTGATTATAAAATTTAAATAATCTAAATGTAGTGAAATGTGGCTGGAATACATGCTACCATTTGGATTACTTACAATTGTTGGAAGTAGTAAGTAGACTTCGTGCCCTTATACGCTTTTTATCAATTTTTCATACCTAATTAATTAAGTCTTTTAATTTTTCTTGACAGATTTAAATTATTCAATATTTCATGATAAATCTCTCAAGGATATTTTCATACTAATCTGTTACATAATTTTAACAAATTTCTCTTTAATCCTCATTATACCGAACACATTCAATGTATTTACATAGCACGTACCTGTTGATTAACCTCAATGTGATCACTTGTCCTTATTATTTTTTGAAAATGTCGGTTAGAAAGTTTTTCATTTCTTTATTAAGATGACAATCAACTTATCAAATCTTATTTCGATTTTCAAATCTTTTTTAATACCTAATAAATTTATTTATGTGACATCGTTTATTTTGAACATTGTTCAAAAATTAATAAAGTAAAAATGTCACATAAATAATAAAATTAGGTATGATAAAGTTTTTTTGTTTCAATTTGTTATAAAATCGATTTAAAAAAAAAATTTTTTTTTTATTAAAACCTTAAATTTTTGTTAATTCTCAAAATTACTGCTCAAACATTATTTTATAGTATTTTTTTCTTTTTTTGTGGTTTTTAAATTTTTATTTCATTATTCTTGAAGTACATAATTAGAAAGACAACGGAAAACTTTATCAACAAGCTCTATAAAGTTTAGTTCATTCCATACAATTAGCATTAAGTATACTTATATATACAACTGTAAAAAATGAAATTGGGTTAAATTGATTTAATTTTGTTATTTTTAATTTTTTTTTTTTTTTTGTGTATAATCCATACTCTCAAATAAAGTTTTAAACAAAAATGTTGCTTTATTTTTATTGAAACAAAAAGAAAAACTTTCTACTCGATATCATTAAAATTTTACGTGATATGAATATAGATTTGATATATTGACACAAAAAGTTTGAATTTTGTATAACTTCGTATTTATATTATACAAAGGTTTATTCAGTCAAAATTATTTCATTTTATAGTCTGAAAATGAATAATAAAATTTTTCGTTTTATTTTATTTTTCATAATGCGAATATTAAAAGATCTTTAATGAAAAATTGAATTTTATTTACTGCTTCTGTAATGATTTGCCAAATTAATTAAATTCTAAATGAGAGTATCCATTGTCATATTAAATGAGATTTGTATAAATACATAATGAATTCTGAATATTTAAATTTCTTTAAAGAATTTAATTTTTTGTTTTTTAAAATAAATTTACGATTATCATGTACAACAATTTAATTAAAAAAATTATTAGAAATTTGATTTTAAAGAATTTTAATTTAAAATATTTCAAATGAAATTTAAACATTCAATTATTTTTTCATATTTAATTTCATTTAATTAGTTAATACCAAATTAATATCTTAAATAATGTAACAGCAGGTTCTTACGTCATTTGTGAAACACAAATACAAACGTCATATTGAAAAATGAAATTGATGGTATGTTTTATTTTAATTAAATTTATTTAATAAGGGATGGAAATACTTTGTTATTCCAATTCTATAAATTTCAAAAAATTTTTATTGATACTTTAAATTGGTATCAAGACTTAAATTCGTATCAAGATTTAAAAACAAATTATTATATTTTTTGTTTTCTTTTCGTAAATTTACATTTCATTGATGTTCATTTAAAAAATATTTTTATTCATAAAATTTTACAACATACTCTAAAGGGAAATATTTTGTACATTTTTATCATAATTTTTTTTTTTTTTTTTATCTTTTGAACTTTAATATACGTTAACACAGTACATTCACTATTGTATGTGATAAAACAAGATATTTGCCAATAAAAATCGAATACAATATTATTTTATGTAAATGATTATGTATTGTCGTATAATCAACAAGGACAAAAGCCATATACATATACATACATATATGTACATTACACAATGTATAATATTCTTATTCTGCACGTACATATAAGGATAAATGATACGTAAGCATGAAAAATTTGAAAAATTTTCCTACATTGTCGTATGTACGAATATCTTATGTTCTTGTTAAATTTCATTTAACTATGAAAAACTTTCACATTTTTTTTTTTTTTTTTGTGTGATAAATTGTTCATACATTTCACATGTATATGAAATATTTTTCCACTTTCTTTTGGATGACTTTTTTGTGTCGTTTGCTTTTTATTATTGTTATTATTTTGTTTCTGCGTTTTTATTTTTTGTTTTTTTTTTCCTTGTTTTCGTCTGTGTCAGTATTATAAGAATCTTTTTAAAATTCATGTATTCATGTTATTTATATCCATGTTATTAAATTTAACCAGAGAAATATATTTTACGTACATATATATCTCTCTAATATACATATAACGTAATGACAATAAGATAATAAGAAAAGAGTAAGATATTTAGTAAAATCTTTATCATCAGATTTTTTGAAATTTTTTTTTTCGCCTATTTTATTTGTATTATAATTCTTCACACGTATCAATTTCGTATTTGTAATGTCATTATGAGATTTTGTTTCTTTAAGTATTTCGATTTTCAAATTATGCCTTTAATTATACGTATGTGGCTCTAAAAATTCATATAAAAAAAAATTTTTTTTTGTATTATCGTAAATGTTGCGAAAAAAATGATTTAACATAAAACTTCCGTGAGAATTATGTTCATCATATCGTTTAAATAAATCATTTCCACGTGGTTAAATATTAACGACGACATTATAAACAAATATCCTATTAATTTATTAATGTAGCATACACAAGTCTTTATAAAAAACAAAATATTATTGTTATATTATTTATTACAGTTTTTATTTTCTAGATTATGTCTTAGTAATTTTTTATCATTTTTACAGAAATTAATTTCTACAATCACACGACCTTGCGATTTTGGGTAAATTATATATAATAAAACAAATACACTAAAATCAAATAAAATTTATTTTTAATAGCTTCTATGAAATATTTTTATGACTTACCCTTAGGAATACAGTTTTATTTATTTTTATTTTATATTTTATTTATTTTTTGTTTATAACTTTATGTTATGCATGCATGATTATTTTAATGAAAACATGTACATTATATGTACATACATACTCGTATATTATGAATCTAAATAAAAATGATGAAGAAACCAAAACAAAAAAGTGTAATAAAAGGATAACAAGTAAAGTTATTAATGTGAAAACAAAACAAATATAATTTATACAAATCACAAATATGTCTTATTCAAAACAAAATACGTTTGTATATGTATGTATATTCGTAAATAAATAGATACTAAATATTTCATGTAATGACTTGAGTGTAATTAATATGTCATAGTACACAAAGAGACAAGATGTTGAATAAAAATAAATTAATAATAGAGAAAAAGAAATTTTTTTTTCAACACAGTATTTTTCTACATATTTTCTTTTTTTGTTTTTCTCTTGAATATACTAGACAAAATTTTGAATATTCCTAAAATGCTTACATTTTGATTAATTTGTTCAAACAATAGGGATACTGTTCATAAATATGTAGAAAAATGAGAAAAATTATTAAAAACGTACAAAAAAAAATGTATAATCTTCTGACTACCTATCAAAATTGATACTTGAGTGCCATAAATCAGGTGTGCTCATCATCATATAATCATCCTAATTATCATATTGTATTATGAAAATATTAGGAACGATAATTTATAATAACAACTTTTTTCAAAATATTTACTTAAAATATTCTTTGAAAACATAGTCCTTCCCTTAGATAAAACAGATAAAAAATAAATTTTAATTTATCTATGTACGTCGTTATTTTGATAAATTCAAATTTGTATATAAATTCATTTATTTCACTTAAATAACGTTTATTTTTTTACTTTTGAATTTACAAAAATTTATTTATCTATGTAAATGTGATAAACTGAAAATCGTTTTGTAACTTCATGACAGAAAATTTTCAGTTTCAATATCTGTAAACGTAAAATAATTAAAATTCAATTTTTTTTTCTTATTTACTTTTCTTTTTTTTTATGGTGAAATAATATTTTCCTTTTTTTTGTATTTCGACAATGTACAAAAATGGAACATAAAAGAAAATAAAAAAAAAATTTTTACCATTCATAGTTGTTTTTCTCATCATTTTTTTGTTTGTTTTTAATTAAAATAAATTGAATTTAATTTTAATTATAAATAAGAAATTTTCACTTTATTTTCATTTCTCATTATAACAAAAAAGAAATTGAGAGAATAAAAACAGAAGATATGAAAAAAAGACATTATCAGTGTGGTTGAATCTTATGAGTTTAATTAAGTAAATTTGAACAAAAAAAAAATGTTTTTTTGATTTTTTGAAAATATTATTTGGTCTCTAAAGAAAAAATTTGGAAAAGGAAAATTTAAAATATTATTTTAAAAAATTTATCTTGCTCATGTTTGTAATTAATAAAAACAATATTACAGATAACATGATACTTCAATGAAATAATATAAATACTGATTATTTTATAAATGAGAAAATATTATGATATAACAATACGAGTATGTATTATTAGGCATTAGAATTCCGTTTAAAATTAATTATTTTTTCAAGGGCCTTTAAGAAAATAGCATGAAATAAGACTTCAGTATAATCTGAAATATTATTTTTCTTTCAATTAATGAAGCAATAACAACACATAGTTGAATTTTTCATAACCTGTTACATACATATGTATGTTAATGCACTCAAATTATCTTTTTAAATTGAATAAATGAAAAACAAAAAAAAAATTCTAATGAAAAGCTGAGTACTATATGATTTTCTTTCATTATTATTAGATTATAATTCTCATTTGAAAAATATGAAAATTTTGTTATTTACACAAATCTGTTTACATGTTCATAAGCATCTGTACGCGTACACATTCCGTTGCCAATTCAGAAGCACAGTAAATAAATTTACAATATCACGTTTATGTAATCATACGCGTACCTCCGTTGTACGTATGGATTTCGTATTTTATAAATCAAATTGTATGATATGTACACACATTTAAATATGTTTTATCTACCCCCTTCTAATGTTTTTCTTCAACATTATCTTCACATTTTTTTCAATAATATTATAAACGTTATCAAATCGAAATTTAAATTACTTCACATATTGTTTTTGTCATACAAATTAATACATATCTTACAAAAGACAAACACATTACATTCATTTTGTAATTTAATTTGATCATTATACCGTTAAATTCTGTTTAAATTGAAGAAGAATAAAAAATACTGGTAATGAAATTTAAAAAAAAAAAAAAGAATACCATAAGCAGTAAAAATTATTACAATAAAGGTTATAAGAATAAATGTACGCCTACGTACTGAAATACTCAGTAAAATTATTTTTAAAGGAGAAAGAAAAACGAAAATTTAATTTAAAAGTAAATAAATGACAGCTGGTTTTTTATTCCTCCTTGAAGAAATTTAATAAATTACAAAAATAAGAAGAAAAATAATTTTTAAATTTCGAGTTAAGTACACTTAATAAAAAGTAAAGTAAAATATATAACAAAAAAGGAAGAAAATACTTAAAATAATAATACACTTGAAAATTCACATTTATATACATTGGTGTATGTATGTATGTACAGGATATACTACTGTAATATTTTAATTTTCTTTATATAAATGTTAAAAGTATTTCTATGTAGATTCGTTTAAAGAAAAAAAAATTATTTTATATCCTTTAATTAACAAATTTAAAAAAAAATGGAATAATTACAAAAAAAAGATAAATAAAATAACAAAAATAAGAACAAGTAAATTAGAGCAGAGAAGAGTTTAAACTTTTTTCCGGTTTTATGTATACACGTATACATGTATACGTAAGGATTTAAATTGATCCTTTAATCACATTTTCATGATGACACAGTTTATTTTTTTTTGTCTGAATATTTTGTTTGAGTTTATTATTACTAAAATCATTTTGAATTTTGTTTTTATATTTTCATATTTTTTTTTTGTGAATAGACGGTTTTGTGTAACCACTAACCTATATTTACGCATGAGAAAAATTACTTTAAAAGTTTATTATTAAATTTTAAATTAAAGCGTGAATAAATTTTGTTTTTTTTTCGTTACATTCAAAAACAAATTTGATTTATTTTTTACCTTGGTTTTTTCTTTTTGAAAATATAGAATTTATAATAAAGATGAAAAAAAAAACAAAGATATTTAAATAATAAGAATTTAGTCTATTTAAAGATGAAGTAAAGAAAATGGAAAAAAAAATTATTTTTTGGCATACCACTAGAAAAACAAAATAAATAAAACAAATTGAAATTATTTCTTCATTTATTTTTGTCATTAAAACTTTTAGCATTTTAGAATTCAAGGAAATTCATTGTACACGAAAACAAGGATAAAACACATACACAGACAAAAAAATTTCAAACAAAAACAAAAATTAAAAAATAATGAAAAGAAAATCTTTCAGAATTATAATGAAAATTTATCGATTTAAAAAAAAAAATTAATAAATTTTCTCAATTTTAAAATTTGAAAAAATGTCACGTTATTTTTCATTGTTTCCTTTTTTTATTAACCAGCTACAGAAACATTATTGACAACATATGATCCAACAACTGTTTGGGAAGCGAATAATAATAATGCACAACCATTTTTCGAAAATACAACGCAACGTGATATTATAGCAGCTGTTGGACGTACAGCTAAATTGCATTGTAAAGTTCGAAATCTTGGAGACAGAGCAGTAAGTCCTTTTGATTTTTTAATATTTTTTTTTTAAATTTTATATCAACAAAGAAAAGAAAATTTAAATTTCCATATTTGTTGTTTTCTCATTTCATTCTATTTTGTTATTTATAAGAAATATTATATACATACAAGGATTACTCGAAAAGAAAATTTATAATTTTCTTGTATTTTTTTTTTATCTTGTTCAATAAATAAAACTAATCCCTTTTTTACAAGGAAAAAGATTAATGTTAAAATAAAAAGAAATGATTTTTTTTTGTCACATAACAGAATAATGATTTATACTTTTATCTTTTAAACAAGAAATTTTATAGTTTTTCTTCTATGTATCTTATTATTAATATTAGTATTATCTTCAATTTTTTTTTTCTATTGTATATATTAAAAGGTTTCATGGATAAGAAAACGTGATCTACACATTCTTACTATTGGAATTATGACATACACAAATGATCAACGTTTCCAAGCGATGCATCTTGATGACACTGATGAATGGATACTAAAAATAGTTTCAGTTCAACCTCGTGATTCTGGTATATATGAATGTCAGGTTTCAACTGAACCAAAAATTAGTCAAGCATATCGCCTTACTGTCGTTGGTATGTACGCTTTATGAATTTTATTTAATTTTTTTTTTTTTTTTCGTATTTACACTGTATATTTTCTATTCAATATTTTTTATATTTTGGCTTATTATTTTTAAAATTTTTTTTATTTTTTGTTTTTTTTTTCTTTTTTGCTTTGATATAAATTTATAACTCATATACGAATACGTGTAATGAACTATCAGTTATAAATCTTAGTGTATACACAAAGTTTTATCCACTTACTTCTATTCCACTAAAATATACGAAAACTGCATTATTCTGTCAGTGTGTATGTGAAAATGCTTGCTTGAGTATAAATATTTTCCTTTCATATACATTCCATTATCCATTTCTCATAATTCATTTTTTTTTCTTCGTATTTTTATGCCATAATATTTTTCTTTTGTTTTCAAATCCTTTACTTATACACAAACGCAAGATACCAAGTATTCATGATTTTTGTTTTCTGTCAAATTTATGAATGAAAAAAGAAAATTCATATCTTGTTATTTCATATCTAGTATCGTAATTCATTTTTTTTTTTTTTTTTTGAAATAAAGTATCTAATTCAAATTTTTGTTTTATTTTTCGTATTATTTATTTTTACTTGGCTTATTTTGAAAAATAATATCATAATAACAGATATTTTTTTTTTGAAAAGTATGTAACGTATATACATGAATTTTGATATGGATCATAAAATTTGATAAAGTAATGTAATAGAATTTGAATTTTTTTCAAATTTCATTTGATTTATCATTCGGGTTTTCAAGGAAAACTAAAAAAGTTATGGATAATTTTTACGTAAATTAAAATATGTTAAAATAAAATGAAAATTAGAATTCAGTGTAAGAATTTTCATTTTTTTTTCTCATACATACTCGTAGATAAAAAAAATTATTATTTTGCATGCGTTGCACAAAATGAGTGGTTCCTTTCTGTGTCAACATTATAATCAAATCAAAAGTTTCTAAAAATCTAAAAAAAAAATATTTTTAATGATACACACGAATATAATGACAAAAATATGTATGTTTTTTTTTTGTCTAATTTTACTGTTATTTATTTTTAACATTGTACACATGTAGAACGACAAAAAAGTATGTACAGAAAAAGAAAACAAAAAAACCTGGAAGAATAAAGACTAAAAAAACAAAACACAGAAGAAACGAAAAGCAAAGAATTTCATTTATTTTAACACCTGCAATACAGTAAATTTTGAAATATTTTTCCATGACCTACATTTTATACATAAACAATGTAAATATACAAGCAAAATAAATAATTTAATCCATTGAAAAAAAAATAAAATAAAAAGTAAAATAAATGAAATAAATAAGAAAAAAGACGAACGAAATAATGACTCTTGTATATTTTAATGTTTACATCGAAAAA
The DNA here is from genome assembly GCA_963971155.1 of Anthrax anthrax. Lineage (NCBI taxonomy): Eukaryota > Metazoa > Arthropoda > Insecta > Diptera > Bombyliidae > Anthrax > Anthrax anthrax. The sequence continues at coordinate 30,854,099 of OZ020118.1, read as the reverse complement.
ATGTGTATTATTTTCTATAGTATGGCAAAAAGAGAAAATGCAAAAATTACAAAATTTTCATTTTGTCATAATTCTAAGAACAGGAAAAACTAAAAATGCGAAAAGAAGGATGAAAAAGGGTGTTTTTCTCTCCTTTTTAGGAAAAATCAATTTTATGTATCAATTTCAAAATTTTGCACACTGCTCAGTTTTTGCCTTTTTTTTTATTTAGGCTACATAATGCATCATATTTTATTTCACGTATAGTTTATATAAGAATTTTCATTTTTAAACTCATAATTTTTGTTGTTCTTTTGGAAAGAATTGTTTTTTTTTTTTCAAACTTTTCCTTTATGTGCATATATAGTGTATTATATAAAATTCAAAGTTACCTCATTTTTTTATGAAAATAATTTTAGAAAATTTGATCTTGTGAGCTCCTTTATAAACAGTTTCCGTTTAGCTAGATGATTTTTATTTTTTAGAATTCAAAACAATATGTATAATCGACTGATTTTATTTATTTTTATTTGCATTTTTTTCATTTAATTTTCTAGTATCGAAGGCGAAAATATTAGCAAATCCAGAATTATTTTTTAAAAGTGGCAGTGATATTAATTTAACATGTGTTGCATTAGAAGCTCCAGCACCACCATCATATATATATTGGTACAAGGATGGTGGTTTAATTAATTATTCACAACGTGGTGGAATTAATGTATTAACTGAACGTCAAACAAAAACTAGTAAATTAGTAATAGCACGTGTAATACCATCAGATTCTGGAAATTATACATGTTCGCCAAGTAATTCAAGTAAGTACATTAATTTTATTGTAATATAGTTATCCTTTACATATGTGTGTATGTACACATATGTATATAAAAGAGATGGAATTAACTCTAATGCATTTTAGTTGTGATCATATAGTATCTTATCTGCATAAATAAATGAATTACACATACATTCTGTGTTTTAGTTTAGTTGTATTGGATTCATACCATTTTCGAATAAAATACCACAAATAATTATCTGAATTTATTTACATACTTCATCTATGTATATTTTACTACTTTATTTTCAATTAAACATTTTAAACATTAGTAATAATATAAGCATATTGAATTTTTGAATTCGGAAGGTGCATTATATGATTAAATATGAAAACAACAAAATTGTTTACCACATATGTACATATACAGTATACATACATGAATTTGTATAAGAATTTATAGTACATAAAGTGGTTTTTAATTTTACTGCAAAAGATAAAATCTATTTAACAGATTAGCTTTATAGTAATAATTCTAATGTAATAGAATCATACATTTAAAATTTTAATTTTCATTAGCAATTCGATATTTAATATGATTTCATTATAAAGTCAATTATTATTATGGTAATTAATATGTAATTTGAAATTCATATAAAATATAATACAAAGACCATAAAAGAACTTACGTGTTGAGTTAGTAGAAATAATTTATGAATCCGTTGTAAAAATTAAACACAATTAAATATCTTGTCAATGAATATATTTTCAATAAATTTTTATTGATTCATGAGAAAAATTAATTCATTTCTTTTACAACAATGATTTCTTTTACAACATTGGTAATGAACGTAGTATAAGGAAGAAATAAAGAAATACATTTTATTTTAAGTTAAAAAAAAATTAATAAAGGCAAAATATAGCAAAAATTCAGGAAATACGTCTGTCATTCGTAATTTATATTCACTTATAATTATTCACATAAGTACTTTTATTTTATCCTTATTTTAATATGAATTTATTTCATCATGGTATTGTTATGCAAATTTATAAGAATGAAAGGCTTTTCTGCAAAAAATATTGTAAAAATTTTTATTCAGTTTCTTTTGTTATCCTCATTTATTTTCCAACAATAATAAGTAAATTTGTAATTGTACCACTGAAACGATGGCAATTATTTTTTGATATATTACAATATAAGTTTTTTTTTTTTTAATTATTGCCTTGGGTTAATAAAAAAAAAATTTAGAAAAAATACGACATATGAAAAAATAAAAATTTCGTAGGATCATCAGCACAAATGCCATATCCATTGTACTCGTAATTCATATTTGCTTTTGTGTGTGTATTGGGATGTGTATCGATGCATTTCCTTTTTTATATTAAATTTTTGAAATAAAAGCTCTTTTTTAATTATTTTATTTATAAATTAATGGATTTTCACAATTTTATAACACAACGATATGTGTTTCATTGAATATTTACATATATACATACATATAATTCCGATCCATTTTATTGTTTTTGTCATTGGATTCTCATTTTCAATATTTCACTTCACGTGAAACATTCAATTTTTTAATTAGCTCAAACTTAATTTCCATTTTTATATTCATTCGTTTTTTTCTTCTTTTTTTGTATATTTACAGACTCAGATAGTGTTTATGTACATGTGATTAAAAGTGAACATCGTGCTGCAATGCAACATGAAAATTCTGATAAATTATATATTCCAAATTTATTATTGAGTATATTTTCTGTATTTTATATTTATAAATATTTTAATGAATTAAAACAATTTTATTTAATTATTATATATAATTTTTTATCAGAATCTTTTAAATTATTATTAATAAAAATTAGATAGCAGAGATTATCCTTTTAATTCATACATACATACATATACATATGTAATTGTATAATATAAAAGGTGAATAAAAAAAAAAATGAAAATAAATTCAAAAATAAATTAAAAATAAAAGATTTAATTGTAAATTTTTAAAATAATAATAAAAATATAAAATTTAATGACAACAACAAAAAATCATAAACAAATAAATATGAAAACAAAAAATCAATATGAAAATACATACGTAAAATAAAATTAAAATTAAAATGTAAAATAATTATTAATTATTTAAAAACAAAATAAATAAAAGTAAAACTAAAAATTTTTAGGTTGATTTTCATTTTTTGTACTACAAATACCGATTAATATAAAATTGAGAAATAATCAAAAGTTGAAATCTATTAACAGAAAAAGGAAATCATTATTCTTGCGATCAAGAAAATAAATTAAAATCTTGATGCGAAATAATATAACATAAAACAAAAGTGGCTAGAGAGAAAACTTTGTGTTATAAAAATCAAAAATAAAAAGGTAAGTAAATATTCAATGTGAATTAATTACATTTTTGTTTATAGAACGTATAATTATTTTGAAAAAAAAAAAAAAAAAAATTGAATTTAATAAAAGAAAATAGAGAAGTATATATGGTCTAATAATAAATAAAAAAAAAAGAAGAACAGAAAAATAAAACACACAAATACACGAAAAAGAAATAATGAAATAAAATCAATAAATTCTTATACATTAAGAATAATAATAAAATTAAATTGTGACGTAATATAGAAAATAGTTATAGTTAGTTAAGCCAGGCTATTTAGAAAATTTTGCATATAAAAATGTAAAAAAAAAAAACTTTAATTAAACTATTAATACTGATGAGGATGACAATTATTTGTATAACTTGTAAATTTTTAATTAATCCAAAATTATATATGTATATAATATAGAAAATAAATATAAATAAACTCATAAAATGAGTGATGAAAGAAAATGAATTGAATTACGTAAATAAAATATTTAAAAAAAAAAAAAAAAAAAAAAAAAAAACAAAACTAAACTAAACTTACAAATACAAATTGTATACATAAATAATAAAAGGATTAAAACTATGAAAATGTATATCCAAAACAAAGAATCATGAAAATAAAATAAAAATTAAAAAAATACAAAAATATAAATAATAGAAAATATAGACATTGGGTTACTTTTGCTTTAAATATAAAATTTTAATTATATTTTCTATTTCCGTTCATATAATCTGGATATGAATTTCGATTTTCAATCCAATGTACAGGATATGTAATTGCATTTTGTTTTAACTAATTTATTTATGAATTTCATTGTACAATTTCAACATATTAAATTTCAGTAGCAACGATTTTACTCTGTATATTTACAGAGACTATATAAATTTTCCAGATAAAAAGCAAATATATGAAGAAAAATTTTTAATAAAAATAATAAAAAATTAAAAAACGAAAATTTCATGAAAAAAGAATAAGACTAACAAATAGAAATTAAAATCTTGAATCAAAATGACCGTTTTAAATTTATCATCACACAATTAATATTGAGAATTACAGATGCGCATACAATTTTATCAAAAACGTTGTATACAAAAAAAAAAAAAAAAAAAAAAAACCAAAATAATGTTGAACAAGTGTATATGCTATACTGGTATAAATTAAGGAATTATTGATTTTTGTGAAAATAAGTAACATAAGAAAAAACAATAAGATAAAAAATAACGTATAAATGTGAATTCTATAAAAAATAAAATAAATTAAATTAAATTGAACTTTGAAAAAGTTTTTAATTTCATACTTGAATGTATGTGTAATATTCTAAGTATATTGTATAATGTGAATATATAATTCTGTGAGAAACAAAAAAAAAAAAAATATATAAACAACATATGTATTTAATTATAGTTTTTATTTTTGTCTTTTGTTTTTATTTTTTAAATTAATTATAAATTAAAATTTTAAGAAAACAAAAAAAAGAAATACATTATTTTGAAACAAAATTAAAAATTTGTTTATATTTTGTATTTTTAAAGGATATTTTCTCTTGTGAATACAAAAATTTGCCAGATACAAATTTTTCATATGCTTTACTAAACTTTTCTCAATCGATTCAATATTTTATATTTTTCATTATTTATTTATTTGTTTTTTTCCCACATTTTTCTTATTTATGTACATAATAATAATTTTGATACATTTATGAGTGCTTTTAATTTGTGTCACAAATATTTTGGCCAAAATAAAATTTAAAAAAAAAAACAAAAAGATTTCGTTTAATAAAACAAAATTTCTGTATAAGAGTCAATAAATTGGTATTTTTTTACATGGTACATATTCTATATCTAGGTGATATTTTACAGTTGAATTATCAAGTCGTTTCAATACAATTAAAAACTGTATTTTTTTTTGTCAGAAAATTCATTGAAATATTTATTAAAAATTTCATTTATGTCAAAAAATTTTGTCAAGTATTTTAAAATTGAAAATAATTTGCAATTTTTCATTTTTATTTATTTTTATATTGTTCTATTCTTGAATTATACATATTTCGAATTTTTACAAGATCAAAAATATTTCATTTTGTTAAAATCAAATATATTTCAATTATTATGAAATAATTTCATTTTTTTTTTTCTTCTCTTCCAAATATTTTACAAAGAGTATTCCTGTTAAAATATTGTTGAAAATTTCATTTGGTGTTGGTTAATTCAGAATTTTTAAATTTCGACTACATATATTATAATATTCATAGCTATAATTACTTTATTATCAAGAGATGAGAAAAATTTATATTTTTATTTTTATTATCCTTTTATTTTTCATTTTAAATAATTGCAAAATATTACATATTTTTCTGTTATTTACCTGTTTTATTCTGTTCTTTAAATATTTTTAAAATAAATTGCATTCGAGTTTTCTACATTAGATTTAAAATTTATACTAACAGAATTTTAAAATAAAAAATAGAAATTACAAGCATTAAAAAATTTAACAGAAAATATATGTATAACGAAGAATTTTTCATTTTTTATTCAAACTTTGTAAAATAAATTAATGAATTTTCCTATTTTCCTGTTTTCTTTTTACGTGAATGGAATTTCCAATCAATTTGATAAGCAGTCTGATAAAATATAAGTACTGCAAATCAAATTATTATATAATGAAAATTTATATCATCATGGTAGCATGTTACCAAGGTAAATTATATGCTATTCAGATGAATAACAGAACAATATCTGTATCTGTATATTCATATGCGTGTGAGTATATTCACAAATGTAAATTTCAATGAAAGATAATAAATCACTTTTAACGTATAATTATGTAATAACGATGTAAAAGTTTAGAAAAAATGTTTGCTTAACAACAACTTAAAACCGTTTAAAAATAAAGGAAAATTTGTTTGAAATTTAAAAATAAAATTACATTTAGAAGTATTATAAATAAACAAGATACATACATGTATACCATGTGCCTGCACAAACGTATGTAGACATACATACATATTGAATAAAGTATAACACATTCTCATATTTTTCCTTTGATCCTTGATATTTTGCATGTACATATAAATATTGAATTTGTTTTTATTAAGTATTTTTAAATCAAGGAAAATAAAAATTACAGACGACTGAATTGTAGATGAAAATATCTTACAAATTTACAATTTTAGAATTTTATTACGAAGAGTAAAAAAGAAGCAAAAACAAATTTATTTGTAATTTTGTAGAATTTGTGTCTCTCTTTTATTTATTTATTTATTAATTTTTTTTTTTGAAACAATGTAAACATAATAAATATTTTATGAATTTTCATTTTTCCCGTTTAAATATAATAATAGAAAAATAAAAAAATAAAATTTTTATTAAGAATTATTTTACACATGGATTAAAATTTAAATTTCTTTTAAATTTCATTTCAGTTATAAAAAAAAATTGAATCTTTTATTTACTTAATAAATTTTTATTCTGATTTCAAATTAAATTCAGTACAAGCAGTTAAATCAAAATTTAAAAATAAGAAAGGTGAAAACAAAAAAATATACAAAAATATAACAGAAAAAAAACTCCTTATTTTCACCTATAGATTCACATATTAACGTATTCAGAATTTTCTTTGTATGAAGGCAGATACATATGATATTGAATATTTATTTATTTTCAGAAAATAATAAAATAATGATAATTGTAAAAAAAATTTATAATAATTATCAAGTGATTCTTTTCCTTGTAATTTGTTTTGTTTTTATTTATTTACTTTTTTCTCTTTAAAAATATTTTTTTCTTTTTAATTAATTATTAACAAAAATCAAAAAAAAAAAAAATGAAATAAATTATTAATTAAAAAGGTTAAGTGGCTAAAAATCTACGATAATAATATAATTAATAGCGTATTATAATTGTGTATATAGAAATGAAAATTAAGCGTAACTATACACGTCCATATATGAAGATTAAAGACCTTGATGGGATGCAATTAATTTTCTGAAATTTTTATTCAAAATACATTCAAAATAAAAAATAGAATTTTATATACATTATGTACTTATTATCAGCTAAATATGTCTATTATCCTTGAATGTCGAGTAGTTTAAAAATTATTCATACGAACATATGTAATCTAAAAAATTTAATTTTTTATGTGTACATACCATGATGATGATAAGTCAAATTAAGGTTGAAGTTAAATCATTTTTGTGAAGATTCTTAATATTTGTAAAGAATTGAATTATATCGACGTAAATGAATTATTGAACAAGCAAAGATGAAAACAAAAATGAAAAAAATGAAATAAAAAAAATTTTTTTTTTTATATTCATTTTCTTAATCTTCACATTAATTGAAGCTTTAACTCAGGTATTTATAAAATTATTTGATACTCAGAAAAAGTATGTAGTTATATAAAATATGTACATACATTCAAAAGCACTAGCATGTATATATGTGTAGTGTGCATAAACGCATGGATGCTAATTTAAATATTATACCATATAATCATACATATATGCTATCGTCATCATCATCATCATTTATAATGTGACGTATATATGTATGTACATAGTATGCATGCATGTATTCATGTATATACAAAATATCTTCAAGAAATCCTTAATGGCTACTTACTACATTCTCTCAACCTTGTACCTTCTTGTTAAGTAACGACATCATAATATAAAAAGCACAAAATCATTAAATTTTCTGACCTATTTTTCAAATTAGTATTAATACCGTATAATTCACATATGTACGAGTACATATGTATACGTATGTATGCACTACATATGTGCTCATGCGATACATAATATAATTTCTTGCATAGATTTTCTGTATATTCATTCGTACTTCTTCATACTAACACAAAAAAAAAATTTTTTTTTTTTTTGATTTCCCGTACTTATCTGAATTTTCTAAATAAACTGAACGAAAGGATATCTCTTATATGTGTTCTATTTTTCTATACATATAGTATGCATTTATGTACGTAAATAGTACTTCTGAATAAATAAATAAAAAATAGGAACTTAAAGAATATACATATAGGATATGTGAAAACAAGATAATGAAAGAAAATTACACAATCAAGACATGCTAAATGATAACTAAACTAAATTAAGCTCAATAAAATACAAAAATATGTATAAATTTATTTTCTCGTGATATCATGATTTTAATACTTCTAATGTATAGCTTATGTACAGAAATATGTATGTGCACGTGTAAAAAAAATAAAAAAATAAAAATCAAAGACAGAGAGCAAAAGAAAATTTCTAAAAATGAATCTTAATTAACATTGGCAATAAACAAGAAATTCCTTTTTTACATTTATGATACAAATAAAATATAAACAGCTTAGAAACATGTAAAGGGTGTTTCCGAAAATTCAAAAATAAAAATCAACAGCTTATGAAATCAAATTCTATTAATATACATATGTATCCTCTGTTACGTAATACATACTACCATTTTTATGAAAAGGCTCATTGAGTGGACAATTGCTGTTAATTTTTTTTTTTTTTTTGCAATGTGTGTTTTTATGAAGGACAAAAATATTTTGTCATTTATGTTTCTGATTTATATTGTTCTCTTGTGATTGATGTTGTTTTCGTTTACAAAATAAAGAAAACTGGCAATCCGAATATTAGAGTAAAAAATGAATTTGTTTAAAGTAAACGAAAAAAAAAAATTCAAAATTTTAATCATAAATGTAATTTGAATGTGTCAAATTCATGTGAAAGCAAAATATTGGAAATTGATTAAAATTTTCAGGAAATTGAATAAAATAGGCTCTATTTTGAAAATCCATAGTAAGTGTAGGTGCGCATATGATAGAATTGTCATTAAAAATCATCGTAATGATGCGGAGGCTAAAGTTCATTCATGGACTATAAAGCCAGGCATTATAGTAAGTGATTTTTAATCATAATTAATAATAAGCTGTTTTTTGTTTTGTTATTCGAAACATGAAATAATTAAAGTACAAGGCTCAAAAAACTTTTGACAAAAACTTTTTATTTTCTTATTCCAATCAAAAATATTGTCATGTTTATGTACTAAAATATCTATGGTAACATCTGAACCATTTCTAATTAAAGTTTCGGTTAATTAACATCCAATATTGTATTTGTTAAATTATAATGTGTTTATTAAAAGATCTTTACAGTATGAAAGACAAAAATAGAAAAGGGAAGTCAAAATGACAATCTAAATGAATAATATACATATGTCAAACTAATACATAATAAGATCATTGTTAGTGTTACCAATTACTAATTATACTATTTTATATTATATACTAACACTCCCCCTTAACGATGATCTTGTTTTGTTTGGTTTGTTTCTTCCTTCAAAATTCCCATGTGGAGTCTACACTTATCTAGTTTCGGAAATGACAATGCTTTCGTCAATACATCCGCTGGCATCTCTTCAGTGCTAAGAAATTCTAACCTTATATGATAATCTCTGATTGCATCTCTAATAAAGTGATACCTTATATCAATGTGTCTGCTTCTGGAATTTACTGTCGGATTCTCAGCCATAAATTGAGCACTCTTACTATCGTTGAATAAAACTATTGGTTTTTCGCTTCTGTAGTGAAGTTCACTAAGCAAATTTTTGAAATATAACGCCTCTTTGGTTGCTTCAGCTAACGCCATATATTCAGCCTCTGCACTTGATAGTGCAACACATCTTTGTTTTTTAACTTCCCAGGATACAGGTGCACCAGCCAATTTAAATATATATCCAGTATAGGATCTTCTGTCTATGGTATTTGCCGCCCAATCTGCATCCACATAACCTTTTATGTCACTTGATGTCTTTCTATAATGTAGCACAAAATTAATGGTCCCCTTTAAGTATCTTAAAACTCGCTTTGCTGCTGTCCAATGAATCTTTGAGAAATTGTTATTAAATTGACTCAGATAATTAACTGCAAATAAAATATCGGGTCTGCTAGTAGTGGCTATGTACAGTAGAGAACCAATTAAATTTTGATACGGTATGTTCCTAAGTTCTTCATCTTCAATTTTTGAAACTTGATGATTGGATGCCAGTAATTTCACATTAGGGTCCATTGGGGTACTCACAGCTTTACATTCTTCCATGTTGAAAGCCTTTAACGTGTTCTGTATATATCTTCTCTGTGTAATAATAATTCCATCACTCTGTTTTTGAATAAATTCGATTCCTAAACAATGGTTAAGTAGACCGAGATTTCTAACTTTAAAGTGTTTCGACAACTCTTCTTCGAATTTATGCACAAGATATTGTTTGCTGACTGCGACAATTATATCGTCTACATATATACCAATTATCATAATTTCATTATTGTATCTTTTGCAATATATACATGGATCATTGTTGGTCGGTTTCATATTCATATTTAATAATAATTCGTCTAATTTCTCATACCACTGACGACCGGCTTGCTTAAGACCATATATAGCCTTTTTCAACTTGCATACATAAATATCATCACTAAACTTTTTACCTTTCAATTCTGTATAATACTTCGGTAACTTCATATATATTGTTTCTCTTAAGTTTCCATTCAAATAAGCAGTAACAATATCAAATTGATATAAAGTTAAATTAAATTCAGCGGATAATGCTATTATTGTTCTTATTGAACTTTGACGTGCAACAGGTGAATACGTATGTTCAAAATCTATGCCTGGACGTTGAGAACAACCTTTGGCAACTAACCTGGCCTTTTTCTTTTCAATTTTGTCTACAGGATCATATTTTGAAGTATAAACCCATCTGCAACCAATAATATTACATTCTTTCGGTTTCTTAATGACTTCCCAAGTCTCATTTTCTATATGTGCATCTATTTCCTTTTTCATTGCATCCATCCATTCCTTTCTTTCATTTCTATCTTTTATCTCTGATATATTATTCAGAACTGGATTTGCAAAAGAGACTGTATCATGAAATACATCTTCATTAATCTCTTCTCCCTCCTCTTCTTCTTTCTCAATTTCATTCCCACTTTCATAATCTTTCAATTCATATGTTTTAAATTGTGGACTAAAAAGTTCTGTCTGATAAATTTTCTTTGGTCTTCCTAATGACCCTGTAAGTTGTTTTCGTGGTCTACCAGGTTTTCTTTTAACTGTGATCTCTGGCTCAATTTTTGTATCATTTTCTATGTTATCTTTATTTTTGTTTGGTGTAAAGTCATAATATATGCCAATATAATCATCTAACTTTTTATCATTTTTCATTTCAACATTTTTTATATTGCTCTCAATAAATTTTACATCTCTGCTTTTAACAATATTTCTCGTTTCTTTATTCCACATTCTATAAGCTTTCGAGTTCTCACAATATCCGACAAGAAAATATTCTTTGGATCTTGGTTCAAATTTACTCTTATTTACTCTTTTGTCTAATACATATGCGCATGAACCAAACATTCTGAAATATTTAACATTTGGATTTCTACCAGTCCATAGTTTATATGGTATTTCATCATTGATGCTATGCGATGGACATCTGTTTCTTATATGGTTTGCCATAGCAATTGCTTCAGCCCAAAGGTATTCTGGTAATTTTGATTCTATTAGCATGCATCGAGCCGTCTCAATTAATGTTCTATTTTTTCTTTCTGCTATACCATTTTGCTGTGGTGTATATTCAGCACTTAATTGGTGTTGAATACCATTTCGAATCAAATATTCTGTAAAATTTTTATTCACATATTCTTTGCCATTATCCGTTCTAAGAATTTTAATTCTTTTGCCAGTCATATTTTCAACTTTTAATTTAAATTCTTTAAATTTTTCTAATGCATCACTTTTTTGTTTTAAAAGATATACTTCACACCATTTCGTGGCTTGATCAATAAAAGTTATAAAATAATTTGCACCACCCTGTGACTGCTTTTTCATAGGGCCGCATATGTCACTGTGAATTAATTCTAACTTTTCATATGATCTACGAATAGTATTCTTTTTGAATGGTTTAAGTGTTTGTTTTCCTTGTAAGCATGTCTTACAACTTGGCAAAGCTTCATTATTCTTAATCTTCAAATTTATTCCCATTACCTTTTTATTTTTGATAATATCTTTTAATGAATTAAAATTCAAATGACCCATGCGTTTGTGCCATTCAATGAACTCATCATTTTGTTTTGATGCAATAGCGGCTTTTTCAACAATTGTATCTGAAATTACATATAGACCATTAGATCTCTGTGCTTTCATAATTATCTCACCTTTATCATTCTGCACTACAGCATTATATTTATCAAAAATTACTCGATATCCATGATCAACAATTTTTGATACTGATAATAAACAAGATCTTAAATCTGGCACATATAAGACTTCTTCTAACTTTATTTTGTGTTTATTTTCTGTTATCAGCTTCATTGTACCTTTACCATTAATTTTAGTTGTATTTGTATTGGCTAAATTTAGATTTATTGGATGGATTACATTCAGATCTTCAAATTTATTTAAGTGAGAACTCATGTGCGATGTTGCACCACTATCTAAAATCCAATGAATGTTTGTATTACCTAGATGCACACACTCAATTGTACTATTTTCTTGTGTAACAGTCATTGTCTGTTCAATTAATGATGATTTTTCTTTTCTCTTAAATTCAGCTTTACACTCAGCAGCTTTATGACCTGGTTCACGACACTTGTAACATATTATTTTAAAATCATAACTCTTTCTCGTATTTTGCTTGTACTTTGGCACTTTACTTGAATTATGTTTCTTATTAAAATTTGCAATCAAAGCACCCGAGTTTTGTTCTACTTCTTTCGCTTTTCTAGCATTAAATTCTTCTTGAATTTTTATTTTCAGCGTTTCAGGATCAGGTAATGTATCTCTGGACTCTATGGCTATTCTAAAATTTTCATATGTCTCAGGTAGCGAATATAATAATAATATGGCAAGCAAATCCGGATTTATTTCTAATTCTATTGCCTTCAATTTATCTACAATAATAAAAAAATTTGAAATATGATCGTTCATACTCATCTCACCTGTCATTTTGCACAATATGAGTTGTTTGAGCAAATTTGCTTTTCTTGCAGGTCCTTTGGAATCATAAGTAACTTTAAGCTTATTCCAAATATCGTTTGATGTAGTACAATCTTTAACATCCCTTAGAAGACTTGGACTAATTGCTAACAATAAATCAGCTTTAGCTTTTCTATCATATTTAACCCAATCATTAATTTCAGCTACTTTTGTACTATCTTTGGGTTTTAATTTTTCACCGGATACATATTCCCACAAATCATTTTTGACCAACAATGCCTCCATGTGCACTTTCCATGAATCATAATTTTCAGTACTCAACTGATCAATTTTAATCAAATTATGATTGTTCATCGTTCTTTTTAAATTTTCACTATTTAATTTAAAAATTTCTTCACACAAATATTTTTGATCACTCAGATCTAATTAGATTTCTTTTCACAAATTTTTTCATGCACATATAGAACCTCTGGGCCCATAACCCTTGTTAAATTATAATGTGTTTATTAAAAGATCTTTACAGTATGAAAGACAAAAATAGAAAAGGGAAGTCAAAATGACAATCTAAATGAATAATATACATATGTCAAACTAATACATAATAAGATCATTGTTAGTGTTACCAATTACTAATTATACTATTTTATATTATATACTAACAGTATTTGATTAACATATACATACATTTGATTAACATTATGTTCTTGTGTGTTCTTATATGAACATATTGTAACATACATGCATGCATATATTTTTACATACCGATATATATGACCATTTATTCTGTGTTAACAATAAGTAATTTTGTACAGTATTTTAAATATGTTTTGATGCTATGCCGCATGTTTCATTTCAAAAACTAATTTGCACAAGTATTTTTGCATGTGGAAATTATTTATTTATTTCGTTTTTATTATTTTTTTTTAAAATCAGTAAATATGTTTCCTTGTAACAACAAAGTAGACGTAGACCCGCACTATAGAAATTGTATAAAATATATGCAACATGTCTTAAAATAAATATCTGAGATTTTTCAGTATAAAACACTGCAGTTTGTATGCATATAATGTACCGAAAATTTTCAAAGCATATCTGAGAATAAGTATATCTGAGAAGGAGTGAATTTTAGGAGATGGATGAACGGTGTCTAAAATAATTTCTTACCATGAACAGTCTGTTTAAAAACACGTGTCTTAACTTTGAAAATGAGGTATAAATGAAATGAAAACAAAATTCCATTCTATGTAGTTTTTAATTTAAAGGTTGTCTGAAAATTAATTTTTTATTTAAATACTTTTTCTGTGTTTTTATTTAATTTTCTTTGCGATTTTAATTTAGCCAGAATGGTTTTTGTGATACCTTTTGAAATACTCAAATAAAAATTATGTCACATATTTAAAAAAAAAAATGTTTTCTTCTTTTCTTGTTCAGCCGTTTATTTAACTTTTCAGAAAAAGCCTTTTTCTTTCTTTATATATTTTTATTTATGCTTTTGAAATTTACACACTTTAAATTTCTTTTATTTTCATTTTTATTCAAATTAAATCAGAAATAACATGCAAATTTAACTGAAGTGTGTAGTGAAATACTAAAATGAATGTTTTTCATGGTATTGTTAATATGTTGAATTGCCTTTAGGTATAATTACTAAATTATATTTTAGTGTACAAAAAACAAAAAAAAAAAAAATATTATGCGCGTTAAGGCTAAAAAATCCTTGAAAAAAAATTAAAAGGAAAATAACAAAAATAAAAGATTTTAATTTTTTCCTTTTTACTTATTTTCTCTTTATACAAAAAAATAAATAAATAACTAAAACATTTAACTGTAACTTTATCAAAAAACAAAAAGCAAAAAAAGAAAATTTAAATGAATAAAAAATATAATACAAAATTTTAAAGCAAAAGGATATGTATGTATTTTCTTTTTTTTTTAATTGAGGAAAAAAAAATTAAACTACTAACACATTTTCCGAAAAGTAAAAGCAATCGTATATGCACAGACATTTTACGTGGGTTAAAATGAAAGAAAGAAAATAATGCAACGAATAATTCCTTTTTAAATAAAATTTTAAAACTGCAAAAAAAAAATAATAAAGAAAAATGTCTATAGAATAATGAAGCAAAGAAAGAGAAAAACAAAAAAGGAAGAAAAAAATGTAGGCCATCAAAAAAAAAAAAAAAAACGTATCGCATTTATGCATGTTAACAAAAAAATGCATGATAAGTGTTACAAAAACAAGACGAACCCATTTTTATTTTACATAATTTTTCGAATTTTCCTTTTGTTTTCTTTTTTTCTTATTCAAATCTTCCGTCTGCTCTTTGTTTTTTATTTGTTTCATATTTTAATTGTATTTTTGTTAAATTATACTTTTATTTACAAATTTAAAAACAATAAGAAAAAATGTCTCATTAGTCATATGTGTGGGTCTATTTGACATACATATACAAATGGGAAAAAAATAATCAATGCATAGATGAATAGAAAAAAATAATCAATGCAGTAGTATAGAATTATTTAATATTTAATTTCTTTTTTATTTTTTTTATAATGTATCCTGAATTTAAAAAAAGGAAAAAAAAACTGACACAATTAAAAAAAATAAAAGAAAAGTAAGAATTGAAATGCATGCAATGGTTTAACAAAATCATCAAAGACATCAAAGAGATCAGATAATATATTACAGAAAAAATGTATGAAAAAATCTGTAATTTAAAATTATCCTTAATATTAAAATATAAAACATTGTTATGACATATTTCACAACAAATCCGACACACCTTCACAGGACGTACAACAGATATAGAACGCATATGTCGTTATGTCGTAACATGTTTCTGCAATAAACATACATATCAATGAATTATAAAACTATACTTAGTCTATAAATATTTTTCAATGGGGTCGTTATAGAAACTATCTGCGTTAGTATTATTCTACATCATTGTATATTTATTGTATATTCAAAAAATTCATCTGACATTGTATGAAAATTTTTAAAATTGCAGTAATAATCCTCATGAAATGCTTTTGTTAAGACATACACTAAACATACAAATGTACTCCCAGAAAAAAATTTATAGATGAAGTATAGATATTTTTCAAATTTTGTTTTTCTCACTATGTATCTATAACTTTATTTTATCTCTAATGTTAAATGCAAATTAAACCAAATAAAGAAAAGAAATTTTAGAAAATTTGAAATTAAGTTTTTGACAATCGCACAATGCACAATGAGAGATACATACGAATAATTCTGCCAACTATACTTTTACTCACATATCAGCAAGCATACATACATATGTACATATTTTACATACGTTGTGTGAACAAAAATTATTCTCAAGTTGCTAAGTTTTCATCTTAGATTTTGATTTTTAATAATTTTTAAAATTAAAAAAAACTTTTCCTTCATCGAATTTGCATCAGATCTACATATAGTAGAAATAGAATATACATATGAAAGTATTTGGTATAATGCAATCTGAATAAATGTGATGTTAAAAGAAAACCAATGAGATTTTAGTTGTTTATTTTTCAAATAAAGATTTCAATCAAATTGATTTTTAAAAACTTTTGTTCGTACTAACACAAAATCAAATACTTTGTATTGGCTCATATACACACATGTACGTATACATATACCGCAACTGTTCTTTTTTTCTTTTAAATTTTGCCATTGTAATAAAATATATTTGAATATTACATTGTATTTTAGATAAATTGTTATACATGTGCAACAAGTTCATTGTATTCACATTTTATTTTAAACTAATTATTATGAACTTTTATTTAAATTTTGAACAATAACAAAGTAAGAAAATACAAATTTAAATTTGCAATAAGGTATTTCTTAACTTTTATATTGGGAAAGTGAAAAAAGTTTTAAAAAATATACGTACATACATATATTAAAAATGAAAATCCAATGAAAAAGAGAAATAGAAATTTAAATGAAAGAACAAACAAAAATTTTATTTTTATTTGCACTTTTTTTGTATTTTTATTTTATTTTATTTTATTTTATTTTTTTGTATTTTTACTTCATATTATTTTATTTTTATTTTACTTCTTTTTTTTTTTTTGTTATTGATTGTAAACACAATGTGACGCTATTATTTAAATTTTTCAAAATATTCGATCCTTTAAAAAAGGATATTTTTATATTTTTACTTATTTATTTTTATTTTGTTATTTTTTTTTTTTTTTTCTAAATTTCATTGTATACATAATTGATATTTTAATTCTTTGATCTGAATGAACAGCAACTTCAATTTCTATTAAAATGAACAAAATTTCAAATAACTTAAGTAAAAAACGAAAAACAAAATTTTTTTGAAATTTATTATTTCAAAACCAAAATACACAGAAAAAAAAATTTTTAATGAAAATAAAATTTGTTCTCGAATAAACTGAGCATAACGTACACACAAACTGAACAACAACCAACAACGTGACAAAACAAAATAGGGAAACAAAAAAATTTTGAATTTATATGAATATAAAACGATACAAATGAGACTTTTATTTTTTGGGTTTTTTTTTTTTTTGTTGATTTTGTTGATGTTTTTTTTTTTTTTCATTTTATCGTATTCAAAAATTTATAAATATTTACGTAAATGTTTAATGCATTCTCTTCTGGTTTTTTCTCATTTTTCAACCTGTTTTTGTATTCTTTTTGTTGTGTTCATTTTTTTTTTTAATTTAAAAAAAAAAACGGTTTATGGCATAATCAAGGTAAACAAATTTAACTTTAAATCCATTAATATTTAAAAAAATAATGCTTACAATATGAAAAGTAAACAAGTAAATTTACGACCATAATAAGTATACAAATAACAGAATGTGATTAACATTAAAAAGAAAATAACATTTACGACAGTGTCATATGTCAGCATGAAAAATAAAAAAATAAAAATAAAATATAATTTAAAAATAAACTGAAAATAAATCACAATGTGTGCATATGAAACGTTTTTTTCCATTACAGCTTTTTAAATATATAGTTGATCTTTTAAATTTTTATTTTTTGTAACTTTTGATAATGAAAAGGACTATAAATTTTGTATGTTTCTAAAATTCATAATTTTAGAAACAATTCAAACTTGTTGCTCGATTATACCCAATTCTTTTCTACTATAATTTCACTATAATTTTATTCAAATATACATGCAGTAATATATTATGGAAAAGATGAAAATCAAATTTTTTTTTAAAAACTTTAATGTTCAAAATTCCATAAAATTTTTAGGTAATGCATTAATTTAAACGTAGTGACAAAATAGAAAAATATTGCGGGCAAACAAAAATTTTTGTCATTGTATTGCACGTACAGAACGTAATACAAACAGTTATCACACATTCCGCCGTGGAACATATGTTTGCTGTGTATGTAGAAACAGGATACATCATTTAACACAGCGAATGACTTGATTCATTCATGAAATTTTTTCACTATCATAGATTTGTATATCTATACCTACCTGGAAATTGTTAATTAAGGTGAAAATTAATACATTCTATCTCCGTTGTTGGAGTATACAATTTGATAGGGAAATATGGTACACAATAATTATCAGCATCTTCTGTAGTTGTACAATAACCAACAAATCAAGTAATCAATTATAATTTAATTACCTAAAAGTAGCGTTAAACGTGTCTATTTCATTCAATTATTTTCTAATATTATGCAACAGAACAGATGGTACTGCAAATGTTCTATTATCTCTATGTACACAGCAACCACATATACATATGTACATGAGTATGTTTTACTTTATCAATCATCTACTTCATACAAAACAATCAACAAATTTTTAGGTTTTTTTAGAATCTTGTCTTCTTCACATTTTTCACGAGTATGTGAGAATATCCCTTTGTTACGAATATTACATTTTTGGTAAACGAAAGACAAAAATCTTAACAAAAAACTTTATTCCTGATGATTTTTTATACAGTGTTCGAGCATTATGTTCTGAAAAAAATTATCTAAATGTTTACTCTTATTTTCTATTTAAAAAAAAAAAAAAAAAAAAAAAATAGAATATAAACAGTGCTAAAATTTCTATACGTTAACTCACGATAATCTACATACATATATTTAAAAGTTTAATAAACTGAAAATTTTATGGTGTATGAAAATTTTAACAAGAAAATAAGAAAAACATTTTGTATTTTAGTGATAATCGCATGATAAAATTTCGAATTAAAGGGATTTTTTTCTATAACAAAATTAAAGGATATATGAACATATTTTGATAAACACATTGTTGTGTACAATTTGTACCAGAGTACTTATATATGTATGTATATAGCTTATATATTAGTATAGGTTAGTATATTTTCTTAGTTTTCTTATCACGATTTGATAATAAATATGTAAATAGAATAATCAACGATGTGAATAAATTTAAGGTAAACCAGTTAATAAAATTTAAGTCTTTGGTTTTTCTATACCATTGTCTTGTATATTATGTGGTTACATAGAAAAATTATATTTTCTGTTAAAATCAAGATAAAATAAAGTTAAATAAAATTCATGTTATTAGTTAAATTTTAAAATAAATTTAAAAATGAAAATGAAATTTTTTTAAATTTATTTTAATCTTTTTTAGAATTTAATTTTTTTTTTTTTTTTTTTTTTTTTTTGAAAACATCAACTATTTTTGGAAAATTTTTTGTGAAAATTATAAATTTTTTTTAAAAACAAATATTAAAAATACTTTTTATCATTGTATAACGATCAGTACTATTCAAGTAATTTTTAACAAAAATATAAAGTTTTCCAATAAGTTTTTCATCTTTATGGTATTTTTCTATTCTCAAAAAATACAAAAAAAAAGAAATAATCTTTCAATGTTCAATAAAAATTTAAATAGATTTCCTTTACAAAATGTATGCTTTTCATTTTTGTTTAAATTACGCATACAGTTATGCTATGCCATTCAGTATAATGTGTGCATATAAATATTCGCCCACAAAATAACAAAAAACTTTCAAAATAACAAGAAAATTTTATTATCCTTCATTCACAGTATATTACATATCGTATTCATTCTTATTGTTGTCATTTATATTTTTTCGTATACATAGATAGATATTATGCGTATGCACTATGAAATGTACTCTCATATATTTATTTGTATTTGTTATAAAAACTTCAAGGATATAAGTGAAATTGATTACTAATTTGTTTCAGTTAAAATGAAAAGAATCTCATATTTATTTTTCTAGATAAGAAAAACAAAATCATTACAACATGAATAAAAGAATGAAAAAAACAAAAGCAATGGAAAATGAAAAAAAATGAAGAAAAAAAAATGTGTACGAAAATAAAGAAAAAGTTAAAAAGGCAATAATGCACGTCAACACCATTAATCGAAAAGTTAAATGAAGCAGTGATACCATAACGAACAGTAGTAGTAGTAGTAGTAGTATACCAATTTTAGAAAATAATACGCACATTTTGTATTCGATATTATACGAAAGGATATTCAAGTACACATCATAAAAACAAAAGATATGTAATAAAGCTTTCCTTTTTTTGTTTTATTTATTTCTCTTATTTCCTTTGTTTTGATTTTATTTTGCCTTTTTACATTATTTTTCGTTTTCATCGTTAAATAAGAGGTGTTATTGTTTTTCATGAAAATGTCCATTGTCTTACTTACTTATAAATTTTTTTTCCTTTTAAAAATGTATTTATTCTGAAAGTGGGAGACTTTATGATATGTGGTATGATTGTACACATATTTTTGTCTTCAACTATTATACGAGAAACAGAAAAACTGAAAAAAAAAAACTCAAGATTAATACGTTTTCTCATATTGATTAATTTGCAATGTCATACACATACATACACCGTAAATGCATACTTTCTGTTATGAGGTATACTGCTTACAAAGTAAACTGATGATTATTCAAATGATGAATTACATTGATTAAAATTCGAGAAAAAAACGATAAATACGAAATTAAATTGAATTTCATGTTTTAATAAAGTTTGATGACATTCGTATTTTTTATATTTTTTTTGTTTTTTTTTTCTCGTATTTGTTTTAATTTTTGAAAGTAATGATGAAACTGCATTAATTTCTTTTTTTTTTTTTTTTGCTCAAATATAACTGAGTTCTAGACGGCTGCTAAATCACTTTATAGATATTTTTTTAAATAATGATTTTCAGTAGATTTCAATGGATAACAATAAAAATACATTTTCAAGTCAAATGCGTATTAAAGCAATGAACTTTAGCAATTTTTTAATAATATAAAGAAATTCCAAAAAAATTAAGATGAAAACTTTAATAAAATATTGTGTAGAATAATGACAATATTTGTATTGCTACAAATTCAAAACTTTTTTAGTCAAAAAATTGTTTTTCAAAATAATTTAAAGGAGATATTTAAACAGCTCTTTATTGATTAAAAAATTCGTGACAAAGATCAATAAACAAAAATTAATTCAAATACGTGTATAATCGTGTATTTATCGAATAAATATCGCGGTATTTTAAACAAATTTTAATTAATTCTTAAATCAATATTTTTTCATTAAATTTTTCTTGTTTCATCAAATCTGCTCGTATTCTATTTACTTTTTCAACATTCTTTAGCATTTTTTTTTAAGATTTTGCACATACATACATTCATATGTATGTTTGTTTTATAAAATATTCGCTAGATTATTGCAATACCTACATCAGTTCTGAAGAAAATACAATTTAAAATAGATTTTCCAAAAAAATTTAAATGCATGCATAAATATATGTGTGTAATTACATAATTACATACCAACTACACACACACATGTATATACGCATGTAAGTAAATGCGTTCAGCCATTTGTTATTGTATTTATATCTGCAGCCATACGTAAGTACATACCTCAAATTCAAGTAATAAAAACTAATACAAAAGTTTATATAAATTACACGTATAGGTACTTATATAGGTATATGTATATATCGAATAATATTAATACGTTTTCTAGTAGCACATGTACTAAATACGTTTTGATACCAATATACATATTTCCATATCTGTACATTGAACGTGTACTTCAAGTTTCTACAGTTATGCTTAAATTGGAAACTACACACATGAATGAAATATTCTTAGAAAATTTTTTACACACATACATACATACATACGAATTTGTATAGCTTAAGGATTAATCTCATATGTAAAAGGAATTACAAAATTAATTTCTATTTACATCCGGTATTGCATTAAATGCATGAATCCTTAAAATTCATATATGTATATTTTGTGGCATATGAAGTTTGGATGTATAGAAATAACACATAGTATTAAATTAATAACATTTTCACTTTGAAAAAGTAATTTCAATTTACTGTACTATATAACAAATTAATCTTAAAATATTTCTTGAAGCAACTGTACCTATGTATTTAGGTTGTAGACATATTAAAGTATTTATTTTCAATAGAAATTAAGGTGCCTATAACGATTCTCCTTTGTTTGTGTAAAATTAATCATTAAAAAAAATGTTGAACAATTTTATTTTTATTTTTCTTATTTACATTTTTTCTCTTTTTCTTTTGTATTTTATGTCTGAAATATGTTTGTTTAATGTTTACATACATATATGTACATACATATATAATAACATATAATTTCTCACAAAAATGGAAATAATCATCTGATAAATTAAATGAAAATTAAATAAAAAACCAATTTTTTTTTCCCTCTTATAATCAATAATTTCAACTCTTTCGTCTAGAAATCGAAAAAATTACAAATAATTCTTTTCTTTCTAAACAAATATTTCCTGTTTTCAATAAAATATAAAAATTATTGACCTGGAAACATATTTTTATTAAATTTGATTTGTTCAATTTTTCACGTAAAGAAAATTTCTCATTTCAAAATTTTGGGAAATAGTGTATGTACATATAAGTACAATATAAGTACATATAAGTACATAATGTATGTATGTTATAATTGTGTATGAACAAGATAGTATTAGAAAAATTGCTAATTTTTTTTTTTTTTTTTTGAAGGACTTTGAATTTCTTCTATTGCATTTTTTACAATTTTATTGATTTCAAAATCGAATGTAGCATTATATGCAACTAAACAAAATGCAAGAAAAACAAAAAGTAAAAGAAATTCTATTCCAGAGAAAAATATCATATTTTAGTGTTTTATATAGGCTATTAAGAAAATTTCAAAGCGAATTAAATAAGAAATAATCTTTTCAAATTTTACAAAATTTTCAATTTTATTGTAATTTCTTAGCAAAATAAGTTACCAATATTGAACATTTTCCATTAACATAAGAAAAATTTTGAAAATGTCTTTCCAAAATAATAAAAAATAAAATTCTATCTTTATCTATTGTATATGAATTAATGTTTTTGACAATCAACTAAAGAATATTAATTAAGAATTTAATTTTGATTTAAAAAAATTTTTAACATCAGTATATGACAGTATTCTCTTATATTTCTCTAGAAGACCATGCAAATTGAAATAACAAAAGATAATCATTTCTAAATTTGAATTTAATAATACGATGATTTAATAATAATAAACCTCATTATTTATTCATCTATCATGATTTAACAAAATTTCAAAAAAAAAAAAAAAAAAAAACAAAAGAAAATTTTCTACAATAAACATTTTTATATATAAAATAAATAAATAATTGAGGAATTTTAAATTATGAATTGAATTATATCATTTTATCTTGAATATTAAACATTTTCCTCGTGTCTTTATTTGTTTTTTTGTTTTGTTGTAGTTGATGCTAGCAGAAAATAGTACAAACCATGCTGAAAATCTGCATTTTAAACAGATCAATGTCCGAGAAAAATTCTATTATTGGAAATGATAAATAAAAATAAGAATATTAAAAGTACATTAATTCCATTCTGAATTCTTTTTATGAAGCCATTTAAAAAAATAAGTATATAGAGTATACATATGTTCACATGTATGTACAACAATATGTAAAAATTCTACATGCGGTACAATGGCAAACATATTATACGCGCTACATAGTTCAATGTTCTGATTAAATAACCATAAATTAAAAAATATATATATACTTTTGTTTCAAATCTCCTGGGTATCCTTTTTATAACTTTAAAATATATTTTTATGTCATTTTTATAATGCAAAAAAAAAAAAAAAAAGAATTAAAATTATATAGCATGATAAAAGATTTCAATACAGATATAAAAATATATTTTGAACCAAAAAAAAAAAAAAAAATTGACAAATGCATACATATATTCATGTATGTACGTATGTACATATACATACATATATTGAAATATATATGAGAATAAAAATACAAAAACGCCACTAACCTCATGGGTGTAATATTCACGTTACAATCGAAAATTTAAAAGCTTTATTTATTTTTTTTTAAATATTTCTTTTAAAGCAAATTGTATGTGTAAATGCATGTAAAAGTACATTCATAAAGGCATACATACATTTGTTTCTTCAAAGACAAAAATACATACATACATATATGAAACTTGAAATTTTCTTAAATTTATTGTTATCTTATTATTATAATTTTTCAACAGAGTTTAATTTAGTTGTATTTGAAATTATGAATTATTATTATTATTTTGTTTAAATATTTCATTCAAAAATTAAAATATAATTCGAATAATTCACAAAGGATTTAAGAAAATTCAATTTAAATATAATATTTAAAAAAATGTTTTTTTTTTTTTTTTTAAATTATAGTTTGTTGTACATTTGTATAAGTTGGTATAAGTATATTTCTCACGTTCTTACACACACAAAAATTTAAAAAAATGTTTAAAAAAAAATAATAATAATAAAATTCAAAAAATGATTTTCATTGCCATATGTGTACAAGAATAATTCATAAAAAGGAAGTAATAAAAATGTACGTAAATAAAAAACCGGAAATTCCACGTACATACATACGTGTTCACATGCATATTTTATAAAAATATTAAAATGAATTTTCTTCTTCGTGTATTTTACTCTAACTTATTTTTTTTCCAATAGATTAATACATTTAAAATGAATATTTTTGCAGTTAGCATATGTGAGGAAATAAGTAGATATACAGATAAAATTTTTTTCCATTTTTTTATATCATGTCGAGACTGTAAAAGAGCTTTACACTTACGATCTTATGTACCTGAATGCGTAAATACCTGTACATGTAAAAAGATAAATAGTTGTATGTATAATAAATTTTTTTTTCCTTTATAAACTGCAATTAGTATAAGAAAAAGTGGTGTACATACATGTGCATAGATGGTACCGTGCAATGCATTTTCGTAACGTATCATACATATGTATGTACATAAGTGTGTACTAACGCAGACTCGTGAAAATTGATAAAGCATTTCCTTTTTCTCTCCAAGTGTTATGCATACATATTTATGTATATTTTCTGTACTAATATTAAAATAATTCAATGAAATGCGTATACATTATTTAAATACCAACGTTTGAAATTTCATTTGCATTATAACGTATATGTACAGATATTTATTTGCATTTATAAACACATTAAAATTTCGTAACTGCATGTAGAATTTACTTGATTTTAAATCTCAGGTATAGAAAATACATACTTGTGAAAATTGTATTTTTGTTAAATTCTATCTGAAAGAAAACTAAGATGAAAAGCAGAGAAAATTGAATATTTTAGAAAATCCCACTTGTAAATGGACTACAAAAAAACCGTGTAAATTCAAAGTACCTTTTGTTAAATGAATTTTATGATATTAAATATTTAACAAAATTATTGAAATAACAATAAATAAGTTCTTGTACTGGTAAATTAAAAACGATATTTAATTTATTCAATTCTAAAAAAAAAAAAATAAATAAAAATAAAACTAAGTTGAAATCATCAATGCTTTTTCAATTTAAAGAAAAATTTCTGTTATTTGATATTTATTTTTGGTTGTTTTACTCCTATGGTGCCTATCGTGGACATCAAAACAAAAATTAATGATTTAACCACCGAATCACAAACATACATATAAAAACGTATCAATCATTTTTCCGTCGATATTTCTGTATTATGTGTATGAATTGCATACAATAAATTTGTCAAATAAGAAAAATAATAAATAACGTATAACAATAAATGCCAAGTAAATATGCCATTTAAACTGATTTAAAATGAAATAATAAATAAATAAATAAATATACGAAATACATATTCATGCATCATAATGTTTACATACTAACCAATAAATATAAAAAGCCATAAATTGGTGATTTACTTATACACATACATTTTATATTTAAAGTTAAAATGATGGTTTAACATGATTGCATTAAATTTAACGTATAAAGGCGATAATCTGAAATGATTGAAAAACTTTTTATTTATGAGTATGTATGTAATTTATATTGAAAATTTGCAATAATAATAATTTATAATCTATCACATATCCAATAATTCCTTACATGTCTGTACTCATATATAAATACGCGTTTTCTTGTATGTAATTGCATATGAAATTTATAGTTACTACGTGAAATATTTAAGGATTTAATAAAACTTTGGCATTGAAGATTGAAAGATTTCATACATAACTTCGCTTAAAATGCATTTTAAGTTATGTATGAAATCTTTCAAAATTTAAAAGAAAAATTAGAACAATATAATAGATTTAAAAAAAATAATAATAATAAAAAATTATATTTATTCGTTTTCCTTGAGTATGTTTTACATAAATTGTAATAAGGATTTCCCTTGACATAGAAAATATACAAGTGGAAATAACAATTTAGTTTGAGAATTTTCATATTTTTATTTTTAATCTTTTTTTATGTGTAAAGTATTAAAAGAAAAGTGTTAAAAATGAATCATTCAAAATTTTTTTGTTTTTAGTTTCTTTTATCTCTGTGTGTATTTTCACAAAACGAACATTTATCTTTTTCACCACATAACACATAAAAAGTGACTAAGGCAAAAGATAATCATAAAACTTCTTAAAAGAAAAAAGTAGATACACACGAAAAGAATTTTCTTTTAATTTTCGACAACATTTTTCCAAACCTATTTTGTTTGAAAGTAAAATGCATTATGACATACATTTCACATGATCGACATAAAGCGAAACATAATTGTCTTGTATTCGTATGTTAACGTCATTTTAATTAAATTACAATTTTCTTTTTTGTTACATAGAAAGCACAATTCTAATACAAAGAAACGTGCTGGTACAACATTTATTTATAGACCTCATGCATCCTCAGAATTATAAAATTCAAGGATACATTACAAAGAAAAAAAATATATAATAGAAAATTTTCACATGAAAAATATCATCATCTAACAAAATTGCAACATCAATATACTAAGCAAAAACGTATTATTGTGTAAATAATACACAGGAAATTTGAAAAGAATATATTTTTCCTTTTGTTTATTCCACACAAATAAAATAGAAAATGAAATGAAGTTTTCGTTTTGTCTTTTTTCTTTTATATCCTTGATGAAAAACACAGGGTAATTCTGTTTTGTTTGCACCATCCTTAAACTGATGATAGATCTTGATGAGATAAATTGAAAATCGCAATGGTACGGCGAATAGGATTCATACCAAAAATTTACATTTTTTCTCTAGGGAGTTCGAAAAAAGTTGATTTTGTGTTTTTTTTTTTTTTTTTAAATTTCTATAATTCAGAAGTTACATGGACGTTAGACCATCGATCCAAAAATTTATATAAATTCATTTTCGTTAGCATTCTAAAATATTGAATTTAGTGTAAAATATTTTGGAAATATTTTTTTTAATCCTTTTTGTCTTTTTGGGATCTAGTTTGACGTATGGCCTGTACCAACAAGGTCAAGATGAAAATATACAAATTATTTTAAAGGGTTATGACATAAATTATTATTATTATTTAAACAGATGTCTGAAAACCAAAAAGATAAAAATAAACCTAACACATGAATTTAAATTTAAATTTTAAAAATTTTTTTTGATCCACATACACATTTTAGAAAAATCAAATTTAACAGAATGTAAATTCTTTGGATTTTCCATTTCGAATATAAATTTGAAAAATTAAAAAAATCTACAAGTCCCAACTTATAAATTTTTTTTTTCCTTATTAAAAAAGATAAAACAAAAGAAAAAGAAAAATAATGAATAATAATAATTTATAAATGAAATGTAAATGTACTTACCATTTTTTCCTTAAAATTTTATATTTTCATTTGATTTTATCTTATTATAATTATCATTTTCATTTTGTATAGATTTTGATTTGTGCAACAACAAAAAAACTTTTCATTTTAATTATTTAATGGGTACATTATATCAAATACAATAAATTTTGAAAACAAAAACTAAATTATTTTGAAATGTGCATAAATCATTTTGAAAATTAAATGTGATGTATAGCACTGAAAATCATTTTATTTGCTAATCACTGCATTTCCTTTCATTATAAAAAGCTAAAAATTGATGAACTCGTTAAGTTTATTTAAAAACTAATTAATTTGATTTGCTTGATTTTAATGCAGTCATGCTAAAATGAAAATTTATATATGTAGATATTTTGGATTTATTGTAATTTAGTTGCAATATAAATTATTTTCCCATTAAGCGCTAAATAAAAAAACAACAAAATCAGCATTTAATGTTTTGACCAAACATTATCTTGAAAAACTACATATCAAATAAACGTTTAGAATTTGGAAAATTCAATCAATAACGGCGGAATGAAATAAAAATATAAAAATAAATTGTATGCCACACCTACATATGTACATATGAATACTCTGTGCACTAAGTACATATACTCTAACACTCATAATTTTTTAATTAAAGTATTTCATGAGCAAAGCTATCCCAAATCTTAAGATTTTCTTACGATATCAAATGAATTTCTTGAACATCAATATACAATAATGCAAAAAATGCTACTTATTTACTTAGTTTCTAACACTTTAATTGCATATACATAGTTAATATACATAGTATACATAGTAGAATTTTGCTTGCATGACGAGCAAATTTTACTAGAAAATATCTTAAAGTTTTTGCTTTTGATGAACCTTTCAAAAACAGTTTTTTCCCTTTTTTTTTCTATCAGGTTGAAAAAAATCATTGTATACTTTTTTTATTTTTCACTACCAATTTTATTTTAAAAAAATGTATTTTTATTGAAATAAAAACAAAATGAAAAAAATAAGAAATCCTTTCACAATATACACACATATATTTACCCTACGATGTACAGTGTAAGATAGAGATCGTGTAAGCATATTATAATAGAAACTTTGAAAGTATAACAAAATACAATGCATGTACATAGATATGTACTCACATTTATGCAGTACCTGAAAATTCAAACTAAATGTAATAGTAAAAAACTAAAACTAATACATACCTTTTCTTTTTCTTTTAGATGATCTTATTTAAAGGTTTTATTTTCTTTTTATTCCTTTTTTATTTTTTCAATTACAACACGTAAAAAAAATCGATGTATACGAAAAGAAAAAAATTGAAAAATAAAATTTTTCTGCTGTATCATATTTATTATAGTTAGTTGAATTTTTATATTGTAAAATGTAAGACTGTACGAAATTTAACAATAAAAACTTTTTTGTACGAAAAAAAAAAAAACAAAATAAGTAAAAATACTAGCAATAAAGTGAAAGAAAGGAAAATTGGAAATTTATTAATAATTTTTTTTTATTTCTTTTTAAATGGATCACTATAAGTACGTAAATTAAACGTTAAAAAACTTTAAACAAATTTTGCACAAAAACTGCAGTTTTCCTTTTTCTCTAATTTAATGTGTATATTTTGTTTTAACATATGTAATTTTTTTCTTGATTTAATTGTTTTTTTTTACAATTTTTTAATCAAGGGAAGTGTAAAATATTTTTTTTTTATCTCAAAAGATTCAAGCAATGTATAACCATGTATAACTGTACTTCTAATAAAAAAAAGGTCGGTATGTTTACTAGAAAAAAAATTTTGTTCAAATATTTACTTTATTTAAACGATACCTACGGGTCTGTCTATCAATGATTTTCAGTGCACGCTATATGGAAACGTTCATTTTCTGTGTCTCGTAATTTTATCCACCTCTTTCATGCGCTTCCTATGAAATCCGTCTGTTTTCCTCTAAGTGTAAAAAGCAACTGACTGAAATTAATAATTTTCATTTTTCATTTTGTAAGAAACGAACACGTCTACCCAGTGCTACTGGCCTGTACCCAACTCAGTGGCCCAGACCCACCCACATACTATGTGTACTTGATGTGTACAATATGCAACCGGTTTCAAGTTGAATAAGTAAAAGTTGATTAAATCATGACTTCAGTGTAAACAGCGATGCATGTAAAAAAAAAATAAGAAATGAGAATGATGTGATGTTATGTGTAGAAAGAACAGGAATATCGCATTAAAAAAATTAATTCTATTTTATAAAAAATATTTGTGGATCCTAGTAACATTGTTCATAAAACACTCATATATAAAAATAAAAAGAGAGAAAAAAAAGAAGTTAGGTTAGACATACTCTGAAAATTATTAATAGACAAACTACATATGAAACAAAATTTCCCATTTTTTTAATTTTTCCACAAAAAAATTGTATATTCTCTTATCTAAGTACTTAAATATTTTTTGTACAATTTATTAACCTTTTAAATCCATTTCTGTATACTTTTTTTCATTTTTTTTTTATCATAACATTATTCGTTTACAAAAAAAACATATCTAATAGAATTTTTTTTTTTTTTTGAGGAATGTTTACCTTTATTTCAGCAATTTTATTCGCTATCAACTATTTTTTTAATTTTAAGTAAAATTTAATGTTGGGATTAAATGATAACATTTAAAAATCAATATTGTTGGTATAATGCACGATACATATCAAAATGTTTTTTATAATGAAAATGTGATATGAAGCCCGTTTCATCTGAGACCACATTTTTTAATGTATACACAACAATAATTTTACAATAATGTGTGCAATCTTTATTAGAACAAGAACGAAGACTATAACGATGATGATGAAGACATTATACAATTACAATAAAGTATAACAGCATCAAGCAAAATCTTACATTTGAGTAAAAAGACAAGTATAAGTAGTTTATAAAGTCATTATGAAAATATGTGCATCTTTATGTACATACATATACATATGTATGTATAATGTTAAATATAAAAATTTCAAATAATCATAATTTATCAAACCAAACACATTATATGTGTATAAGAGCTTAAAAATGTTTTTTAAATGACTTTATTACTAAGAACGGAAGACAACATTATATATGATAAGAAAATGTGAATTAAAAATTTTATGTATGGCATGGTAACTGATAAAAATACAATATAAAATAAGATATTTTCAAAGTTAGCATGATTATATATGTATGTATAATAAAAATTTATGTAAAATTTTGATAAATTTTTTAACTTCAATTAAATGCGCGCAAGGATTCAAAAGAAATGAAAAATGTTGATTATATATAAAATAATGCAATTAATTATCGTTTCATTATAACATTTTAGAAAATTTCTTAACGCAAATAAAATTTATTAAGATTGACAAAAATATTTTTAAAAAATTAAATTTTTATATCTCATTTTTCAAGGATAGTCATCTGTATTTTTTAAATGGGTTCTTCTTTTCATCTGATTTTCTTCAGTTTGAATAAATTGATATTTTTACTTTCATTTTCTGACTGTCAATTCTCTGTATTTTGTACACGAAAACAACAACAATCAAAAAAGGTAAATCATAAACATAAATGACGCAATATGCAATATTTTATGCTCCATAATAATACACATGACTATGCTTAAAAAAATGAACCGCAGATTATAATTCAACAAGGTATTATAAATTTTCAAAATATTGTATAAAGTTACAAAAATACGTTTTTTTTTTTTACTTCAATTCCTTAAAATAACAAATCAACCAAGTATTAAATACACAAATCTGTTAAAGTAGGTATATCTAGATACAATGAGATAAAACAAATATGTACATATTATATTCAACTAAGTTTAATTAATTTTCACATCATAATTTAAACCGTTTTCATCAAAAGTTTATCTCATTTGAATCTCCTAGCAACTTCAAGCTACTTACAACCTTTTGATTTATTTCTTCTACTGAATATATATTTGAATACACAATTTCATCTTTTATTTTCATTCCAATGAAAATACCTGATTATTTATACAGTCTAAAATAAATCTTATCATCAAATACATACCAAATGCGTACGTACATATATGTACATACATATGTACATGATCTATACATATACAGACACAAAACAAAAAAAATAAACACTTGATTTGAAACGAATAATTTTATATGGGAATTTCTTCAACTTACAGCCATAGCATGTATGTATGTATCAATAAAAGTACTTATATTCATGCTCATGCATACGTAACAAGTTTGTTTTGAATAACATGCATTACGATGTTATTACATACATGTATTTACATATTTATCAAATGGATTATTCATACAATGTATACGAATTCACTAATATAAGAAGATACAAAATTAATTTCTGTAATATTAATTATATACTAGAAAATGTATAGTTCCACTCAAATTTCTTGAGGTTTTGTTTTATTTTTTTTTTTTTGTCTACTCAATTTTTGTTAATGATCCCATTGGAAAATTAAATAAATTTTTCAATATTTTTATAAGAACTCTCAAAAATACATTATTATTTCATTCCAAATTAAGGACGTAAAAGAATGGGTCCGTTGTAAGTGCAGCACAAAATTTTATGTTTTTTTAATTAATCTATAGTCATGTATTATTTCTAATTGAAGCATAGTTTCATATTACAAGATTAATAAAATTTTTAAATTAATAAGAAATTATTTTAAAAGCAATAATGTAATGTACACGTTCTCACATACATATGTATGTTCCTTTATCTTGTACGAACATTTATAATTAATATTACGCATATTTGTATTCCATGTACATTTGAAAATTTAATTAAATACATTTCGGTATGTTAATTGTAATAAGAATTAGAAATCAAAATTTATTTGACAAATTATTTTCATTTATTCAAAAATTATTTAAATATACGTGTCACCTACATTTTACATTTCAATATTAACGAAAATATTTTAAGGTGAGTTTCAAAACGTTTGAAGTCTCGATGCATAACTTAAAAGTTCCAAAGTGCAAACATTTCAAAACGATACACATCGTGTAAAATTTCAAAAATACACGTCGTGTAATTTTTGTATTGAACTTAGTGTATTGTCACTAACAAATTTTTTGTGACATTTTGAAACACATCAATACCTACATTTTAATACAAATTTTATCCTTTCAATTTGAATTTTAATGATAAGAAAATAAATAACGTAATTAAAATAAAATAAAAATTAAGTAATTTTGAATAAAAAAGTAAACTACTTGAAAATGGGGTTTGTCTGTTATGATTACCATTCTATTATCAATTACAGAATCATACGGCAAATAAGAATTCTTTTATTTGTTTAAATAAATAAAATACATACATACATACGTTAAAAAATTTTATAATTAAAACTAAAAAGTATCATACATTTGAATAGTATCTTTTATACATTACTTTACTTTAGTTCACTTTAGAAAATACCAAAATTAAAAAAAAAAAATAATATAAAAATAATTTTTCCAAATTAAATATTTAATTAAAAAATAAAAATAAATGAAGAAAAATTTTGAAAATTCAAAGATGATGAAATATCTTTTACATACGTGATATTTCAATGTTTTTACCAAAAAGCAGAAAACTAAAAAAGAAAATTTTTTTATTTACGCATAACTTCACCAAATTTTCATTATAATTTTCACTTGAAGCACAATATACATAAAAAAGAATAGAGAAAAAATAAAGAAAGAATAAATACATAATTTTTCATTTTTAAGTGTATTTACATTTTTCAAAAAAGAATACTGTAAGTGAAAAATCTAAAAAATAAAAATGGAAAATTTTCAACATTTTTATTTACTTTTTGTTTAAAATCAAATTCAATTATTAAATTTTTTTTTTTATTTAAAGACAAGATATTTTTGTACATACGTTTTTCCATGTATTTGTAAAGCAAAAATAAAATCTAGGAAAAACGTATATTTGAAGATATAATATAATTGAGATTTTTCTTCTGTATTTTAAAAAATTCATACATTTTAACTGGTTTTAGGTAAATACAATTTTCTGGTTTTTCTTTACTTCATATTTTGTTTCATTCGATGTAAAAAAATTTTTCAATTTTAATTATTCTAAAACAGGAATGCAAATTTACAGAAAAAATAACTAAATTCGAAAATATTTACCAGATAAATTCGATATTCTAACCTAAAAAATTTAACAAAATCGTTAATTTGTAATTACAGCAATGTGTTTACAACTGTATGTTAATAATACAAAATATACTTGATAACATCAAAAAATTTTCAAAATAAATTTTGTAACACCTACATAATACAAATGAATAGGACAAAATTTTTAATTTTACAAAAAGTCTTTGAAGCCTTAAATTCTTACAAATAAATTGTTGTATCTTTAAAATTTCTTTTCTATAGATTCATAGAAAAAGAAATTCTAAAAAAAAAATAAAAAAATAAATTATATTTTTGTAGATCAAAAAAATAAAACAATAAAATAAAATAGAGAAAATCATTTTACTTTTTATATTGATATTTGATTTGATATTATTGATAATGAGATTTTTCATGAAAAATATGAAATTACCACAAAAGAAAAACCACATCATGGATGACATAAATTTAAATAAAATAGAATAAGAATAAAAGATAAGAATAAAGATATTTTTATTTTTATGTACAACCAAAGAAAATCAACTACAAAATCATAGTTTGTATTTTTCTTTTCAAAAAAAAAAAAAAAAAATTTATTCTGGTCAATGATTTTAGATTATTTTAATATCGATAAATCACTGACCCGTAATATTTAGTTTATACATTGAAATAAGAAAAGAAAATGATTTTTTCTTTTATTTTAACAAACAAAAAACATTTTGAAGAAAAATGATAACTAACTATCAGTTGAATAATTGAGCCTTTTCTTTGTTATTAACATCAATTGTATGTTTTGGGACATTTCATACATCGTTACTTTTGAAAACTTTATTTTACTGAAATGATACAATGCAGTAATTTACATATTACAATTTTCAAAATTTTTACATACATGCGTGTAATTATTTTATACATATACACAATGTACGAAATAAAAAGTTAAAAAAATTTTATTTCTCATGTCAGTTAACATTAAATGTTTCATATTGTTTCAATTAAATTGTTTTTCACTCAATTTTGAATTTAAGCTTAAAATAAAAATACAAAATTTTACTTTTTATCGTGCTAAACAAACAATATTATTTTTGTATCAAAATTTTATTCAAAACATATTTTTTTGTTTCTATATTAATTTTTTTTCCAAGAATAGAAAAAATAAAATATAAAATATTATGAATTCGTAAACAAAAAAAAAAAGTATATACATGGAAAATTATTTAAAATGTATTCATATTTTGTTCTATGATTAAATAGAGCTCAGAATTTTATTGTTGAATAAGGACTTTTTTACAAAAACAAATTTAAATTTAAAAAACAAACAAATAAAATAAAAAAAAAATAAAAATATGAACAATAGGCAAAAAAAGGAAAAATTTCATATAAAAAATACACACAGAATTTTTGTATTATTTTACATATTGATTAGAAATTTTTAAATTTGAATATAAAATTTTACTCAATACACATTTTCTATTTATAATATTGAGTTGTGCACCTGCCTAGCTTTATCTAACAGGATTCACCTACATGTATACAAAATAATAATAAAATGCTTGCTTATACATATGTAGAAAAAAATTATATCCTTATTCCCTGCCCTATCAAAACAAAAATATTCAAATGTGTTACCCTATATGCTATAGAACAAGAACATTACACATGTATTACATGGTGTGCAATTGTAAATATACAAAATTTCAGGATATTTTAAAAGTTCATAAAATTGTACATACATATAAGCATATACAAGTGACATTTTCAAATATTGCCGAAAAATTTAAATTTTTACAATAAATTTTAAATGAAAGATTTAAAAATATTTTAATGAAATAAAAAATTGATTCTGTTTGAAACACAACTACATGTTATTGATTTTGAATTTATTTAACAAAATTGAATGTAAATTTCAATTTTTGGTTTTGAAGGTAAATATTTTTGAATATTTTCCTTTTGAACTTTTTTTCTTTTGTAAATTTATTTTTAACCCAAAAAATGTTTCATTGAATTTTTGTCAAATTTTATGTTGACCAAATTTATCAAAACATCAAAAAGGCAAAGAAAAAAGGATAAATATTAAAATATTTGCTTACATGTATGTATGTTTATACACTTTCAGCCAGAATATATCTAAATTCCTAAATATCTTAAATACATTCCACTAAAACAAACTATATATTGGCTGTTAGGTTTTATATTTAAAATATAAACCCATATTTAGGCCCATATTCCCCATGTAAATAATTTACAACCATTATATTTTAAATATACTACATTTTGTACACTACTGTATCACCTACATTAAGTTTATTCGTTTAAATTTAGAAAAACAAAAAAAAAAATTTTCATGATGTTAGGTTTACATTTTCATTTACTTAACATACACAAATATAGTATACTGTATGTATATTTTCTAAATTTCAAATATTTTGTTTACAGGTTTATTTACAATTCACGCATAAAATATAAAATATTTCTGTACAATATATAGACGGTAAATGATTATTTCTGTTAACAAACAAAATGATAAACAGAGATAAATATTAAAATGAAAGAAAAATAATAATAATTTACATTTTATACGTTATTTTATTTAAATTGTGTAATTTCATATACGAAAACACACAGGAATAATAAATTTAAAAAAAATATTTTTTTTTCATTTCCTTATTTTTATAAATATGTACGTTTAAATATTTTATGTAAAAGGATAAATTTTATTTTTCTTAAGTTTCCTTTTCTTAAAATTTTTTATTTTTTTATAATTTAGTTAGTTTTTTTTATCTTAAGCTTTGAATAAATTTCGGTTTCATATTTTCTATTTTTTTTTCCTTTTCCTTGAAAATTAAATTATAACTCCTTCGTATGTAGAACATAAAACAAACAAACTATAAAAGACAAAGAAAATACGAAAAATAAAAAACAAAAAAGGAAAATAGATAGGAAGTCATATAAATATACATATCCTTGAAATTATTGAAATTCATTATATTATAAAATTTATTCATTTTATTCAGAAGGTTTTTTTTATACACAAGTATGTACGTAATATGCATACAAGTATATGAATAAAGCAGAATGCAAAATATTTTTCTTTTTGAAACAAAGAAAAAAAAAAACAAAATCATTGAAATACAAAGGAACACAAACAAAATGTATTTATCAAAATTAAATTATTCACCAAAATTAATTCATAGGCATAATCGTGATATCTTCTAAATCAGAGTGATACAAACAAACTACAAACGTATTTCGTGTCTATATGTTAATTGATAAACACGTATAAAAGAAATCTAAATAATAGGCATTAGGACAAGGATAATGGCACTTGAAAATGTTTAACAAGAAAACTGAAAATATTTTCTCTGAAAAAAGAAAATCCAGAAGTTAATGAATGAGAACAAATCTTTTAAAATGTCTCATTATTTTTGCCAATATGGATGCCAACATGGATGCTTTATTCAAATTCACTTGTTTTAAACAGAATAATTCGAATGCTCGTTCATATTAATTTTAATCAATTCATTTTCTTTTTCTGAAATTCGTTTTGTTTATTCCAACAAAAAAAAACCAAAAAGAGTAAATCACAAATCCACTATTCTTTCCAGCTTTTAAATTATTAAAAAAAATTTAATTCAAAACCATTAATTTTAAGCTTTGATATCTGTATGATAATTTCTATAAAATGTTCAGAAGTACTTTAGCACTCACATACATACATGTTCTCTTTTCCTCTTCCAATTTTAAAAATTTCATTCTTTTATGAATGAAATAAATCTACGGTAAAATGTGTACATCATGAGAAATAATAAGTAATCAAAATAAATTATTATACGCTTTTAACTAAAAAAGGAAAAAGAAATTTCGCATATACTTTTGACTTGTTATATCATGCACCTTTCATACTGATAAATGTACACTGTATGTACACACACCTATGTATGTATATGATTTGAATTTGAAAGGAGAAAGTTTTTCCTTTTTCAACTAAGGAAAAATATCTTCAGAATAAAATTAAAATGAACAAACACAGAAGTAAAATATTGAAAAATTTTATTTTTTTTAAATGAAATAAAAATTTTTAATAATAATAAATTTAATTTTATTCAAACATTTAATTATATCTCAATTATGTAAAAAAAACAAGAAAGAATGTACAAGGAAATAAATTTATTTAATAAAAAAAATGACGCATTAACAAATTACGGATTCGTTTTTAAAGTACAGGCTCGTGTATTTCTATGGAACATATTCTTATGTTTTGAAGCATAAAAATATTACGTCATTTATGTTCATGATTTATATTGCTCTCCTGTGATTGTTACTGTTTTTGTTTTTAAAACCCCGAAAATTGGTGATAAAAAAATTAAAGAAAAAGACGAATTTATTTAAATTGAATACAAAAGAATACGAAGAGGAACCAACTCAAATAACAAGTGACTATGTTTAAAAAATAAACTAAACAATTAAAATGAGAAAAACTAAAGAAAACAATTTAAAATGTATTTCGAGCTCATTATTACTTCTTCCTTTTTTTGTAATGGAAAAAATTAATTTTTCATTAAATCTCTGCTCAGAAAGAAAATTAATGTAATACACCTTATTCGTAGGCTACTAAATCTTTCCACTTTGTCTTCATCACATTTTCTTTTACATAATAAACACATGTACTATATATTCAGTTTACGTTTTGCTTTAATTTTTGTTTTTGTATATTTAAAAAATAAAATTCCATTTTACTTTGACGGTAAATATTTAACCGAAAATTCTAATTTTATGTGTTTACCAAGAGATTTGGGTTCATTTGAATTTCAGTCTTTAAAATATGAAAATAAAAATAATAATAATAAAATAAAAAATAAAAAAAAAAAACAAAAAACAAAGACAAGAAAATTGAAATTAATCTTAAACGTAATTTACTTCCATTCCATTTTAGATGGTACATGTACATATATCTTAAATTCAATTTATCTTGTTCTTAACAGATTTTACATAACTACAGGCATACTACAGGTGCTACAACAATTTAGAACAATGAAAAAATTGAAGAAAAAATATATAATAAAAAAAGAGGAAAATAAAGGTATGATTACAAGAAAAACATAGCATTCATATAATTTGTATGTACACACGCAAATATCCTTATTTTTATAAATTTTTTATTCAAAAAATGTGAAGCATGACAAAAACATTGTCCAAAATTTTATATACTATATAGTATATACAAAAAAAAAGTTGCATGTGTGTACTTATTGTTGAAAAACAAAAGGTACAGAAAAATGAATACTTAATGTAAGAAAAATGAATTTTTCATTTGTTGTTGAAAATGTCATGTCCTTTTGTCATCGGAAAAAAAAAAACAAATTTTGAATCCCAAAAATTTTCCTTTTCCTTACATGTGTTATACACATGTCTTTTAATAATTCAAATGCACATGAAATTTTTTTCGTGAATAATTAAATGAATTTAAAAATTAAAATTAAAAATATTAGCGAATACTTAAACATTCAGTTAAATTTCGATTAAAAATACGAACTTTAGAAATATGAATCAAAATAATGGATTATTTTTTGGTTGAAATTTTCAAAAATTCGGCTTAAAATAAGATATATCATATAATTTATAAAGAATAATTTATTCTGGATAAAATACATATTTTGAATATTTGCCAAATTAGAAGTCATTTTGTGAAAATTTATTTATGTACCCCGCTATGTTTGTTATTCTAATATTTAACGTTTTAAACATGTACATATATCTGTATTTTCAAAAACTTTGGCAAAAATAATTGTGTAATAATTTTTGTTTTTGAATTGGTTAGGAAAATTTATCGAAAATATGAAATAATTAGAAAATAATGTAGTTTTCCTCGTTTTATTTGTGAAACTGTAAAAATACATATTTACTATAAATTCAAAAATAAAGACGTTACTTAGATACAAGCATATGCTGAAAAACAGCATGGAATTAGTTGCATTTGATGAATTAGAAATTTATGCATTTTGTAACAAAAAGCTTATGTAATTTATGTATGTGTGCGTAAATAAAATTTTTTGACTAAAAAGAAGCATGATTAAATGCACATTTGATTGTAATTTATTAAACTGAATTTAACAAACGCGAAAAACTGTCTTTCTCATACACACAGATAATTTCATTCTTAAAGCAAAAAAAAAAAAAAAATACAAAAATACACAAAATATTCTTGTATACTTCGTGTTATGGATGATAACACAAAAACAAATTCCTTTTTTTTCCTATGTAATATTTTTAAAAAATAAATAATTCTTCAACGAAACATCTGGTTTTGAATAAATTTATCAGTATAATAAAACGCAAATGATTCTTTTTTATCTTGAGGTTATTTCAACTAAAAACCAAAATAAAAGGGAAAAAAAACCACATTGTTTTTCTGTCTTCTATTTCAAATCTGAGATTATATATTTTCACACAACAACAAAAAAAAAAACAAAAAAATTTTCTTCAGTTCTCCTGTGCATTTTTATAGTTGTGTGCATATTTTAAAAACTTCTGTGTAACGACAGACAAAAAAAAAATGAAAATTATGCAAAAAAAAGCATCACATACACGTTTATGTGCATTTTGAAAAATTTTCATATTTTTCATTTTTATTCATAAAAACATGAAGATTCTTTACGTATGTACACTCTTAAAAGTACATGCATATGAACATATGTATGTATGTACACAGGATAAATATAATGCTTAAGGTAAACTGCAAAATGTTGAACATTATATTTACATTTATTTAAATTTATTTTCAGGTGGCAAATGTCCGTTTTCTAGTTTTGTTATTGTTTTCTTGTTGTATGTTTTTTTATTTTCCAACAGAACACAGAAAAGTTTTATCATATCTTTCTTATTATTACTTCAACCTTTTTTTTTGTATGTTTAAATTGAAAAACAACAAAAGTTATTGCTTCCTGGTTGTGCACATGCATTTTTTAAACAGAAAATTAAAAAACTTTTTTTTTTTTTTTGCTTAACCCACCAACATCTGTTTAAATTTAAAAGAAAACAAAAAAAAATATTGAAAAAAAAATTATTATTAAAACCGAGAAAAAAAAAGCATTTACCAAAGAAAAATTAAGTTAAGAAGAGAAAATATTATGAAAAAAAAAAATTTTTTTTAATTTGATTAAGTTTATATTTAAAAAAAAAATTTAATAATAAATAAATAAATTTACTGATCTTAATAAATTTTACAAAAAAATTTTTTTCCCTTGTTAAAATCATTCAAAATAACATACATATGATGTATAAATCTTCAATACATAACAAATTATAAAAATTTACATAATCAAGACTGTTGCAATAAAACTTTATCTGCCTTTATGTTTAGTTCAAAATTAATTTAATTTTATTCATATTTATATATTCGTTTATTAAGTAAATTTACATTTTAACATATATTTTACATTTTAATATGTATTACCACAAACAAAATTGAAAGATATATTTAATTAACTCATATAGATATTTTGAATTATCCTGTTTTAGAAATGTTCATACGTATTTGTACGTATACATTATTTATAACAGAATTTTGAATACTGTATGATAATAATTTCATTTGATCTCTACATATATGTTGTTAATACTCATATTACCTATAGAAATGTACATATGTACATGTAAAGACTTATTTTTAATACATACATATTTGCATTCAGTAGAAATTAATTTATTATTCAATATTTTATCTGTAAATACTTTTCAATACATGCCTCGTGAAAACTACACACAGAGAAGTATCATTTACATCATACTGTATTTGAAAAATTCAACTAACATGTATAAAAACATTGAGAACTGTGGTAACACTGCTCGTGAAATACTTTTATTAGAAATTATGAGAGATTAGATAAAAGGCACATTTATACCTTCATAAACTATGCATCGAAAAATATTTATAAACAAAGTATTGAATACATTTAACATGATTCTAAATGATAGATAAAATGCATTCATTTGCATAATAAATTTAATTACATTTAAAATTTATTTAAAAATTTGCAAAATGCAGTATGTTCTTGTGTACATATTTTTTATGTTAATAACCATTTTAGGAATAATTAATTAAACATACGATACATAAAATATGTATTTCTGAAGGATTTCAGACATAATTCAAATAATTTTACTGGCGGTTGTTTTTAATTTAAATTTAAAATCCGTTTTTCTCTTTTTAATGAATAAAATGATTATACCAATTACATTAAATATGTATAAACA
Source organism: Anthrax anthrax (assembly GCA_963971155.1). Classification (NCBI taxonomy): domain Eukaryota; kingdom Metazoa; phylum Arthropoda; class Insecta; order Diptera; family Bombyliidae; genus Anthrax; species Anthrax anthrax. The sequence goes on along the minus strand of OZ020118.1, from coordinate 30,811,404 downwards.
TTAAAAAAAAAATTAATACAAAGAAAAAATTCAAATATGTACATATTACAACATTATAAAATTATCATAATACACAAGTTATGTAAATTTGCAATGCAAATGAACTAAATCATAAAACATTGTATTACATAAAAGAAATTATTACAATCTTGAATAATAATATGTGTTCATATGTAAATTTATTAATAATCTTATTGTATCGGACAATTTGCCAATATACAATTAAATAATAAATCATGCATATATCCTTACACACTTATCAAATTGATGTTATTTATTTAACAAATGAATAGGTTCATTAAATTGATAACTTAAGAAGTATATCATTTAAATTTTTTAATCTTCATTTTAAGTTATTTTAATTTTAAAGTAGATCTTAGAAAATATTTTATTATTATTATTAAAATATTTCAAGTTTCTGTTGAATTTAGATCCTTTTTTGTTTTTTGAAAATGTTATTTTATATTTTTATTCCTTCACATTGATGCTTTGATGTCATATACTTACTATAGAAAAATTTTTGTGCCGTTTTATTTAAATTATTTAAAAAAAAAAAATTATTTAAAATTTTTTAAAAATCCTTAAATCCTTTAACCCTATTATCACCCCAATTTATTATTATTTTTAATGTGAAAAAATTTATCAAAATATAAATAACAGATAAATGTTTTTCATGATAAAAAAAAAAAAAAAAAAAAAAAAAAAAAAATAAAATAAAATTTGTTTTTAAATAAAAAAGAACCCTTTCATTTAAATTTTCCTGATAGTAAAATTGATTTAAGCCTTTATAGTAGTTATTCTATGAATACATAACATAAATACGTATAATATGCTAAGTATGTACATACCAGTTTTGTTTAAAAATATTTATAGACCGTACTTAAGAATTTCTCATTCATTGTAAAGGACTTTGTCACCAAAAACAAACTCTTTTCTTATTTACAACAAAATTCTATTGATACATGTATCACATGCATATATGAAAGAGATGAAAATTAATGAAAAAAAAAAAATTAAATAAGATAAAATAAAAAAAAAAAAGGAAAACACAAAATATTATAAATTGATACCCTTTTATGTAGTTATCTTCCGTTTTTAATATAACATAAATTTATTTTCAGTGATATTATTTGTGTATTGGCTACAATGTAGCCTGTAGCCATTTTAATCCAGAATGAATAATTTTAAATGAATAAAAATATATTAAAACAAAAATCAATTAAAAATTCATAAATGAACACAACTTTTAATTATTTTTTTTTTAAATTGCATTTCTAATTGTTTATAAAAATACATTGAATTCAAATTCTCTCACTATCATTCATTTTTTTTGTATAATCACATAGCGATCATAAAATGTTTTAACGAACCAATAATTTTACAAAATTTTATACGATTATGTATTCGATGCTCTTCTTTATAAATCACGGTTTATTTATTTGATTCGATACAAATGTTTGAATATAATGAAAATTTTATATGCATTCATTTTAAAATTAAATGAAATACAAATTCTGTAAAAATGCTCTCTAAAGTGCACACTAGACTTTTATTTGTTTACATTTTTGCTTTTTTCACTCATCATCTAAATTTCAATTTTCCATGAGAATATAATTTTTTTTTTTTTTCGGTAAAGCTTTTCATATAATATTCATCGTTAATTGAATTTATATTATATTTTATTTATAACATCAAAACTAAATGTATGTATGAATAAAATACTATTTAAAATGTATGAAAATAGTTTTAATTAAAATTTGACCAATTGTGAATTTGAAATTTTCAATTCAAAATTTTATTAAGATTTTCATTAACATTTTGTACAATTTTTATTTCATTTCTGTATAACTAAGTTCTGAAAATTTTTTTTAGTCATTCATGAAATATACAAAAAATTTCTTCACAAAATTTGTTAAAATCCATCTAAGTATGTACGTAAATATATAGTATGTGAATAATTTTAATTTAAATTTAATTTTATTTTTTTTCATTCAATTTTTTTTCAAACCGTTTCAACTTGAAACTTTCAAAATTGTCTTTTATTTTTTAAATAATTTAAAAGTTCAGTTAAATACTTTTCCAATTTTTTATCTATTAAATATTATACACAGTGTACGAATATTCGTATGCTTTGAAAAAAATTTTTTTTATGTATACATATATAGATAAATGTTTATAAAGTGATTTTTTGCGTATACTTTGTCGAATTTGTTATACTTCGTCTATAAATATTTTCAAGTACAAATCTTGTGAAGTACATGTGCTTTGTGTCTTCTTTCGTAATTTCTAATAAAAGCATTTCACAAGCAATGTTATTACGATTTTCAAAGTTTTCACACAAGTCAGATGAATTTGTTTTTTTCAAATATCAAAATAATAATGATTTAAAATGGCACCACATTACGTTTTATCTATAAAGCCAGTATTTAAATATATTTGTAGGCAAAGTATAGATTTATATAAAATTTTTTTTTGCAATTTTTTAAGAAAATTTTTTTAGTTTTAATAACATGGAAAAGTTTAATAACATTTTATCAACTAAATAAAATTTTACTTTATATCAATCAAATTAAATGTAAAAAAAATGAAGAAATGAAAATAAAATATTTAAAATAATAATTCTAGAAATAATAATCTTAGGGCCTTACCAATAAACGTTTACCAATAATATTGGTAAGGCACTTAATGTTTAAATGGTTTATTTTTGTATTTGTTGTTATTTTAGTATTTCTTTTTTGCTCTGATTTTTAATTTCAGCAGAAAAAACTAATTCTATTACGTCTAAATAATAAATAAAAAATAAATAAAATAATTTCATTATTACAAATAATACAGTCATTGCCCCACAGCAAGAACATTGTTTATATGAAAATCATGTAAAACTAAGAGAATCCTTTACCAATTTTAAGGTAATTACATTTTTGTATATAAAATGTACATACGCAAAAAAACCGCATGAATAAATTAATTATATTTAAATTATAATGGAAATCTTTATTTTACTATCATGAACATTATTCATTCAATAAAATTAACGAATAAATTCAATGAATCAATCACAATGTTAATCTGTTTTTTATTTGTGTTGTTTTTATTTGTAGTATATTTATTTACCACAACAACAGGACTCAGTTAATTGTAAATAAATTTATGATATGATTAAAAAAAAATTTTTTTTTTTTTTTGAATAATAATTAGTATTTACCAAATTGTTAATGCTATTGATATCTATAAAGGAAAACCATGAACCATAAAACTGACATCGTTTGTGGGTAATTTGCATATACATGATGCATATACTATTAATGTAACAAAATCCGATTAATTATTTATAAATGGGTATACAATGTTACATTTTTTATTCTAAAAGCAAATTATTTTATAAAAAAAAATTTAATTACAATTTTTCGTTATAAAAATCAATGTTTTATTTAAATTATAATAAAAAAATGTGAATAATGGAAAATTAATTTAAAAAAAAAATTCAAGCTTTTTTTGAAGCTACGTATAATATATGTATGTATCATACATGAACAATGGAGAAGGTTTGGGAATTGTTTCTTATTTCATTTTTATTTCAATGTCGAGTGTTATTGCAACGACGAGTTCTCAGTGACAACAAAAACAAAAATATAAAAAAAAATTCTCAAGTTTTTTTTTTAATAAATTCAAAATAAATAAATAACGTTAAAAGCGTCAACATAATTAAATTTACAAACCTTACCACCATTTAACAATTATGAACATTTATTGTAAATGAATATCCTATAGACACCCATGGTTTAAAATGTTTTTTTTTTTCTCTCTTGGAATTGCTACAAAAAAACCTTATAATTCACAAGAAAAAATTCAAATAACATAAAAAATAAATATAAAAGAAAACCTAAAAAGGAAATAATTATAAATCATAAATACATATACAGCACAATAAAAAAAAGTTAATTATTAAGTTTTCTTTTTTCCTCATTAAAATAAGCTGATTAAAGTTTTATTTACTTATTTATTTATTTATTTTAACTTTAACATGAAAAAAAAAAATAGAGCAAAAAATGAAGAATTTTTTTAAACTTTGAATATTAAATAAGGATTCAAATTTTCTTAAGATTTCATTTAAAATAAGGTTGCTCTTCAAGCCACAAAAAAAAATGTCTTCGAAAGAGAACCATATAAAGTGGGTAAATTTATTTGTATGTGAATTTGTATATTCACTAAAATAAATAAATTTATATAAGTTAATAAATAAAAATAACAAATAATAGTAAAACATTTAAAAATTTCTTGATTATTTTGGAATTTAGTTGTTTCATCTTTTCTATTTTTCTTAATGCGTTTTAATAATTAAGCCATTTTTGAAACTTTATTTTATTTAACAACTTCCCATGAATTCTAAATATGTTTTTTTGTTTTTTTATGGTTGCTTTTATCAAATTTATTTGTGAATAAAAAAATGTATGTATATAAAATGTATCTATACATCTATTCATAATATACGCATAAAATTTTTTGTCTGTAAAGCAAAATTATAAGTTCACATATTAACATTTGCACATGAACAATATGATTTTTTCTTAACAAAATGATGATAGTTGTTATAACAGTAATTTATCTAATCAACAACAGAAAAAAGGATATGCTTCAAGTATATTATTATATACAACTTTAAGTATCTAAAATCGAAAAAAATCACAAATACATAGAATATACGTTACGTACACATTTATATGTTTTTAAAAATTTACTGCTATACATTATATGTACTATATATACATTTGAAAAACTTTACCAACGATTTTCTGCCGGAAAAAGGAATCCAAAAAAAAAAAATCAAAAGGAAAACTTTAATGAGAAAATATATGAGGCATATAATAATGTTTTATTCATTTTGATTTTTGATATCGATAAAAGTAAAAAGAAAAACAAAATAAATGAAACTTTCTTTTATTCTTATTCTTCTTCAAAAAATTCAATTGAAATTAAAAACAAGAAAATGAGAGACAATTATTCAGCCAATCATGAACCATTCTTAAAGGAATAAGCGAAAACTTCAAAAACAAAAAAAAGTAATAAAAAACAAAATTAAATAAATAAAAAATTTGTTCGTATTATTTTTATTTACTATTTAAAACAAAAATGATAGGAGTATATTAAAACAACCTACAGAAAAATACTTATAAATTATTGTTTATTTATAAAGCAGATGTAAATATGAAAAATTAAATATTTTTCAAATTATTTTTATGAAGAACATTATACTATATATCATTTTTATATAAAGGACTAAAAATACTTATACACAGGAATGAAAAGAAAAAAAAATCCTGAAGAAAGACAATAGAACATTTAATAACGGATTAAAAATAAGTAGATGTACGTATGTACACATTTGAGATTATAAAACTATGAATGTACAATTAAAATGGTAAATTAATTACGAATGAACAGAATATTTACATATGAAAGCTGAACAAAATTTGAAAGCCAGATAAAGTACGTTAACATACATATACATGCAAATAAAAATTATGCACATTTTAATATGAAAATATAATTTTTAAATGCTTGCATTGTAAAGTAAACACTGTACATAAATACATGTACATTTGCTATTAAAATACCTATATATTAGATTACATAATTTATATGCACACATAAAATCCTTTTTATTTTTATTTTTCAACTTTATATAAAATGCCATAATAAGGATAAATATATGCACTTGAGACCAAAATAGCTTTTATTACTTTTATATTGTCCCATAAATGTATAGAACAAACGAATATAAATTTTACGTTGCTATAAATAATAACAGTAGTCAAAAGGATATGACATTTCTATATACCAAAGCGAATAAAGAGGAGACATATATGACGAAGATAAAAAAAAAGAATGAAATATCATATATGCATAAATACGAGTATATGCAAATTTCGTAAATTTAATTCAAATTTTAAATTGAGTGGAAATGAAAACAAGACTTTTGCAATAGCATTTAAAATTTAATATTTTCAGGAAAGGTGTATAAAATTGTATGAAATAGAAAATTCGGAAGGTTATTATGCAAGTATGTATATGTATATGTGTATAAAAATCACACACAAAAAACAAGAAATAAGTGTATAACATGACACAGAAACGAAAATATTAGAAAAGTAGTAAAAATAAAAAATTCGACAATAGAATTTAGTATGCAACATACAAGATACAAGAGAATAGAAAAACAAAAATTATTGTTTGTATACATACAATGATAATAATTATTAGATGTGTGAATATTAATACACATGAGATATTTGTATGTATATTTTCTAAAATTTGAAATAAAGGACAATTAAACCAAAATAAATAAATTTTATCATTCTATTCCTTCAATCCGATATAATGTGGTGTATCTACATATATGTACGTATTTATAGGTACGTGCATAAATAATTTAAACAGTTTGATAAGTGTATGACAAATAAAATGAGGTTTATTCAATAATAATAACCTTATATCCTTTTATTCTAATTACATGTAGATATGTACATGTACATATGTATGTGCTATATGAAATTGTAGATACACTTTTAAAGCTTATCCATCCTTTTTTGTGTACATTCTTATCATACTATTACACAAATGTACGTCATCATAATACATAAAATGCATTCCAGATATGCAGATATCCAGATATACATAAAATGAATTCCATTTTATTCCCACGTACAATAACATATTCTCTGACTATACGTTCATTTTCATCTAAATATTATTTTCACAGAGAAGCATATACATAAATAAGATTTTCCTTTTTATTATCTCGTAATCTTCTTGATTTCTTCATTTTCTTTGAAAAGATTGTCGTATCCTTTTTTATCGAACTTAATTTAAACTCATTGCACTGGAAATAATTTGTTTAAGAATAAAATATTTACAATTATATGGTTTTCATTTCTTTTTTCTAGAAAATTTTGTAAATTTTCAATGTGAAGTTTCCATTTAAACACCGAAATGATGATGGGTAATTAGAACAGTTTTATAGGAGATATTTATCGAAACGATTAAAATTTACATTAAAAAAAGATGGAGGATAAAATTCTATTACCACTCCATCCATCATCCCATAAATATTTTTTTTATTTTTGTTCATGTTATTAAACTGTTTACAAAATTTCCATTTTTTATAATTTTATAATAAATGACTTATGTATGTATGTACTATAAACACAATTTGACAACTTTTCACATCATTTTATTTTTCATTGTTACCATATCAATTTATACATTTGTGGCTTCAAGATACAATAATATACATGATGTATGTGTACACGAGTAATTGTTATTTTGTCACATAATTCATGGTTCAAAAAAAAAAAAAAATTCAGAGAAAAATTAAAATACTAAATATAAATACCAAAAAAAAAAACATGAAGCCGACAAAATTCATTTTCTATAGAATACATTATATTTTTATTATAAGCACATATGTACTTGTGCGTGAATATTCACGATAAACATGACACATACAATTTTTGTTTATTTCAAGTTGTATAATAATGACTTTAATTTGTGTTTATTATATATATTAACCCCCCAAAACAAAAACTCGTATACCAACGTGTTTGAATATAATTTTTGATGTAAAATCAAGTTAACAATTATAATGTATTCTTTTATACATATACATATGTATGTGTATAATCATATGATAAAGTGTGTTCTGATAATGAATTACTTCAAAATTATTATGACAACATGTATCTGTATAAATAAGCATATTTTAATAAAAATTAAAATAAAAGGATCAAATAATTATGTATTTTAAATGAAAAATACAATTTTTGCTAATCACATATTATTTACACCATATTTTTAAAGCATAGTATTAAATGGGTGCTTCAAATAACTTACAATAAAAAAACTTACAAATATTAAATATTCTGTTTAAAGTACTGTAAAAATTTGTCATATACTCACTTTAAATTTTAAAACAAAAATCCTAATTTTTACATTTTCATTGTAAGTATAAAAAATTGTAATTTATCATAATATAAGGACTTATAAACAAGGAATAAATAATAATTGAGGATTTTTCTAGTCGTCGTCATTAATTTACAAACTCCAAAAAACAATTGTTATACTAGTACACAAATAATCAAATGTACAATAATGTGCTGGCAATATTTCTGATACAGTATTCTTAAGTAACTTGCATACATACATATATGATTATGTGTATTTAATACAAAATACACTTTAATACTTTAATTTTAATACAATATTTGTTATCATTAAGGATCATTATCATGAAATGTGATGCTCATTTTCCTTCTTTATTTTCATTTTATTTTTTTCTATAATTATCAAATAAAATTGTAACGGATAAGCTTTTATTACATTTTTTTTTTTTTTTTGTTGCTTGAAAATTGCTTGTTGTCGTTATCAGATTCACATACATATGCATGAACATTTTAATGTTTTATATATAATACAAGTAGAAAAGCGAATAAACATACAAACTCTAAGTACAGACATATAAAAATAATTTCTTGAAAGACAAAAATCTTATCTCACATAGAAGAAAATCATAAAAATGAAAGAAGTGAATAAAACGTTTTTTATAATATGTATACGTACACACACCACACAACACACAATATGTATGAAAAGTATAGATATATTAGGATATAAAGGATATAAAATAAATTTTAATTTTATGGAAAACACCTTTGTATCAATAATTATATAAATCAGATGTAAAACATATGTACATGAGTATACGGTTACATGCATAAAAGGATCAGATATGTGGGAAATAATTTTATACATACATATACTATATTTTTAGAAAACTAAATTTAATAAGTAATTTAAAGATTTTATAAGAAATTTATTGTAATAAAAAATTTATGTTAGTAAATTTTATGAATATCAATGTAAAAAAAAACATTATAAAAATAAATAAAATAAAGACATTAATTTTTTTTTTTTTTTTTTTTTTTTTTTTTTTTTTTTTTTTTTGTAATATAAAAATGATGATGAAAATGTTGAAAACATATGAAGTTGTAACGGTTTTTATAATTTTGAATTTCCAATTTAGATTCACCATATTTACTTTTATTATTTTATATAAAAAAAAAATATATATCATAATGAAAAGTAAAAATATGAACCATTTTTTTTTATACAACTATTAAAAATTTATTATGTTTGACCACATATGGACATTTCTTCAAATAAAAAGCAATTGTTCTGAAAGGAAAATATTTTGTCAATCGAATAGGTACCTATGTAATAAAATGTAAATGTATTATTTTATGTTATTGTGAAATACCTCGCATCAACTTCATACGTATGATGGCAACAAACTCTTTAATGATATCCAATATTTTATATTATAAAAATAAAATCGAATTAAAATTCTAACAATTTTATGTAATGAAATCGTAAATTAAGGCAAAGCAATAATAAATATTTATTTGAGCTTCTGTTATACACAAAACTTACATATTATCATGATTATCTGTTATACGATTTCATTTTATATATGATTACAGAAAACATAAATAATGACCATATTTACAAAATAGCTGTAATTTTCTATAAATAATTAAAATACGAAACAATAATAGAATACCATTACATAATCAAAGGTACACATTAATATACCATATATGAACTTTTAAAAACGTAGTACAAAAATGAATATATTCATATATGTATGTATGTATGTATATGTTATGTATATAATTTGAATGTTTTTCAATTTTCAAAATACAATTTTAATATGTTTTTGTATTTAGCATACCAAAATTTACGTGCACTCAAATGCAATTACATGTATAATGAAGTATAAACATATTCATGAAATTTATTTTGTAATAAGCTTAGAATATTTAGTATTTGGTATATATTCTATAAAATGTAATTTAAAATCGTGATTTTATGTTCAGTTTTCAGATTAAAAATAAATTTTTTTTTTAATCCATGCATGCATGTATGCAGAGAGAAGTCTATTTTTTTTTTTTGGACAATTGGAAATTTCATACGTTTATGTAATATAATATAATCGGTATATACAGATATTTAATAGTAATCTCCATATAAAGTATTTTGGTCACAACCAAAAATGTTATAAAATCCCAGTCATTAATGTATATAATACAATGCGTTACACATTTACAAGTGTGTGTAATTTAATTGACCAAAGACATATGCTTAATTATGCAAATGAAATATTTACACGTACTTCAAATATTTTACGTGCATGCATGAAATTTTTTTTTTTAATCGATCTTTAAAAAAATTTGAGTTTAATATATTTAATACCATACGAATAAATCAAAATGAACAACTAATTCTTGTTTTTATTTTTTTAAATTTTTAAAGCAATTTTGAAAATTTTAATTCTTTAACAGACTGGAAAATAAAAATTTTAAAGAATTTTTATGTTTTGAAATTTTTACAAATGTGTACGATTTTTAATTTGATTAAAATTCCAAATAAAATAGAAGAAAATTAATTAATGAAAATGTGGATGAACCGAAAACTAAAAGTATGCGTAAGTCAAGTAGACTATAGAAATACATTACAATATGAATTCAAAACGCGATAAAAAACAAAAACCACTTACAATTCTTTTTGATCTTCAAAAAGAAAAAAAAAATCTTCGAAAATGTTCTACATAATTTTTTTTTTTTTTTTTCATTTTTTATTGTTGAAATTCATTTCATGAATAGATTTCAAAAATTTTTAAACTTCCCTTTTACACAAAAAAAAAAATTGTGAAAACAATATGACTTAAAAAGAGATATAGTGGTCAAAAAATTACGTATGCTCCATATTTCTACATATGATATAATGTACGTACATTGCCTGCAAAGACCATCAAAGCGAAACGTACACTTTATATTACATAGTACCTTGAATAAAAATTTCATAAAAAAAGAAAATACACACACACAATAATAAAAATTGTGAAAAAAAGAAAAAATTTTAATATATTTTTACTATGATGGTATTTTATTTTATTATTACAAAACCAAATATTCCATATTTTATGAATAAAAAATAATTTAAATGTATTTTATTAGTGTTAACACATGCGAAAATTTGTAAAATAAAATACAACATAAAATTATTACAGGCATAGGATTAAGTTTTTTATATGTTATGAAAACGTAAATATGATTTACATAACTACTGCTCATACGTTTTTTCTAAAGTCCTTTAGTTTGATTTGACGAAACCAATTTAATTTAATTTTCCTGTATTTTCTTTTATTTTATTTTAATATTCTAGGGTATAAATAAATACACCAGAAATTCCATATATTAAATATGTATTCATTTATGCTTTGTAATAAAAAATATAATTATATAATTATTGTGTTTTTATATGTATTCAATTTATTTTCATGGATTATCATATCTACATTGAACATGATGGAAAATTATGAATACACACGTACCTGTACATACAGTTATGAGGTCATTCATTGGCACGTACATACATGTATCCTAAAATTGACGGTATACATAAATACATTATGTATGTCATTATTGATTATTATCAGTTACAAAAATTAAGTAAATGAATATTTTTGCCTACTTATACACATTATTTATTCATTCTACAAATAAAAGAAAAAGGAACTTTATATTAATTTATTTATATTCATCATCATCATCAGATAATGTTGATCATCTTCATTGTCAATATAAATTTAATATTCATGCTTTTTTTATCACTATTTATATTAATACAATTAAAATTAATACAATGAAATAAGTTAATTATTTTTTTTGTAAATAAAATTTAATTAGGATAAAAAATATCTACAAACAATATAATCATCATATTTAAGCCGTCAAGTGTTTATAAACTACTTATGATAAATGAATTTTTTTTTTTTTTAATTGAATTGAGCTGGTATTTATCAACATTTTTTGAGTAATATCTCAAGTGTTTACTATGTGAGATAATAAATAAATAAAAAAATTTTTTTTTTTTCATATTTTCAACAAAAAATGAATTAAAAAAGAATTAATACAATTAAAAATGATTTTTAAACAAAAATACTCTCATTTCTTTTGAAGTTCTTACAATCATAGCCTAGTGCTTTCATTTATTCCTGGTATCGTTTTCAAAACTTTACTACAAAAAATTCAAAAAAAAAAAATTTTTTTGTTTTTAGAATTTTAGATTGTCTCGTCTACATGTCTCCTTTTACATTTTCACAAGTACATGTACGAGTATTTATTTGAATAAATAACTGGAAAAAAATTCGTATATAAGTAACTGATACTTGAAATTTAAAAAACCAAAAATGATGATAAAATCTAAAATTTTGTTTATATAAAGTATGAATCACATACACGTGTGAATGTATGTGTTTAGTTTCTTCTTAAACGTAAACTAGAAAGTCTTATAGATATAGAATCGTTATAGGTCTTTTCATATTGATATGTGGCATTTTTCGCTCACATATAGTAGTCTTTCAAGCTTGAAAAAAATGGCTAAATGCATTGTTACACAGACCTAGACGAACACACAGCCCTAGACGATTTTTTATTATCATGTTAGGTGTTTCCTATTTTTCGCTTTATACCTTGTTACATATCATGATCCATTGAAACTGACCAAGCACAAAATTGTTTACTAATTAAAAAATTCTTTTACTTAAGTGTTCATTTATCAATTATCCTTCTTTTTTCAATTAGTATTCCTTTTTTTTTCGTTGTACTCTCAGTCTAAATGTCTTTAATAAATTCGTACTTATATGTCACACAATTATCGGATTTCTAATATCAAAACGAATAAAATTACTCAAATTATGGATATTGTGATAACAGTAACACAACACAATAACTGAAAAATATAATACATTCATTTTAATGGTTTCACATATCCATATACACAATATAATAAAACATGATAATTTAACAAACAAAACAGCAAAGAGAAAAATACATTATCAAACACAACAAAGCTACATACATACATATGTGCGTACACGTACAAGAGTTCAAACAACAACAAAATATGTAAAAAAAACCTAAGGATTGAGCATGTATTTATGGTTACCATTGATGTCAATAAGATTAGATTTAATAATTTATTTTGACTATCACACAGGATATCAGGATAAAATTGAATTAATAACAAAATAGCAAAAGCCAACAACAATAACATTAGAAGGATAAGAAAAAAATAAATAACAATGAAAGGACAAAAAATATGCCCGAAAAAAAAAAACAGACTGTTTGTATTAAAACTGTATTTCTCTTCTGTGTTTTTTTGTTTTCCTTTTACACATACATGTTCACATGTGGTTTTTCTTTTATAAGAAAATATCTATACAAATGCTTATACCTCAGAAATAAATCACTGTCTTAAACACGGATTCACTTTTTTCCTCCGATAAAATATACATAACATATTGATTTTTTTTGTACATGTGTCTATAGGAAACCGACAAAAACTTTTCAAATTAGAAAAAATACAAATATCAATCTACAACTAATTTTTTCAATTTTTTATTTTTATTCTATATTTTCCTTATTTTTTTAATTTAAGATAAAAATTATATAATTAATTTAAATTCGAATAAAGCTTCAATATAATTACATAAAAAATAATAAATATAGAAAACAAAATCCATTATTTTATTTATTTTATTTTTTTGTTGTAATTTTGTAAATCATTATGACACCACATCCTTGAAATAACTCTGAAATGGGGGAAACAAAGGAAAAAAATTTAAACAAACAACCACTTGGCAAAAAAATAAAAAAATAAAAAGAAATTACAGAAAGTGGTAAATGGTTAATTTTTTTATTATATCATCTGTTTTATTATTCAAACAAGTATTAAAATTTAATACATACATACATACATAAATATTAGATGAGAATCATTCATACATACACTCAGATAATAAGGACAAAATGACGATGGTAAATGATAACGATGACGACGACGACATAATGCCGCCAACAATGATATGACAAAAATCGTTGAAGAAACTTTATCATATTCTGCTATACGTGTACAATACACACATATGTAAAATTATATAATATGTTATTCGAAAATTTGTACATTTATATATGTATGTACATAAACATGTACATGTATGGTTTGTTTTTAAATACTTGGACTTATATAAAGGATTTTTGACTTTACACGAGTATATTTTCATTTTGGATTATTCTGACTGAGTATGAAGTGTGATGTTATTGTACATCACAATTTTTCAGTAGTATAACATTTGAATCATGTTATTAAAAGATATGCATATGATATAACATACATATATGGATAATTTGTTTCCATTACGTAATTTCATTTGATTTCACACTTCAAAAATCTTCAAATATATTTTACAATTTTTAAAATAATTTTTAATCATTTCCTAATCAAAAAATGCGGATAATACAAATATGTATTTCCAAACTTGTGTTGCTACACGTATGACTATGTGTGTTAAACAGTTTTAATCGCAAAAAAATAAGCGTGAAAAACTCATCATCTTTATAACAAAGAGTATTGAAATTATTTCAAGGGAATGTGTGACATAAAGACAGAGTGATGTGAAAGCAGGAAACTTTGGGAATTATGCAAGAATCAAGAGGAAAAAAAATGAAATAATTAAAAACAACGCAAAATACCAGGGAAAAAATGTACAATAAAAAAATAAAAAATAAAAAAAAAACGTTATCATATGAAAAGCCAAAAAAGTCAATGAAAATTTAAAAAAATATACTGTACAGACAATCGTTTACAGAAGTCACAATTCGTATACCATATTATACCTTTACAACAAGGATAACAGCACAAGCTAAAAATAAGCTAAAACACATACATAAAAATACAAAAATATAAACACAAAAATAAAAATTTAATTTTGTTTTTTGTTTTTCTGTGCAAATAATTGACATAAAAGATACAAAAAAATACACCACGATAACAATTCTTGTCCAAAAATAATACAAATGATAGTACAAAACCTAAAAAATAAAAATAAAAATGAAAGCAAAACACATTGACGGCAGCATACATGAAAAAACAGAATTTCTGTGTTATCCTCAATTAAATGATGCGGCTCACTGAATTCGCAATTTTAAAATTTCCTTGTTTTTTTTTTTACTTATTTTTTGTTTTTCATTGTATTTTGCGCTTGTTGTCTTTTCCTTTTCATTGTCTTTTTAGTACATCACACTCGTTTTATCCGTTTTTTTTTTTTTTTTCAATTTTTATTTTGTCGCTTGTAAGCTTCATATGAATAAGGATAAGCTATTTGTAGTGTTTACACTTATATGATGTAATAAAGCCTATTCTAGTTATTTGTACTACACGGTTTAATTTTATTATTTTATTTTCTCTAAATGTCCTTTTTTGCAACCAAATTTTGAATATTATTTCGATTATATACGTATTGTGTCTTTTATAAATGTCAACGGAAAATTTTAGTTTTCACATAAAAATTTCTGCATAAGATCATTTCAAGTGGCTTTTGTTGATTAAATGGAAAGAAAAATATGATCATGGTAATGTTCACGCTTATGCAGAATAGAGATAAAAAGTCAAGAATTGGTTTCTTATTGAAATTAAAATTTAAGGGTAAAATATTTGTAAACACGATAAATATGAAAAATATGACTACAAAGGACATTGCATTTGAATTTTAAAAAAAAATGTATGTATATCCTTTTTAATGTGTAAGATTACTGAAGTACGGAATATTATCTGAGAATTTATACTCAATAATTTATATTACCATACTAAATATTTTTTTATTTGCAATGAAAATCTTGCACTTGTCATTAAAACAGGTGAATGAAATGAAAATGTCCTTTTTTCTCCTAAATAGAAATTTCATAAGAATAAACACATAATAAAACGATTTAAAAAGAAAAATTAAAAGTGACGTCGTTTTTCTACTCATTCGCTTTAAAAAATGAACGATAATTACAGGGGGAAAAAATCATTGCCGTTAAATATACATATGTACATAAGTACCTAACTTTCAAATTTACTGAAAGGTAACGATAAAATTAAATCTGTACATGAAAAGAGGTTTACATCAAAACCTGAAATTTTCAAATTGAATTGTAAAAGAAATGTAGAATTAATGAATATAAAAAAAAAGAAACTTCAAATAATAAAATGTGAATATAAATATCAAAGAAAAAAGAAAAGAAAAATCGGGTCGAGCACTAAAAATGTAATGTAGGTTGTTGAAAAATTTATATCCTTTATGTTTTCGAACTGTTTGCCTTTACATACACTGGCTGCTACTGGAAATATAGAATGGGATTTTTCTTTTCTTTTATTTTTTTTTTATGTTATTGTTTTCTTTTGAAATTATTATTCATTCCATTTTGCTTGTTTACAGGCAATTACAGGTAATTTTCTCACTTTTATTTATTTATTTTTGTTTTTTTTTTTTAAACAAAGCAAAAAAGGAAAAACTGTAGAATGGAAATAAAATGAAAATAGCTTTAGTTCTTTAGTATGACAGACGTACACAAATGAGTACTTTGTATGTTATGTGAACAATGCAAACTAAATAAAATGAGAGGACAAAAAATAAAAATGTTTTAAAATCACTTGTATGTTTGCACACATGAACGATGCAAAAACAAAAAACAGAAACCAACTCAAAAGCCATATAAAACGTTATTTAAATAATAAATTGCTATGTTAAAAATAATTGTTTTTTTTTTTTAACCGTTTTATTAGTGCTATCATAATTTTCCATTACTTGCATTGCAATTACTGTTTGTGGCATTAGATGATAGTGACTGCATATGATTACGTTCTTAACGCCTACAGTATTTTAAATTGAAATTTTAGCCTTGTTATAGCTGTGTATATAATGGAATAAAAAATAACGCATTATTTATTTGAAAATTGTTACGTCAATTTTTTACAACATAATTATTTTTTTCATACATAAACATTTCCATACATTAATGCAAACTAATTGTTTATTTATTAATTATTTTGTTTTTTAAAAATATGATTTAAAGTTTGTAAATTTCGAATTTTTCCCACATTTTGTACTCATTCAATCATCCAAATTTTCATAGTAAAATTATTACATTAAATTACAATACTTTTTTCTTATTTTTTTTTATATAATAGAAACTTTAGAAAATCAAAGAATTATGTAAAAATCTTGATTTTAAAAATTTCAGGTTTACATCATTTTCAAAATGAACAACCAACAACAAAACATTTTTGCATACATATATCAAATTACAAAATGTATAAATTTTATAAAATAAAAATTTTATACAAGAAATAGAACGATTTTTTTCTATACTCTGTATATTAATTCCCCTATAGGCATGCCTATTATCGTAATGATGATTAGGCTCTGGCTCACATCGACCTGTTGCACCATTGATGATGATGATAGGAATGGACATGTCACGATTTCTAATTAGAATATTTTATGAACAATTCAAAATCCTTAAAGTTTTCACACAAAATCAGATGAACTTTTTAATTATCAATATATATAGGTACAATACGATATAAAATGTAACTTTACCTGTTTTTCATATGGCTTTAACTGTATATAATTAGTGTACAGAATATAAATACATGCATATACATACACGTATTTTTTGTTCTGGTATTGTGTGCAAAACCTTTGCGTGTACGAAATAATATGTATGTATAATTAGAGAAGAACCACACTCGTAGCAACATGATATTTGTTACAGACAAAGCACGTACCTATAACAAATGAACATGTAAAATACATTATACCATTGGTTCACCCATGTAAGCAGATACTTTCTCTTTGTGTATGTAAACATTTTTCATGATGTCGGTAGATTCATTTTTGTTTCTAAATTCAAGAGTATGTATACATAAGTGAAATTGGCTACTTATTTGTTTTAAAAGGATTTATTTTCTTTTTTCAGAAAGACAAAAAAAATTATTACGTGAAAACAAGAGAAAATCTTAAATTACAAAAAACCAAAAGGAAAAATAAATATCTAAAGACAACAGAATGCGTTAATGATATTAATTGAAAAGCAACATAGTGTCATATTGTAATAAGCATTAAATAAAAATAAGATATCTTTGAACAACCACTTCATGATATATTATGAGAATAAAAGGAATAAATTACAGTTTTTTTTTTAACTTTTACTTGTGTTACCTTACTTATTGTGTTTGACTTTTATTTAACTTTTTATCATTGTTTGCCATTTTCATCATTAAATAGAAGAGATAATGTTTTATGAACTGACCATTTTTTGTTTGTTACATTATATGCTTACCGGTATAATGAAAAACTTATGAAAAAATGTTCAAACTTGTGTATACACTATGTTGTGTTTTGTTACTTGCCATATGTTTACACATCTCTTAATCTAAATATAAACAAAAGACTTTTGTTTGTTGTTAACTTTCTCAATTTGATTATTTTTTATTCTTTAATTTAATTCAAACTTATTCTTAAACTACTGGTACAAAAATTGAAACTACTTATATGTAGGGTGTCTCAGAATAAATGTCCATCAACTATTTTTCGAAAAAGTTTAAAAAGTTTCTAACAAATAATCGTTAAATTTTGTTTTGAAATTTTTAAAGGTTTTGAAATTTGAAAAATTTAAGTCTAACGCTATTGAAAATCAAAAATAAAAAATCATGTACATACATTTACAAATAATTAAAATAGCAAACAATAAAATAAAGCGATCTTTGAAAGGATGTGAAGGAATTTTGCAAAAATTTAAAAAAAAAAAATTTTTTATTTCAATTACAATTTCTTAATTTCTAAAGTAATAAAATATTTATTAGAAAATAAAAAATAAATAAATTTCCCATGTATAAATATTTAGTGGTATTATGGTAATTTAAATATATACGACCGAGTATACATACCTGCATACATATACTCTACAAAATTTTAATTAATTTTCACAGCAAAATTTAATCTGTTTCCTCATCAAGTTCATTCGATGTTTGTTTTGTACTATCGATCGATATTGCTTTTTCTAGTTTGTTTTATGTCTTATTATACAAACAGGTGGGTATATACCTGTTTATGTACAGCTACGTTTTTGATGCTTACATACTTAATATTAATTTTGATGAAAATTGTATACATAAAACATTTTTAGAGAAAAACAAAAAGAAAAACATTGTAAACTCCAATTTTAAAATTTACATGTAACACATAAAATCAGGAAGCAAATAAGTATGCAAGTTTGAAGTACATTACGTATGTACGTAATTTTATTTGAAAATTTCTAATACACAAATTGATAATTGTTATACATTAACACGCCTGTTTATGTCTTTATCATGCCTATATCAGAGTATATATACACCTGTTCTTTCGTGCAATAATGCGCTTATGAAGGTTATTGTAAAAATTTTTGAAAATTTATACCAGAGGCTTATAAACTAGATTTTCTAATTACTTCTGATGCATGCAACTGATATATGTACATATATACATACATATATTCAAGAAAAGTGAAGAATAATTTTATTTTGTTATTAAACCACATTTTCTAAGAAAATTTAATTTATTTAATAATGAGAAATATTCGAAATTTAATCATGTCTCATGTTATTTGATCTACCATCAAACATATCACAATAGAAATTACGTTAACAAAGTTATTACATTTTATCAAAATACAACGTAAATATAAAACAATAAAAATGTTTATTTAAGTGTTTTACGTAAAATATGATGAAAATTGTTAAAACGAAAATGTGTTAAGAAGAATGTTATATACATATGTATATGTGTGATATCAATTTATTTTTGTCATTTAAAAGGTGTACATACACTTAAGGTTACCCAAAATTCTTTGAAATCAATTTTTCACTCAATTCAATTTCATAATAATTTGGAATTTTCATTATTTGAATTTTCATTAAATGATAATTACGTGATGCGTTGATTATATACATACATACATATCTCTTTTATATTAATTTTCTCGTATTTCTTATGGATACAATCTTATATAATTAAAAATGAAATAAATTTAATGTCTCTTTAACTTTAAGTACTTCACGTATAAATTTATTTTGATAATGAAGAAAATTAATGAATTTAAATTTAAAATTATAACAATAATTTTAATAAAAGAAAAAAAAAATTAATTCTATTTTAATTTAATGGAAGATATTATTATACACAATTAAGGCGGTTACATATACACGAGAATTTGCAAACCTTTTAAAAGGACTTCAAAATGATAATAATCGAATTACATGTAATATACATACATATATAAAAAGGATTACTATAAAAATAATTTTTATCTCTTTTAATTATTCAAAATTCAAGATAAATACATTTTACAAAAAAATAAAAAATAAAAACAAAATTCAAGCCATTATCAATAAAATTAAATAAATCCTTCTAGTTATCATGAATGGAGAATGATTTTAATGAGAATTTAAATTAGAATACCTAAGAATTTCAGAATATTTTTCAAGTAGAAAGTTTATAAAGTTTTTATTTTTTTTATTTTTAGAAAATATAAACAATAGAAATTTATTTTTGTTTTAATTAATAATGAAAGATTAATTTAAACTTCTTAACCTAGTTTTTTTTTTTTTTTTTAAGTTCTAAATTAAATCACATTCTTGTCGTATTTTGATTTTTGTGATTTGAAATAATTGTTTATGTTCAATAGACAAAAATCTTATAAATAGAAAGAATAATGGACTTTTAATTAAATAAAATTATAATATACAAATGATTAATTTTTTGATCTTATTTTTTTTTATACAAATGTTTATGGGTTTGTATAAGCTCGTAAACATATATCTACGTATCTTTAAATCAAATACAATTTGTTATATTTATGATTTAAAATTTACGTTATTAAATTTAAATACTAGCGTCGAAAAAAAAAATTAATTAATTAAATAAACAAAAGGCCGACAATTTCTAGTCAAACATAAAGTAATAAAACTTTCATTTAATTAAAAACCAAAAAAAAAAAAATTACGTCTAAAACATAAATTACATGATTTTCAACTGTGTTCGTATATTTTATGATGTACATAACATTATATAATATTTATTAAAATTTTTCATTTCATTATAATATTCTTATTTAATTTCTTAAAGAATTTTAAATTAATTTCAAAAAATTATACTTATAAAATTTTGTATACGTTATGTATATTTTATTTAATTAAAAGTCTAGAAAGGTTTCATATCCTAATAATAAATTTAACTATAAGGATATTTTAGTTTAAAATTTCATTTTAAAGAAAGGACAAAACAAAAATGATATAATTTTACAAAATACAATAATTTAATCTTTTAATATAAAAATATGTACATATGTATGTATGTATATGATCATATGTATGTAATATTTTCATTAGTAAATTCATTTTAATATTTTTTGTGTGTATGTACGTACAATAAACTAAAACAAATTAACAAAAATTTTCTATATTACATATACACAACATGGTATACATAAACATAATATGTACGTAATTTATCTTCACATTAGATGTTACAACATTAAAAATTATATTTCATTTTGTTTGACTTTGAATTAAGCTGTCATGCAAATATAACAGAATATAATTGTTTTTAATATTTAATAAAGGTTACTTTGAGCACAACAAAAATATGCATGTACATATATGAACATTATTATTTTGTTGACATTGTGTATACATACATAAGTACATATTATATCGATTGGTCGTGTT
The DNA here is from genome assembly GCA_963971155.1 of Anthrax anthrax. Lineage (NCBI taxonomy): Eukaryota > Metazoa > Arthropoda > Insecta > Diptera > Bombyliidae > Anthrax > Anthrax anthrax. The sequence continues at coordinate 30,789,693 of OZ020118.1, read as the reverse complement.
CATATTTTATGCATGTAGCATGAACATCATATTTAAAACATGTATTATGTGTTTAAAATAATGGAAAGCAAAAAAGGTAAAAAAAAAATCCATTACCATTACTGCAGGAAATTTATAATTTATATCTTAAAATGCAGAAGTTTATTACATTTTCTATATTTTATTTTAGGGGTTTTTTAGGCAGCAATTCTGGGTAAAAGTTAAGAGACTCTTAGTCTCTTATTCTATTAATTTGGTATGCTGCGTAATTTAAGAGATGTCACTAATTAGGTCATCCCTGAGATTTTTTTTTATTTCAACTTTACCTTACTTTATTTCTTTTTTTTTTTAGTTAAAAAAAATTTTTTCTTGTTTTTTATTTTAAGAAAATTTTTAGACAATACACACATACTTAATTAAAAATTTTTGGCTTGATTAAAATTTTCCTTAATCTGTTATACTGTTTTCAAAACAAATAGTTTTAATCATTAAAGTTTCATTCTTGGTATACCTTACTAAAAATTAAATTTCTCATTCATATGTATGTATGTACACCTAATGTATTACACATTACGTATTACACATTATATGTACATGAATTTCGTCTTTACTCTTTAATTTTAATTTATTTCACAGTTTTTTTTTTTAATTTTACATTTTAATGGAAGAAATATTAAAATTCATACATACATTACATATGTGAGGTTTTACTTGTTCATGAGTACATATACGTAAACATACATATAAATAAAATACAAAATAGAATGAACAATAGATTTTAAAGAAAAATTCATGTCATCTCGGTCTTAGTTTGCCCTAGTTACTTTTTCTTTTGAGAAAATTAAGATTCTAATTTTTTATGAATGAAATAAATTTTTGTATATGAAAAGTTCATGTCCACCTTTATTATGTATTCATGTATTTTATCATAATTGTATTTACATGTACATGTGTAGTACATATTATATGCATTGTTTCATTATCATTGTGATAAAAATAAATGGAAGACGTACAAAACACAATATGTACAATTTATGAGATGTAACTGTGTGTATATGAAGTAAAATATATATAAGGACATATCAAAAATTTTAAGATTGCATGAACATGAATACAAACTCATACTAAAGAAAAGTGAAAGGATGTATGAAATTTTTATGTTAGATTTGAAAAGAAAACAAAAAATATGCCTTTAATAAAACTTTAATTTTGTACACATGTGTTTTAAAATAAAACAAAAATGAAATAAACAAAAATAAGGACAAAAATGAACTTTTGTAAAACTATTTAAATTCAAAAAAAAATTTAATGATTTCTTACAATTCATGTTAAATCTATTGCTAGGAAAACAGAACAAAACATAAATTTTGAGTTTTTTTAACAATTCAAATTTTAATTAAATTTTTTTTTTTTTTTGTACAATCCCATTATGGAATATCTACCTCAATTTTCGAAATTTTCTTTACAAAATAAATTTTCTAAATAAATCATTTCAATTCACGCAAATATTTATACATACATTTTCTTATTATTCAACGAATAATAATATGTTCACTTCATACTCAAATGCATACAATTATCAATGTAAACGTTATAAAGCTTTTATAATTTATTCGTTTTTTTAAAAACTTCTATCTTCTTTATAAGTTTTTAATTTATGAAATTCATGAATTTTATACCTAACCATTTTCAATTAAAAAACTTTTATTTCAATTAATTTTCGTGGAAAAACTTTTTTATGCAACTGATTGCATGTAAATATTTTTCTTTCCTATATTTTTATTATCATATAATAATTAAATGAAAGAAATTAGCTACACGTGAATACGTATAAAAAACAATAATTCAAATAGGTGTATTTTGAAAAATAGGTTTCTTTTTTAGCTGTTTAAATGAAATTTCTGTTTTTGATCCTTTTATAATAATTTTATTGTTTACAATACTCTTAAGAAAATTTATTATATGTATGATATTTTACAAGTGAAAACTTTTTGAAAAACATTTAAACAATATATGCATTTCAAAAGAGCTTTCTTTTATGTTTTATTACATGAATTTTAATAAAACAAAAAATATCGAAATTATAAATCCAAAAAACAAAAAACAAAAAAGTAAAAACAAAATTTTCTTAAAATCATAAATTTACGCATAAATGCATGTAATTTTATCACAAACGATTTCATATGAAAATGTATGGAAAAATATTTTATTTGTAACGTAATAAATATAAATTATTTATTAAAATATTCTTTGATTATATTTTCATTTTTCTTAAATATTTTATATAACCTTGTTTCCTTTTCTTTTGTTTTTTTTTCTTGTCCATTAGATTCATTGAAATTTTTATGACTTTATAGTTCATTAAATAAAGCAATCCTTTTATTAAGTTGAAATTGATTAATATAATGTTGAAGATAACAATTTGATATTTTCCTTTTTATATCAATTTCTATTCATTTTCATTGCTTTTTCTGAATATTTCTTTGATTTTATTTTATTTTATTTATTTTTTTTTTTAATATTATTGTGTTGACAAATTCATTTTTTAGATACACAATTGTGAAAAAACAAAAATTAAAACATACAAAAAAGCCAAAAGGATATAAAAGGATATAGAAAGCTTTAATCTGAGACAATTTTATGCTTTATAAATTCTTCAAACGAACTGTAAAAACAACACTAAAATAATTTCCTATATTTTCATACATAAATTTTGAATTTTACACAGAATAAAAATATCGCCGTTGATTTTTTATATACACACATACACCATGCATGCACATCATATGTGCTCCATTTAATTTTTATATGAAGCAATTTATTATTTTCTTTTTATTTATTTTTTTACCCTTTACTTTGTTTTTTTCAAAATGAATAATTTCTCACCTTTTATCATTTAAATTAATTGAATTTTTTTTTTTCTCAAAAATAAGAACAATCAAATAATAGAATGTATGAAGTACATAAATATGACATGAGACAATAATTTGATGACATATCTTAAATTTTTTTCATTGAAAAATAAATGAAACACTGCTTAAGATTATATTGAAAGTATTTTCGACTCGCGAATTTTCACTTTGTGAACAGTGAAAATCATTTATAATTCTTTTTTTTTTTTTTTTTTTTTTGAATTTTTGATGAGGAATAAAAATTGATTTAAAGAAATAACGTATTGATTTTCATTACTCATGAGCATAAAGAATTGATTACTAAAACAAATAAATACTAGAAATAAAAAAAAAAAAATTATCTGCTATAAAACGTATATGATAAACCTTATCTGGAGTATAATTACCATCTTGTATTAAACATGATATGTAGATAATTTATAAAACTTATCCTTTTATACTTTTTTGTGATTTTGCACTTATGTGTATTAAAACACTCTTTATTCTTCAATTACATATAGATATAGTAAATACATAGATAGAGAAAGATCAGTAATTACATTTTATTTTATGATTATCGTGAATTCTATTACACAATCCGTGTATGTGTATACCATACATACACGTACATGTGTATTTTAACACAACAGCGATTTAATATGACAACAATGTACACAAATTTTATGTACGAAACATTTAATAGATACACATGTATGTACTATATGTATGTATAATTGTTTTTTTTTTATTATTATGGATATATAAAAAAATTTAGGAGTAAATAGTGAACGTAATTAAAAATAATCCTTGAATGAATCAAAATACATTTACACACTAAATATACACGTGTGCATAATTTATCAATTGCGAAAAAAAAAATACGATAATTTCCTTTTTTAATAACAATAAAGTCTTATACTTGTCTTATTTTCAGATATTCGCAATAAATTGTAATCAATTGAATACAAGATTCAGCAGAATGATAAACAGGATATTTTTGTTATTGAATTAAAATCATTGTTTAACTGATTTACTGTATGATGACAACATGACAAACACTACATGAAATACATATGTGTCTTGATATATCCTATCTCTACGTATATACATACATACATTATACATGTGTTGTTCAAATGTGCGATAGAAAAGCTCATAAAAAGCCATTTGATTGCACTCATTATCATTATCATCAATGTTTTTGTTTTTTTTTTATTTAAACAATATTTTTTTATGGAAATTATGAATTCTATTCAAAATGTATTTAATAAATTTTTAGTTTAATTTTAAAATTCATGTGTATATATGTACATTTGAACGTACATTTCATTCAATTTTTGAAGCGATGCATGATAAAATTATAAGAATAAATATGAACAAAATTCAAAATAATTTCAATTATTATTATTACCAAAATTATATTTTCTATACGTTTACAAGAGTAAATGTTAGAAAAAAAAAAAAGGATAAAAATCCAAAAATTTATTTCTCTATAAAGGCAGTACACTACATATAATTTTGTTGAAATTAATAGTTCACTGCTAGTATACGTAGTAAAGTAGAACATGGTGAAACATACGTTTGTGTATGTTAAAGTAAAATATTTAATGTTTTTAAATTTTTTTGAAATAATTCGAAAATATGTAGTTCTCGTACATTAAATTCATAAATAAAATGCATGCATGCACTCTACATTTAGTACATTGTGTACGTAGCATACATATATGAATATATGAATATATCACTATTCTCGTTAAAATTCAATTTACAAATACATGTAACGTACAAAATATATTTCGTTCTATATATAAATATTTTTATCACCTAAATGTAATTTAAAATCGCGATATTAATGATTCAAACTAAATTAACTACACTTGAATTTCCTGCAAAATAATTGTACTGGGGATAATGTAAATGAATATGAAATTTAGAGTGCTCTAAAATAGTTGTATTATAGTATTGTAATATTGCACATATTTTTTTTTTTTTTGCTTTATATTTGGGAAGAAAGGATTCAATATATAAAAAGCAAGCTACGATCAACTACGATAATGAAAAAAAAAAATCTCAAGTAATTCACCTCTTTAATGGTGTTAAACATGTCAAAACTAAATAATTATTTTCAGTGAATGCATTAAAAGCATCATGTACTTGTTACAGTGCATAAACATACTGAACGTTAAATGTATTAACGTAGAATTAAATGTAAAAGTTTATAAATGCAATAAATATCTTAGTTTACTTTAATTAACTTAATATGTAGTCTTACATGTAAATGTGTATGTATTATCACTATTTTATTAATCGTGGTAATGAATTACATGCGTATTCATATTATTTCGCATAATAATGTTAATTTGTAATTGCATATGAATTTTCTCGATTTTTCAACCTATGTACATATATTAAAAAGCGTAAAAAATTCAAAATTTTTCTTTTAATGGAATTGAACTTAATATTTTCATTTCATTTTAAAAATTGATTCTGTACAGTACAGCGTTTTCTTATTAAAACGTACAGGAAAATTAACATTTCGTAATTTGAAAAACTTTCTTCGTTTTTTTCATGTTTAAAAAAAAATTCATGGAATCTCAAAATTTAATTCAAATTTTTTTTTTCGACTTTTTTAAATTTTAATTCAAATGTATTTTTATTAAAAAGTTGAAATCTTTGTTTTTCTCTCAAAATCAAAAGGTAATAAAATATTTTTCAGCCAATGTCAGATTCTCAGATATTTTCAGAAATTTACGAAAATCAGCATTTTTACTTCGATTTTTTTTTTTTTGTTTTCCTCTACAAACTAAGAACCTTTATAAATTGACAACAATTTGCAAAATAAATGAACTCATTTAAAATGATTGTAAAATTATATTTTAATGATGTGACACGGAAAACACTAAAATTTCGTATTTTATTTTTTATTATTGAATATAAAATTTTTGAAATTTTAGAAAATAAAAAGGAATATTTTACATTTCACATTCGTGAATTTTACATTACCCTTATATAAAGTAACATTACAATAAAATTTTACAATGTTATAACAAATTTATGAAGCATGACTAAAAATAAAAAGAAGAAAGAAAAAAAAGCGAAAACTAAACAAACGAAAAGAACATGAATCAGATCATTAATTTTTTACTTTTTTATGAAGTATTCAAAGCGTAAAGAAATATTCAAGTATATTTTTGGAATTTATTATACATCATCTATGTATCTGTATGTGCGTAAAAACTAAAGTCAAACAGAATATTTTCAAAGCCTAATTTTTCCCTAATTTAAAATAAAAAAAAAAAAAAAAACATTTTTGTATTTGATTTTCATGCTTAAAGCTCTATTCATGTTTGCGTTCATTAACCCGTAAAAAAATTTTTTTACATTTATACTCATGACCAATCGAACTGGATTTATTTTTTTTTCTCTTTTTTCCAGCATTATTTTTAGAGTTAGAAATAAAAATGGACACAAAACAGATATTTTTCTGCTACAGTATTCATTTGGTATTTATTTAGTTCCAGCAAGTTCCAGGCATTTCTCATTATTAATCACTTTATAACAATATCACTGTATAATTAACCTTTTGGTGAAAATGTTTTTAGTATTCTTTGAATAAACCTAATTTTTTTCAAATTATTTTGCTTTTAATCTCAAACTAAATTTGATAAAAGGAAAAAAATGAAGTAACCAAGTGGAAATCCTTTTGTATACAATGTGTGTGTGTTTTCTTTTTTTTTCAATTTATTAAACATCTGTTAAAGGAAATTTTAATGACCAATTCAGTTCATATAAAGCAAATTTATATGAAGGATTCAATACGTGATTAAAATATTTATTTACATATCTGTATGCAGATATAAAAAGGTTATTATGTTGTGAAGTTGCCATGTAATATACAGTCAAAAAGGAGCAATGTGTACTAACAACAACAAAAAAGTTTTTTTTTGAATATAGTAATAACGAAATTTTTCATCCAAAAACCTTTTTCTTAATACATAAAACTCTGAATATCGTGTACTCTTTATAATCAAAGGATAAGACAAGAAAAAAAATTTTTTTTTCAATAAAAGGCGTTAATTTGTTAAATTATATACATTTACAAAAAAAAAAAAAAAATCTTAATTAAAAATTTTGAATTTTATACAGTATTTGAATTGAAATTAAAACACATTGTAATTTCATTTAACTAAATAAACATACATTTAATTTAAATTCATTTAAATATATCATGTATTTTAATTCTGAATATTTTTTTCGATGCCACTTTTATTATTATTTTCTTTGCGGTTAACCATGTAATTACGTATATGCATACATACTTACATTTACATGTATTACATTACTGTTATACAAATTCAAAGGCATGTATATATCACATGTAAAATACATATTTCTATAAGTATTAAAGTTTTTCACTTAACTAAAATTTCCATTTTACCACTTTTGTTATTGTAAAACACATTAAAATTTTAATTATTTCAAGAAAACCAAAAAAGTATTTTCATTTTACCTTTTTTCATACATTTTAAGATAAAAGCCAACAAATTTCTGTTAATCTTCTTTTACTTTAAATAATTGAAATAAATTTACATAAGCATATGTGTGTGCTGTATACAATTTTTATGTATATATGTACATACATAGCTGTCAAGGAGTATAGAAAATAATGTTTGTATAAATTTAAATCATTTGGTTAAATTTTTTTTTTTTTTTTTCATTTTAAATTTTAAGTGCTTTACTTTTAATGAAAATTTAATGGTAATAATATTTGGATAACCAACATTTATGAGTTCTATATATAATATGTAGATTAGTTTGAATAGATAATATTGCTACACCTAACTGAGAATTTTTTTATATAGTTACACATACATATCAATGAATTCCTGAATATGTAAGTAAGTGAATGGGTTACTACAAAAAGAAAATAAAAAATTCATTTCAATACAATTTAAAAATTTAAATAAATAAATGAAAATCTTTAAATTTATTCAAAAAACAAAATGTTTTATCGTTTGAATTCAAAATTTATTTAAATTTAAAATTTCTTTTGAATTAACAAGAAAAACGAAATAAATTACAAGAATATATTTTATATTTTTATAATTTTATTAGACTTATAAGTATAATTAATCTATAATAAATTTAATTAAGTGTTTAGTATTTCATTAAAAATTTTATAATAATCATTATTCAAAAATATTATTAAAATCAATAATTTTACGTAAATTAGTAATTTTTCATTTAAACGGTCATTAAAATATATGTACGTAAATGAATGAATTTTATATACATACAAAAATACATAAAAATAAAAGTAATAAATTATTCTAAACCTTTTTTACTTTTTATTGATCCTAATTTAATACTTAAGTACATTTGTATAAGTATGTATATATGTATATATGTATGGTATATAATTTACATAGATAAACGATAAAATACTACCAATAACATTGTAATCTTTTAGTACACAAATAAAAACTTTGTCCTTATATACACAAGCATATCCAATATATGTACGTTCTTTCATTTATACTTATATATATATAGTCTAAGCACATATGCATATATGTACACTTATACATATACATACGTATAATTTTTTTTCTGATAATTTTTATAAAAACATATGTACGCAAAAAATGTAGGTCAACTATTATACCATAATAACAAATATTATTATTTTTTTTCCCTTCTACTATAATGTTTACATGCACTATTAAAAGTGGATAATTTCTTGTAATTTTTATATGTACTTATACATATATGGATATCTTAATATGTTATCATTATTATTATGTATCCAATTTAATTACGAGATAAGATATGATAATTACAAATTAAACTGAACTTAATTTCTTTAACTACAATTAAAGATATTAGAAAATATGTACACACATATGTATGTATGAAAACACATAAAAAAATGAACATAGACCACAAATTGACCTGTGCCCAAAGCTATTCACATAAAATTCAAGTAATTACATGTGTTTTCCATATCCTTACAAAATATCACATTAAATATGTTAGACGTGCTTACATTTACATATATGACCATACTAAATGGACTTCATTATTTTCATTTAATAAGTCATAAATGTACCAAAAGATTAACTTAAATTTCGATCAAATGATTATAATTGAAACAAATTTCTTATGAGAATTTTAAATGTGTGTAAATTTCTTAGGTTGAATGTATATGAAAAAAAAAAAAAGAAATTTAAATTTGAATTTAAGGACGATATCCTAAAGACTATTTTAAATTAAATATTTGTAAATCTACAATTATGTACGTTTCTCTTTAACTTTGGACATTTTTAATTAAAAATTCAAGCAAATGGGACCAAATTATAAATTAAAATTTCTTCAACTCTTACAAGAAGTTTTTTTTTTTAACTTATAACAAAGTTTTACTTTAACCAATGATAATTTTTTTTATGCTAATAATTGAAAATCTAATTAAAAATCATTTTCTTACATATATTTATAAAAATATTGTATTTTAATTGAAATAATTTATATTTAATTTAAATATGAAATATTTGAATTTTAACTGTAACAATTATTAAAATACATACGCATTTAAAAATCTGTTATGTATTCGTAACAAGACTACATATCTTTTTTAAACTTTAAAAAATTTCAAATAATTTAGTACCAGTACATGACATGATTATCAATTTTACATTTCAAATATTTTTCCAACAGTTTTTTTAAAAAAATTTTTACACACATCACATTTAAATTTTAAATTGATGAAACCAGTAAACAAATGCAAGTATTTTACTGTTTAGAGAAGTATGAAAAATTTTTCAATAGCACATAAAAAAATTGAAATCAAACAAAATGAATTATTAGAACATTTTATTTTACTTTTTTTTTATTGTACAATGTTTTTAATTTGAATTTCTTTGTTCCTTGTTTTTCATGTATGTACTCAAATTATAAACATGCACAATTTTTCTTTTAGTTCAATTCAATATTCTGTATTTTTTCTTTGTTTTCATTGTTTTATTTTGTTTTATTCTGTCACATTTTTACACAATAATAACGTTTTTCATTTATATAAACAAATTTACAATTTCTTATAAATTACTTGAAAAAAAGTGAAAAACAAACAAATAAAACAAATAAATCATTGAATTTTCAATCGATATACATACATACATGTAACGTATTTATACAATGCGCACATATGTATGTACGTATGTTTAAAAACAATTTGTATTTAATGTTTATAGATAGTCATAGAAAAAATTGAAAGGAAATTGAATAGTATACATGTATGTACAAGAAAATAGAAAAAAGGAAAAACTTAAAAACGTATTTTCAAACACAATGCACAAAACATGTTTCCTTCGTTTTTTTTTTTTTTTCTTAAATTCATGTACATGTATGGGTAGAGAAAAACAAGCTTTTCTTTCCAAACTAAAAGCATCATTTTCTTTTCATCGTGATTTTTTTTCTAGTACACCTAAATATTTTTTTTTATTTTCTTGTATTTTACAATTCACATGCAAATATAAAAGTATGTATTGAAAAAAAAAATTTTCATTTTTCATTTATGTACATATATAAAGACAAATTATGTCACACTCCTTTTTCCGATTTTTCTTTAAAAACGGGGCATTATAAAGAAGGCGGTGGCACCATTTGCATTTTATTACATAATTATTCTAAATGAAATGTATTTTGTATACTTACTATATAAATATTTATGTAACTTTCAAAATGAATTCTGTATAGTTGATTTTATTTTTCATCTTTTAACTGAAATTGTTTTTTTTTTTACTTACTTTCGTTTACTTTATCTGTTTTTTATGATTTTAAATTTTCATTCATTTTTCTTTTATCTAGTTTTTTTTTTTTTTATTTAACAAAATTAAATTAAGTAACATGTTAAATACGTACGTGTTACTATTATTATCATTTAGAATACAAATATCTTAAAATTTATTATTAAAAATTATATGTTCATGTATGTACATATACATATGTATTTTTAAAAATAATTTTCTCATTCACTTGGTATGTGTAAACTTAGATCCCAAAAGGCATTCATCAACTCACTCTCTTTTAGATACTTTTTGAAGATTACTAAAATGCATTTATTTATAGAAATTAACTGTATATATAAATGCATAAAATATTCATTTACTTTCAAGGAAATCTCCTTATAATGCACATATCATATATCATTTTATGAAATATGACTCTATTTTTTCAACTAAAATTATGACATTATGTATGAATGCACATGAATATCAGTTTCCCAAAGATTTTCCTTATTTAGCTCTTTTCTTTTACAGTAATCAATCTCTTCAATATTTGTGGTATATAATATCATATATCATTATACCAATTCTTTGTACTTTGAAACACTTCATTGATATTTTATAACTACTTATACAATATACATACAAACAAAAAAAATGAAAAAAATTCAAAAATATACATACTTATATTCCCACTTCCATATACACGTACATACACACACACATATTTATGTGTTTTGTAAAATATGTTTTATTATATTTCATCATGTCATCATTTATTTTCTTCACCATAAAGATACAGTGTATCTTAAGATAAGTACAATTTTCATGAATAATCTGTTATTTCCTTTTTATTAAAATTCAAAAGCATATATTTTATATACCTTTATCATAATAATGTTTTAAATAGAATAAACAACGACATTTAGATAAATATGTATATACAGTAAGGAATCGATAAGTTCAAAAAATCTTAGTACATTCAGGAAAATAACAAAAGATCTTAAGATTCAAACTTTAAGGAGTTTATATTTTGTCATTCATAGAATATCTCTTATAAAGCATCGTATATACACGTATCATAGTTAATACTATTACATGTATTGATAGATTTTGAAAGGTGAAATTTATGTTTAAAAAAATAAATAAATAAATAAATAAGTAAATGTTGGAATATAGAAGTAAAACATATATTTCACCTGTCATTTTATTAAATTGTGCAAACATTATACACATTAAAGATTATAAGTATGTACATAGCTGTTACAAAACAGACTTTAGAATATGATGGTTTACCTCATTCAATGTTCAATGATTTTTTAATATGTTTGAGAAAAAAAAATTATGATTTATGTGCACACCATTAAATACATCCTTACATTAGGTATGCATAATGTACATATTTTATGTATGAACAGTGAATGAAGATTTTTTCTCAGGAAATTTTTCTATATTTATTTTATGAAATTTTGTATATATCAAAAACATTATACTTTTCAAGTCATATTTTACTTATATTATCTAATAATTAAATTATTTTATTTAACTGATAAGTTCTATTTCATTTTATAGAATTTTTATTTAGAATTATTTTCTCTGAGATAAAAAAGAAAAAACAGAAAGATAATTTTGAAATAAAGTTTTGCTTTCAAAATTGAAATGAACTGCCTTATCTAGTTCTTAAGAATAGCATAAGATTTGTTACAATTCATAACAATCCATTTATTAAAACCATTTATGTAGTAGAAAATATACATTTATTATTTGTTTCCCATTTACTTCTGTATGTGTTTTTTTTTTTTTTTTTGTGAAAAATAAACTATTGATAAATTTACGAAAAATAAAAAATAAAAGAATTTTAGAAATGTGAACTTTAAATTAAATTCATTCTCACATATGTACACAAATCGCCACGTGTACTTGTATATACATATACATATATTAAAGATTATACAACATTTCTCTTTCATAGAAAAAATTTTTTATTCTATTAAGAAAATTTTCAATGCTTTCAACATACGTACAGCAGCACAAATCTTTCAAAGGAATTAAAAAGCAAATATTATCCTTTAAAATCAAGTTATAAATGCAAAAAAAATTTTTTTCATAAATATGTACACGTGAATATATATTTGAAAAATTGAATAAATATATTTGAAAATTTAAAGTGTATAAATACAAAACAGAAAAAAAATGTTCACGAGCAAAAATACCGAATAAGCGATATATGTATCTATTTTTTTCTCCGTTTATCTTTATTTCCTTAGTGTAACATAAATCATTTACCATTTAACTTATTTTCCTTCTTTTTTTTTTACTCATACTTTCGTTATTCATATACTCAAGGAGATGTCTTTTAGTTATTTAATTTCGTGATTTCTTTCTGTATACAAATGTATCATAGATAGAGTAGACACAGAAACAAAAAAAAAATCTATTTATAAATTTATAAAACAGAAGAAAAAAACAATTTTAGAAACATCAAATTTCGAGAAATCAGTAGAGATTTTGAATAATGTCTTATTGATTCAGTCAAATCCTCTTTCTATACAGTCAAAATGTTTTATTTATTTATGTATTTCCTTCGCATTCATTCTGTATATAGAAAAAAAATTTCTTTTTTTCAAGTTTTCACACTTATTACAATTTATTTTGTCAATTTTATTATTTACATACATATGTACATATATCCTGATCCACAGAAAACAAGGATACAGCATTTATAAATCAATTTTACTACAACAAAAAATATGGTACAAGAAAGCCATTAAAATATTTTTAAACTGACCTTTATTCAAAATTTATTCATAAACTCAATCAAATTTTTTTCTTTAAAATTAAATTTAAAAAAAAAGCGAAAATTTAATTCATTCTTGTATATTTTTTTTTTTTTTGTTATCGAACAAAATTCATCATTGTTGTTTTGTTCGATTAAATTAAGGAAAAAAGTAAAATTTACCGAAAATACAAATTTTTTGGATGAGAGAAAATAGTTCTACACTAAAAATTATTATAAAAAAAATAAAATTGTAAAAAAAAAAATTTATAAAATCAATTTTCCATTAAACAAAAAGGTGAAAATTTTATCAAATCATTTAGTTATTTCATTTCATTTTTAAATGGAGGAAAAAAAATAAGAAAAATTTCTTTTTACTTTATTTCAGTTTTTGTGAAACCCAAAATAAACCTCTTTAATTTGATAACATTAAATATCTTGAAGCAAAAATCGATTGAATTTATATTTTCTTCTTTATCTCACTTTTGTCTAAGGTTTTGTTTTACTCATTGATTTTTGTCTACGTTTTATCATTAGTTATACAACAACAAAAAAATTTTCTTTTTTTTTTCATTACTGAATTTATAATATTTTAAATAATCCTTTTTTTCTATATTTTCATATATCCTATTTTAACAAACATTATATATCTTCGAATAAAACAAATCAATTAATTTGAAATAATAACCAAAATATTAATGACCTTAAGAGTAATAATATTTTCCATTTTCTTTATTTTTGTGTAATAAATTAAATATTTCATTTAATTTTATTCATTTTAGTGAACATATTTCCTTTTTCAAGATAAAAAATTTATGACAAAATTTAGTACACAATAAAAAAAAACATTCATTGTTGTATATAATAATTTTATTTTAATTAATTTTTTTTTTATTTCGAATATGCTTGTATCGTAAGAAAAGCGATAAAATGAATAATCGTTTCGTTAACTCACAAGACTCGTTAATATTTACATACAATACTTAACATAAATACGTAAACTCATAATAAGGATTATAATTTGTACCATAGCATATCCTTTCATATTTTTATAAATAAATAACAAAAGTGAATAAAAGGAAAAAGGAAATGACAATGTTATTGAATTTAATTACATACATAATTTCTTTTAAAAATAGCGATGCAACGAATAAAAACATATTTAAATTTATTATAAGTGTATAGATAAATATATACATTTTTTTTTTCTAAGAATATAAAAAGCTTAAAATTTTCTTTCATAAATTATTCATGAATTTCCCGTCTTTTATTATTATTAAAAATTCTTTGTGGGTATATACATACTATACAATATAAGAAATATTTTTGGTATATACACCTACATCTTTTAACAGCAAAAGAAGTCAAGTAACTGAAACACAAAAAATTGTATATCTAAACACACAAAAAAAAAATTAATAATAAATTTGTAATGATAACGAAAAATATTATATAATGAAATATTTTAAGTATTTTTTCTTCCTTATCCTCAATATGTAATGTAATTTAAAAATTTTTTAAATATTTTCTATTGTAGTATATGTAAAACATATTTGCATAATATCCCTAATATATGTATAGGAATTATGTATTTATTAATAAATAAATTGCTTTAAGTTATTATTTTTTCATTTTTTGTGTGAATATTATAAATTTCGAAGAAACGATATAATAATTAATACATGGTTACCATTATTACTGCATATATGTACATATGTACATATGTATACCAATATTACCAAGAAAAAGATATAAATCATTATTTTTCTTTTAAGAATAAAACTATTAAACAATAAGAAAAGGAAATAAATTTTATTAACAGAATTAAGTAAATATCCTTAAGGAAAATGCTATTTAAATATATATTTTACAAATATTAAATTTTTAAACAATATTAGCTTTACCAAAGAAAAATGACAAAAATATTGGTTTTTATATAAAAACAATTAAATTGTATGTACTTACAAACCGCACAATAACCATAAAACTAATTTATTAAAATAATTTTTCAATCCTTTAATATTCAATTTTATTGTATTTTTTAGATAAAATTGAATATTTCTTCACATGTATATTACTTTAATACTGTATACGCATGTACATACATAGCTTTTATGGATTTGTAAATTTACCACAAAACAAGAGTATTTATTTTCTTGGTTTATCATCATTCGTTTTCTTCTTATAATTTATATCTTCATCTAAGTATATAAAGTGTACATATTTGCTTTTTTGTTGGGATTTCATTTTATCCAATACTCTATTGTGCATACCATATGTGTATGATTTTTAATTCTCTATATAATGAAAAGTAGTAAATCATATTGTATTATACAACATACATATCGAGTTGTCTTGAATTTCTTGAAATTTCTTTAAACATTAAAATTATATACATATTTACCAATTATAGGTAAAGTGATATTTTATTCCCTTTCAAAATATTTTCAATCCTTTCTATTGGTATGTATATTGTTTAAATGCAAAATATGAATATATTCTTATAATATACACCTAAGTATTTGTGTATTTTTTGGTTTTATGTTACCATAAAATTTCTTATTGTTTTGTCTTCTTGTCTTCTTCATGTTCTTTATTATGATTCTCATGGAAATTTTAATACATGTATTTATACACATATTGTTTTCTTTGACATGTTTCTTGAAAATTTTCATAATTTAAATTAAGGAGTAGTTATGGTTAAAATAAATACAAATAATAATAAAACAATAGATATTATACAGAATACTCATATGTATCATTATGTGATATATGTATGTACACAAGCAATTATTGATGAGTAGTATGTACATTCATGTTTAAATTCAAAAGGATAATCTTAGATGAAATAAATAACATTATTTGTAAAAAGGATTAAAAAAATTTTTTAAAGATATTTCTTACTTTAATTTCCAGATTTTTCAATGGTAGTCATGCCGCAGCCTTGGATGAATTTCATCTCATTAAAAAAAAATTATTTATAGATTTTTAATTACCTTATGGATTAAATAGGGATATCACTAATTTTCCGCTATAAGGACTATTCTGTTAGTTTCCAGTGTAGTAAAACGTTTCGTGTATTTTTGCTATGGAAAATAATATAAAACCAAAACAAATAAACATTTGCAATTTACTTGAAAAAATAAAAATAAATTTTTAAGAGGTCATAAAATTCATAAATATAAAAATTAATATTGTAAATTATACAGTGTTTATACGCGCAATAATCATAAACCTTTACCATTTATTTCATCAACATGTAATTGAATAATAAACGTCAGTTGCATTAACAATTATTGTGCCTTTTTTTACTTTTTTTGCTCATTTGTCATTAATTATGAAAAACAGGATATAATGATTGTTTCATATTCAAATTAAAATTTTATTGTTGCAAGATGGACAAATTGAAAATTCGTTTCGTGTTTTATTTGAAAAACAAAGGATATAAAATACATAAAATTTTCAAACATAAATACATACATATGTACATATGTACATGTTTAACAACAAATTTTAATTAAAAATAAAATGAAATGTTATGAATAAACGAATATTCATTAATTGAAAATGAATTCAACTATTTAGAAAATTTCATGCGTTTTACATAAATTACTAGATTTTTTTTTTTTTTAAACAATATGTGAAATAACAAAAATTAAAGCGCACGATAGTAAAATATTTTATTTGTAGGTCACTCAAAAAAATTTTTTAAAACAGGATGAGCAGAATCTTTTTTGTCAAAATTTTGTTTTTTTACAATTTTTATAAGGAAAAAATTCTTTTTTTTTTCGCTCACCATACAGTCAAATATTTTTACTGATTTTTCAAATATGAACATATGTGTGTACATCATTTTACATTATCACTGTTAACTGGAAAAACAGTAGAAAAAATTGAGGAGTATCATATACATACATACTTATATACTTCGAATTTTTTTATTTTTTTCGCCGTATCAAAAAGTCTCCTTTCGATTTTTTCGTACAAAATTTCCAACAACAGTTTTTAAAGGCTACACATACAAGATTGATAATTTAAAATTCTTGCTTAAAAGCGTTAGAAAATTTTTATGAATTTTATTTTTTATTTATTTTTTTTTTTGTTATTTTTTCTATCATTTACAAATTACAACTTAATTGATTTTCTGTTCACTTTATTTAATTATTTCTTAATGACAGTGTCTTTTTGTGTACTTTTTAAATTATTTTTCTTTTCTTTTTTTCTATTTTCCCCCGTCACTCTATTACAAAGTGTTTTCACGATCCATTAAGACTTATTTAGCAAAAAAATATCTAAAATCTACTAAAAAAGCTTTTTTTATTATATGTTAAGTCTGTTATTTTTGTTTTCTTATTTTTTGTATTTCTAGCTGTTTTTTTATTTATAATTTTTTTTTAGTATTGGTTAACTCAAATTTCTAAATATGTCATAGTTGCAAGATTTTCTAATTCTTAAAGTTTGTAATAAAAATGTTGGAGCTACCAGTTGCAAATATCGAAAAAACAAAATTTTCAAAGATAAACAAAATGGTAAATACACATACATAATTTATTTTGATGTTTTTAGACAAACCATCAGTGTACACAGTATACACACGTGACATCAAAAACAAAATAATTTAACAAATAAAAAAAATAAAAAAAAAAAAAGTAAATAAATAAATGAAATTAAATAAGGAAAATAACACGTGAAGGTTTTTACACATATGTATGTATAAAAAAAGAAATCCATAAAAAAAAAGATGTAGATAATATGCGAAAATGAAAAGAGATTTTCCTTTTTTTTTAGGGATTGATAGAAAACTGTATACTGGAAAAATTTACAAACAAGAATGATAGCTATCAATAAAATTAGATTTAATAGTGTGTGATTTATATTGACTATTTACACACAGGATATCAGAATTGAATTAATAACAAAATATAGTAAAAAACCCCAATAACAAAAACAGGATAACGAAAAAAGGAATTACATATTGAAAGGACAAAATACGGAATGTATCTAAATCAAATCGATATCTAATATTACGAAGTTTTTGAACGTATTTCTTTTCGATTTCCTTTTTACATTTGGTCGTCAATATTTCCTTTTTTTTTATGTTCGACAAATGTGTAAACATAAGAAACACGTCAGTACAGTAAACATGAATACATTGTATCTTTCTTTTTTTTTCTTCTATTCCTCTATTCAATACATTTCGATTTATGATGTCCTTTAATCAGTTGATAAGAAGACTTTGAAATAATGCTTACAGTCACTGTGATAACAGGAAGGAAAACACATAAATCCGTTTTAATAAATTATAAAGTATCCTCTTATTTTTAATATATATTTTTCTTTTTTGTTTTTTGATGTGATTTAAGACGATCAAATTTTAATCAATTAATATTTTATTCTGAGTAAAGTAAGATATTAAACAGATAATTGGTTAATGAAAAATTATATGAGATAAAATGAACTAAGTACTTAAAATATTTTGGAGATGTCTTATCCATTGTTTTGTTTTCATATATGATTAATTTTGAATATTAAAACAAAATTAAGCAAAATTAAGGTTACAATTCAATAAATTGAAGTATTAATATTTTTAACATTCAAAGTAGTCTTAAAAATTCAAGTTAAAATAATTTACCTTTAATATTCTTTTATTTCAGTATTCATTTTTTTCCCTAATCCCAAAATAAAGTCTTCAAGATTAGAACCGTAACGTAAATAAAATATTTACACGTAACATAAAATATTTGTCGTATTTATATCACGAATATATGAAAATTTCAAGTCACAATTAAATACAAAAGAAAAAAAATTTTTTTTTAATTTTCATATATATATATCACATGTATTTGCAATCATTATGTATGTTTAACGAACATGCTTACGTGTACTCACTTATCTAGGAAATGAAAAATCACAAGCATGAAAAGTGTTTAATATTTCACAATACTTTATTTTGTACATTCATTCTGCTTTTTTGTCGTCATTTGGTTTTTCTATTTATTTTATATGGGTATGTACATATACGTATATATACGTACATTATGTACGTGAAAGTACTTATGTATGTGAATAATTTTTTTTAAATTTTTGTGTAATACACATTCAAAAAAAAAAAGCGAAAAACGAAAAACAATGATGATATGATAAAAATAATGATGATTATGTTATTATATGATAAAACAAAAGCAAATTTTACTATATGTGGATTTGTATCTTTCACATTGTTATATTGTAAAGGAAATTTTACAAAATAATTTTAGATATTTTAATACATGAATCTAAGCTTACATCAGTACATATATCTTAAGCGATAACTACATATGTATGTTTTTGTTTTCGCAGTATAAGAAATATTTTTCATAGAAAATAAGCTAGATTGTGCACAATACTATATATTGTATCGTCATGGCAGTCCGTAAATATGATACTTTTCTACTTATATACATACGTATGTACATAACATATATGATTATTAGCTATTTTCAATTTTTCCAGAAATTTTTGTACGCTCTAATTATTACATATCATCAAATTTGAAAATTGTACGTTACCTATGTAATTTTCTTGAAATATCCATACACGATCTTTATGTACATATATGTATTATTTTCATTATTTTATTTTTAATACATACATACATACATATTTTATCAACTGAAAAATTAATTAACTATTGAAAATTAAATTTTTCTGAAAATAAAAATAAATAAATTTTCCTTGTTAAGAAAATTACAAAATAAAATGAAAAAATAAGCGAAAAAATTCTTTTAAATTTTTTATAATTATAAAATCAGTTGATAGAAGAGATAAACAGATACAATTAATGATTCAAATTCAAAAAAAAAAACAAAACAAAAAGGAAAATCTATTGTCCTTGTATATGAAAATAAAATTTTATATACGATATACAGATATATAAAACAACGTATTACGTGAGAACAAGAAATCACAAAATAATATAAGTAAACAAAAATAAAAACCAAACAATGTCATAAACATGAACAAGAAAAAAATTAAAATAAAAATGAAACAGAAAAAAAAAACAACATGATACCCATGAGAAACAGCTAATAAAGATAGGCAAAATGTTGTGTAAACGATTCAATGGACGAGCTAAAGCATCGCATTTTCGTGTATTCTTCACCTTGTCGATCTACATTTACATCAGCTGAAACAAGCTAAAATATGAAAAAAAAGACGAAAATGAAAAACAAAAAAGATAAAATGATAAAAATTTTAATTTTTATTCAGATACACATACTGTACAAAGAAAAGAAAAAAAATTCAACAAGGACTAAAATGAAAACATAAATGTTTTCTGTTGTCCTCAATTTAATGACGCGGTTCATTGAGTTTCACATTTTAATTTTCTTTTTGTTGCTTCCTGTTTTTTTTTTATTTTCATTACTGGCTTTCCTTTTTTCATTGTATTTTTAAAGTGTCCTATTTAACTACCTTTAATTTTTTATTTTTGGAAAAGTCCTTTGTTAACACTGTTTTTGAAAATAATTTCCATTTCAGAGTATCTTTTATTTGACACCCTATTATGTATCATTTTCTCTTATTTTGGCAGTTTTTCTGTACGTAACTGATAGCCGAAATTATTTTTTTATTTTGTACTAATTTAAAATTGAATAAATAAAGTAATAAGCAAAAAATAATTATTTTTCAAATTTAATGTATCTATACATTTTTTTGATAAATTAAAAACTTCAATTTCCCCTTTGTGCTTTAAATAATTTTTATCTTTTTAAAGTGCTCTTTAAAATATAAATAAATTTTTATACAACACAGTAAAAATATAACACGTTTGAGGTACATTGTATGAAATCACAGAATACTCACCTATGTATTCATTGCTTTGATTAACTCTATTAGATTAATCAGATTTTATAATTACATAAAATGATTCGCTTTTGTAAAATACAATTTTCACGTCAAATGCAAAGTGCACACACATAATCTATCCTTCAAAGGTTGTTCTTTTAAATCATCTTCAAACTTTTCACTTAATAATTATGTCATACAGTTGCACATATGTACGTATACATGTACGTGTAGGTACTCGTACGTTACATACACACAAATTCATGAACATGTTAATTAAAAACATTATTACAAAGAATTATGTGTATATAGAAATTTAAAATGTGCATTTCTGTATACAATAAAGTAATACGAGGTTATCTGACACATTGTACACATTTTGATTTCAATTGACTTTATAAAAAGTATGAACTGCATATTAACCTTGAATTAATGAGTGAATGTAATGTATACAAGCAGTTACTATGAACTTCAAAGGCATCTTATTTCGTATATATGATGTATCCAGTTTTAAAAATGTTAATCTTTAGAGAAACATCGTAAGACCTAAAGAAGAGTTTTAAAGAAAATCAAGATAATAATGATAATGACAAAAAATTATTGAAATTTAACTCTTCAAAAAAAAAAAAAAATAATAAAAATATAGTTTTTTAAGTCCAAAATACTTTATTCCAATTAACCAAAAATATATTTTGTACTACAGTTCAATTTCGAAATTCAAAAACAAAAAAAATAATAGATACCCATTTTCGATATTTTTAATCAAAATCTAATTTTTTAAAATTTCCTTCAGCACCAAATAAATCTGATGCATTTTTTGGTTTACCAGGACGTAGTTTTTCATTAACACGACGTGTTTTTTCTTCATCTATGAAATATTGTTGATTTTCTAATGCATCCTTGTAAACTTCATCTATGGTGAAATCCAAATATAAATGTTGTATTCAATATAAGTTAATTTAAAAAGAAAAAATCATCAAGGAAAATTTATTCAAAAAATTTAAACATAAAATCTAAAAGTCTAATTATTACTTTTAATTGATTCAACTGTTCCATTTGTTCCACCGTATTCAATTGGTAAAATATCTTTTGGCACAAATTTATGAAAATCTTCAAGACTTGAATGTAAATGTAACATACTCATTAATTCTTGTTTCATGAATGGTTTCATTAATGCTAAAATTTTATCCATAAATGGAACAATATTAATAAAATGTAATCCCTTTAAACGTATTGGTGCTGCTTCCTACATACATTATTGCAATAATATGGAAAAAATCCAAAAATACAAAAACAAAAAAAACAATTTAGTTTTTATGTTATGAAAAAGTTTTACCTTATTTTATAGACAGACCTGTAAATAAGTCAAAAACTTTTTTATACTCATTGGATTTAAACGTGCAACATGACCAAGTGTACATCCATTCATGTCCATAACAAGTACATGACCAGGTTGTATACCATCTTGTACTAGCCAAAGATCAAATATCATGGTGTGTCTGTTTGTAAAATATGTAACATATTTGCAGATTGAAAAAAAAAATGCATCATAATTAAAACGATTTGATTAATTTTCATCGATTAAATTTTTATCATATTTACGCTTTCATGCAATTAGTATAATCAAATTTACTTGGATCTGGATCATTTAAACTGCCAATAATAACTTTATATCCTTCTGGTGTTGATTTATTTTTAATGGGTGTAATCGATCTAATCAGTTAAAAAATAGTAAAAAAAAAAAAAATTATTTTTCGGAAAACTATAAAAAAGAAAATCTTATTTTTCCATTTTTAAGCTTACAATGTATTCATTGCACGTTTAATTTCATTACTCATTAAATTTAAATTTGAAAAAAAATCTGGACAATGTGTACGTATCGTATAATATTGATCGATTGTACGTTTTGTCATTTCAACACTATAATTACATGCAAAATAAAATAATATACATTCTCTTTCAGTTATTTGTGGTAAATGTGGTTGCTGTTTTATCCATTCTAATATTTTTAATACTTCATCTCTATTTAAATCTTTAAATTTTTTATATTCATCATCAACATTTACGATTTTCATTTTTATTTTATAAAATGAATTTTAAAAATTTGAAAAAAAAAACAAAAATCTGAGTTAAAACAAAACTTAAAAATTTAATTTAAAAAATATTTGAATTTTTTTTTATTACACCACACCGTACATCGGTTAAAAATATTCTGTAAATTTTAAATATTCACACAATTATGATATATTGTTGATAAATTAATGAAAATATTTATTTCAAAATAAATTTACGTACAGTCATAGAAGCTTATATGTACAGTTCATTTTCATACTATTTTATATGTAATGACACAGTCTAATGATTTTGTTATTTATTATCATTACATCATATAGGTGTATATGTGTATAGATTTACGTATGAGTATAATAAAAATAAAAAATTTTTATTCTCATGTAATTTACTCAAAATATAATATTCAATTAATATTGAAAACCAGTTCAACAAGCTTTTTAATAAAATCATTCTTTTAATGATAAATTATATATTTAAATAACAAAGTGAGCTTTTTCAATTTGATAATGTTAATACTTAGATATATGTACATATACTGTAAAGCAGATACTTTCACGTAAAATACCAGATAACACATATGTATACGTCCATATAATTATAAATAATACAATTGATATTTTAATGCAATTTATAATACGGGTATATTTTAAACACCATTACATAGCAAATTTAATTTTGTATTCAATAAAAATTTTCATGCCTCACAGAATCACTTAATATCTACCATCATAATACAATGTTACTATTTTTAACTATAATTTGCTTTTTTAGTTTGATATTAATCACTTATATGTACAAATTTACATGATAAATAATAATAATAATAATTGATCCATCGAATATATTATAGTTTTAAAAGTTTAGTAAAATATTCATAATTAAAAAATATGTATATATACATATATCATTTTTGTTTCAACTCAGTAATTAATTGAAAATATAAAATATTTTCAATTTTCCCTTCATTGTATAAATATTTTTGAAACAATGTGATATTTTACATATTTTATTTTATAGTGATTAAAATTATTTTACATGTTATACAATATTACATAAAAACTTTAACAATATTTTGGTAAATCTCATGATTATACAATTTAAATTTGTTATTAATTTTTTTTTTTTTTTTTTTGCCAAAATATGTAAATTATATAACATAGAATATTGTAAAAGTATTTAAAACATTATAACAAACATGCCATAAACCATATAATTTCATAATATACGGTTACGTACATTACATTATATGTGTACAAGTTGGAATAATTTTGCATATAAAATTAATTCAAATTTAAATTTTCAAAATTTTTCATATAAAATCATTGCATTAAATTGAATTATTCAATTTATGAAAGATAATTTAAGTAAAATTATGATTTTATGTAACATACTCGTATATGTACATATGTATATATGTACAACATATTGTGAGAAGAGCTGTTTTAATGAGAAATATGAGAAAATTGAATTTAAAATTCTAACACAATCGTTACGTATTCAACATTAAGAATTAAAGTGTACATGTGCATGTGAAAATATGTGTATGTATAGAGAAATTATGGATTTTACAATTTTAAATTTTTAGAATTTTCTTTTTGAAAAAAAAAAAAGAAAAATTACAAAAAATCTTATATTTGAGTTTTCTATAGATTTTTCAATACCATTATCAATTTAAAAAATTTTTTGTACTTTATTTATTCAAATTCAAATAAAAGATAAAGAAAAATGAAAATACTTTATTGTAAAATAAAATAAAATACCAATAATCATAGCAATACATATAATTTAGTATTTGAAATGCTTGTTGAATACATTTCGAATTCAATGTAATATCAAAAAATATTATTTTTATTTTTTATTTTTTTATTTTTCATATTTAAATCCTTGAATATTACATAATTTGTCGTATAAATATACAAAAATTGTTTATGTGATCAATGTAATTTATATTAATCCTTAACAATAGTCTTCAATCATTTGAAATTATCGCCTGTATCCATTAAATTTTATACTTGACATATAACCACCGCGTTAATAAAATATGGTAATCAACAATTTATAGTCCTGTACATTTATATACATATATGTACGCATACAGATACTAATGTATACATTTACAAAATATGTAGTATAAATGTAATGCTTTTTGATCTAAAATATACGCAAAATGTTTATTTATTATTCAATTTAAATGGCATATTTACTTGGCATTTATTGTTTTATACATTTATTTATTATTTCTTATTTCAAAAATTTATTATATTATATATACATACAATATATTATGAAATTATTAATGACACTTAGTATATATGGTTAAATAAAAAGATATTTAATATATTTTCATATTACATTCACGATAAAATCACATTAAATACAATCATATATGTACAAAATAAAAAATAATAAAATTCATAAGCCAAAAAACACATACGATTAAAATCAAAAATAATAAAATAACAAAATAAAGTAAAATACATACACAATATGTTATGTATATCATTTTGAAATTTTTTTCTAAGCCACCAAAAATTCTAACATAATATTAAAAAATGATGTACAATTAAATTTAATGAATTTTTAGTCAATATCCAATTTTTTAAAATTCCCTTCAGCACCAAATAAATCTGATGCATTCTTTGGTTTACCAGGACGTAATTTTTCATTAACACGACGTGTTTTTTCTTCATCTATGAAATATTGTCGATATTTTATTAAAGTTTCATAGGTTTCATCTAAAAAAAAAATAAAATAAAATAAAATAAATGGCAACAAACGATTAAAAATAAAAAAATAAATGAAAAAAAAAACAGAAAAAAGAATGAACTAAAATTTATTTACTTCTAAATTTTGCCATAGTTTCATTTGAACCACCATACTCTTGAGGTAATATACTTTTTGGAACAAATTTATAAAAACCATCTAATGTTGAATGTACATATAAAATACTAATTAATTCTTGTTTCATGAATGGTTTCATTATTGCTAAAATTTTATCCATAAATGGAACAATGTTGATAAAATGAAATCCTTTTAAACGAACTGGAGCTGCATCCTTTATCATTAAAAAAAAAAACAACAACAAAAATTAAAAAAAAAATATTCGGTATGAAGAAATTTTGAATTTTGATTTTTTTTTTTTTAAATGCGAAATTTCACCTGTAAAAATGATAAAAATTTTTTCATTGTTAATGGTCCAAGCCGTGCAATATGTCCTAATGTACAGCCTTTTAAATCTATAACTAAATGCCATCCCTCTTGTACGCCATATTGTATTAAAAATAAATCATATATCATCGCATATCTATAAAATATTATTCAAGTGTTAAAATAATTTTCAAATTATTTGTTTTTAATTTTTAATTTTATTTACAATTTAATGCTATCGGCAAAAATGAAATTACTAGCATCATAATTATTTAAACTTCCAATAATTACTTTATAACCTTCTGGTGTGGATTTTTCATTTAATGTCGTTATTGTCCTTAAACACAAAAATTAAGAAAAAAAATTAATTAATTAATTAAATCTAATTAAAACCAGAGAAGTCTAATTATAATGATATAAAAGTAGTGAAAAATAACAAGTGACATCAAAGAAGATTCAGAATATATTAGAATTTAATTAATTAAATTTGAATAATTTATTTTAATGATTTCTGAAGCAATTAGATCAAAGTTAAGATAGATATGCTTTAATTTTAAAGATTTTCTCCTAATTATAAAATTAAATTAACTTACATACGTATTCCTTAGATTTTTTTTTAAATAAAATAAAAATATTACATCTAAGCGATACTATCTATATTTACATAAATTTAAAATTAAAATTATGTAAATAAAAATTTAAAAATTTTTTTAAATATAATTTTTAAATAAGATGAATTTACTTTTCTCATGAATTTTAATTTAAAAAAGTTGAAAAAAAATTTTTTTATAAATAACTTACAATGTATTTATAGCACGTTGTAAATCAGCATTCATAACATCTAAATTTGAAAAAAAATCTGGACAATGTGTACGAAATGTATAATAATGATCTATTGTTGATTTTGCTAATTCAACACTATAATAACATGAATGATAGAAAGCAATTATTTCTCTCTCATTAATTTTTGGTAAATGAGGTTGTTTTTTTGTCCATTCTAATATTTTTAATACTTCATCTCTATTTAAATCTTTACATTTTTTATATTCATTTTCAGGATCAATTATTTTCATTTTTATATTCTTGTTTTTCTTATATTAGAGATATTTTCACTTTTATAAAATAAATAAAAATTTTTGTAATTGAAAATAAATAAAATAAATAAATACACAATAATATTTTTTTTCAAAAAATGTGCACTTGCCTTATTGACTATCAATAATAAACTGAAATATCTTTAAAAAAAAAAATCTTTTTATAATTTAAACTTTAATTTAATAATAATGATTTTATTAATTAAAATAATAATGTGTAATTCATGTTCTATACGTCGATCATTCTGAGATTCATTCTTATGTAATACATACATTACTTTCAATTTGTAATGCTGCCAATATATTTGTGGTTTTCATTGTGCTATGCTATTTTTATTGCTTTAAAACCAGATCGCCATGATAATTATAAATACAGCTTGTAATATTATGTACACAAATTAACATTCGTGCGTTTTGCACTTCATAATGTCAGTTATTTATTTTGATAAATTTAATGTATGATATTTACGCGTATTCTATGTACATACATATATTACATAATATGTTCAGGGTAGGGTGTTTCATTTCAGATGGTAAATTGTTATAACTGTACATGGTAATTGTTAAATGTTATTTTATAAAATCTTATATCAAAAATCGTATCTAATATCAAAATCTTTTAAATAAGCGCTTGAAATATTTCTTCATTTTTACATACCCTAAATAAATATTCATTTAAATAAATCACCCTTTTATCTAATACACACATACATGAAATAATTATGTAAAATTTCTGACGTTAATTTCATAAACAAAGTACAGTACATTTAAATTACAATATAATGTAGTATACAGTACATATAGTATACACTCAGTATAAAGTATAAATTAATATGTGATGTTTAGTTGATAAATGATAATTAAGTAAAAAATATATTTTTATCTGTACAGCATGTAAACAAATAAAAATACATGAATAATGAATTTTTTCATTCATGAAAAAACTGTAATTTGTAGCATTTATTAATAAAAAAAAAAAAAAAATTGTTTTTACCTTTATTTCAAGTCAGTATATTTTAGCTTAACACTGAGAGAAATTGCAACAAAAATTCAACAAAATATATATACAAAAACAACGAAAATTTTGTAACACCATACATATGCAACAAACCATTTAAACTTAAATGATTACGTTTAAAATCACACACAATTTATCGTGTAATATATGTGAAACTCTTACGAGTACATTTTTATTTATTTCCATATAAGCTTTTCTGTTTGTAAATTATTTCGATAATTTTCAATAAATAAAAAAGATATAAAAATAAATATGTGTAACTATAAATTACCCATGTCTCATTTCATTCCATATATGTACACGCATATCTGTACATTATATCTGATTTAAGTACCTTATAACATTAAATAATCTAATTTTATCGCCTCCTTTATTTTTCTTACATTTTCGAATGTAATTTTTCTGTTGTCAGTTTTTATTCTGTTACTTATACATAAATTAATAAATTCAATAATATTACACATATCGAAAAAACAAAAAACAAATAGATATGTATGTAGTATAAATGATGTCCTTTATATAAATACCTAAAATGTAATGTGGGTAAAAACCAAAAATTACAAAATAACAAATGGGATTTTAAAGAGTTTTGTTATGTTATATGTAACACTAAATTATTTGTAATTTACACATTTAACAAAAATTTGTACATTCATGTAAATTTATTGTGGTAAATAAAAACGATATGAGGGCGTACAACATATTAAATTACATTAAAGCATTGCCAAAAGTATACGCAATACAATGAAAAAAGGATATGTCATCAGATTATTTTTTTATTATACATATTTCGAATACAAATACTAATAAATTTGTTGATTTATCAAAGAATTTTTTTTTTCATTTTAATTTTTTTTTTTTTTTATATTAGAACATTTAAAAAAATATTCAAGTTTTTCTATTGAATTTAAATGCAAATAAACCGTATAAGAGTTATAGGTATTAAAATGAATAAAAATATACATACGAGTAATACGCAACTGATTTTATATAGAATCCTTTTATGAGTATCTTATCAAATAAAAACTTTTTTTTTAATAAATAAAAAAAAACGGTTAAATCAACGTTTTCATTTCATCGCTTTCTAAATACCTTATTTTACTTAGAAATGTACCCTACCTAAATACAAGTTAAACAGGCAAGTACATATTCACTTTTTCTCATACAATTTCAAATACATTTTTTTTCAGTTATTTAAATTGATTTTTTATACACGAAAAAGAAAAAATAAACAAAACGAAAAGAGATCAAAAAGTTTTGAACAAAAAAATGTATTACAATTTCCACTTGTATAAAGACGTATAATGCAATATTCTTGATTTTTTCTGTATAACTTCATTATTGGATTCTTTCAAGCTTCACTTAATTCAGGATTAGGATACATATACATGCAATCAGGATTATGCATATGTGTATGAACAAGTACCTAGAATTCAATATATTAATATAATATATACATATGAATTTTTCATGTATATACATACATATGTATATGTATAAGTATTTATCACACAACATATCATACTTAATACAGATATACGTGTATTTGAATAAAATCCAAAGGAATTTACTATAAAGTAAAAGTTAAAGAATTTCTCGACTTTTTACCTTTATCTTTTATTTTTTATTTATTTCTTTTTCCACATTCTTATATCATCATAATTTAAATTCAAAGTTTTTTTGTTTTCCTCTTCTTTTTCTAAATTTTATTCATTCATACATATATAAGTTATTTGTTTTTATTATCTTTGTATGAGATATATGTATGAACTAGTATAGTGTACGTATATTTTCATATTTACATATACTTAAGTATAAGCAGCACAATAATTTAATATGTGTACAAGAATATTCTTATGTAGGTGTATAGAAAAAAAATTAAGTTGTCTAGTTTTTTTGTTTTTTTTTTTTTGGATTCCAAAACATCGTATTCCACGAATATACTATGTACTTACGCATAGCTCTGTGTAATGATATACTTCTTACGAAAAATACTTAGAAAATATTTGAAAATTTTTTCTTTATTATTTTTGTTTTTTATGTAAGTAAATTTCTTTAAAATTTTTGAGATAAATTCTTTTATAGCTAAGTTTTTTTTTGCACAAAATAAAAAAAAAAATTTATTTATGTTAAAAGAAAAAATCTCTTTAAGTCTATATATCTCTTATATCTTTTGAACATTTTATTTAAATCTGTTAAAATTTAAGAGTAAGAAATTTTCTTATGTATTAGTGCATAAAGCATATATAGCATAAATTTTAACTAGATTAAGATAAAATGAATTCTTCTTTATGGTATTTTTCTAATGATACACCACAAAGTGTAAGGTATCGTAAAACGTGTTAAATAAAATTTTTATTTTTGTTCAGTTTTTAATTTTTCCAATATGCGTACATACATATGTATATGTGAATAATAATATTGTGAACATGTCACGATAACACATGAATGTATGTGATTCATCAAATTTTAAAAATATTCAAATCTGTACACATTTGACTTTACAAAACAAATCTTAATTATAAATTCATAAATACATATATGTACGTACAAGGACTCATTATTCATCTTAGTATTTCTCTCAGAAAGAATAAACTTTTTTTTAACAAATTTAAAATGATTTTCCGTTTTTTGTTTTTTTTTTTTTGCTTAATTTTATTTTCTTTTCTTTCTGATACCATCGAAAAGACATAAAATAAAATGCATCAAATGAGAAAAGTTTTTTAACTTAAAACCATAATAAAAGATAAAATAAAAATACGATCAAAAGTAAAATTCAAAATATGTGTACACATTACATAACATACATATGTATGTACATAAAAATAAGTTTAGAAAATGTTTCTAGTAAAAATTTATTATTGTTTTTATTTTTATTTTATTTTTATCGAACAATATGTCATATAACGGATATGTAATTGCTTTTAGTCAATTTAACCACATATGTGTATGATCATATATGTTGTGTTCAAAACAGATAAACATCAATAAATACAGCATATTAGAAGAAAATTCACAAAACAAAATGTTTTATTTGTCATTTTATTATTTTTATTCTTTTTTGTTTTTCTTTTTTTTATCATTGTATTTTTCATGTGATTTCACAAATCATAAAAACATATCCTTATAATCCTATATGTTAATTTTCGGAAGTATCAAAAAGAAATCAGTTGTCAACAATATAAAAAAAAGGATTTTGTACCAAATAATAAAATATATAAAGTGCTAATACGATTGTGTTTATTTTCTTTTGGATTTTAGTTGTCCAAATGGATTATAGACCATTTTCACAAATTTTACATTTCCTGCTATATTCAAATTTAAATTTCAAAAACATCAAATACAAATTTCATACTTTCAATAAAATGATTTATTTTAAATCACTATATATTTCCATTGAAATTTTGATTTTCAAAACCTTATTATTGTACATATGTATACATACATAAATAATATACCGGATAGAATTATACCACAGAAAAGATGAAATTTGATTATTTTTTTTTGTGTTTTTTTCCGATTGTGCATAATAATCGTTATTATATGAATGAAAAAGACCGGAAATACACTGTAATCAGGATATATTCGTGGTACATTTAAATTGATCACAAAAAAAAAAAATTGAACAGACATTTTTATGATATCGTGTTAAATTCCCACAAAAATTTTACCGCATCATAAAATAAATTGCAAATTTTTTTTTTTTTTTTACTTTTGAATAATTTAAAATTAGGATGTTCTAGAAGCCTTTTTTTTTATTGTGGTAATGTATGTATGTGGTTTCGAATTTGCTGCCAAATCACGTTTACAAAGTTTAAACATACATATGTATTATTGAAAATTTTTCTTTTCTAAAACCTACAACAAAAAATCTACATTAAATTTGAAAAATCAAACTTTTCAAAAAATTAAATTACCATTAAAATCAATTTTTTTTTTTTTAAATAAATCGATATGAATCTTTATTGTGGTCAAATTTGTTAACCAAAAATAAAATGTTAAGTAGAAAAAAAAAATTAAACCTTGAAATATCGTAAGATTTTATTTGAAAAACTTGTAACATGTATTGAATTTTTTTTTTATTATTTTTCAATTTGTTAAAAAGGATCTACGGAAAACTCAAAAGAAAAATTTTCTTTTTAATTAAAATTTAGTAGAAAAAACATTTTTGTTTTTAATACAAACAATATTACCATTTAACTTGTTACAGGGAAAATGCATTTCTTTGTCCAAAGAAACTTAAACGATAAGAAACTGAAAAATATATACTTAATTGCAATTTTAAAAAATTTTTTGAGTTCCTTTTAAATCAAATAACAAAATGTTATCCAATAAACGGAATTATTTTTTTCTCATGTATTATTACGAATCATCTTAAAAACGATAATTTTTCAGATTTTCTTTTTCAATTTTGTAAATTATACCTATATAGCATTCACCTGCAATTGTGCCTCATACTAAACAAAAACAAATTCGTTTCTTAGGTTTTTTTTGTATTATTGTTAAGAAAAGTCTTTCAATTGATTTATATTTATGATAAAACGTTGTTTTCTTCCAATAAATTCAAGAAAATAAATGTAAATAAACTTTCAATTTTATACGACATAAATGCATGTAAATAAAAACGTATTATTTACATTTACTTTATTGTTGATTTTTTAAATGAATACAATTACAATCTATTACAAGCTCATTTTTTTTTCTTCTTTTTAACTTTATTATTTTTTTTTTAATTTTACTTCTCATACTCATCTTAATTCTTAGAATTATTTATATTCATTTCTTATTTTTTCATTCATATAATCGATTTTACGATCGATCAGTTTAAATTTACGTACATGTTTATGCTCTACTCAAACAATATACTCGAACAATCAAACAATTTTATGAATATAAGAGGTAACTTATATAAACACAGGTAACTAAGAAGAAAGCAAGTAAAGGATGTTGTATATGAACTAGAATAATTTTTGATTTTCTTCTGCTATTTATAGTATGTGTACAGGAGCATGATTTGAATTTTAAATGTAACATTACTTTAATGTATAGTAAAAGGCAAAAAAAAAAACGAAACATTCACATCATATACATATATGTTTGTGTATATTTTTTCCAAAAATAAAAAGTATAAAATCAATAAAAATAAAACAAAAAAGCCACTAAAATACACATTTGCTCTGATCAAGGGAACTGAGAAAATCAATAACACAAAGATAAGATCATGCTAATGAAAATTTGAAGAAAAAAAAAAGTTAAAAATTGTAAATGAAAATCAGATACAAATAAAAAACGATAAAATTACCTTGCCATTCATAATAAAAATTTAAATTTAAGTATATCATTAAAATTAATATTTATTTTAAAATGAAAGAAATAAATTATTATTATTAATTGTTTTTTACATTCAAAATTAATGGGATATGTATGCTCTTTCTTAATTTTAAAAATGAACGTCAAAACAATTTTAAAAAGTTATTAGACATTAATTATAGTTAAGAAATTTGTGAGATTTTTCATATAAATTTGAAATTTATTAGAAATGAAAAATGTTTTATCTGTAAAAGGTTCAAAAAATGCCTAATAAAATAATTTTGAACTTTTTTTTTCTTTGTAAATAAAAGTTTGATTAATTATAAAAATTATAAAAATTTTAAGGAAATTAAAAAGATTTTAATCCATTTAAAAATCAGGGAAAAATTCAAAAATGTTAATCCATTTAAAAAAAACTTCCTTGATACTGTATTATTTTGTTATATCATGTCCATTATTACGATAGTGTCCATTGAAATGGTTCATGTCTACATTATTTTCTTTGTCTTTTTTTAATTAAATTTTTATTAAGTTCTTACCAACTGTACTTTATGAACTAACATAAAAAATTCAAACTAACATAAAATTTTATATAAAGCAAAAAATAAAAAATAAAATACACTTGCATTTTATGTACCTCAAATCTATTGCCAAAAGGCTCTGGCGGGTCGTGGTGTGGATGGAAGGGTGGCATTTCAATGCTCACTTCTTCTTATTAATAATAAAAAAAAAAAAGAAATCTCACATCCACCATCGACATCGTTCTCATATGTACATATGTACACTGAACATAGAAAAACTTTTAAGTATTTCAGTTTTAGTTTAATTTTAATAGCTCTATGTTTGTTCAGAGATTATTGTCATTTAATCCTTTATTTTAAATTAAATTTTAAATTATTTTAAACTAAATTTATAATTTATTATAAATACAAAAAAAAATTTTTTTTTTCTTAAAATTTATTTTTCATTATGGTAATAAAACTGATGATTTAATCAGGTGTTAAATAATACATTATGTAGATAGTTATAGCACCAACTTATAAATCAATTTCTTTTGTATTAATTTGATTTTATACACAAACAAATTACGAAGGATTCGATTTTATTATAATTTTTCAATGAATTCTAGAAAATGTTAAATATTTAAAAAAAAAAAAAAGGATTCAGCCTTCAGACGGATACTACTTCCTTCTTTAATACATTCGTATATTATGTAGAGACAGACAAGTCTAATTGTTTGATATAAAATTTACGTTTAAAAGAAAAACTAAAAAAAATTTTCTACTTCTACACATTTTTTTTTTTAAATATAAAACAGAAAAACCCAACATAGAAAACTTAAAGAAAACGTTCAATTTAAACTTTTTTTTTCTATTTATCTTGAATAAAAAAAAAAAAAAAAATTTAACATCATTACATTAAGTGAATAATAAGACAAAGAAAATATAACAAATAAAAATGAAATGAAGAAGTTTTATATTCAGAATTTATAAAATAACATATAATGTAATTGAATTTTATATTCCTTTAAAATTCAAAGTTTAAAAACAGAATATAAAATTTATATATTCTATTTAATTTGTTCTGTACTTCATTCTTTTGATTTTTTTATTTTTATTTTTACAAATATATAATTTGAAAAAAAAAAATTGTAGATATGTATAATTGTATGCATCTAAGCTATTTATAAAAACATGTATATGTATGTATGTATGAATTTTGCCATTCTAAGGAGATAGTTTAAATTTACAATTGAAACCATTTAAATTTATAGTCTTACTTTAGTACATAATATAATAAAATAAATAAAATAAATACTTATTTATAATAGTTAAATATTCTAAATAAAGTTCTTTAAATTATTTAAATTTTAAATTAATTTATATGTTTGATGATGGTATATTTTTTTAATAAAATAAAAATTATGTAAAGTCAAAGTAAATAACAGAAAATAAAAATTAAAAAAACAAAAATTCAAAGAAAAATTGAAAAAAGTATAAATATATGATTCAATACACTTTCAAGAAAAATTTCATGCTCTATAAATTGAAAAAAAAAATTAAATAAAACCGTCTTGTAAATAACTTTAAATTTATTCATTTTTTTAATTTGATTGTAAATCAAACAGTTTTTGTTTTAAATTTGATTTTAAATCAGATTTTTTTTTTTATGTACAGTAAAATAAAAACGAAGGTAATAACAATTTTTTTTGATTATCGATTTTACATCATTAATGAACAAAGTAAGTACACTTTTTTAAATCATTTTTGGATAAATCTGAAAGCAATATAAATATCTGAAGATTTTTCAGATCAGAGACAAAAAGAAAAATAATAACCAGAAAGCAATGTCCCCATTTAAATTGGATATAAGTTCAAAAATATGTCATTTGCTATTTATTTCATGTAATACCTGTCTATATCTTTCAGTACACTTCTTATGGAAACCGTACGTGAAATGGTACCATTTCACATCGTTCTATATTAGTATTTAAAATATTCATCTGCCTTGTATGAAAATTTTAAGGATCGTGATAACACATTGCTCGTAGAATGGTCCTATTAGAAATTATGGGAAAAAAGACCTATAGGGTATTTGGTTTTCAATTGAATATCAAAACTTACTCATTATAAACTACAAAATTTATAAATGAAACGCAACATTTCATATAATCAAAAATTTAAAAACAAAATTTTCGTTTATTTTTACATTTTACATAAATATTGATTTTTAAAACTGAAAATAAAATAAAAATAATTTTTTTATTGATTCGTTATTTATGAAAT
The DNA here is from genome assembly GCA_963971155.1 of Anthrax anthrax. Lineage (NCBI taxonomy): Eukaryota > Metazoa > Arthropoda > Insecta > Diptera > Bombyliidae > Anthrax > Anthrax anthrax. Next base: position 30,753,014 of record OZ020118.1, on the reverse strand, counting down.
ACAAAAAAAAAATTAGAAAAAAAATTTTTTCAATATGACTGATAAAAAAAAATTAAGATTCATTTGCATTTAAATGAACTAAATGATGTAAACCATGAGTTGTTGAATAATAATATCCTTCAATTTGTAATAAATCATTTGTATACAATAAATAATAAATTCCATCAAAATGAAAATCAGGTAATGATTTAAATTTTTTAGTTTTATTTTGAAATTTCCATCTCATAAATATATGTTTAGAATTTTTTAATTTATTATAATCAAATGTACGTACACATTTATCAAAATTATTTATATAATCATTTATATATGGTAAATTTAACCAAAAATAACTTGATCTTTTATGATTATCCCTTTTATATGATGTTATCCATTTATATCTTTCTGATATTATTTCACATTTAAAAAATCTTTTTAAATTTATTAAAATTTCTTGATCATTTTTTATCATTGATTTAATTAATATATCACCCCACATAAATGAATTTTCAATTTTTATACTCCATATTGTTATAATAATATTGTAATTAACATTAATATCACATTGTACACCATTAAATTGTATTCCATCATATAATTTTATTGTTTTATAAATTATTGAATTTTGAATATATTTTGTATTTTGATCATTATATTGTTGCTGAATATTGATTTTCTCCTTATTACTATGATCGTTAGCACTCATTATATTGTTAAAGTTGTTGCTGCATTTAATGATATCTATTCGTAAAATTTCAAATTTTTCAGACATTTTATACCAGAAATAACAATTTTTTATATTATACAGTATAAAATATTATAATTATTATTTTTTTTTTAATTTATTTAAAATATTCAAAATGATCCTGAAAACGATATTTTTAAAATCGATAAATACTCGACTGCTCTGCTATCTATAACTCAATCTGTTCTGATCTCAGATCTGATTAGAAGTGAATAAATGACTTATTGAATTTTTGAATTATAATTAATTTAAATATTGGAAGTTAAAATAAAAAAATAAAAAAATTGTGGAAATTAAAGTACAAAAAAAAATTTCCCACATACTAATTACTTATATTCCAGGACCAAGTATTCTTTTGTTTCAAAGAACAAATTTAGAAGAAAAAAAATGTTTAAAATCCAAAACCAAAATCTATAAATTTCCAGCCATGAGAAAATGAAATTTCGTATTTTCCCACGGTTTATGTACGGCTCCAGTTTATCATGGGACATAAAAAAATCATAGAAAATTTGAATGGTAAATCATTTCCGCATACATGTATGTGTAGCACCTATGTGCAGCTATATAAGCGTGTACATATGTATGTATGCATCTATTGGCACGTACTCATCATCTTGTACAGATGATCATCGTGTATCCAAATATTGTTAACGGTGTACATACATATGTATGTATGTTATTACAAATATCTATGTACACATGCTTTTACACAGCTTCAAAATAATAGACATATGTACATACATATATATATGTTACATACAGACTCGTGTGTATGTCGTTTGAATAAATACACATTTATGTATATATAAGCTTAAAATAAAATGTTCTGTTCTAAACAAAAAAAAAAACAATTTTGTTATTTTATTTTATTTAAAATTCTCTTAATATTTTTGCATGTGTATTTTATTTTATTTTATATTTTATATTGAATGAAGTTCATAAAATAGTTACATACATACGTACACAAAAGAAACATGAAAAAGACAATTATGTAAAACTTTTTATAATTATGTAATACTTGACTTAATGATAATGCTGAGGATTTAAATATTTTAGTTATATTGAGCATCTAAATGTTTGTTTGATAAACAAATTTTTACAAAAAAGTAAATTGCATTTTAAATTAACCTAAAAATAGAAAAAAAATAACACGATGTAGGTAATTTCTTGTAGCTAAAGTTTTAATAAATTTTAAGTTTTTGAATTTGTGTCAATTATATGTACCTACGTACATACCTGAATGTATGCAAACAACAAGTCTTGTCTAGTGTAGGAAAGGTTCTTATTGGTATTTATTTTTCCATTTTTGTTTTAAATGTGGTATTTTAGGCATTTTGGGTAAACGCGCGCGTCAATACAAAAAACAAAATTAGTAATAAGGTAATAATCAAATTTTCAATTTTGAAATACCTACTTATGTAGGTATGTATCATTTCAAAACGATGGAAAATTTTGATTAAACATATTAAAAATCTTTTTTAGCTTGCATATAACATTGTAATTAGTATAAGCAAGAAAAAAAATTGGCTTTCTTTTCAAAAGTTGCCTCTAACACCTCTAATATCACAAACAAATATTGTATGTCGCATGAATACATTGCAAATAAAATCATTTATTTAGCAAAAAAAAAAAAAAAAAAAACAAACAAACTTTTAATGATGTGGGCGAACTAGGCGATGAGCATTTATAGAAATGAATTATTTATTAACTGAATTAACAATACACCAAAATAAATTTATTTATGCAGGATATAATTTTATTTATATGATTTTTATTCATTTTTCCATTCGCGACATTACCATTCATGTATTGAAAATTGTTAATTTTTTTATACAAAATATACAATTCGTTCGTGCTTTTTTATAAATTGTGATGTATACATTAAATTAAATTTGTTGAAAACATTTTTTGTAATAACATGAATAAGAAAAGAAAAAAAAAATCGTTTCCATTTAATTCGGTCAAGGATAATATTCTGGCTTTCGCTTTCTTTTTTTTTCTATACATATTTATTTCCATCATATTTTGGTCTATAACAAGCTCATTACGTGCACTTGAAAATGGATGAGAAGGCCGTTGTACATATATTTATAATATGTACTCATAATTGTGTACATATTAATATGAACATAAATGCAATTTCAAAATTATTGCAAATTACCTATGTATGTACATTTGTATAACTACATACCTGTTATATGTGAAGTATTCTTCATAGCGTTTAAAAAATAATAATTCAAGTACTCATTTTTAACCTTGAACACATTTAATTGATAATTAATTTTTTTTTTTTTTTTTTTGAGAGAGTCCCTTTAGAAGCAACAAGTACCTACAAATTTATTTGAAAAATTTCTATAGGTAAATATACTATACCCACTCATCAAAAAAATTTTTTCATAGTAGATGACACATACATAATAAGTGCAATTAACATTTTGTGTACATATAACGTTAATGTTTATCAAAGAAAAATATTTGCAAGCAGAATAATTTTCGATTATTTAAGTAAATCAATTAATGTTATGTGAATTTCACTTTGACCTTGACTTTAAAAAATTTATATTTTCATGAAAAATTAAATAGGACAAAACTATTACCTAAATAGTGTTAATATTATAAAAATTTACGAAATTAATTTTCGTTCTAAAATTTATTCTTAGTTTCAGTTTAAATTTCATTGGTACATACAGTTATATAATAACCGTAAATCCATTTAATTTACTGTGTTACTGAATAAATTTATTATGATAATTTAATATGATAAATTTCTACTAATTAAAATGAATTATTTGCACCAAAAAAGAAAATGTAAAATACCCAACTATACTCTATCTATTAATGATATTCAGTTAGTACATATTACATACTGACCTTATGAAAACGATCATTGACATTGCACTATAACGCATAAGTTATAAGGGAAGTAAAAAAATAAATCGAAATTCTATCCGTATTCTCCATACGCCGCTTATGAAATTCGTCCATATTCCTCTAAGTGCAAATGGCAATTGACTGACTAAATTGAATAATTTCCATATTGTATGGATACTTCTATTTCTCTATTCTACCTACATTGTATGAATATATGTAACCAGTTTCTAGTTGAAGAAGTAAAAGTTAGTTGATTCAACTGTGCTGAGACTCTGAGTGTAATGAGTGATGTATGCAAAAAGACAAAAGATAAGAAATGGAGTTGGAGATAACAAAATATACTAACCAAAAATACTACTTTACATCACATTTAAAAAATGTATTCTATTTTGTATAGAGTATTCGAGGATTCTGAACATAAAGAAAAAAAAAATGAAAATATGTATTATTTTTCTTTTTAATAGAATAAATTAAGTACTTAAGCATTGCAATTCATTAAATTTCAAAGGAAAAGAGAGAAAATAGGAAAAAATTTAAAACAAAATTATTAATGAAATAAATTACCTTTTCATTACGTATTTTTTGTACGTAAATTATTATGTACTTATATTTTTACAGTATGAAAATATAATAAAAGTTTATTAAGTTAAAAAAATATGAAATTTGTAACGAATTTTCTATACAAAATCCTTTTTAAAGCTTTTAAAACTTTAGAATTAAGAATATTAAAATTAAAAAAATAAATTTATCACATTAAAAAATGAAAATTTATTTTTGAAGTTTAAAAATGAAATTTTAGATAATGAATTAGAAATAAAAAATTTAAAAAAAAAAAAAATGTTAAAATTCTAAAACAGAAAATATATATAAAATTAAGGGAAATCCAAGAAAATAAAGGAAACTAAAACTAAGAACTGCAAAATGTGGTATATGACTACATATATGATGATATGGGATTAGGTGTTTAAATCATTTCTAAATTCTGTTTATCTTTAACATAATAATCTAAAAATAAATAACAATACATTTTGAAATGAATTATTGTTTTAAAGCAAATATAAATAGAAATATTCATTTTGAATGTGTTTTATTTGAATTTCCTAGCAAAAACAAAAAAAACTTTTAATATAACATATTTTAATATTTAATGAAATCTCAATAAAACATTCAAGAAAAACAAATAAATGAATGACATAATAAAAATGCATACTTAAAAAAAAAATAAATAAATTTAATATATTATTTTTCATTTTATCTCTTTTTTTTGTAAATGCATATGTATATAACAACTATATTTAATAACAATGAATAAAAATAGGAGAAAAATGGAAAACAATTCTGTTATTTATTCAAAAAGAGAGTAATCAATATCAAAAGACAAATAGCTAAAAACTATAATAATAACAGAATAAAACACAAGTAAATACAGAAAAAAAGAATTCGTTTTTTTTTTGTACAAAAAGAAAATCGTTATATTGCAAAACAAATTCGACGAAATAAAGACGAAAATCTTTTTATAAAAACCAAATGAACTAAATGTGAAAACTCTACATTAAAGACGTAAGTATTGATTTAGTCTCGACTGTATTTAAACGTAGATAAAAATTGTGTTATGAAGAATCATCATAGTGATTAGTCTTAAGTCCACCCTGGACTATAGGACCAGGACAAGAATAATAATTTTCAAAAAAACATAGCCAAAACAAAATATCAATTTTCTTACTTTTATTAAATTCTACGCAGAATTTTTTTTTACATAACCAGCAATAAATTGAAAAAAAAACTTTTACTGAAAGATAAAAATTATCCTTTGTTTATATAGTATCCGTATTGCAAACTATAAAGTTAAAGTTAACTAAAATAATAAATTAAAAAAAAAAATTCTGAATCCGAGAGTATGTAAATTATTAATCAAAGAAAAACTTTTTAAAATACGATATAAGGAGTACAAGTAAGATGATGTACATGTGTACAAGCATATGTATGTTCATCTTGAGGCAAATTGTTTGTTATCTAAACATTACTTTACAATTGTTTTTCTTTCCTTATTTAAAAAAAATAAAAAAAATTTTTTTTTGTACAACGAACTTATGTACGCGTTGTATACTCGTCATAAGTCTGTTTGTACATACATTGTAATAATAAACGACAGTCATTTTTATAATTGTTTTTTATGATATTACACAGAATTGTTAGTTATTATTATCATTCAGTTACTATTGTTGCCCTGAACTTTTAAGGTCATTAATATTAAACAAACATACATAATACGTACATGTATACGTAATGTGTATCCATTTAAAAGAATATTAAAAAAAAATTTTTCTTTTTTTTTTTTGTATTCAAAATATATTTACCAGTCTTGCAGAAAGATAAAATCTTTATATGAGAAAATCACTAACTTATAAAGTCTGATGCATATAAGAAAATTTCAGAAAAATTTCCACATAATAACATACTGTGTGTTTATATGTACACCTAATGCAGTAGTTTTCCCTAACATATTGTTAAAGTTATACATAATGCATGTTACATAATTTTGTGATTCATATATTGTTTTACTTGCACTTATAAGCTTCTTTATGCATTTTTCTTAAGGCAATACATCTTAAACAGTAGTTTAAATATGTATGTATATGAGTTGGTAGACACTTGGCAAGCTTTACCTTATATGTACAGGCTATAACAATATCAGAGTATATACACACATTTACCTATGTAATGAATGCAGTGTAACACATGTATACATGCATAAATATAAAATTTAAATGATAAAAGTATATTGATCAAATTTTTCTCATTTTCTTTTACTCAAGTCCTGTAAATAAAGAATTTTCTGTTGTACATATATCTTGTCTTGTATACTGAATATTGTCTGGTCATTATTTATGTTTTATTATCTTTACTTTGATAAAGATAAAAATTCAAAAAGATGAACTTTCATGCTATTTATTTATTTTTATTTTATTTTATTATTTCTGTCTTGTCGTTTTGAATTTAAAGTTTTTTGAAATATGAAATTTGACTCGAGGCCAAATACCTATAAGAAAGTCTTATTATTGCAGTATATAAACGAATGCATTTTCATTTTAAATAAACATAAAAATGAAGAAAATGAGATTACAAAAAACAAAAAAACTAAAAGAAATATTTACGTATTTTTCTTTTCTTTTTTTTTCTTGAAAATTTAATATTAATTGTATTTATAATACTTTAATGCTTAAAACAGCTGGATGGCTTAGAGGTTAAAGCTAATCATAGACATGGAGTCGTGAGTTCGGATCTCAGCGAACGCCACACTTTCCAACAAAACATTACAAATGTTTCTACAATGGACTTCCACACAAATTTACAAATTCCACATTTGGAATAGTCACATATGTACATACATTATCCATAACTTGATATGTACCACTTCAGGTCTTGCTCAGTGCTAATTTATTTAATGATTACATGATCGCTACGATGAAAATGGAAAAGTCATAGCGATCTCATGTAAGCATTTTGATGAATATTTTAATGCTTTAATTTAATATTTTAATAATTCAAATATAAAATAATTTTTTTCAAAAGAAAATGAAAATTTAGATTTAATATTCATATAAAAATAAATAAGATATTTTTAATTTGTATGTATTTCAGTTTTTTATTAAATAATTTTATGCATGTGTGCATATCTAAATTTATTTTTTAATAAAAACAACAACAAAAAATTATATTAAAATACTTAAGAAAAAATATTTTCAAAATGTAATGCATATATTCAACGTTTTTTTTTCGTACAATATTTCCACAATATGAATTTTATTTAAAAAAAAAAAAAAAAAAAACATTAATTCAAATTTTCAATTTTTATAATATTTTTATGAATGAAAATACAAATAAAAAAACAAGGAAAATATTTTTTAAAGAATTTCTATTAATTTTAATACATATGTATCATATCGCGTATGTACCTATATATCATATCATATCATATGAAATCTTTTGTCTATTTACAAATTATATGAAATTTAATTAAAATTTAAAATACATGTGTATTTATATTATGTAAATTAATTTGAAAATATTTTTCTACTCAAATTACATGTATGTACATACATACATATATACAGTATATAAGCATTCATGTGTGCACATACATAAAAATAAAATAAATTTTTATGTTTTCTTATAAAAATAAAATCTTATGTAATATTCGTACATATTAATACCAAATACACACTTATGTGATTTATATATAATACTGTATTACATATACAGTATATGTAAGCACATACATACATCAATTATGAGAATTTTAATTTATTTAATTCGAAATTTGTAAATATATAAACGACACATATGTACAATGTACATATATGTACACGTATAGCGTATTCATACGTCTCATATTGTGAATATTATACATGTGTACATTTTAATCTTCATGTATATAAGCACCGTAATATAACCTTTTTTTGTTGTTTTTTTTTTTAAATATAAAAGCAAAAGCTCTCTGATCTGTATGTAACTGATGTACAATATATACAAATAAGCGGTAATTATATAGATATTTATGTGTTTGTTTGCATTAGTAATTTAAATTTATTTTCATAGTATATATCTTTTAATATTTGTATAATAATGTGGTTGAAATTTAATATTGTTAAATTCATGTTCATTAAATTTAATTTAATTTATATATACACACATGTATACATGCATATATAGTGATAAAGATTTATTTAAATTTACATAGGAGTATAGCATAACATAAATGAATTCATATATGTAATAAAAAAAGACACACTTGTGAATACATTTAAAAATATAAATAAGTTTAATATTAGCACATATATGTACATATAGATATCATTTTACGTGTAAAGTATTAATGTACATATTCTCATTATGAAATTACTAAAAATTTAATTTAATTATTTCATTTTCATAATTTATTTAAATTTTCTATAAAAAACACAATAAAAAAATTTGAAATAATATTGAATACATAAACATTTATTTTAAATATGCATATATAAGCTTATTTGCTTTATATTAATATTTTAATATTAAATAAAAAAAAAAGTTGGAAAGTTATGAACGCCTACAAGTATGCAAATAAACAACATGTAAAACAACAAAAAATGCAATCGTTTGTGTTTTGATATAAAAATTAAATTTAACATATAGATTACAATCATTCAATATTATTCAAGCTAATTATAAAAATTTTAATAAATTTTCCATTATTTAATTATAAATGATTTATTTACGTATAATTTTTAATTTGTATATTTAATATTGTTTTTTACCTTTATTACAAACTGTATTCGTTAAAAACGGAAAATAATAAAAACCATACAAATTTTTAAATCTAATTAGCTTGAAATAACTTTAAACAATTTTTTTTAACGATCTGTGTAAAAAATGCTGTTCCAAATAAAGGACATCCAGGAAATAGAATTTTTTTTTTCAAATTCAAAAAATGAAAGTAAAGTACTGAATTCTCATTTTTTTTTTTAAAATTTATTTTTTCATGTTATATAAAAAATATTAAAATTATCATTACATTCATTTATATTAAGTCATTAAAAATTATTTATAATGTACAAAAATTCGTAATAATTTAACTGACATGAAATCACACTCGAAAGAATACAAAATTACAAAAATGAAGTCGTACTATATCATCTATTACATATGAGATGAATAAAGTCATGTTTTATTTATCGTGTAAAAGCTGAAATGGAAACAATGCATGACAAAACCACATTTGGTCACAAGTTTTTTTTTTTTTATGAGACACAGGTGCATTCTCAATTATTTAATTTGCATATAAATAAACAAACCATCGCGTTTAACAAAACAGAAAAAAAAATGTTTTGTGTTCCTTTCATTTACGTAACATAAACTCCATGGTATTACTCAAATGTATACGTAAAAAGCCTGATTTTCATTTGTTCGAAACACAAAGGCAATTAAAGAATACAAAAAATTTTATTTATTTAAAAATAAAAATAAAAAATTATAATTTGTTTTTAAACAATCATAAGAAATTTTTTATAAGTACATATAGGTATAGTCATAAAAAATAATTTCAAAATTTATTTTCATTATTTTCAATTGATGTAAACAGGATTTTGTTTTTTTTTCCAGCTTTAAAAGTTATTAATTTAAAAAAAAAAAAAGAACGTAATCATTCCTTGCCTTTGGTTATTTTTGAAAAGTAAAAACAGATTAAAAAAGAAAACAAAGTTAGTTAGAAAAAATATTTTTACATATTATTTTTGTTTTTTTAAATGGAGTTATTTTACGAAAACACAAATGAAATATAAAATATAATTAAAGTAAAATAAACAGAAATTGTTATTATAAATACATAAAGTACATTATTTACATATTTTCCTTCTATTTTTGTTGTTATATAAAATGTAATTATTAAACATAAGCTTTTCAAGATGTAAATACCAAGAAAGAAATGTATATATATTTTAATATTTAAAGTGTATTATATCCTTTTTCATTTCTGTTTTTTTTTTATGCCATTATTACCACTTTTTTTCTTTTCATTTTATGTAGTAATGAAAATGTTTGTTACAGATGACTGTATATAAACATTCATTTTTAATATAAAATTCGAAAAGGCGAATTTTGTAAATTTATAATATGTGTATTTATAAAACAAATGGTGTATAAGGCATTTTTTTCTCTTGTTACCATGTATTTGAATATCTTTTGTTATCAGGAATGTACTTATATCAAAAGAATATAATTATAAAAATAAATTGAATACAATCTTAAAAGAGAATAAATTAAAAAAAAAAATAACAAGAAAAAAAAAAACATTTTAAGTCCATGCGACTTTTTTACGTCCAAATTTTGGATATGATGCTGAAGAGCTTCTACTATTACAATCATTTATACTTCTATTGGTATTCGAATTACTATTCTTGTTATTATTATTACGATGACTATCAATATTATTTTTAATATTACAATCGAATATACCTTCAAGTGTTATTGTTTCCTGTTCTTTTGTATTAAAATCATCATTCTTATTATAATCATGATTGTCATCAACAGTATTTTGAATATTTTTATTATCGTCAACTAACATTAATGTATTACCATTGTGTTGTTTTGAAATTAAAGATCTTGAAGATGACAATGATAAAGATGAAGACGGTGATGATGATGATGACGATGATGATGAAGATGATAACAATTGCCGACTGCATGTAGATATTTTTCTTTTATTTATATTTAAATCACTAGCGGATTCTGATTTTGATTTCAATTCAGATTCATCCATTTGATATTCACTTATATCATGTTTTTGTATATTTCCTTCATTAAAATATTTTTGTATTTCAGGATGTTGTTGATTATTATGATAATGAATATTTTCCTGTTGTTCATTTTCTAATTTATTTTGTTTGAATTTATTTTTATAATTTTCTTCTTCTTTAATTAAAATTTTTAATTTTTCATTTGCATTTTCAATAGCATTTATATGTGTTTCACGTATTATAATTAAATTATTTTGTTGTTTTAAATTTTCTGTAATTTTATCATTTATATAATTTTTTTGTTTATTAATTATTAATAAAATTTGTTTTTCATAATTAATAACATTATCATTCCATTCTGCATTCCATTTTAAAAAATTATGTTTTGCTTCAGATTCATACATTGATTCAATTTGTGATTGTTTATTTAATTCATATTCATAATTTTTATTTAATTTTTCAATAATATCATATAACATTTGATTTTTATCATTTTCATTATGATTAAATTTTAATAAACGATTTAATAAATCAATATAATATTTTAAATTTTTACGATATAATTCAGCATATTGTCTTAAAAACATTTTAATACGTTTTATATTATGTATTTGATTTATTGATTGTAACATATTCATATTATATTGTTTTTTATATTCATTAAAATTATTTAATTCAATATTAATTTTTTGTAATATATCATTTAAATAATTTTCATTAGATTTTAATTTATCATTTTCATTATCACGTTCTTTTAATGAATTTATATGAAATTCTTGTAAATTACGTAATTCTTTTATTTCAGATTCACGAATTTTTTGTCGTTCCTTTAAATATTCTTCACGTTTACATGCTTCATGCTCATAACGTATACGACGTTCTTCAGCTTCTTTATCGTTTTTCTCTTTTTCTAGTTGATTTTCAATCTAAATAAAAATTAATTAAAATTAAAAAGAAGAAACAAATTGATAATAAATATACGTTATATTCAAATAAATCAAAAAAGTATCTCAACATTTCATTTATTTAATTAACATAATTGAATCCAATTAAATTATTGTAATACATATTTTATTATTTATTGAATTGAATTAATTAATTAGTAACAATGTTATAATATCTATTATAAATTTAATATTAAGGAACGAAAGACATTGTAATTTAATTATTATTTTATTTTTGATTGAATTGTTAATCAATCAAATTAATTTAAGCAAAATATTGTTTATAAATTAATTGTTTGCTCTATAAAAAAAATACAAAAAATATAATCTGAATATATAATTAAATCAACAATCAGAAAGTTTTCAAAAGTTTTGTTTTTTTTTTTTTTTAATTTATTTTATTCAATTAAAAATGGTATTTTCCCTTTCCCAATTCAAATAAAAGTATATTAATATGAAAATGCATTTTCAACTTTTTGTACATGCAATTAAAACATGTATTTTCATTTTCTCAACGACCTTTTCATTTTAAATGACGTAAAACTGTTTTTATCAAAATACTTAAAATTCAAAAATTATTGTTTATAATATTTTTTATAATAAATTTTTCGTTTCGTTTATAATAAATTTTTTAAGTATTTTTTTTTTTTTTATTTACACTTTACCTGTCTATCTAACCAATTCAATTTAGCCAAAACTTGATGATCATTTTTTGTATTTTCATATAAACTATTCTCATCATCATTATTTAAACCATAACGTAATTTCCCATATAATTTTGCTTCTAATTCTAAACGTTTTTTATCATTTTCACGTTCTTTTAAATTATTATCAATTTTATTTAAAAAATTTAATGAATAATTTTTTAATTTTTTATTTGTTGATTTCATTAATAATAATTCATTTTCATATTGTTGATTTTCATTTTTTAATAATTCTTGTAATTTATTTTGTCGTTCATTTAATTTTAATTTTTTATCTTTTTCATCATTTAATTTTTTTAAATTATTTTCAGCATTTTGATAGTATTGTGGTTTTGTCCATGATTCATATTTAGTTGTTATTTTATTCCAATGATCAAAATAACGATTTATTTCACTATTTTTTTCAATTCTTATTGTTTCAGCTTCACGTTTTCTAGCAAATGCTGCTTGTAAACGATTTGTTTTCGAATTCATTTTTTTAAGAATTTCTTTTTAAATTATTTTGTTGCAAAATGAACTGAAAAAAAAAAAATTTGAAAAAAATTAAATAAATGTAGCATGTGCATAATAATCATAAATCAATTAATATAAATGGGTATGTACGTAAAATTAAAAGAAGTAAATCCCCTTTCGTGGTTTTTATAATCTAAACTTCGTTTTTCATTTATTGCAAATTTTTTTTTTTACAACAGCCATAAAAAATAAATGTACATTCTTCATTCAATCGAAGCAGATATTTTAAACAGGTGTTGAAATAATAAACGGCAATTATTTTTTTAAAAAAATTAATAAAATACTTGAAAAAGATATTAACATGTGATAAAGGACTAGTTTAACAACTAACATTACATCTTAAAAATAATCGAATAATGTGCTTTATAGATTTCTCAATGAACTATAATTCGTTTTTAAAGTATCGTCACATACATTTTAAACTGATGCTTCTTTTGCATTCAATTTGAATAAATTCATCTTCTATTCTCTGTTCTATTTTCTGTATTTTGTAAATGAAAACAATGGCAATTACAAGAAAACAACATAAATCATAAACATAAATGACGAAATATATTTATGCTTTGTAAGAAAATTCGTAACTGTGCGCTGTGCTTCAAAAACGGACTTTACTCATTAATACTTTGAATCGAACATAGTGAATAAACATGAATCCATTCATAATTTTATCTTATCAATTTTATTTCAATCACATTTGATCAGTTTAAGTGCACAATGTAATGTAGTCTTAAAGTCTACTAAGAAAATATATTTTTTTTAATTTTTTGAATTACTTTGTATAATGCTACGTAAATTCAAAATTAAAAGAATTTGAAAACTTTCTGTTCCAAATTTTCTAAAATATGCAATGTCAGTAAATTAACAGAATCAGGTGTTTAAAATTTATTTTTCTTATTTACTTTAAAAGTAATTTAAATAAGTTTTGGCCCCATTTTTAACTTTCAACCATTGCGTATATAATAAAACGTAAAAAATTAAATTTAAAAAGTTAAATTGGATTTTTTTTTTAACCTGGCTATTTAAATTATATGAAAATAAATTGTCAATAAATAAATTTGTACTCTAAATTTCCTTATACCCTTGTTTACAAATAACCCACGTATAATTGAGACATTGGTAAAATAAATTTTAGAAAATGAAGATAAAGCGCTGAACAATTAACAAAGTAAATATGTATAATTAAATAGCGAAAAAGGAAAACAAATTTGTAAATTTATTTTTATTACGTATTTTAATTTTCATAATTTTTAATTAACGTATGGTTTATGAAAAAACACGAAAATACAATAATAAGCTGTTTATAAGCAAAAATAAAAATAAATAAAAATCATTATACATACGTATATGTAGTTACGTGTGCGAGCAATACAATGTAAATAAAATTTCAATTCATAACTGATCCATTGTTTTTTTCTTTCTGTATAAATTTGAGTAATATATTTAAACAGATTTCAGATACATGTGTATTTTCTATAATATTATTTACATAATTATTATGATATAAATTAATTTGCATTTTCATAATGAAAATTCTATTCTATTTAAACTCCCACATTTTTTATTTTTAATTGTTTTTCTTTTCAGTTTCGGTTTTATTTTATTTTAGTATGATTTTTTTTTTTATAAATTAATTATAACAATAGAATTTTTTTTGGTAGATAAACATGTGCATATGTTTGTATAATTTTGCTGGGTAACATTTGAACAAATTTCAGAAACGTGTGTGTATATGAAAGTAGAAAAATATTTATTTATTTTTTTTAATATTATATAAATATATAATTGATTTGCGTAATGTTTATCTACACAAGATCTTATCTTTTATTTAGATAAATAGAAATAAATAATATAATAACAAACAAGAGCAAGTAATATACTAGCATTACATTACACAGTATGTACCTACATGTAACGTATCTTTTAATCCTTAAGCAATTATTTACATCACCATCAACAGTAAATAAGCAATTAGTTCGTATTATGATTAATAGTAGTGGATTAATAGTAGTACAGAAAAATTGAAATTTTTTACAAAAAGATTTTTATCTTAGTTCCAAATTTACATGTATGCCTCTAATAACTATGTACTAGTATGTTTGCGTTTTATAGTGTTCAGAAAAGCGGTTAATCATTCAACAATTTTTAATTTTTTTTTCTCCTAATAAACAGTGCTTAATCATATACATAGATTACAAAAATTATTTAATTTATATGTGATACAAACAATTTTCTTTTGTTTGTTTTCCGAGAAAATTTTAAATTAAAAAATTTTAAGTCACAAAAAAAAAACCAAATACATAATAAATCAGCAAATTCGGAATAAAAGTTCCCCTTTTAATTTAAAAAAAAAAAAATTAAATTTTTAAACAAAAATAAAATTATCAAGAAACTATATGATGGAAGTACGTAATTAGAACTGGAATTTATTTTAGAAATGAATTCGATTATATTCATTACTATAAAAAATTGAATTTAAAGGCAAAAAATGTATATTACTTTTTGGTTAATTATTCATTGGTGATATATTTTGTGTAGCTTTTTGATTATTCTAATCTAAATTCGAACTAAGAAAAAAACAATAAAAATTGATTATAATATCAAAAATGAACTAAATCCAATTATTTATCATGAATTTTAGAATTCCAGGTCGTTATTACAAGTTAATTAAGATGATAAAACGAACAGATACCTATAATGTAAAATACGTTACATTCTAATAATTTTCTAAACAATATATTTTAATTAAAATAAAATTCTTTTCCTGAATTATCAAATTTACATTAATCATCAATTAATTCATAATTATGATAATTTTCTCACATTATATAAAATTAATTTTCAATATAACTGTGTAATGTGATAATGAATAAATTAATTTTAGCCCATTTATAAGGTTCATTGACTACACACACTGATGTACATATGTATGTACGTACACATATATATGTATGTATATACAAATTTAAATTCGCTAGCATTTTTCTATTGATAAACAATTTTTTTTATTTTATTTAAATAATTTCCTTTTTGTTTTTGTTTATAACATTAAATGTTATACTAAAACTGACTAATTTTGTTTAAAAAATTTTTACGATCTTGTTCGATTTTAATCAAATCAATTTTTTTTTTTTTTTTTTTTTTTAAAGTACGTAATCACAGAATATTCATCAAATATCGATAACAATATACACATTACAAAAATATTTGATTTTTATCATATCATAAAAGCATGGAATAAAGAATATTTAAAAACAAAAAAAAAACATTATCGAGGTTTGATATTTCGATTTCAATAAGACCATCAATCTATTAAATACAAAATCAAGCACCAAGCACTATACTTTATAGATTACACATTTATCTCAATTATATGTAAAAACAAATAATATTTAATTAATTTTCGTATACAAATTTGCATTTCATATTTGCAATCAATCACAGATAATAATACAAAAGTATGTATGTAGCTCTTAGCGCACACCATTCATATTGTTTAAATGTAACGTATACAAAAAAAAAAAAAAAATTGGCTCAATTTTTAACCATTATCAGTCACAGATTTAAAAACAAGTAAAAAACAAAATACACAAAAAAAATTAAAAAATAAATAAAATTTATGACATCACATACATATGTTTATAGACAATAAGAAAATACAAAACAACATAAAATATGTATGTTTAAAATTTATGTGACCGATCAGGGGGTTTACACATTTAATATCTTGATTTAATTTTTATCAATGAATGACCAGTAACATACTCGTACAAAAAAGCTACTATGTATGTGTTATTTTATTTATTTACATTTTATTTTTAAAAAAAAAAACCTTTCTCATTTTCATATATTATTATAATCGTGAAGTAATTATAACAATTTTCATGGGAGCAAAAAATACATAAAAAATAAAATACCATAGTTGTATAAAATGATATGATATTTTGATATAACATATCGCATTGTTTATAGTATATGGCTGTTATTACAAGTAGCAATATGATAACGTCATAAATAAAAAGTCAATATGAGAATTATTGCTGGTACTGGTATATTACATGATAATTTACTCAAAATGTACATACGTAATCAGGTACATCTGTATTTGCACATATTAATGAGAATCGTTTTTATTTGAAAGTGGGATAAGTCCATTTTTTATGATCCGAGATATTCAATTAATTTTTTATTTGTATTCCCTACTAAACTCAACGAAAAAGTATAAAACCATGATCTTTATAAAATCCGTAATTTTGTAATTTTTTTTTTTTTTTTTGTAAAATCTTTCGAGATACTAAAATCTTATACTCTTGCAAGGTGATTTATATTAAAAATTGTGGTTTCGATAATTTTCAACTTATACCACTTTCAAATAAAACAGCTCAACTTCATTTCAAATAAAAAGTTTAAAATATTTATTTACATTTAAAAATTTAAAAATTATATGTGCATGTGTCTTTTTTTTTTTCTAACTTTTTATAATTATTTTTTTTTCCTATGAAATTTATTTATTGAATATTTATTAATTTACAAACGTATTAGTAAAAAAAAAAAAAAAAAAACAAAATGTTATTGTAAAAAAAATGTTTATTTTATGTATGTATTTGATATACACGATTGAATGTATTTAATATACACGTCATATTTGTATATGATATTTTTATACATAAAAATATTATATTTTATATAAAAAAAGGAAATACATTATTAAATGATCATTCATTTAAGCACAAAGTTTTGCTTTTGATTAACCTCAAATAAAATTAATTTTTAATAAAATATATATAAATATAATTTTTTTTTTCAAAAAATACCAGTACAAAGGGTACTATAATATTTATTTAAAACAAATATTCAACTGTTTTACAAAACGGAATTAATTTATAAAAATTTTGTTTTTTTAAAATAATAATAGTAAATATTATACAATTTAAAAGAAATCGCTACAAGATAAATAAAATTATAATTAAAAAATATTGTTTCAGTTTATATAATATCGTAAACAAGAGTACATGTTAGTGAAAAGATAATAAATAATTTATTGTGGCCAACAAAAAGTGCTCACTGTGGAAAATATTTTAAAATAACAAAAAAAAAACAGTTCTTTTATTTATTTCAAAGTGTATTTGGTTGCTTAAAAACAAAAATTTAGGAATAATTTGTTTTTCTTTAAGTACAAAGATACAATGCACAAGATTTTGGCCGTTACAATGATCCTTATTGATGGTATGTTACAAACGAAAATAAAAATCAAAAAAAATTTCTTTTTTTAAATATTGTCTACTAAGTGCTGGAATATCTACTTCGTCACGACTTGACCACTTTATTATATAAGCCACTTTACGACTATGGTTTTTTAATCCATGAATTTTTCATTTTCGTACATCTTTGACTATGTATGCATAAAAGATGAAACAAAATTTTAAAAAAAATTTTCTGCACGAAATTCCCTTGAATCCGTTTACGTAACATTTTTTATCAAAAAATAAGACAATATTCATGCTTTATTACAACTGCAAAAAAAAACTAAAAACATGGTACATCAATTTTATACATGAAATCTTTGTATAAGTGATTTAAATGGGCTTTTGTTTTATTCCTCATTTTTTTATTACTTTCCTATGTTTATCAATCTTTATGCTTGAATGTATCATCTACATTTATACATTAAAAATATTTTTTAAAAATAAAAACTTTATCATATTGTTTGCACGTAATTTATACATCATATTTATAGGATTTATTGGAGAAATTCAATCAAAATTAATAACAAGAGAAGAATGGGGTGCTAAGCCACCAAAATCAATTGAAAAATTTAAAGGACCATCACAATTTGTTATCATTCATCATTCATATATACCGGAGGCATGTTCATCAACTGAAAATTGTAAAAAAAGTATGCGTTCAATGCAATCATTCCATCAGGATGATCATGGATGGGAAGATATTGGTTATAGTTTTGCAATTGGTGGTGATGGTTTTGTATATATGGGACGTGGATTTAATGTTGTTGGAGCACATGCACCTAGATATAATTCAAAAAGTGTTGGAATATGTTTAATTGGTGATTGGAGAAGTACGTTTTTTATACACATACATACAATATAATTTTATATAAATAATTGAAAATAATTTTTTTAATATGATTTTTTCTTTTTTAAATTATATTTTAATTATAGCTGAATTACCATCAGATAAAATGTTACAAGCTACTAAAGAATTAATTGAATTTGGTGTATCAAAAGGTTATATTCATAAAAATTATAAATTATTAGGTCACAGACAAGTACGTGCTACAGAATGTCCTGGTGATCGATTATTTAATGAAATTAAAACATGGCCACATTTTTCATTATCAGTTGATGATGTTATTAAAAACGAATCAAATGAAATTTAAAGTGTAAAAGATAATCTACAAAAAAAAAACATTTTTAAATTAATTTATTTTTCTTGCCAAATAAAAATTTGAAAAAATATAAAAATTTCAGTCTTTCATTTCAATTAATTATTGATAAATGCAAAATTTATATTTGAAATTTATTTTGAAACAGAAAATTATACAAGAAGATAGGAGGCGCAAATGTTTATAAAAATAAAAGAAAATGATTAAATTAAACAATAAAAATTACACAGTATTTTAGATATCGAAAAAGAAAATTCGAAATTAAATATATAATTAATTTAATTGTCATTTTGTGCATTCGTAAGTAAAAAAAAAAGAATTAAATCTGAATATCACAAAATACTATAGATATGTACGTCACACATTGTCATTAGATAAATTAGTGAATTATAGAAACTACATACATAAATACAAATTATTGTGTATTAGAAAATTTTTTTATTTGCATTTTATTATTTTTTATCATAAAGATTTTCTTTTGAATGAGAAAAAGTTATAAAAGAGGTAAGAATTTTATTTTAAATAAAATAGATTTGATTTAAATTCATAAGAATTACATGATTTTTTTTAATTGTCCTTTAAATAAAAGTTAAAAAAAAAATTTTTTTTTTCTAATTACCTATGTACATATTTATTCAATTAGACTTGACGTAATGTGAGCATATATTCTTTTTTTTTTTAATTTTTCTAAACAATTTTTTTTTTGTATTTTCTATTTTGTATAACAAATAAAATAAATATCGAATTTCCAGGGATTATTTTTCAATGATATTATTATATTTTAATTAATCCAGAAAATTAATAAATAAAATGAAAACAGCACAATTAAATTTTATCTAGGTTAAGGACATTAAAAAAAATGAGCACATGCGTTTTAAACACGTAATCTCTAGTAAAGTGTTACAAATAAACAAGATAAATTATTTTGTTGTTTATTTTAAAATAGACATGCTATTAATGAGATCGAATCTATGAATACTTTGTCCACTAATATTATACGTAGTTAAGTCTGTATGGAAACTATGTAAAGTATAGTATAATTTTACATCTTTGTGTATTGATATTCAAAAAAATCATCTGATTTTATATGAACATTTTAAAAGTGATAGTAAAACTGCTCATGA
This sequence comes from Anthrax anthrax, assembly GCA_963971155.1. NCBI lineage: Eukaryota > Metazoa > Arthropoda > Insecta > Diptera > Bombyliidae > Anthrax > Anthrax anthrax. The sequence goes on along the minus strand of OZ020118.1, from coordinate 30,732,460 downwards.
AACACTCTAATCAGAAATTATGTATGTACTCTCACAAAATCTTAACTGCATGTGATTAATGAACAGAGTATAAATAATTTTCAAAGTAAAATTATCTTAAATTTAAATTTAATTTAAAAATTACTAATTTTTATGTTATAAAAAAAAATAAATAAATAAACAAAAAATCGCTATTACTGATTCAGATAGAAAAATCGTAAAAATTTCCATTTTCACAAGAAATAAAAAATACCTCTATTACATACATAATTTTAAATTCTATAATATTGATCAGAAAAAAAATCTTTTCAAACCAATTAATTAATTAAAAATAAATGGAAAAATTTTAATGCTTCTCATATTTCCAATTTTCTTTTAATTAAATCTCTAACACATAATATTGTTCCCTATTTTTTTCTATAATATAATTTTCTTTTTAATATCGATAAAATTCATTTTAAATAATGATAAAAGATTTTCATTTTATTTTAACATTTTTTAAAATGTAGATACAAACATACAAAACTGAAAAAAAAGGAAAATAATCATTTTCCATTTAGTATGACAATTAACTAGTAACAGAGAGTAATGGAAATAAAATTTCAAATAACCATTTTTTGAGTATACATATGTACATAAGTATATATATGCAACATTGTTAAAATCTCTTGTAATATGCTGTTAACGTTATAGGGGAGAAAAATTCTATTCAAATTAGTTCGATTTACAACAAAATAAAAAATATTTAAAAGAAAACAAAAAAACAACAAGTAATAAAATTTAACAAAGGCAATTTTCACTGAATGAACAGAGTATATGACTGAAAAGACTGCAGAATGCATACAGTAACAATGAAATAAAAAGAACTACAACAAATTTTTGTTTTTTTTTTTTTGGTTTTACATAGTTCCATTTTCTATTTCCCATGTAGAATACTGAAAAAAATTGTAATTTAATTTTTTTTTTATTGTTGTTCTGTTTTTTATTAATTCATTTCAATTATTACATATTCATTCACACTTTGTTATCCAGTTATGTGTTTTTTGTTATGTGTACTTCATAAAGACAACCAACGATAAAATACCGATTTAATAACAATTCCATGCCGTGTTGTATAATTGAACTTTTATTATTGATAAAATAATGAACTACAAAAAAAAAAGAAACTAAAATTTAAAAAATAAAACATGTAAAGCAAAGAAATAACAAACCTACAAGGATGTAGGTTTCCCAGGCATCGTATAAGCGATTGTAGGACGAATTTTGTTAATTGAAAGAAAAATAAAATAATAAACAAAAATACAAAAAACTTAAAAATAAAATGTTAAAGACAAAAAATTTTGACGGCAAATCATTAAAATGAATAAAATTTTTAAAAATGATAAAAGAATGGCAGTTCAACTTGTGTGGAACTTTGGAATTTTGGAATGGTGTGGAACTTCTTCATACTACATAGACAACAAAATTAAAAATTATTTTTCTTTTGTCCGTTATATAAAACAAATATATCAAAAATGTTTCAATAAATTTTAATCTTTTTTAAATACCCACTATTTTAATAATAAAAAAATTAAAAATTCCAAAAGAACCAAAAAATTTGTTTTTTTGTCATTATTGGTCTACTCTAGCTTGTCATACAAAATACAAATTGAATCTGGTCTCTACTAACAACTTAGAAGCCCGGAAACATCATGAAATTAAAGATGCATGTGTGATAAAGTAGTATTCGAACATTATTTCTGTGTCTAGGCTTTGGTTTACATCACACTGGAAGAACAGGCCCCGTAGAAAAACAACAAACTAAAATTTTAGTCACTGATACGAGAATATACCCCTACGTATGTACATACAACTAAAAATAAAACTAAATGCCTGATATACAGAATTATATTTGACTATGTAATTTTTTTTCAATGAAATTTGGACTTTTAAGATAAAAGCATGTAATTTTTTCGTATGTCATAAATAATTATCATTCAAAATTCCAAAAAAAATTTTTTCCAATTTAGGAAAAATAAATAAAACATGAAATTTCAAAAAGAATTTTTATTATTTTATTTCGTAGAAATTTTGTAAAAAAAAAATTTACAAAATATAATTTGTTTTAAATTGAACGTTACCCCAAAAAGAAAGAAAAGCGGATAAATAACAATAAAAATGAATGTTTTCACACACTTCTAATAAATTAATGACGTAACCATGACCTCATTCAATATTAAACTGAATTGAATTATTAAAAAAACAAAAAAACAAAAAAAAAATGAAAAGAAAATCAATGAGAAAAAAAAATTTGTTTTCTTGCTTCATTAAGAAAAATATTAATAAAATAAATAAAAAAATAAAAGAAAAAAAAATTATAACACAAGCAAATAAAGTTAAAAATAAGAAATAAATAGTATATTTCTACTAAAAATTTTATTTATATGTAAAATTAAATTAAGCGTTCATTTTCTAAAACTTGCTAAAAAAAAAAAAAATAAACTCATATTCACGTATACATATTATATGTATTATATTATACATAAAATTAAATTATAGAAAAACTTTCTCTTCATATAGATTCCGTATATATACACATGTATATGCGTTAAAATAAAAGTCTATTAATGATTTGTAGAGAGTAAACCACTTGAAATAAAATAAAAATATTTAAAAATATGTAACAAATACATTTATGCGTATCTGTATCTGTAGCGTGAAAAAAATATTTAAAATATCTTACATCAAATAAAAAATTATATATTGCCTATTTACAGGGTATACCAAATTAAAAAAAAAAAATCAAATTAATATTTCTAACACGTTTGCAGACTACTACTGTATATGAGGTATTTTTTCTTCACTTTAATAGTGATTTACCACTGCATATGATAGATATTATATTTCTTTCATTTTTATAATCAACGCAACTTATATTTTTATTTAAATCCAAAAATCACTTGTCTCATCTCCATCTCGTCTACCAAACGTTGATATCAAATTAATACGAACAGAATGTTATTATCAATCAACCCCTTGTCCAAATTCAAATTAACCATGAATATATTAATAAATTCAAATGTTAATGAAAAATCAAATCACACATACAAATATAGTACTACATAATATTTTAAATAACATCTACAACACCCTATACGAAACGCAATATCTTTGCTTCTTAACTCTCTTTTGCCTATGAGAATTTTCCTATAAAGCTAAATTTTTTCATTTGAGAACTGATTACATGAAAAGCACACAATTATCGCTTTTCTATAAAAAATAAAAAAATAAAAAAAATAAAAAATAAAATAAAAATAGGAACACGAATGTACGACAATTTTTTTCATTTTCTTTCATTTATTTTGTTGCAAAAGACTAATTAGACAAATTAGATATTTTTCTGAAACTAAAAAAAAAAAACAAAATACGTTAGATAAGTGAAAATATTTAAATGTCTGTCTGCATTCTTTTTCATTTATTTTATTTTTATTGAAGATTAGTTGTATTCAAGTAATCAAAAAGAAAAAGAAAACAGAAAAAAAAATCTTTGTGCTTGCTTACCCAATTATACAAATCACTTAAGCCTTTTGTATTCGTCAAATTATTTATTGAAAATGATATTTAATGCCATTTTCAACAAACAACAACAAATTGGAAAAATGAAAGAATATAAAAATAAATTTTCTTAATTTTGATCTTAATTGTGATATGTATTTGTAAAAAAAAAAAAAAAAACAATATGTTTTTATGTGAAGAAAAAATCTTGTTTGAAAAATTGAGAAAAATTCTCCAATAAATGAAATACGTAAAAATGTATATATTATGTACGTACATGTGTAAAAAATAATATCATAGAAAATCATTAGCAGAAAAATCAAAAAAAAATAAAAATCATTTTTCTGAGTTACACAAACGAACGCCTACACATTTATGTATATGTGAGTATGTATGCAATTGTACTTACACAAAATTAAATAAAAATAATACTAAAAGGTGAAAGTAAAATATTTAGAGAAAAAAAAAACAAAATTAGAAAAATACGAAAATAGAAAAAAAAACAACATACATACATACATGTAGTTGTACAACACATGTAGGCCGTTCATGTGCTTTAGGCAGGCACACAGCAAAATTGATGTAGTCCTTCTACATCTACAACACTGATTCTATTTTAAATTTTTAAAAAAGAAACTCTCTTTCTCTTACATTTTAATTTGTATATTATATGTATGTATGTACGGGCAAATGAGATATGATCATCAGAATATTTTCTTAATTTTATTTTTTTGCATTTTATATACATACATACATATGTGTATACGCAAGATATTATAGATTTTCTCAAAAGAAAAATTATTTTCAAAATTTTCATTCTATAATGCGATTCTGACGCAGTCGCGGAACACTAAAAATAGTTTTGCCAAAAATACGATTTCAAAAACCAAAAACAACAACAACAAATTTTTGAAAATTCAAAAAATAAAAAAAAAACCTAAAAATTTTTCTTATTTTTTAACTAGAATTTAAAAATAAAAAAAAAATAAAATTTAGTCACACAATTTTATATTCATTTGAGTTTATGATTTTAGTACATTTTTGATTGTTGAAAAATATGAAATTTTCTTTGGATTTTTCGTAGTCCGTTTTTTTTTTTTTGTTCTAAATAAAATTTTTCATGAGTTAAAAACAAAAAAGTTATGAAATTTCAGTGAATTCCATTTTAGTGTAAATGTGAAAAAAATTCAAAAAATAAATTTTTTTAATTCGATTTTATTTTTAAATTCATATTAAAGAAATTTAAAAATATACACACACCCATAAAAATTTTCTTTGGAAATTTTTTTTTAAAAAATTTTCTTTACACAAACATTTTTTTACTTGAAATATAATTTAAAATAAAATTTTCATTAACATCTACAATTTGTATTATTTGAATAAATATACGTTTAAAGAAGGAAAATTTAAAAAAAAAAAATCAAAAACAAAATTCGATTTATATTGAAATCAAAAAAAATAAAATAAAATAAAATTACAATTTTCCTAAAGTTATTATTTAATCCAATTTTAATTGAAATAAATTTAAAACAGCAAAAAAAACATTTTTTGTATTATTGAGATTAAAAATTCAATAAAAACAAAAAGTGATATGATGATCATTATATAAAATACGTTACGAATGTTTGCTTTTAAAAAAATAAAAAATAAAAATAAAATCATTTTCGTATATAAATTAATCATACAGGAAAAAAAATCAAAAAATAATATGAAGTGAAAATTTATTAATAGAGTGAATAAATGAAAATTATGAAAACAACAAAGGCAAATAAATAAATATAAAACAAAAACAAAAAGAAAAAAAGAAAATTCAAATAAATAAAAGCCAAAAGCAAAAAATAAATAATAAATCCACCATATTGAAAATGAAATTACAAATGTACGGAGAATATGATACAATGAAAATAAATAAAATTTATAGGAATAACGACAACATTACATGCTTCTTACTACTACCAGTACTATTACAATTACAATAAATAAATATAAAAAGCAAAAACAATACACCAAATATAATTCATCTACAAGAACAAAAAAAAAAAAAATCATTCATTTTTAAACTTTAAATTTTTTTTTTTTAATTAATTTTTTTTATTCTATATGTACGCATGTGATTACGTTGATACAAATTATAATATTATAGAGAGGAACAGCTGTATGTAGTTACATATATGTATATATTAAATTGAAATGATGTTAAACAATAAATATTTTATATTTAGTTGAAAATATTAATGAAATAAATAAGTTTGATTTTTTTGTTTAATATACACATAACGTACAGAGGATTTTAAAAAATATATCGTTTTTTTTTTTGGCTTTTAAAGTATTAAGAGAAAAAATAAAAGGATAATTGTGAAAAGTGTGAAAATATCAAAAATTTATTAAAAATAAAAATTTATAAATTTTTGTAGTACTTGTGATAAACAAAAAATCCAATATTTTTATTTAAAAAAATAAATAAATAAATAAAATAAAAATTTGGAAAGGTAGAAAAAAAATTTGTTTTTTTTTTTTTTTTTTTGTAATCCAAAATGCCTGTGACTGGTAGTAGTACAACAGCAAAAACGAAACCATCGACTGTAAAAACCTCGACTACTGGTAAAGATAATAGTACTGGTGGTAGTGGTGGTGGTGGTGGTGGTCGTACAACATTTCGTCCACCATGGGTTAAGGAGAATGAAACATCAACAACAACTGCACCAACAAAACCTGCTACAGTACCATGGAGTAAACGTGCACAACAAACAACAACAGATAATTCATCAACTAAAGAAAATGGTCAAACTACTGTTCCAACAACAATCAAAAAAGATAGTAAATTACAATCACGTGAAATTAAAGTACCAGTTACAACTGAAAAGAAAACCACAACAACACCATTAAAATCATCTAAAAAAGATATTGATATTGATATACCAGATGAAGATGATATTGAAGCAGAAATTGAAAAAAAAGAGAAGGAATTTAAATTAGAGAAACCAAAATTACGACATGTTGCCGTTAATCGAAATAAATCATTTACCCGAAAGGGTAAAAATGATGATGATGATGATGATGACGATGATGATAATGATAATGATAATAATGATAATAATGATGAAGATGAAGGTAAAGAGAGAAGAGGACGTTTTAAATTAGAGAAACCAAAATTACGGCATGTTGTCGTTAATAAAGATAAACAAACAATAAAAACTGAATCAGAAGAACCTAAATTTCGACCAGTACTTAAGAAAACGCCAAAAGTTGATGAATTTACAAAACCAGCTGCACCAGAACCAGTACCAGAATTTAAAGAAAAAATTTTAAAGAAAATATCATCAAGAGATCATTTAAGACGTGAGAGCAGTATCAATGGTAAGTGTATAGAATTGAAGGAATTTAAAAGGTTCAACTGGTAACTAAGGGTAATTAAATTATGAAGAAAAGATCCTTTAAAAGGTGAATTGCATATTTTAGATTAATTTGAAAAAGGAAGAAAAACCCAAAATGTGAACACATTTTTGGACAAAACATTCCGTTTATTGTAAATTAATTTTGAAATGAATTTAAAAAGTATTTTAAAAATGTATGTATTGAATTCACCGAGAATCTACGCTTTCCGATAGCCTATATAACTTCCTATTTCATTTAGTTTAAAACAACAAACAGTAAATCATAAAAATAACAAATTAATTATTACGATCAAAACGGAAACTCGTGTAAAAAGTTTTTCTCAAGGACGGGGGGAAAAAGAAAAAAAAATTTTTTTTTTTTTTCAAAAATTCAACAAATTGAAGAAAATGCATAAAATAATGAGAAAATATTTATGATATCGTAATACTTATAATTGAAATTTTTTTCTTTTCTTTCCAATAACAATTTTCGTTTTCTTTTTAAATTACAAATTACAATAAATCAAATTGTAATTATGAAAATTTTTAAAGAAAAACTAAAATTCCAGACAATATACACAAGAAAAGAAAAAACAAAAACACAAAATAAATAAATACAAAGTGGAAAAAATGTCGTTTAAATTTAAAATATAAATTTTATGATTTTTAAGTGACGCATTTAACATTTACTCTTCTTCTTCTACCATTTAAAAAAAAATTAATATTAAAATTAAATTTAAATTTTTTGTGTGTGTTTAGACGTTTTTTTGTTTTTCGTACATGAAAATCAAAAAATGAAAAAAAAAAAAAAAATTGTACGTGTGGATACTGTGTATGAATACAGATACCTTTTTCAAATAGCGTAATATCGATATTGCATGAAAATAAAGACGGCATGCTTTCAAATGATATGGTACTATTTAACCGTGTTTTTCGAAACACACCTATATATACATGCTGTTTTATATGTCGAGTTATGATATGTTTTAATATTGTCTCTAATACACATGTAAATTAAATAGTAAAAAATAAAAAATAAAGGAAAATATAAAAAGAAAAAAAAACTGAAATGAAAATGAACAAATTCATATTTATAGCATTTTAATGACACCCACTGTTTAGAATATGTTTGCCAAAATGAATCGAAAACAAAATTTATAATATATTAAAAATTAAAACTACAAAAAAAATAAATAAAAACAAAAGCCGTCATTAGAAAATAAAAGAAAAAAATAATAAAATAAATAAAAAATATTACATTTTTCAATGATAAATATATTTTATGGTTGCGGTAATGGACATTGAAACAGAATTGATCTTGAATTTATATAACGTTCAGTAAAGGAAATATGCAATAAAATTTAAGAATGAAAATTATTTTTTGAAAAGTAATGAAAATCCTTTTTATATCATTGATGAAAATCGATTTTGTAAATCTTCTCATACGAAAATTATGGATATCTACATGTTTTTATTTTATTTGATTCAAATTGAATAATATTTTAATTTAATGAATTGATTAGCTTTCCAGAAACCACATATGTATGTACATATGCGCATGGGAGAAAGAATACAATTGTGCACATATGCACATATATACAGGGTGCCCCAGTCACAAGATGATATCTTTCGATTTTTGTAAAATTTTCAGAATTGTAAATACTTTTGGAGGACTTATGTACATTTGGTACAAAACTTTCCATGCAAAAATTTTCCGTGTATGAAAGTATGAAAAGTATTATTTTTGAATTTTGAACGTTAATAACTTTGGATTTTTTTATTTGATTTCAATTAATAATAGACTTGTTGAAAAAGTCTAACTAAATCAAGTACATAGTATGATACAAAAGATATGACTAATTATATGACGTCTCTTGTACCTTATGTATTCGATATTTTGCGATCCCTTATTATATCTCATAAAGGTTGAATTTTAATGGGAAAAGGAGGATCTAGGACGATTTGTTTCGCTAGAAACACTTTGAACACATCCTGCGTATAATGATGACCGACAGAATTTATGTATGCAAAAAAAGAAAAAAATGTAAAATTCTTTTCCCAATCATGTTGTTAATTACGAAAGTAAAATGACATCAATAAATCTTTTTTTCCTTTTACGTATTTTTTTTTTTTTTATTCTGCAAAATGAGTAGACAAAATAAATTTAAACAACATGTACATATGCACAATGTAATGTTACAGTGAATATAAAAATATTTAATTAATTTACATAAAATACCTTATTCATATAAAATATTTCGAGCATTTAATGTATGCACATACTTATAAAACTGATTTTCATGTTTTTTTTTTTTTTAATTATAATGCAGAATTTTTAAATTTATTTAAAAAATAAATCAGATTCAAAATAAGAAATACATCATGATGATGATAATTTCTTTCTTATTTTATATGTATAAATCAAATCAGTATATTAAAAATAAAATTTTAAAATATTTCTTTTAAATAAATCTACATATTCGTTTATTCATTTTCTTTTTTCACTTCATTACATTTAAATATTCGAATGACATATTTTACCACATGTATAATTTATAAATAGAATATGTATTCATTTTGCACTCATATTTGTGTGTACCATGTACATACATAATATGTATATATAGATGCATGTAATAATGTAAATGTAAGTAAAAAATTGGAATTATTGTGGAATATGTATTGAATTAAAAATGATTTTTTTTTATTTTTTTTTTTTAAATGCTACTATTCAATTAAAAATTAAAATAAAACAGCATAAATAAGTAAATAAAAGGGAAACCAATTTTCATGTAAAGCATAATAAATTCATTATCATAATTAAATAATTTTCTTTTGTATGCTGTATGTAACCATAAAGAGCGCATCACATAAACAAATAGAGATTACAAAAAAATCAACGAAAAATAAAATCCCTTAACAAAAGTAAATAAATTTTAAATTTTATGTTAAAAAAAAAAATAAAAAATAATTTACACAAGTTTTTTACATTAAGCTCGTTCATATACAAAAAAAAAAGAAAACCGTCTTTTTACACAAAGAGAATTCACTTTTTTTACATAGAAATTTTTATTTGTCCAATATTAATTTATGTTGAAGCCCAACTTTTTTTTTAAATTATTAAAAAATTATTTAAAAATTTATTGCAAAGGATCTTAAATTTTTAAAAATTAATATCGTGAAAACACGTTTATATTTATTTATTTTTAGTACCAGCTCCGCCACCATTACCAACATTAACCGCACCGAAACCACCACCGCCTCCACCACCACCAACATTGGCTCCACCACCTGATTTTGAAAAGAAACCCTTATCACATAAAGCTAAGGAAACAATAGAAAAACTGAAGTAAATTTAATTTATTTTTTATTGCTATTATCGAATTAAGTTATTTTAATTTTTTTTTTTTTTTTTTTTCTTAATTAACAAGGATGAGGCCTAGAAAAAGACCAGATTGGTCAGATATGATGAAGGAAGTAGAACAAGGGAAAAAATTGAAACATGTTGAATGTAATGATAGGTAAAATAACGACCACAACAAAATTTTAAAAAAATAAAATAAAAAAAATATTTTCTATATTAATTTTTATTTTGAAATTTATGAATAGATCAAAACCAATTATATCAACAAAATCAATGACTAAAGTTGCTGGACAATTCGTATTTGAAACTGAAAAAGCTAATGTACATAATCAATTATTAAAACAAATTCAAGGTGGAATTAAATTAAGGCCAACAAAATGTAATGATAGAAGTAAACCAATACTTGAAGGATTAAGAAAATTCCGTCGACAGATGACTATAGAAGAGCAAATACAAAAATCTGAATCAAGAGCATCAGCATTAAATGAGGTGTGTATTAGTTTTCTTCATGATATCTTTATTAAGATTTAATCTAATTTAATTTTTGTTTTTCATAAAGGCACCACCAGATGAAGAAAGTGAAGATGAAATGGATGATATTGATAAACTTCGTGATGATTTACAAAGTACAAAACAATTATTAGCAATTGAATTACGTAATAAAGAAACACAAGAACGTGAAAATAAACGTTTATTAGCTAAAATTGCTAATTTAGAAGCTGAACTTGATCGTGAAAAGCAACGAACATCAGCCGGTGAAAGTCGTCTAAATTCATTAACTGGTGCTGATGAGGCACTTGTTAGATCATTAAGAAAAGATGCTGATGATGCAAGGAAAACATGTAAAGAATTAGAAAATAAATATCAAGATATTGCTGAACAATATGATAATGCTAAAGAAGAAATTGAAAAACAAAAAAATCAAATAGCACAGTTAGAAAGGAAATTATCACAAGCAATACAGGTATATCCAACAATAAGTATAATACTTAAATGTGTAGACAATTTTTTATGCTTATATGCAATCATTTGCTATTTAATATTAAAAAATTTTTTTTTTTACTAATTTAATTAAGAAGTACAAATTTTAATGCTATTATTTGAGCTTTTAATTGTTTTATTATTTGCATATTTTGTATATTATTATTTTGTATAATAAAAATTAAGGGCCATAACTACAATAACAGCTTTACTAGACCACAATATAGTTTTTGCTATTCATTTGAAGATCCCTATGATCATGACTTTTGGGCACAACAGGTAAAATTTTGCTTATTAAATTAATATTATAATTTTCAATTACTAAAGCTATCACTAACTTGAAACCAAAGAAAACACAATCAGACATAAACAACATTACATTTAAAATTGAAGATCATATTGACAAGATCGCTCCTAATCCTAACATACAGATTAATAAAAAAAAAATATAAAGATTTCAATTTAATGTGTTTTCAATATATTAATCGATTAGGGTACATTACCATCAGTTGGTTCAAGACGTCCAAGCGAAGCTGCAATAAAAGAAAGTTCACCAGAAATTGATATTGAATTATCAGAAAGTGAAAGTGAGGAAGATGAAGAAAAGAAAGCTGCTAAAGCAGCTAAACGTTTATCACGTGAAGTTAAAATGTTAAGAATTAAACTTGGAAAATTGAAAGATAAACAAACTCAAGCTAAAAAAGAAAGATTAAGTCTTAGAGACGCGATGAAAAAAAATCAAACATTATTGAAGTAACAAATTAATTTCATTTTTAAATTATTAAAATTTGATTTAATTTTTTTTTGTTTTTTTCAATTTCTCATTACAGAGAAGAAAATAAAAAATTCAAAAAATTAGAAAAGGAAGTTGAAAAAATGGCAAAATTAATGAAAGAGGATGATGAAGAGGAGGAGGAAGAGGAAGAGGAAGAAGAAGTTGAAGAAGAAGAAGAAACTGAAGAAAGTGAATCAGAAGAATCTGAAGATGAAGAAACAATATCTGATACTGAAAGTGAATCAGAAGCTGAGGTAGAATTTCTGTCTATCTTAATTTTATACATACCTACATATATTGATTCAATATTTCATTTTGTTTATATAGGATGCATCTGATGAGGCAAAGAAAAATAATCTTGATCCAAGAGTTAAACGTCATGAGGGTAGATTATCAGCACTTAAAAAAGGCAATTTCTTATTGCAAGCAAATGTTGATCGTTTACAAGATGAAATTAATAAAATACGTGAAAAATCTGTTGATTTACAAGCTGAACTTGATTCTGTACTATCAGAATTGGGATAATTTAAATGTTTGTGAACAAGACAAAATTCAATTCAATCCTTATTTATATAAACAAAACAAAAAAAAAATTTTTTTTTCTTATTTTTCTTCCAGAGAAACATTTATTATTTATGGCTATTTGTTTTTATTGTAATTTGCAAAATATAATTTTTTTTTCTTTTTATTTATAATTTATTAGTTATTTACGTGTACTTATTACATAAAATAAGGAAAAAAAAATTAAGTTAAAGCGACTGAATTTTCGCAAATGAATATTAAAAAAATAAATTAATAATGCTTTTATCATAAACGAAAAAAAGAATCATAATAACAATATAACTTATTTAATTTTACTTTAATCGTTTCTTTTTTTTTTCATAACTTTTTATTTATTCTTCACCGTTTAAATTCAAAAATGAAAAAAAAATATATCATTTAATTTTTATCGTTTTTTTTTTAGTTGTTGTATCATATTTTTTATAAATAAAAATTTTTTGCTTATTGAAAAATAAAATTAAATAATGTCTATTTTTATACAATAAACTTTAGTTGTACCAATACTTTTCAGTTTTCAGAGCCAGCACTGTAATATAAAAATAACTGGGCATTAACCTATGGCAAGGAAATAGTATGATCGGTAATATTTCCGAATTGATACATAATTTTCAAAAATTTATTACTTTTTTGAGATTGGAGCTACAGATGACAAGAGTGGCGAAATTGAAAAAAGTTGCTACTTTTATTTTTTATTTTCATTTTACTTAAAGAATTGATAACGAATATTTTCGTCCAGCCCACGTAAGTGCAAATTCTGACGTCAATTTCGGGGCTTTCAAGATCAAATAAAAATAAATATCATATTTGAATTGGAATTCATATATTTATAAATTTAAATCATGTACCAGAAAAATTTCCAAGTCTAGAAAAAATTGAAAATATCATCTTAAAAATTTTACTAGACGAAATATTTTTATGGCACGGAGTGTACAAATGATTCAAATTACAATACCTTGGTAACGTTTGAAGCCTAATCAAAAAATCCCCCTAAAAATTAATTATTTTCACCTTGTTATGACACGATGAAAAATTTTTTTAGCAAAAAAAAAATCTGAAAACTTTGCTTATTTTATAAATTTCAAAATTTAGTAAATGTTTGTGAATTTATTTTAAAAATTTATGTAAATTGTGTAGAAATCATGTACTATGAAACATATTTTGCAACGACATTAATTGTGCAGCAAGCATATAGCACAAACATGCTATAAGCGATACTGTACCAAAATAAGAGAGCACCAAAATAATCGTTTAAATTACAAAATAAATTCAAAATAACTTACCAATTTAATTATTACAGAAACAAAATAACTATCACTTAAAAAAAAAAACAAAAATCTGTGATTACTTCAAGTTTTAAACAAAAAATTAAATAGAAATAAAGAAAATAAATAAAAATGAATAAAAATAACTTGTTCTTGTTTTGGATTAAATTATGTTTATTTATTTATTTATTTATTTGTGTACAAAAACAAAAACAAAAAATTGTTTTGTCAATTTTTGAAATATGAAAGTATAAAAGTTGGCGAACTTGATTATCCAACGTTAAAAAATTCAAAATTTTAAAATTTAACGAAAATTCACAATGATGATATTTAAAGTTTAAACATTGAATATAAACAAAATATAATACAAATTCGTTTCAATTTTGTTTTTGTTTTTTTGTATTTAAAATGGTTTAAAATTATTAATTAAATTTTAATGAACACGTTTTCGGTGGATCTTTACATGTTGGTGGTGGATCAGTATCTGGGAATAATGATGAAGCATTTGCATTAGTTATATTCGATACGTATAAATCTTTCGTCATAATTCCAATAAACTATGCATTAAAAAATTTAAAAAAAAAAAAAAAAAGAAATTGATAAGAAATAAAATGAATTCGTTATAAATTGCCTTACGTTATCTATTTGTTGTGTAATTTTTGTTTTGTAATCAAACCAAAATTCATCAACAATATTACTTGCTCTTTCATTAATGATTTTATCAAAAAATTCATTCATTTCTTTTTCAGATGTTATTTCATCAAGTGTCCCACTAATTGATTCTACCTTTGGCTATAAATTGTACAATTTCAATGTATTAAATAAAAATTTTCTAAAATGTTGAATGGATATATGTATTTTAATTATAACAATTTCATTGTCTATAACAATTGTTATAATTAAATTACAACAATTTCATTAATTATAGCAATTTCAAATTAATGAAACCGTTACTTGTTGACAAAAACAAAAAAGTATACGAACCGTTATGTCTAAGCCAACAATCTTAAGTTTTCCATTCGAATCTCCAAATATTCTTCCTTTTACTGAGACAGAAGAATTGTAAATTGTTAAACTTTAAAAAAATAATAATAAAAAATTAATATTTAAAAAACAAAACTGAAAGATTGAAAAATGTTTTCTTATGATAAATATCTGTATAACATACTTTAATAAACCAACTCCATCAAATGGAAGCAAGTCAGATACAATTCCTTTCGCTTTATATGCAGATAATACACGTACTTCTGGTATTGAAATATTTATATTAAATTTCAATGTTATAGTTATATCGGCTTTATTTACAATAAAATCCGATATATTCGTAATTTTAGTTCTCCAAATAGATCCTTCAGCACTATAAATAATAGAAAATAAAATGGTAAAAAAAAAAAAATAAATAAATAAAATAAAAAAAATATTGTAACAAATAAAATAAAATGATATTATGTAGTGTACATACTGTCCAAGACGTTCTTCACTTAAATTAAATTTAAATACATCATTCTCAAGTGGATCTAATGTTGGTAAACCTAATGATGGTATTGGACGACACATACGCTTTTGAAAATCTATTAAAATTGCTTTTATTTTATCACCAAAACCATTTGATTGGCAATTATTTATGCAAAATATTAATATCATTAAATTAAAAATTATAAATGATTTTTTTAAAATCATTTTACTTTAGTTTTTTCTTTTTTTTTTTTTAAATTTTAAGAAATTCTTTAATTAAAAAAGAAACGTGAACAGTTAAATTGTTATGACTACTATGAACATTTTATTTTTTGAACTACATACGTCTTTTTCTTTTTATTAAATCTTAGTATAAAGTTCAAATAATTTTATCTTTTAATTTTATTGCTATTATTTTGAAATAATTTTATCAAAATTTTATAATTTACGCAATAAAAAAAAGAAGATCAATCGATTAAATTATTTTTGATAAGATTAAGACAATACAATAATATACAGTTATTCAAAAAAATATTCAGAAGAGAAAAGAAAGTTTTTTAAAATGACTTGTACATACATACACTTAAGAAACAAATGAATCAAATTGTACTTGATTATAAGTAAAGTAATATTTATTAAATTATATATTTAGAAAAAAAAAGAATAATAATAATAATAATAAAATTGAAAAAATTGTAAAAAAAATTTAAAAGGGACATTTGATCGCCCCTTGCATGTAAATATTTTCTTCTTATCGTAAATTTTAAAATTTATAACTGACAAAATATAAAAATGAGTAAAAAATTAAGTAAAATATTTTAATTTTTTTTTTTTTAAGTCAAATAAATAATTATGTTTATGATGTTATCTATTACAATTACAAAATTAGAGTATTTTCCTTATTGATTTAATAGATTGTAAAAATAAATAAATAAATAACTTTTTTTATTTTTGTATTAAAATATATTAAAAACTACGATAATAAATTACTAAAGAAAGCAATATTTTTTTGCAATTTTAAATTGTCACATAACATTATAATAATTTTTAATTATTACCTTTTTCTCATTTCGTTTTTTTATTTTCTTTTTTTTATCTGTTCTAATAAACAAAAGCAATAATATAAAAGTGAAATGTTCATTTCATATTTTTTAGTCAATTTTAAATTCTAAACTATAAACAGAGAAGATATAATTTTACATGTAATAATCAAGAACTTAAGCCCTTTTAAAGTGTAACAATATTCAAATACAAATAAAAAAATTTTAAAATTTTTAATAAAGTAACGTACATAATTTCTTGTTTACATTTTTTTAGTGATATTCAAATATTCTATTTGATAAATTTTATTTAATTTAAAAATTAATTTTGTTTATAATTTAAATTAAAAAAAAAAAAAAATAATAATAAAACATGTTATTATCATTTGTTACGTGTTTCTCAACGTTCATAAGTAAATAATGTCTATTTAAATTAAATTTTAAAACAAAAATAATTTTTAATTTATTTTTCTACTTTACAAAGGTATCATCATTTGTTCATCATATGATCCACATTTAAAAGTAGGACAAATAAAAATTAATTTACCAAAGACTCCACCTAAAAATAATTTAATAAAAGAATTATATAATGATGCTGAAGTGTTTGCACATCGTTATGATCGAAAAATTAAAAGTTTACGACATGGTAATAAAGTAGTGAGATCTGTTCAATTAGAGGTAAAATTAATTAAACAATTAAAAATCAAATATTTTTATATCAATTTTTTTTTTTTTCGCCTTATTGTGTTTATATAGAAAAAATTTAAAAATGATTTTAATAAAGATTTAAATCATTTAAAATTACATTTACGACAAGTAAATTATGATATAGCAAATCATAATCCAACATTAAATGATGCTAATCTATTTCAATTAGTTAATGAATTTGTTAGAAAATTATCAATGATACCAATTAATACACATTGTTTTATATATGGTTGCCCGATACAAACAACGACAACAACAACAACGCCATCAACATCATCATCATCTGAAGAACCAGATACAACAAGTGAAGAAACAGATACAACAAGTGAAGAAGCAGAAACAACAAATGAAGATGAAACAAGTGAACCTGGAGGAACAAGTGAAGAAAATGAATAAATAATTTTATAAAATTTTTAAAAATATAAATAATGAAATAAATTTAATAGATTTTTTTTTGTCTAATTTATTTTTATATTTTTTATTTAAATATTTTAATTATTATTAATTGGTGGTATTTTTAAATGTTCTGGTAAATCTTGTATTTGAATTTTTGTTGCTTTTAATGCAACACCTTCTGGTAAATTTCTTTCAATATATTCTAAAAATGTATCTAACGTTGAACCAGTTAATTTATGAAAATTCATATAACGATAATATGTACGTATTTCATATTGTACACGATGTTTTTTATAAATATGAACTGATTTTAATAATGTTATACGATCATGATATGGCCGTCGTAATGCCCAACTGAAATAAATATTTATAGTAATTACTACATATATTCTTTTTGCGTTATTAAAGAAAATATAAAGTCATTTAAAAAAAAAAATACCATTTTCCTATTTCAATTCCTAAATGATTTGCTGCCGTTGTTGCAAACCACGAATAACTGGTTAATACAGCTGGATCGATACCCTTTAATTCAATTTCTAACCGTGAAAATAATTTATCTTTTTCTTCAGTTATTATTGATTGATTTTTTTCTTGAGTTTGAGTT
Organism: Anthrax anthrax; assembly: GCA_963971155.1. NCBI lineage: Eukaryota > Metazoa > Arthropoda > Insecta > Diptera > Bombyliidae > Anthrax > Anthrax anthrax. Next base: position 30,714,427 of record OZ020118.1, on the reverse strand, counting down.
TTAATTACATTCTTAATTGATTCCTTTGCATCTGAAAAACCATCTTCTGTTCCAACTGATGATAATGTTGAAGAAAAATTTTTCTGTATTACATTTATTCTTGTTGGAAAATTTCGAGTAGATAAATTTTTTATTATCTGAAAAATATATTTATAAAAAAAATAAATTTTTATTTATATCATACACGAAATATTAATTTACCTGTAACATTTTTATAAATTCTATAAAACAAAATTTGCAGACGACAAAAATGTTATTCTTCGTTTAATATAGAAAAAATTTGACAGTTCTATGTAATTATATGTTTATTTGTGAATGTTTTGTTTGGATTTTATATAACGTCGTTTTTGTTTTTGTTTTGATTTCGGTACACGTGAATTTATATATAAGATAAGCTGATTTTACATGAGACCATGTGAATTCAATTCTACACTATTGAAAATCAAAATTTGTTTCACATTCCCATAAATCCTTCATTTAGCGTTTCCAATTTCTATGTTTCTTCATACTAATCTCCCTGCTCTATCCATATATTTTTAACACATTTTTAAACCACAAAATAATTTTTTATTGTGTTTTGTTATGTTATAATATGTGTAGTTGTATGTATTTTGCTGTACTGTGATGTGCGGTTGACGGTTGACGCTGACCTCAGACCTGAGTCTGAGTGGTTTTTGTTTTGCAAATCTTGCAATTATCCAAATTAAAGTGGAGTTAACTAAAGTGCAAATTAGTTAAAAACAAAAATAAAATATTTAAAAAATATCTATTACTGAAAATTTAGGTAAGTTAAATTTTTTTGTTTATTATCAGCTATTTTTTAAATATTTATTTAACTATTAATAGTTTGAAAATTAGAAATGTGCACGTAATATTTTTATTTGGTTTAGGTTATTTGTGGATGTATATTTTATATCATCAAATTTATCTTTATTATTTTTATTTTTTATACATACATACATATACACATAAGGGAAACCTGTATAGTTGTCCATTTGTGTATAGTTGTTACATTTTTAAGTTGACTAAAAAGAAAGCCTCTAGCATCAACCTCGTATGCATAAATTGGCCAAAAATTTTCTATACCATAAATGGACAACACAAGCAGGTTTCATTGTTATATCTAAAAGATTGATATCAATAATTTCTAAATAGCTTCTAAACGCTTTATATGTTCATATTTTAATTTTATTTTTGTAAAAATTACAATTTTTAATTTCGCATGGTGTGGTCTTGCTCGAAACATAAACATGGTCTGTGACTGAGTTTGTGGTACATACCTACATATGTCATTCCACTACACACAACACAGATCATTCAAGCGTAAAATTAATTTTTCTTAAATTTTTTCTTCTTCAAAAGTCCTACAACGTTTTTTTGGTTTATTTATCATCTAACAAAAAGGAAATAAAAAATGGCATATGCAAAACCCCATCCTAGTACATTAAATAAAAGTTTTGATGGTAATCAAAGTATTGACAGTAATAAAAGTGATGAAAAAATTTTTAATAAATGGAATCCAATGGAAGATGATTATAAAAATTCAAATTTTAATAAATTTACTGATGGTCCTGGTGCTGATTTAGATGACGATTTACAACCAGGTGCTATAGCTGCTGCTGCTAATAATAAATCATATCAACAACAAAATCGTAATGGAACACAATCGAGATATCGTCTCGTATTAAAATATGTACCAAAAGGCATGACAAAAATGGCTATAAAAAATTTATGTTCAAATTATGGAAAAGTTGTACAAGTTTGGGAATCGGCAAGTACACCAGTGAAATTTGTTTCTTTTGCATCATTAAAGTAAATTAAAAAAAAAAAAAACAAAAAAATCAGATTGAATTTTTTTTTTACTGAATTGTATGAATGAATTTTTTTTTTCACAGTGATATGAGTAGAGCATTAATTGGTTTAGCTTCAAATCCTTATGGTCTTATTGCTGAAATAGCAAAAGAAAAAAACGAGAAAAATTCAATTAATACAACTACATCGTTTAAACCTGAAATAAAGACTGCTAATAGTGAATCATCCTCTTTAAGTGATCGTAGTGGAAAAGAAAATAAAATACCATCAAATGAATATCAAAAACTTGATATGAATAGAAGGTAAACAAAATAATTATGAAAGGAATAAAAATTTATTTTCATCTCTTAGTGAACAATTTACAATTTTTGATGTTATGTTATAGCCTAACCCTATAATCATAATTCAGTTTATCAATAACCAAGACGTTCTAGTATACATAAATATTTCGTCGTTCGTTAAAATATATTTTCTGTTTTTGTTGCAACAAAGAACAATTTTTTTTTAATTTTTAATTTACAGAAGTATTTTAGGACCATTTACAAAACCTCCTCGACCAGCTAATATACAAAATAAACCATTTGTAACTGAAACAATTTATGAAAATTCAAATTTAAAATTAGTTGATCCAAATAGAAATTTTTTAACACAATATGATATGCATTATCAAGATAGAAATAATAAAGATGAAAATGAGAATGGTGATACGAAATATGGAAAAAATATATATACTGGACGATCATATTACATGTACGTTTAAAAAAAATTTTTTTTTTATTATATGAAGCAAAACAAAAAAAGATAAATAAAATCACTGGTCTATTCACATTATTTCGAAATTTTAAAAAATATTTATATGTACTTGGTCTCTTTATATCTGTATGATTCTAAAAATTTGTTCCATGTATATATATTTTTTTTTTTCTACAGAGAATCTAAAGAGAAAATGGAGCATTTAAAAAAATTATCCGAATCATCTATAGGTACTTATAATGTTAAAGAAGTAAGTTGTAAAATAAAAATAAAAGCGTCAAATGTTCTTATGTACTCTTATATTTTTTACTTTTTTTTTTAAACAGAATTGCTACCAAAAGATATCACCAAAATGTAATGCAAATGATCTAATGCCGAAAAAATGTTCAAAATGTTCGAAATGGGCAAATAAAATGTGTGAAAGATGTTATACATATTACTGTTCGCTTGAATGCCAACGAAATGATTGGCAAGAACATCGAATTTATTGTGTTGCAAAGTAAAAAAAATTGTTTTTTTTTTTTCTATTTCACGAAAACTTCATTATTTTCTACATAATTTCTTTTTATTTTCACAGTAATAAAAAAATATCAGATAAAAAGAAGCCACCATTAGAAAATATTGAAGAAATTTTATATAATTTATACAGTGAAAACTCCACAAATTCATTATCATATAATGATAATATAAAAGAAACACAAGAAATGCTCGAAAAATATTCAACTATATCAGAATCTGAAAATGAATCCAAGATAAAAATGAATAATACAAAAAATGCAATTCAATTAGCAAAATTACCAAAAAGTGGTACACATATATCAATAACAACAGTTATACAACCAAATTTATTTTATATTCGTTCATTAAATTCAGAAGATAATATTGAATATGTAAAAATTTTAAATATTGTTAATAATTTATCAATAAATGCAAAACAATTACAATATTTACCAGAAAAGGGTGATATGTGTATAACAAATTTTCAAAATACTGGATATTATCGTGCTTTAACATTAAATCCAATTAATGAAAATCAAATTATTGTTATTTATATTGATTTTGGTAATGTTGAAGAGAAAAAATTATGTGAATTAAAAGAAGCAGCAGATGAAATAAAAAATTTAAAATGTTATACAAGAGCAGTAAATTTAAAAAATGTACCAAATTTTGTACCAACACAAGACGTTAAAGATTATTTAAATTCACTTGTTGATTCATTAGATATTGAATTAAAATTAATTTATGATGATGATAATGATGATGAAGATGAAGAAAATGATGAGAAAAATATAGAAGTTGAAATTATAAATGTAACAAATAATGAAAGTTTGAATAAAAAAATTATTGAATTAAAAAATATTGAAGAACCAAAAGAAACAGATGCACCAATTTACAAAGTTGTAAGTTTTATTTTTAACTTGTACATATATATATATCTTTTGTAGAATTTTATTTATTAATCATTTTATACTTTTAAATTATATTGCAGGATATTGAACAAAAATTATTTTTGGAAGGTGAAAATGTTGAAGTTTTTGTTCTTGATAATTCATTAGTACAATTAGGTTGTATCTCTTGCATTTTACAAAAGAATATTCTACCATTACAAGAATTTAATAAACAATTAAAAGAATACGCAGAAAAAACTAGTGGACCGTATACTCCAAGGTAATGAAATTAAAATGTATATTTCGTTTACGAAAATGAAGTAAATTTACTTTTATTATAGACAAACTGAATTATGTATTGTAAAATACGATGATGATGAATGGTATCGTGCTGAATGTTTAGAAGTTGTTGGTGATGAAAATCCAGCTGTATTATTTATTGATTATGGTAATATGTCACCAATTCACATAAATAATATACGAAAATATCCAAAAGAATTTAAGTATTTTCCATGTACAACAAATTGTTGTATGATTGCAGGTAAAATATTTTTATTTTATTTTATTCATTTTCTAAAAAAATTCATTCATTACTAAATGAGTTATATTTTATGTTGTAAATTTTTCTTTTGTTTTAATTTATAGATTTACCAGAAAATATTGACAAAAAATTAGCTGATAGATTACAAGAATTAATACCAATGAATGAAATGTTAACAATTACAAAAATAAGTTCTGATACAATGGACGATGAAACAAATATTATATATTTACCAGGAATTATTAATAAATTAAAAACTGAAAATTTTATAACAGATAATTAAAGTAGAAAAACAAATTACTATTTTTGTGATGATATTTTATAATGCCCATTATAAAATATTTACATACATGAAATTGATTATGAGGAAATAGAAATAAATATAACGTTTGTATAATGTAAGTTTTTTTTTAATTTTACTTTTTATACACTACATATGTATACACGTTTTTATTTTAATTTTTAAGATAATTATTTTGATTTTTTTAATTCACTCTCTTTATATTGATTATATAAAAATTTATTTTGCACATTTAAAATTGTCTCATATTAATTAAATTTTAAATTCAAAAAACAATTTATATGGTTTTTCTTTAAAATAAAATATGTACATATTTGTTAATAAATTAAAATAAAATAAAACTCTCATGAACATTTCCATTTATATAAAGGTAGCGAGATAACACCAAATGAGATACCGTAACCATGATGAGATGAGGATGAGATACTAAATTGAAATATTGAAATTTTTCAATTTTTTAATTTCCTCTAATAATCTATATCATTTTTTCATTTCCGGTTTATTCTCATTCGTCAGGACAAAAAATAATTTCAACGTTCATTTCGTTTTTGTTTCTTTGTTGAATGTTGGTAAACATGTGAAAAATCAAATTTATTTTCTTTTCAGTTAACAAATCAACAACAACATTCCGATAAATTGCTTTTTTTACTTTGGCAGTTTGACTTTTTGTTGTTGTTGTGTATACTGATGTGTACTTAGTACTGCAGTTGTTTGATTGTTGCCTCGTTAAATGTAAACAATATATTTTTGTACAATTTTTTTGTTTTTTTTTTTTTATTTAATGAAAAATAAAAATGTTAAATAATTTATAATAAATTTTATTTGATTTAACGAAAGAGAAAATGTCTATTAATATAACCGTTCATGGTAATCCATTAAATTTCGGTGAACAAAAAAATTATTTAATTGATAATGAACGTGCTAAAAAAGATGAATATGAAAAACGTAAAAAACAACGATTAGAACAGGTTTGTTTATACAAAAAAAAAAAAGAAAATGAATTTTTTCTAAACTAACAAATTTATTATTTATATTTTGAGAATATAAAATTTATGTTCAATTTTTAAGGTACGACAAAAATCTAAAGAAATTGCATCACAATTAAGACGTAATGTAGAACATGAAAAACGTAAACAATTAGAAAAAATTGATAAAATGAAAAAGGATGAATTACTTCAATGGCGTGAAAAAGCAGCTGCCCAAGTTAAAAATCAATATGAAGACATTTTACAAAAAGATATTGGAATTGCACATAAAGCAGCACAAGAAGAGCCTGAAATATTAATACCATGTGAAGGTAAGAAAAGGTGGCTTAGACCAGAAAAAAAATTACCAATAAATACTGATAAATTAAATACAAAAAAATCAATGATAACGAAAAAGCATGCAAGAACATCACCAACGAAAATATTATCCACAGCAGATAGAGAAAAATTATGTGATGAGAATTCATCGAACACAGCAAACATTAGAATAAAGAAAACTCAAAATGATGGTTCAAAAAAACGTTTTCATGCAACTAAAATCAGTAAAACAAAAATTTCATCAAAAACTCAAATAAAAGATAATGAAATTTCAAGTGCGTCTGTTTCATCGGTGGGAAGCAGTCCAAAAGTAAAAAAGAAAAAAGCAAAATTAATTCAAACTCCTTCTGTTGTGATGGGAATAGATTCCGATAGTGATTCATCATCAGTATCTTTAAATATTGAGGATACACACAATTTATCAAATATGCAATACAGTAGAATTAAATCTAAACATCCATCACTTAGTCCTTCTCCTGAAATTCGTAAGAAACGTAAGAGTGAAATTGAAAATAAAAGTAAAAAAAAAGATGAAAATATTATTTCATCTGTACTTTCAAAGCCTACACAACAAACACGATTTACTCAGATTTCTGATTTAATACGACAAAAAAGTCAAGAAGAAGAACAAATGCGTCGAAGAATACATAACCCTCGGAGTCCAATCAAGACAAATTTCCAAAAACAATTTGAAGGTAGTAGTCACGTAACAAGAAGTACATCAATATCACCAACACGATGTACTAGATGTTCGCCGTCAAGATTATCTGCGAAGATGATTCGAAGTACTCCATCTTCTCCAAAAAAAGATCAACGAACCGGATCTATAAGTTCACCCAAAAAATCAATTAAATCTACAATTTCAATGAAATCAAGTATGAAATTATCGGATCCATCATTAAAACAACAGCAACAACAAACACAAAAAAATCGTGTACAATTTTACGATTATAATAATAAATTTGAAAAACATTATGAACCCCCTTCAGATGTTGTTCATAATGAAAAAGTCCCATATGGATTAAATGCAATGGAAAGGGCTGAAATTGAAGCTGAACTTCAAGAATGTAAACAAAAGGAATTAGAAAAATTGAAGAAAATATCAGATGAACGTTGTCAGAGGGCATTAGAAAGGGAACAAATTCGAAAAGATTATGAAGCGTTAACAGCTAAATTAGATGCAATTAATAAAGATAAAAATGCCCAAAAAGGATTTAAAGGAAATGAATATTTGTTTTCAAATGTTCGACTTAAAAATGCTGAAGAACACCAACAAAAAAAATTAAATACAGAAATTATAAATCTTTTAAAACGTCCTACTATTGTAACTTGTCCAGATATTGGAAATTCAAAAAATGACACAAAATCTGAGCAAGATTTATCAGATTTTAATTTAGCTGATGCAGAAAAACAAAATTTTAATAATATACATACATTTATTAATTCATCATCAGATAGTTGTTCATCAATTTTACTTCAATATGTTACTGATCAAACAAAAAAGGTTTCTAAAGATATTGCTAACTGTGATAATGCACAAAAAATTCAAAAATTTCAATTATTATTAAATAAAATTAATAATTTACATAATAAATTATTAAATGAAATAAAAAATTTAGGTAAAAGTGTGCCTTGGTCGAAAGAAAATTTCCAAGAAATTTTTGATTCAATAGAAGCTGTTCAAAAGGAAAGAGAAGAAATTTTAGATAAAGAAAATAAAATACAAAATGAAAAATTTGAAAATAAAGCACAAATAAATGAAGAAAAAACAAAAAAGCTAGAAGAAAAAGAAAAAGAATTAAAAAGAAGAGAAGCTATTTTAGAGAAGAAATTAAAAGATTTGTATAAAAAGACGTCAAAAATGACTGATGAACAAAAAAGAAAGAACGTATCTGAAATATCAGAGGAAATTCAAAATCAATCAGAAACTGCTACTAATAGTAGTACTACTACTGAAATTCTCACTTCCGAGAAGATTTTAACACAGAAACCAATTGAAATTGTTATTAAAGTGCAAAAACAAAAAAGTAAAACATCATTTAAATCACCAAAAAGACGTCTAATGGATCCTAATCTCAAAAAAATGAGAAAAGACCGTAACTTAGAAAATCTGATTTCACCTCAAGAGAGTCCAATTAAAATCTCAACTGTAAAAAGTCAGATTCAAGATCCGAAGTCGAAAAGTCCACTTAAAAGTCCAATCAGCAAAGATAAAAAACAATTAACACCACAGACCATTCAATATGACGAACAACATGAAACTTGTACCGTAACATCGTATCGAAGTTTACCGGATGAAGTTAAAACTTTGCTGACTTATGCTCTAAAAAATAAAAAAGTCGAGATAAAAGACGTAGAAAAAGAAAAATTGAAGAATATCGAAGATGAGAGAATGAAACCGACTTTTAAGAAAAATGGTCCAATTCCTGATAAAAGAAATCAAATAAATCCTCAATTAATGCATTATATTCAAAGATTGTTGGGTATGTCCCATCAGGCAATTGAAATGTTAGGAGTTAGTACTTCTGAAATGGAAACTCCATCATCATCGATTGTAAACAACAGTGTAAATATTTCAACAACTGAAAGTGAGTCATTTGAAAAGAATAAAGTCGAACGTTTAAAAAAATTCATTCAAGATAATTATACATTCTTAAATGAAATAGACGAGTCATTAAAACGAGATTCATCCATGCTATCAAATGATTCTAATGATATTAAAACAATCGAAGAAATTTGGAAGCAAACACTTAAACAGAAAAAACAGTTAGAATTAAAATCTAATGTGAAAAATAAAGTTAAACCGATTTTAAAGAAAATGAAAAGTCCAACACCAAAAGAGAAAAATATTATTTCGATTGATGTCGATCAAGAAAAATCAAAAAAGCCTTCTCCTGTTCCAACATCAGAACTTCCAAAAACTATATCTGAAGATATAGAAAAACCTAAAAATGGTGCTAAAAAGGAATTAATTGGTAAATACAATGAACTTACAGAACATTGCGCACAACGAATATCTGAATTAAATGAAATGATAAATAAAGTACGTGAAGAAAAGCAAAAAATTCTCGAAACCACTCTATCATCAGGTGGAGAGACTGCACGCACATCAACAGAATATGTAGATTTTTTCGAACAACATAATGTATTAGATAAAAATGGAAACAATAAAACATTTGATAAACAAAAGATACCTTCTGTTGCTATCGTTTCACAAAGTCCAGAAAAAATTCTGTTAGAGAAAAATAAGACAACCGGAGTAAGTCGTGATAGTGGAATATCATTATCCAGGCCAGTAACAGCACTTAGTAGTCATGAAAGTCCTGATATACCATCATCATCTATTCAAGAAGATTTTGAACCAATTTTAAAAGATATTCCAAAGCCATCTAAGATTACACCAACTGTTCAAATTATTCCACCATCAACAATATCAGAAACTATAACTAATTGTGGTGGTAGTAAATTAAGAAAAGAGAAACCACCAGTAACATTAGATCGGTATAGTCCGCAATTTGGAGAAGAATTACAACCACCACATGAATTATCAACAATTGTAGAAGTTGATACTCCAGCTACATCTCGATTAAATGCATCAATAACAGATAAACAAATAGACGATAAACCAATTTCAGAAATTGATCCATGTTTATTAGATATTGAAAAATTGAAAGAAAATGTTACATATGAAAAATTTCCATCATTTGATGAATACATAAAATTAAATAAATTAGATTTATCGAAATTCGACGAGAGTACAATATCACGTGCACAAACTGAATATGAAGAGATTGTAAATAAAATTATAAAACAACAGAATGATATCGAAAATAATGATGGTCAACAAACATCGAATTTAATACAGGAAGTTAAAAATCTTGTTGAATCTTTAAAATTATTTAATCTTAGTTTTAAAAAATTTCCAAGTAGAAAAGAATACATGGATAAAATGGGAATAACTGATTCTTTTGATTCTAAAAATATTGAGATTACAGAATTATCTGAAATTAGTAATAAAGATCAAAATAAAAGAGATTCATCTATTGAAAAAGAAAATTCCACAGAAAGTTTATTAGATGTTGTTAAAGAATTAAAACGAAGAAATATGTTACAAGAATCATTCCAATATGATGTTCCTGAAAAAGATAAATTATCAGAAAATAATGAATTCGATACAACAATTAGTAGTAGCTCCAGTAATAAAAAGACAAAATCAAATACAACTTCAATGAATAAAAAATTACATTCTATTAAAAATCAATCAACTGGTATGATTGATACATTATCGGGTGTTGAAGCAATACCACCAACAACGACAGCGACATCACGATCACCAAGCCAAAGTCATTCTGATGACATCGAAAAAGATCTACAAAAAATGGGTTTAACGTGGGCAGCAACAATGATTAGAAAATCACAAATAAATCGAAGAGAATTAGCTAGTACATCATCTAGTATCACTAATGAGATATCGCCATCAAAACGTGAATCAATGATCAAATCAAAAATTGATAAAATTTCAAAGGTACGTTAATTAGAAAAAAAAAGATGTAACTGAAATCTTACCAAATTTTTCTTTAAAATTTTTTTTAGTCGATTAAAAGAGAATTTTCCGATATTACAAATGAATCCATTGATGGTAACAATAAAGGACAACGACTGAATTTACGTGAATTCTTAGCAAAAGAATTACAAAAACGTACAATTGCATCATCGGCATCAAATTCAATGTTGTTATCATCATCAGAGGGATCTATAACAAGTCAATTCTTAAAATCGTTACTGGGATCTTCAAGTTCAAGATCATCAGATAAACGATCTGATCGTGTTAAAACATCAACACCAATTAATTTTGTACGATCCACAACAAAATCATCATCATCATCATCATTATCGAACGATAACAAACGTAGTTATACAGGTAGTGACAATCATTATTCACAAAAATTCTTCTCTGGTGATAGTCGTCCATCATCAGTAAATTATAGCAACAGTGAAATGAATAATGATATTAATTACGAAAAAAATCAAAATTCCGATCATGAACAAATAAAAGAAAATAGCTGATATGACGCTAATAACAGTGTAATGACAACATTTTATACATTTTTGTTAAGCTAAAAAAAAGGCAGTTTATTGTTGTGTTGTATGATGTGCTTTTTAAATTACTTATTATTTTTGTACTTGTTATATAAAAATTTTAGAATATATTTTTCTAGTTAACTTTTTTTTTAGAAAATAAAATTTGAAAATATTTAAAAACATTTTTTTCATTTTAAGGTATTCCCGTTCTCCGTTCTAGAAACTCCAAACTCATAGAAAACAAAAGAATTGTATAAGGGATTGTAAAAGAAAAAATTAAATGAAACCACAAGATCAAACAACTTTCATTGGTGAAAATGCTAATTTTAATTTATTAATCAGTTGTTACATTGTAATATTGAAGTAAAAAGACTGGTGGTTTAAATTTACAAAAAAAAAAAAAAAAAATGATTAAGTGGATTATAATAGCAACAAAATGTTATTGAAAATTATGAGAAACATAAAGACGAAAATGATATTAATACATTAGCGTATAAAAAATGAATTATCTTAATTTCGGAATTACTCTTGACCCTGAGCAGCTTCAGATGGTGTTGGAACTTCGTTATCACCTTTTTTCTTCTTTGATCCAGACACAATATCATCAATACGTAAAAGAAGTATTGCCGTTTCTACAGCTGTTTTGTAAACTTGCATTTTTACAGACAATGGCTCCCATATTCCTTTTACATTCATATCAACTATTTCTCCGGTTTCACCATCAATTCCCCATGTACAAACACCAGAATCACCAGAATGTGATGCATGTTTAGCTCTCAAGGCAGTTAATGTACGTATAGTATTTGCACCACAGTTTTGAGCCAAAGTACGTGGAATTATTTCAAGAGCCTGAGCAACTGCACTATACGGTCCTTTAACTTGTTTTCTGGTTAACACTTGTGAAACTGCCATTTCAATAGCTCCCCCACCTGGTACAAGACGAGGCTCAAGAACAAGATTACGAGCAACATGAAGGGCATCTTGTAAATTACGTTCAGTTTCATTTAAAATATCTTTTGATGCTCCTCTTAGCAAAATTGTACAAGCTTTTGGATCCTTGCATTGGGTGATAAAAGTGAAGTATTCATCACCAATTTTTTTAATTTCAAACAGACCTGCACCAGTTCCTACATCTTTTTCAGTAAGCTCTTCGGTACGATTAACTATGGTTGCACCACAAGCACGTGCAATACGTAAATTATCGGTTTTCCTTAAACGTCGAATGGCTGTAATTCCAGCCTTAAGTAAATAATGTTGTGCCAAGTCGGACACACCCTTCTCAGTGAAAACAACATCTGGTTTAAGAGCAATTATATCAGCACAAAGTTTTTGAATATGTTCTTCTTCAATTTCAAGTAAACGTGTAAAATCGTGTTCACCGGTTATCTCAACATCCGTTTGACTCTCTCCTTTCTTATACTCCAATGGACAATCCAAAAGAACAATCCTAGGATTTTCAATGTAACGTCTCATCTTTGGATGTGTTACATCTTTATTTATCATAACACCTTTGAGTACGGTAGATTCTTCAATACTTCCTCCAGGGATTTTTTCGACCTTTGCATACCTGAAAAATGAGAAAAAAAAATACAAATTATTCGTACTTGAACAATATCCTATTCCGTAAAAATTTGTACCGTTTAATATCGACATCAAGTCGCCCATTTTCATTTAATGTAACCGTTTCTACTGCTTCTAGAGCAATCTTCACAGCTAAATCAGACCATTTTCCAATGAATTTTGTTCCTACACATGATTTAATCACTTCAGCCATTTTCTCTTTATTATTTTTGTCTAATGGTATGCTTAAATCATTTTGTAAATGTTTAATAATATCTTCCAGGGCCTCACGGTATGCTCTTATTATTAATGTTGGATGCCATTGCTGTTGTAAAAATGGTTCAGCTACAGCTAACATTTCACCAGCTAATACAATAACTGATGTTGTACCATCACCAACTTCTTCATCTTGTGTGCGTGCAATTTCTATCATGCTTTTAGCAGCTGGATGTTGTACAGTAATTTCACGTAATATTGCATTACCATCATTTGTCATTACAATACCACCCATTGGATCCATTAGCATTTTTAACATTGCTTGAGGTCCAAGACATGTTCGTATGACATCAGCAATTGCCTACACAAAAAAAAAAAAATATCGTAGAATTTTACAATGAAATTTCTAGATTTTAGCACGAGTGTAAAATCCAAAAAATAAATTTCTTAAATCAATATGAAATTTACTGCACAAATTATTTTTATTGCAAGACATTTAGTATATTTTAAAAAAAAAATTTTTTTAAATGAATGATTCATCATATCATACTCACTTTTCCTGCATTAATATTTTCTAACTGAACTTTTCGTCCTGATTCTCTTTTTGTATTTTGACCTAAAAAGATATTCACATATTAAATTTTACACTTCATATTTTTATTTAATTAAACTTACTTAATACTAAAATTGGTTGTGGGCCACCAAACATTTTTTATTTTATTTCTTGTTTTTAGATTAATTTAAAAAAATTGATTTTACTTTTTTAAGACTTTGACTCGCGTGCAATTCAATTTACTTCAATTTAATATTTCATGTAAATTTTTTTGAGGTTAAATTAGAAATGGTGAATTCATGGTGAATTGGTGAATAATCAAAAAATTCACTGAACTAAATGAGTCAAATTAATTTTGTTTTTTATTTATTTTTTCGAATTAAAATCGATACGAATCGATATAAATATAATTTGTTTGTTTCGATTTTTAAAATGGAATTGTAAAATCAAAAATTATATAATCATACCGGTTCCAGTGTGTGGTGTTGCGTGTAAATAGAAAATTTAATTAAACAAAACAAACATTATTTTGTATTCATTTCATAGTTTCATACACAAACACAATCAACAAACGATGGAAAAGAGACATAACAACCCAGAAAAACGTCAAAATTACTTTATGAAACAAAACAATAAAGCAAATAAATAGAATTTCTTTAAATAATATGGCATTTTACATTTTTAATTAATTTGTAAACAATTTTTTGTTCATAAACAATAATTTTGTAAATATTTTCAGTTAATTCCAATCAATCGATTTAATATATTTTAAATTAAAAACGAAACTGAAATAAACAAAAATAAAATAATGTAAGTGATTTGAATATGAATGAAATTTTGTTTTCTGAATTTTCTATTTTTATTTTTTATAAAATACCTAATTAATTTTTCTTATTTTTCGTTTATTATTAATATAGAGAATGGCTGGTAAAATGTTAGAAATGAAAAGTATTTTATTGGCTGATTTTATAGCAGAGAGTTGTAGTAATTTTTCAACTGAGGATGATGAGGATAATGAGGAAGAAGAAAATAATGATGATAATACTAATGAAAATAACCATGAAAATGAAAGTGTAACAGATCTGGAATCATTATCTGATAATGAAGAACAGTTTTTAACAGAGGATATGATTAAAGAAGAACCAAAATGTATGTATGAAGATGATACAGAACGTAATAAAATTTATAAATATTTGAAACAAAATAATTTAAATGAATATGAAGAAAATAAATTAAATTGGCATACATGTGTTATTTGTGAAGAACGATTTTTAGATATTGAAGAATTATCAAAACATATTAAAGAACATATTAAAAATGAAAAAAATCAATTATCATTACAATTATCGAAAAAAAATTTACTAGAAAGACATTGTACACCAAAGACAAAACAATTAACTGGTTTTAAACGTGAAGAATTATTTCGTGATTATATTCAAATTGATGAAAATTTAAATGGTGATACAGTATATTCATGTAAATTATGTTTAATAACAAATCCAGATAATGATAAATTTTTTACAACATTAACTGGTGTACGTAATCATATGCGAATTCATGAGAATCCTGTTTATAAAGAACGTAATTGTCATATATGTAAAAGATCATTTTTACGACGTGACACATTACTTGTACATTTAAGAACTCATACACAAGAACGTCCATACAAATGTAATGTATGTAAAGCAACATTTTCGCATTCAAGTTCATTGGTATCACATAAACGTATTCATACTGGTGAAAAACCATATGAATGTGATATATGTAATAATCGATTTCGTGAATCTGGACAAATGCGTGCACATCGTCGTACACATTTTGAAAAAAATTTAGAATGTTCATTATGTCAACAATTATTTGTATCATCAAAAAATTTACGTGCACATTTACGTACGCATACTGGCGAAAGACCATATAAATGCTCTAATTGTAATAAAACATTTCGTACATCTACTGGTTTAACAACACATTTACGTATTCATACTGGTGAGAAACCATATAAATGTTCATATTGTTCATATGCATCAAAACAATCTAGTACATTAAAATCTCATATGCGTACACATACTGGAGAAAAACCATTTAAATGTGATCGTTGTGATAAACGATATGCTAATAAAAAACGTTTAACAACACATTATCGTACACATACCGGTGAAAGACCATATAAGTGTTCTTATTGTGATTCAACATTTATACGTAGTGATAATCTTCGTTTACATATTCGTACGCATACAGGTGAAAAACCATTTAAATGTAATGCTTGTAATAAATCATTTGCACAAAAGACAACACTTAAAACACATGAAAAAGTTCATACTGGTGAAAAACGTTTTAAATGTCCACATTGTCAATTAAAATTTACACAGTCTGGTACATTAGCAACACATTTACGTCTTCATAATAATGAAAAACCATATGAATGTCAATTATGTGATAAAGCATTTAGACAAAGCGGTAATTTGAAAAGGCATATTGAAATTGATCATAATAAAATACCAGAAAATTTGTATTAAATTTTAAAGAACAAAGTTAGGAAACTAAGTTAGTTTGACTTTCAGATGGAATTTAAGAAAAACCGAAAAGTATTAATTGAATGGAATTTTTGCAAAATATGAAATTTATTTAATTTATGTTATATTGTTTTTTTAGAATAATGATAACGATGTTTGTTTTTAAATGTTCTATTTTATAAGATATTATATACATATATATATATGTAGGTATCTATTGTATGTAGTAATTGTGATTAGGAAAAATAATTGTTTCCCATTTCTGTTATAAATATAAATGTAATAATTTAAAAAGAAAATACATATGTAGGTACATATGTATGTACTTGTGTACTTATATAATTTTATAAAATGTAAATTTGCTAGTTTTATTTGAACATGATTACCCCATATAATTTTAAAATACAAATATTTGTTTTAAAAATTGTACATACCCTTGCATCCAACGACGATTTAATAAAATTGTTCCATAATTTACGATCTCTACTCTACCATTCCATACGATCGAATTTTATGGTGCCCTCTAGTGTTTAAATTGATGTATTCTTGACATGACAATTTTTTGATTTTGTTTTCAGCTTATTTTTTTTTTTTTGTGATTTGCATACATCAATTATTTTATTTAATTTAAGAAAACAAAAAAACAAAAAAACAAAAGTATTATTAAAATAAACTCATAGTAAAATGTTAAAGCATACTTTATTGGATGAATGGCACAATGAAGCAAGCTATTATAGTATAACAACATTTTGTGAAGCTCTAGATCAATATTTAGATAATGGTATTCAAGTTACAAAAATAACAGAATTTTGTGGTGGTCCGGGTAGTGGTAAAACTCAAATGTGGTATGAATTCGTAATTTATTTTTTATATTTCTTTTTTTTTTTTTAATTTAAATCATTAATTAATACTATATCGATCAGCTTACAATTATGTGTTAATGTTCAAATTTCAAAAAAAGCAGAAGGCTGTGAAGGAAAAGCAATTTTTATAGATACAAATCAAGGATTTAATCCATTTCGTTTGAAAGGTATGTAATGTAGTTGTAATTTTAAAGATATAACACATTGGTAGATGTGAATATTACAATCAGGTGTTTATTGTAGTTTATTAATTTTTAGAATTATTTATCTATATAAGTGTTCTTATCTAATCTTTGTCTAAGAACTAATATATGCCCGGATAGCTCAGTCGGTAGAGCGTTGGACTTTTAATCCAACGGTCCAGGGTTCAAGTCCCTGTTCGGGCGTCCGTATTTTTTTTTAACTTATTTTTATATTTTAATTATAATTTTACGTGATTTTACAGAGATAGCTACATTTACGAGTCAACGTATAAATACGCTCTCATCATCGTCCAATGTAGAAGATGGTATTCATTTCAACTCAGATAGAATATTGGAAAACGTTACTTACACATATTGCGAAAATCATATCACATTATTAGCGATTGTTACTCGTTTAACAGATATTTTGGAAAATGATAAAAATGTTAGTAACATTCAATAACTTACTATACAGTACTTACGAAAAAAAAATTTTTTTTTTTTCCTTGTATTTTTTCAGATTAAATTAATTGTAATTGATTCATTTTCATATTTATTTCGAAATTTTAAATGTTATGCAATGCGTACAGGAATTATTTATCAAATTTTAAATGATCTACAAATAATTGCTGATAAATATGAAGTTGCTGTAAGCTTTCAAAATTTTGTTTTCATCTATACAATACATACATAAAAACAATTTTTTCTCTTCATTTTGTATAGATCGTATTAACAAATGAAATTACAACAAGAGATGATCACCTTGGAAATTTTCAATTATGTCCAGCATTAGGTGATAGTTATAGCCATAAAATTGGTCAAAGAATTATATTTGATAAAGACACAGATAAGTCGAATACAAAAGATGAAAGCTATCATACTGCTTATATAGAAAAATCAATTAACTCTCCACAGGTTTATATTCAATTTAAGGTAAAAATTAATTTTTTAAAAATGGGAGAGGCTCCCATCCCATAAATATATAAAATTTCCTGATATAAAATCCCCAGTTACAATTTACCTCAAATACAAAATTCACAGTAACAAAATCTTCCTAAATCCTTTGGAATACGTTTTTATTAAAGCAATGTATTTCTTTTTTTCTTTTCTTCAGATAACGAATAAAGGAATTCGAAGTTAAGACATAAATGGGTTAAAAAAATAAAATTGTACAAGTTTTTCAATACTTTTTTTCTCAACATTTTTTTTTTTATTTTTCAATGTACATAAGTGTATTCTCAATTTTTATTTTGTTTAAAAAAAAAAATCGCAATAAAGTGCACCAAAAAAGTAACAAATGTGATTTTTTTGTTTTAGTAAGATGCTAATACTACCAAAACATCTCTGTAATCACCAGAAATATCATCCTGGAAAAATAAAAATAAAATAAAAAAAATTAATTTCAGAAAGAATCTAAAATACATAATAAAAATAAATTTTAATTTCAAATTCGTAAACCAATTCCAAGATCCAACACAAATTCAATGAAATCATAAAATAAAATTCATTTAATGCAATCGACACATGGGAGAAAGTCTTTATTTTAAAGAAACGCATAAAATACATGTACAATATAAACAAGAGAAAAGATTTTATTTACGTTTAATCATAATAAAATATAAACATTTATTCTTATTTATTTTGAAAAACAAAATACATACATATTTTTAAATGTATAAAAAATAATTTTGAGTAACATTTTATAGTAAATTAATTTAAAATTAAAAAAAAAAAATGTAAAAACACAATAAAAATGGAATTTGGATAACAATTTTTAAATATCTGAATTCTTTTTTCTTTTTTTTTTTTTTTTTTTGTAAATATAATTTGGAATGAAATTACAACATCGAATAAATTTCTTTTTAAATTTTGAATATTAAATTTTCACAAAATAAATTGTATTTTAAATGCATATAATATTGCAGTTAAGAGTATTAGACATGCATCATATACTAATAATATGTAAAATGGTAATTATGTACTATAATAAGGCCTACACGTTATGCGTGCATAAATTAATATTAAATAATAACTGCATTGTATAATTATTAATTTTTTTTTTTTTAATATGCAGTGATCGCAACAAGTAGATCCCCAATATCACCTCCAACATCCTCCTGGAAATAGTTGAAAATAGAAAAAAAATAACGGAAAATGTTTTCTTTTTCAATTTTCTAATGAACACAAAATTCGTTTATTTATTATGTACTTTTTAAATTTTTATTTTATGTTTCTAATTTAATTCGAAAAAAAATTGTTTTTTACATAGAATTTCCCAATAAACCAATTTAAAAAAAAATAGAAAATTAAATCTTTCTATTGAATAAATTTATGTGCCAATTAAAAGAAAATTATTAAAATTTTGAATTTTTAAAATTTGTTATGGTGTAAAAAGGAATTAGTTAACAATTTTATAATAAAATTTTAGAAATATCGAATTACACAACAAAAAGAAAATAAAATGAAGGAAAAAATTATTTTATTATAAGTATCGATCGATGGAATGAACTACGAATTTTTTATTTATGTATTTAATTTTTTTAAATTATATCCTGAATCTGAAGTTTGAATTTTATAAAATTTTAACACTTACAAAATTAAATTTCAATCGAAACTCATAAGAAAAATTAATGCATAATTATCACATGCAAATTATAAATTTATTAAATTATTTTTGTATTCTGTTGTATTCTTGTTTTATAAAAATGACGTTATAATAGTTACTTTGTTTTGTTTTTTGTATTCTGTTTTACCAAGCTACAATAGTAACTAATAAATATCCAATATCAATAGAATTGTCCTCCTGTAAAAATTTTTTTAATTTTTCACAGTTTTAAAAAATATCCATAAATGTATGCATAATAAATAAAAAGAAATTCATATAAGTATCAAAAAATTTTTATGATAATGCAAAATTAGTTGATATTAATAATTTGAATTAATTGTTGAATTGATTTTCTTGTTTTAAATTTTGAATTATATACGGATGTTATACATGCAAATGTATATTCAATTTTTTTTTTTTAATTATGTTTTATTTGTGATAGAATAAATGTTTATATTATTCCTTGTTTATTATGTAATTCATTTAAATTTTGTATTAAATGTAACATGTATTGAAGAATTATAAAAATACGTTATAAAATTGCCACTACAAACTATTATTAGAATTTTAGTACAATGTGCAAAGAAAATTTATTTTGTTCAAAGAAAAAAATCGAAAAGTAATTGTGAACGATATTAAATGAAAATTAAAAGAAAAATACAAAAGTTATAAAAAAAAAGATTTGGAAAATGTTTAGAAAAATAAAATAAATAATTTTTTTTCCATAATTTTTTTTGTGCATTTATTTTTATAAAATTTTTATTGTATAAATTTTATTATTTTAATATTATTCAATTTAAGAAATATTAAAATTTAAATCTTAAATTTATAAAAAATTTTAACGGACAAAAATATTTTTGAAAGTTAAATTTATAATTGAAATTTTTCTTTTTGAATACTAATTATTAGGATGAATTTATGTTAAATATAAATTTTATATAACGCATTTTGCGCATATGACAATATACATATTATTGTTGTATTTAGGCTCTTTTTTAAAAAAGCAATTAAAATATGTAATACATAAAAAATAAAAATAATTACAAAAATTTACTTCACACCGAAAATACAATGAAAAAAAACATTTTTTCTCTTTATATAAATAAGCTTAATTTAAGGTTTTTCAAAATGTGAATTTATGGCATAAAACAAAAAAAAAAGCGGAAAAAATAAAATGTACTTTACTTAAATATAAAACAGAAAAAAAACATTAACTTAAAATTAACAAAAAGAAAAAATAGTTTTAAGAAAAAAAATAAGTCCATCATTTTCCTTCGATTTTTACAATAATTATGGACTGTCGGTAGCCATCATATTCATACAATCAATAAAAAAATTCGAAATTTTCAAACAGTTCTTTTAACAACTTTTTTTAAAGAAATTTATTTCCTTCCATTATATAAAGGCTCTGTTTTTATTTTGTTCTTTAAGAATTTTGTAAATTAATATCCAATAATAGCCAAGAGTGCACGTTTATAATCTCCGGAAGTATCGCCCTG
Organism: Anthrax anthrax; assembly: GCA_963971155.1. Taxonomy (NCBI): domain Eukaryota; kingdom Metazoa; phylum Arthropoda; class Insecta; order Diptera; family Bombyliidae; genus Anthrax; species Anthrax anthrax. The sequence continues at coordinate 30,693,255 of OZ020118.1, read as the reverse complement.
AAAAAGCGAATTATTTTACAAAACAATTTCTTTTTTTGCTTTAATTTCTTTATTAAAAAATTTATGATTTCAAATTAAAAAAATTTTGCCAATAAAAAAAAAATTCAAAAACACAATTAAATTAGCCAAAAAGAAATTAAATAATTCTCAATTTTATAGATTTATTTTATGCATGTACATAATATCGTACACATTTTGAAGGAATGAAAATACATAAATAAAAAATAAAATATAAATGAAAGACCTTCTCCAAGCAATTTCTTGTACATTTTATAGTATCGAAAATTGTTCAACATAAAGCAAAAAAATCCCAATTAAAATTAAACAAAAATTCGAAATAACTTAAAGAGAATTTAAATATTCTACCTCTCCATTGAATTTCGTTAAAACAAAAACCTTTTTTTTTTTTTAATTCGATACTAATTTAAAAAGGCCTAATTTTATTTAATACGTCATCTTTCAAAAACAATTACAAACAAAAGAAGCAATATATGTACAACAATTAAAAAGGCATAAGAGATAACAGCCTATAATTTCCTAAAAACAAAACACGTACATACATACATATGTGTATATAAATATTTATAAATGTTAGTTTTTAATTAAAAATAAAGAAAATAATAAAAAGTGCAAATGGAAATTTTAAAGAAATGTTCAATATCCCCATTTAAATTTAAGAGAAGAAAACTAAGACACCAATTAAACATTCAAAAAGTGCACAAGAAAAAACATAAATTTGTTAACACACATTTAACAATTTACATATAAAATAAAAATAAAAATATTTATATTTTACCTTTATCCATGATTCCAAACTTTTTCCATATTTATTTTGGAATGCTTCTTTAATATCACCCAAATCAATTTCAGATCTGCTAACAATGATACGTATCAATGTTTTATCCTTAGTACCTAATCCAGCCATAGCATCATGAAGTCTTTCAGCAAAGTAATCAACTTTTGATTTACAGCACTTTACTAAAATATTTAAAAATGATAATAAAATATTAAAATAAAATGAAAAATTAAAAAAATATAAGCAAAAAAAAATTTACTGATAGCTAAAAATCCCTTTTCAACAGGGCCACTAAATTCTCTTTTAATTGCTTTCTCAATTTCATGTCCAGCCAAACTTTCATATTCAAGGAAAATTTGACGTAATTGTTGATACGATCTTGTTACAAGTATGGAATTAAAAACAGATTCGTCGGTACCCCATTGACCTTCACCAGCATTTAATAATGCAGTGGCATCAGCAACAGCAGCTGCTTCATCGACAGTCTTGATTTAAAAAAAGGTTAAAATCAAAATTACAAATATTTGTTTTTATTTATTAAAGTAAGAAAAATCTTACTTGATTCTCATCACGATTTCCTTGTACCAATGATACACATAAACGTTTAAAATGACCGCTTGTATCATCCTTTAAATCATGTTCCAATGATTTACCATACATTTGTTCATAAAATTGTGCAATCGTTTTAATACCATAATTTGATAATGTACATAAAATTTCAATGATTGCCTCCTCATCAGTACCCATACCAGCTACAGCATCATGTAATTCTTTTGCATAAAATTGTGGTAATGGTGTCATTAAGGCAACAATAACATCTTCAAATTTTCCACCTAATTCTGATTTTAAATTGCTAATTAAATCTTTTCCATATGATGTTTTATATGCTTCAGCAATTTCAAGACGTTGTACAATACCACGACGTGCTAATACTTCAATAATGGCTTTCTCATCGGTACCCATACCCTTCATAGCTTTACGTAAAGTAGCTGCATCTTCGACTGGATCGAAAGGATCAGCCGGGTAAACAGTTGGTGTACACTATTTTTTTTTTTTTTAAATAACAAAAAGAAAAAATATAATAAATAAATATGTAAATAAAGGGGAAAAAAAGATAAAAAGTTGAAAATTACATCTCTACTGACTTATTTACGTTTGTTTTCATTTAATCAATACTGATATAAAAAATTAATGTGGGCTAGGCCAAAAAAATAAATTTTATGAAAACATCGCACGCAATAGCAACTTAAATTTATATAATGAAAATTTGATGACTTGAGTACACACCCATTTTTCATTTAAATTATTAAAATAACAAAAATTACATTGAAAAAGAAAATCATCCAAAATTTTCAAGTCTTAATAAAATGAAATTTTTATAAATTAAATATTTGAAAAATGAATTCATTATTTAAAAATTTTAATGCTATTCTAAAATTTCCTTATTATCACTATAAGTACCAAATCTCTTTCAATTTTATATTTTATTACATTTAAATATTTTCTTAAATTTACAGATCTGAATAAGAATAAAATTTTTCATAAGATTTTTTCTACATACAATACAATACATGACATACTTATTTGTATCTATACAACACATTCTATTGTGTACTTAACTTGTAAATACAATAAAAAAAAATTATAAACAAATTTACTTTAATATATGTACATATATATGTATGTATTTACTCTTACTGATAAAATCAAATTTATCCACATACAGCTCCCCAATCCCCATACGCCTCATTTTGTTTCATTATTCAAATACAGAAAAATACATTTTCGTTTTTTAATGTATTATTCGATTTCCGTTTGGTACGTTAGAAAATATCTGATGTACACAGAAGCATTATTTAGTAGTCACCATTAGGCTTAATACATTACAAACTGAATAGGTATCTAGTTACACATTAGAGATGGAAATTTTTGAAATTTTCGTCTTATATGCTATAATTTTTTAATTAGCAATATATTTAACCTTATAGAAATTCTCATTAATGTTTGTATAATTATTATATTTATTACTATTTCATGATGATGTAATCTCAATTAAATGTGTTGAACCTGATTATCAAATTTATATATGTACGAAGATATAATTGTTTTGAAATATAAAAAATAAAATAAAATTAATATATTGTTATTGTATATGGATAAAAAAACATCACGTAATTATTTTTCGTTTTGTATGTGTTGTGTTAAGCATATGATTTAATTTTTTTATAATTTTTCAGTACACATACATACTTGTGGGGTAACCTTGAAGAGTCAAAAAATTTTATTAAAAAAAATATTTCTACTTTAAAGTTTAAATACATACTTATATTATTCTGTACACAAGACAATTAAAATAAAATAACCATGAATATTTTACTTCGTTTTGTTTTTCTAAATTCGTTCATACATATATTATTCATGTTAGGTATTTAAAATTCGAAAATATCAAAAGTTAAAAATACGATCTAATGAAACCAAAAAAAAAAAAAAAATATGTTAAAATAATTTATCATTCATATTTTGTTTGTTCCATGATCACAGTCTTCTTAAACTAAATTTAACATTCAATTGAATATTTAGTTTTTTTTTTAAATATTTTTTCCTTAGCATGTGCGATTAATTTAGATCAAATGAGGACATTCATTCCTTCTCTAATGACTAGATAAATTCTTAAAAATTTTTTATCCACACAAACATAAGTGTAAGAAGTTTTTTATTTCTGCTTTAAATTAAGCCTAATTAAATTGAATTTATTTTAAAATCAACAAATCAAAATTTGTTTATCTTTAATTTCAAGATATTTTTAAAATTAATCTTGATTATTATCATATAATTATTTTTTAAGTATATTGCATATAAAAACTGTATGTCGAGATACGTAATAATTTTTCAAATCAAAAATAATTAAATGTTATCTAAAACGCTATAATTCTAATCTAATTTTCAAAAAAATTAACTGTGCTTTAAAGAAACCTCTTTCTTATAAAAAAATTATTTAAAGACATGGCATAATATTAAGATAAGTGAAATTAACTTTACCTATTAATTTTTTCATTCAAAAAAATTAATTAAAAATAAAAAATTTTTTTTTAATTTTTTGTTGTTTTAATTTTAAGAACAGCTTAACTACTACGAGGCTTACCTTGAATGGATAGTACTCAGCAGAACTCATTTTTCTTTTTTAAATTTGATTCAGTTACTTTGTTAAAATCTGAAAATATCATTAAAAAAAAAATAAAAAAATAAATTAAAAAAATTTAACAATGCTTGCAATATTTATTTCGTTGTTTTTTAAAAATCTGATTAAAAATCTAGGTAAAATAATTGTTTATTTGTTGTGGTAATAAATTAAAATTATTGTTAAACAGCCATGTACATACATAAATACCTAAACCATGAATCATTCATTTATGAAATTTAAAATTAATATCTGAATAACAGAAGTAATCAAAAAAAAAAAAAACATAGTGTTGTGAAATAGTATCAAATTATTCATGCATGTACATATCTACGAGTATTTACGCTAGTCATAATTCACATCTCAAAAATATATGTGTCAATCTTTCAGCATCTCATCATAATTATTTTAGGAAATTGAAGAATAACATCTAAATTGCAATGATTTATCTTTATAGTGTTATTATCTATTACATATATTATAATTTACCCGGAAATTTAATTATTTCTATAAAATGATGACGTTTTATATGACTCAGTTTCTTATTTAATTGTATCATTTGCATATACCTAACTATGACAAAATAGAAGGTAAATCATACAATTTTAATTTTTTTTTAAAGTGTTTTTTTTTTTAAATGATTAATTATAATTTTGTGTGTAAAATACAAAATACCTGTAATAACGATTTATATTGTGAATAGTACGTCATTAACTGGTTAATATTGAATTGATCATGATTTTTAAAATTAATTTATTGTATGAAGAAAAAATTTTTTATGTGAACAGTAGGGTAAGTAACATAAATTTTAAGTATATAATATTTTTTTAAATGCTATTACGAAGGTTAAAGAAAAACCCCCCTTCTTAATTTTCCTTTTCTTTTATAGACAATATTAGGATGGCATTGTTGTGGCACATACGGAACACATGACATGAATTTTATTATGTTGAAAATAAAATGATGTCATTTGAATCAAATTCAAAAATCTATAAAAGAAAAACAAAAATTTATTCAATAGAATCCATTAGATAGTGCGTATTGTGTCATGTGTATATACAATTTTATAAGTATAGGTAGATATGTATGTACCTATATAATATGTAGTTTGATAAATCATCAATTCAAAACATCTGTTTACAGTCTGAATTATAAACACTTTTTTTTTTAAATATATGAATGAAAATTTGAATTTTGTAAACAAACAAAAAATAACATTGTATTTACGAATTTGAAAATTTTCTAACGATGTGGAAATTTCCTGTATAGAAAAATATGCCTTCACTTTTTTTTTTAAAATAAAAACATCATTCTAAAAAATATTTAAAATCGATTTCCATTTGCCAGTACCAAAAATCTCTCTTTATAGTATTGAGTTTCATGGGTAATTAAAAATAAAAATAAAAAATTGCTTTTGAATTATAGGTAACCAGAATTTGATACGATATAAACGAAAAAATGAAAATTTTTAAGTAAAATAAAATTCTTTTCTCCATGATAGCATGAATTTTCCACCTTTTCAGGATTTATTTTATCACGAGTAGGTATGTCTTCAATTAATTTAATTTAAAACTTCCTTTGAGAAAAACTTTTTCTTTTTCTAATTATGTAGGTACATAAAATAGGTATGTTCTGGTGTACACGTTGATAAATAATTCTCCTTGACGCCAATTTGTTGTCATAGTACGTAATTTTATAGAAAAATTTTATTTCATTTTCTTTTTTGTTTTTTTCTATAAAACGTTATACCTATAAATTCAACATTGATTTTCCACAGTGAAATACCTACTTGAAAAATACGTCAACAATGTTACTTAATGTACTTATAATGTCGTATCTGTGGTGCAACATGAATTATGCAATTTTTCAAATTTTTTTTTTTTTTTTTAATTTGATTTTATGTTGTGTACCATGTTCATGTACAGTCTACAAGACGTTTATTTAAGTGTTTACTGTTATAATTTCTATTTGAGCATACCTAAATAGTATTTTTTCTTAAAAATCATATTACATTCAGATATAGACATAAGGGCATATAGATATGCTTTAATATGGACTTTAAAAGTCATCCACCTTTGAAAACACAAATGTACAATAAGGTGTACATATAGGTACGTAAAATACAAATGATCGAAGTACATGCAAGCTATGTACATATGTATGAAATGACGATCGCTTAACAAATCGACAATGTATGATAACAATATATACATTCATATAAGTGTATGAGATGCCTACATATACATAATTTAAATTTGATTTAGGTTGTTCAGAGTACATTAATGCATCGAGCTCGGTGCATTCATTGGACGAATTATTGGGCGTTGATGCCAAGTCGATCTTCATAAAATGTTTATATGAAATGTGAATTTCGATCTACGTGGCACATTTGATAGTGTATGTGTATGTTATTTAATACAATAAAATATATAGGTACATTTGTATTCTCTAGTCTAAAATACATATGCCTTTTAATTTTCACACATAAATTTCCATACAGAGTTATGGCCATATTATCATTCTTTCATTATTTTTATTATCATTTTCTTATTATACATTAGCGTTTTTTGCTTGACCTAAAATTATGATGACTAGGTATATAACTTCTACATTTCTTCAGTACATGTTTTACTATAAGAATTATTTATATTTTATCATTGTTTGCATTCAGTTTTATACATAGGTATGTAAATATATATGCATTTGAGTAAGTATACGAAGGTATATACTGTATACATACATATGTACATATATGTAGGTATACGTATTAATCATTCAGCTTTTTATTTAACAAATAATTTATGATTATTAACAAAAAAATTTTTTACTCAATTACTTAATTAATATGTATGATTGAATGTACTATTATAGTTCATGGTTTTTTGTAAGAAAATTAAATTTTATTAAAAAGAAGTATTTTATAGGTACACCTAAATGTTATAAAAGACTAACCGGCAAAACTAGTGTAAACATCAATGATTATAATTTATAAATATGTATATTAATTACGTACATATGTCTATGTGTATTTATAAAAAATACTAAAATATACATACATATATGTAATACACAATTTAATAAAATATTTTGCTTTATATACAAAACGTTTTATTACTGTGTTTGTATGGTATTATGTACATACATCATTCGAGAGCTTGTTATTTTTTGTTTTCTTATTTCTTAGCAAAGAAAATTTTTTTTTTGTTCAATTTAATAATACAAAAAATCAAGAAGAATTTATGTGGTACCTATATGTATATATACTTTAATTATATATAGAGTACATTTATATATACATAAATTACATGCACAATATATGATTATAATATATACAGATTATAGTATATATAACTACATAGATACCATGAATAAATATATGATAGGTATATAAATTGTAAATGTGATCTTATGATGTTTTTCTTATGTACACTTTCTTATATATAATCATCATGATGATGTCATCTTTTGAATTTCTTTTGATTTTATTATATTTTTCATTAACTTTTTTCATATTAATTTTTTTAAATATGTAGGTATAATATCTTTTCAATAACTTCACATTTATTTATAGAACACAAAAAATGAAAAGAAAAAACTTTAATAAAATTAAATGGTTTTTCCTAATAATGTACATATGCGTATGTACGAGTTCATACATATACGAACCTTAAATAACTTTCTTTTGTATAACCAACCAGTATAGTATGATTTTAACTGGCCCAATCTCAATGGAAAATTTACTAAAAAAAAAAAAAAAACAAACCTACTATTGCTACAATAAATTTTGTATTCTTGTCTTGTACTCTTACTGCCTACACAATATACATATAAATAACGAAAATTTAAGTACAAGAAATTTTAATATCAATTACCTAATTAATAGTATCTGTTAAACAAGACTCCCTAATTTTTGTCGTTATTAAATAATTAATTTTATTATCATAATAACATTCCACTGTATTAACATAAAAATACTTACTTGTAAATAATTAGAAATTTACTTGTTAAACCGCACCCCAAATTAAAATCTTTTTAATTTTAATTCACTTTATCACAACTTTTTCTTTTCGAAATAAAAACGGAAAAGTACACAATTTAATTGATCAATAAAAAATAACAAAAATAAAAAATAAATGTATGGTTGAAAAACAAAATTTCAAAAAGATGAATAATTGGTTTATAGGAATTACCTATGTTTAATTCAACAAGAATTCCTCTATAAATATAACTTGAACTTAATCGGTCAACGTAAACTTTTCGACTGCCGCTTTAGCTTTTCATTCAAATTTTCTCAAATAAATTTATCAACAAAGCTTTATTTTTACATGATTTTTACATACCTACATACTTATATTTATATTTTATATAGTATATATATATATATAATACAAACATATACATATATATGTACATTATACATACGTCATACAGATACTTTTTTTTCGGTGTTTTTTACTCAACTTTTGGTTTTTGATTTTTTATACAGAAAAATTTTTGAAATTGTTTTTATTTTGAAAATTTCAATTTTCAAAGTTTCGTTGGTTCGTTAATAAGCTTTTATTAGTCAGCAGAAGTCAGAAATTAGAATGTATGCTTATAATAAATAATAATTGATGGAATGTAGAATTATGAATCATAATTTTAATTTGATGATATTTTATAGTGTTTTAAAATTTTGTTTTTTGTCGAAAAGTGAAACAAAAAGTATTTTTTAAATTTTCAAAAGAAAAAAAATAAATAAAATATAAAAAAATATAAATAAAAGAAAAGTAAAGGATATGATTCCCTTGTTTTCAATGAGATGTTGTTATTATGTATATACATACATATGTATGTAAACAGATTTTAATTTAAAATATTTTAAATAATTTTAAATGATTGTGTGTGTACTATGTCATTAGATATTTATGTGCCCGGATAGCTCAGTCGGTAGAGCGTTGGACTTTTAATCCAACGGTCCAGGGTTCAAGTCCCTGTTCGGGCGGCACGGAATTTTTTGTTTTTTTTATATTTAATATAGTATTGAACCATTAAAATTGAAATTACTTTGAATTTCTCACAGGGCAGATATAAATATAAAAATATCCAGGTAAGTCATTCTGTAGTATAGTTTTTTTTTCTCTTTTTGATTTTGAAAAAATAAAGTTAAAATATATTTTACTAAAATGTAATCATTGTAATCCATGATTCAAGTAGTGAATCAATGATAGAAAAAAAAACAAAATTTGTGGTTTATCGTGGCAAAATAATCTGCGCCCAACGTGGGGCTCGAACCCACGACCCTGAGATTAAGAGTCTCATGCTCTACCGACTGAGCTAGCCGGGCTTCTTATCTATATTTTCCAAGGATATATTTTTCTAATTTCTGATATTTTTAAATTTAAAAAAAAATTTAATATGCAATACAAATTTCTCAAGATTCAAAATTAACAACAACAAAAAAAAAAACAGATTTGTGTTTATTAAATTGATAAAATAAAACGAAACAAAAACTTGTTTATTTTATATTTTATTTATTCTTCCAAAAAATGTCTTTATAGATAAACAATTATTATTATCATTTTTTTATTTGAATGTATAGAGTATACATGTTGCACCTTTATAACCAAAATATTTAAAAAAATACACCTACTTATACTACGTAATATTAGGTATGTTTACAACAAAACTATCTTTTTTGATATAAACTTGTATTTTAAAATTAGTATTAAAAAATATAGAACATTATTTTTTTTTTAGTTCAGGAAATTAAAATATACTTTTTTATATTGGAAAAATTTAAAATTTTTACAAATATGGCCATGCTATGTAATATGGCAATTTATAAATTTTATGTATCATTTACTTCAATCCTTTCACAATATGCTGACCACAAACGATCTCTATACAATATTGCAGCTTTTTCAATTGATTTTGCATTTAATATACCACGACCAACTACACCAATATCAGCACCTTTCTCTTTTATAATATATTCTGGTGTTTGATATTGTTGATCAAAATTATCAGTTTTATCATCAATTTTAACTCCTGGTGTTAATTGTATTAAACCAGGAAAATTAACACAATCACCATTTTGACAAACAACACCAGCTATAAAATCTACATCTAAACTTTCTGTTGTTAATTTAATTGTTGCCTCTTTATATTTATCATTTATTAAATTTCCATGTGATGACATTTCAGCTAATAAAAATACACCTTGATTTTTTGATGGATTTACACATGATTTTAATGATTTTAAAATATTTTGTCCAGATATTGAATGTGCTGTTATTAAATCAGCCCAATTAGATATATGATATAGACCTTTTGAAAATTGTAATGATACTGTATTACCAATATCAGCAAATTTACGATCTTCCATTATTAAGAAATTATGTTTTTTAGCTAAACATTGTAATGAATTTATAAAATTTTCATTAAAATCTTCAATAATATCTATATGTGTTTTTAATATACATATATATGGTCCACATATATCGGCTACATTCAATATTTCATCACATTTTGTTAAATCAGCAGCTAAACATAAATTTGTTTTTTTAGTATCCATCAAATTCAACAGTTCTCGTGCTATTTCACATTTAGCTAAACCGGATCTAGCATGATAGCTCATACGAGTTCTCTGTAATTCGTTAACTTAAAAAAAAAAAAGGGTAAATATAGCAAATTTTGCACAGGTCTACAAAACAAAAAAAAATCTTACCAATTTTTATGGAATTATTATAAAAACTACCATCAGGTTTTATTTGACATCCTCGAATATATTTTTGAACTGATGTAACAGTAGTTTCATCAATTTTTCCGGCATCTTTTAATACATTCATTAAATACGATAATGTAAATAATGAATGCATGCGAACTTTATGTTCTAAAATATTTTTTACACCACCTTGTTCACGATCAACAACAACTATTGTATCAGTTACCTCAATACCTTCTTTACGTAAATCTTTAACAGTTTCTAATATACTTGAACCAGATGTAACAACATCTTCAACAATTAAACAATTATCGCTAGCATTATATTTTCCTTCAATCATTTTTTTTGTACCATAATTTTTAGCTTCTTTACGTCTAACTAACATTGATTTATTAATTTTAATTGATATTAATGTAGCTATTGGTAATGCCGTATATGGTACACCACAAACATGATTAGATGATTTTATTAAATTATTTTCTTCCATAAATATAACCATTAGATTTGCTAATTCATCCTAAAAATTTAAAATAAAAAATATTGTACCATTTTTTAACATTTGAAAATATCTTAATAAAAAAAAAAGCAGTTCAGTCTATTTCTTACCATTATTTCAGGATAACTAACAATGACACGTAAATCAAAATAAACGGGTGAATTAATTCCAACTTTCATTTCAAAATTACCAAATTTAAATGCATTTATTTCAAATAATTTTAATCCAAGTGATTTCATGCGATTTTCGTATTTTTCCATGATTTTTGATTTTGATTTTTTACACTTTAGCTTGAAAGTTGAAATGTGATAGATTTTTATATGATCGTTTTCGTTTTTTTTTTTTTTTTTTTTTTTTTTTTTAAATACAAAAAGCAACAACCTGTTAACCTTTCTGATTGTATTACTATTCTGGATTACAAGACAAGTATGTACTGTGGGCTATAAATGAATGTTATTCAAGAGCAAATTACGACGTGTTTTTGAGTTAACTGATTATCTTATATTCGAAAAGATATTCACGTGCTTTGTTTTGCAAAAATGCAGACCAACTAAACTTAAATTAAAATTTTCAAAATTTATACACTATAATTGAATAACAAACAAATATAGAAAAAAAAAATCTGTCTATAAATTTTTATAATCTGTTAAATCGTTTTTGTCTAGTTGAATTACCATTTAAAATCCGAAATACAAGTTGCAAAAAAAATTACAAACACGAATAATAAATCATCCCGCCTTGTGTTATCAAAATTAAATTGTTAAAAAATGTATAAAAAAAAAATTATTTTTAATTCAATAAGTGTGGAGTAGTGCTGCCAGTATACTGTATCATACTAGTGGTGAATAAGACAATTGGATAGTCTCCAAAGTCATAGAAACAAACAGGAATAAAACAACAGAAAATGGTAATTGAAATTGAAACCATAATTGAAATATCAATTTTAATGAAGAATTGAAGATGATTGAAGGATTTTCACATTTTCATGTACATTTTTTTAGAATTTAAAAACAAGGACAAGGGATAAAAACGTTTATAAACGATTCAGTATTATTTTAATTTTTTTAACAAAATAAAATAAAAATAAATTCGTTAAAAAAAGTGATTTAATTGAAATGGAAGAAAATACAGATGAAGATTTATTTGGAATTATTGTAGATTGTAATTTAAGTGATGATGCCACATACAATGATGAAGATTCAGAAACTGATGATTATCAAATATCTAAATTTGAAAATCAATCAAATAATTTTAATTATGTTGAAGAAATTACAAATACATTGAATTTACATCAAGAAATTACAATTGAAAATACATTAAAATTAAATAAAACATTACAATATATGTTAATGAAATTAAAATATAAATTAGAATATTTATTATATAAATGTAAAAATAAATATGATGATAATGAAAAAATAATGATATCATATGATAGGCAAAAATATTCAAAACAAAAGAATTTAAATAAAATAAAACAAAATAATACGATAACAACAGAGAACCGTATGTTACGTTCATATAATTTATGTGGTGCACCATATTTTAAAGATAAATCATTATTTCCGGCACCAAATAATTTTGATTATAATCAACGTAAATTATCTGGTGAATTATTTTTATTTGATTTAAATTATGTACAACATAGTTGGACATTACGTGATAAAGTAAATGTTATAAAAGGTATACGTAATCAATTAATCACATATTTAAAAATGAAAATATCACAACAACGTTATAATAATAAAATTTCAAAAAATAATAATTTTATAAAAGATTATGATATACAAACAAATAATTTTAATAAATTATATAATTATGTTATTAATGATGATAACTTTAAAATTGATTGGTATCGTATATCAACTGAAAATTTAAATAGTCGTCATACAGAGAATTCATGTATTACAATGTGGAATATGTATTTAAAACCAAATTTAAATCGTGATAAATGGACAAATAAAGAAAATGATAAATTATTAAAAATAGCTAAAAAATATAATTATGAAAATTGGTATATGATATCATTAGAAATGAATAATCGTTCAGAATTACAATGTTTTGTACATTTTCGTACTGAAATTGCATCAAAATTAAATAATGGTAATAAATGGACAAAATATGAAGATGAATTATTAATAAAAGCTGTTGAAAAATATCGTGTTGGTGAATTAATTAGATGGAATATGGTTGTAACACATTTTCCACATCGAACTAAAAAGCAACTATATGCAAGGTACCGATTTAAAAATCAAAATAAAAAAATTTGTTCATTAAATTTTAATATTTTTACTTATTTATTTATTTATTTATTTATTTTTTTTTTTTTTCAAATGTAGATACGCTAATTCAATAAATCCAAGTATAAATCGTGATAGATTTACAAAAAAAGAAGATTGCATATTAATGGCTGCTATTCAACAATATGGTAAAAATTTTTCAAATATACCAATCACATTATTTCCAGGTAGAACGAGAAATCAAATACGTAATCGTTATAATAATGTATTAAAATATGTTCAATTGCAAAAATGTTGGACAATTGAGGATGATAAAAAACTAATGAATTTAGTTGATACATATGGTACATCAAATTGGTATAAAATTTCAAAAGAATTAAAATATCATTCAAGAATTAGTTGTCGTACACGTTATACAGTTATTAAACGTTATTTACATAAATTTCCAAATACTAAAATTGATGATATACCACGTAAAAGTAAAAGGCCATTAACTGATATACACTTAGATAATTGGATTGATAAAATGATTGAAATACATAAAAGTAAAACAGAAAATGATAATAATAAAATAAAATTAATACAAAAAAAAGAAACATTTAAAGATAAATTACGACCATTAGAAAAAAAATTTTATGAATATTTTAAATTATCATATAATTATAAATTTAATAATGATGATAGAATTTGTAAAACAAGAGATTGGAAACATTTAATGTTATTAATAAAATTATTTGATTTAAATTTAAATAATCATAATAATTTAGTTGATAACAAAATACGTAAAAATTTCCATTCAAATGAATTTCAAACAATTAAATTATTTTTGAAGAAATTAAATACAATACAAAATCAAGTATATTTATTTAAATCAGATTTTAGTTTACCACCAAATTGGTCTACATTAATTGGTTTACGTGCTTTATATTTAAAATATTTATCAAAGAATTCATTAGAAAATGATAATAGCAATGATAGTCATAATGAGGATAAGAGTAATGATGAAGTAAGAAATAATTGTAATGATAATGATGATTTAAAATGTACAACATCAATAGAAATTGCAAAGAAACGTTTTCGTGATCGATTTTTCAGTATATTTTATAAACCTGTATTATTAAGTAAAATTGAATTAAAAACTGAAGATAGTATTGTCTATTAGCTACAATTTACTATGTTTATTTTTCTAAATAAAAAAGATGTTTTCTTTTATTTTTTAAATAAAACACGATAATGTCAATTTCAAATAAATTTTTTTTCTTGTATTAAACATATTATACTTTATTATTCTGATAAAATACATAAAAACACATTCACGATTACTTTTTATTTACTTAATTTATTTTACTTTTTATGTTCATAGTCATATCATACACAACGCAAAGAAAATGTTGCCTTATTTTGTCTTGCTTTTCTTTTAAATAAATAATTACCATCCAGTTGTAGTGTTAGCAAGACGTCTCATTCTTCTTGTATTTCGATCTTGATCACGAATTTTCTTTTCCATTTCAGCGTCAGTCAATGTCTCTAAGAACGGTGCCCATGCGTCAGCATCACTTGGCGCACGAAATGGTACTTCGACCGTTGATAATGGTGTCTCACTAAATGCATATGTACGATAATGCCATGATAACTGACCGCGTATCGAATATGATATGGCTGTTACAAATTCACCACCTAAACCTAATTCAGCACATAATTTCATTGCAAACTCTTCTGGATTATTTTGTTTTTCAGCCATATCCCATTCAACTTGATCAACTAATGATGTATTACCAACATGTATATTTAATTTAATAATGACTCTTTGATCGGCACTCTCTTCTAATATTGGTGGTTCATTTGGAAATGCTTCAATTTGTTGACGTATTGCTTGTGCAATAGCTGGTACAAATGGTACTGGGTTTAAATCCAAATCATCACATAGTACTTCAGCAAATTGTTCTGGAGTTATCATACTTTCTAAAAATTACAAAACCGAATTTCATTTTTTAAAGAACGAAAAATTTAGTTTATCCTTACCATTTTTATTCCATGTGAATGTGTCACGTAATTTTTGTCCTTCAAGTTCCATATCTAATCGAATTGGTACAAGAATTTCTGGCTGTGCAGCATTTTCAAGATTTGCGGTTGGATCTGTATCATCGAAACACATTGGGAATGTTCGAACTTTTTTGTTATGTACACGATTACGATTGATTGGTGTTGCCTGTGGTACTGCATCCAAATGACTTGAATTTGGCATTGTTGGCACCCAAGGTGCTGGTTTTTTAGATTTACTTTCTCTTGGCATTGGTGGTTCTGATGTATTAACTGATACTGCCCGGTATCTACAAAAAACAAAAAAATCATAAAAAAATGTTATATCCATTTTTATGTGACATGAATTTTACATACTTTTCATCATTCCCCTTTATAATATCATCAACTTCGCTGGCTTTTAATAAAGATACTGAACTAGCAAGTATATGATTACTTAAACCAGATTCTGCTAAACGTTTTCTTTCTTCATTCGATAAAACAATTCTTGTCATGCCAGGAAATTTTTTATAAAGTGTACCTCTGAAAAGTCGAAGATAATTACCGACCTAGAAATAAAGCATATTCGTAATTTTTATTTTAAATTATGAAAATAATTTAGAAAGGTAAAATTTTTTCAAAGGATATTTACTTCTGATCCAACATAGTAGTATTCTCCATTTTCTTCTAGTTGAAAACTTATCGGCTTATCGCCATACGTTTGTAAAGCCATTTTCAATTTTATTTCAAGGCTTCAGCTTTTTTTCTGTTAATCAAGAATAAATTAAAGATCTTCAGAAATTATTTAAATAAATTCAAAAATTAAAATCCAAGTAAAACTTTTGAGTTTTTTTTTTTTTATATAAACAATGCTTGAAAATTCTTAATTACTTTAATTGTCAATACAAAATGTCATACATTGCAATCACAGTACAGTGGTCGCATTCGCATTTCACACTTGGTAAGTGGTAACACACATTTAAAGCCCTATTTACACTTATCCCGTTGTACACTCTTGAGTCTTGACTCTAGTAGGCCGGATACAATGAAAGCGAGCGTTTTTTCTTGTGGCGCCGGTTTGTGGCGTTCAAGATACAATAAGAGCCACGCGTTTTTTTTACAGTTCATATATTAATATGTAAACAAAGAAATTTTTTTGATTCAAGAAATTCAAGTCAATTTGTTTATAATTCTCTTTGTTCCTAAAAAATGAAACGGGGAACAAATGTAAAAAAAACAACGCACCACAAATTTCGGCAAACTTTGTATCACCACAAAAACGCGTGGCTAGCATTCAAACTCATTCTGAAGCGCGTGAAAAACGCGTCGCTTTCATTGTATCTGGGCTATTACTATAATTGATAATTACAAAAAAAATTGAAATTTTCAAAACATGGTCTAGCTAGTGTCCCTTCGCTGATAAATATCCTCCTAGCATGTATGATATGTGCATATTATATGGATCTTGCCTAAATGCCTAGTATAAGGCAAGTATAAGGTACGTTTTTTTGTTGATGTCATTTTTGACATTTAAATTTGTTCTAATTTCAATTCAATAGGTATCGGACCGATTGGATTGGTATCGTATCGGTCGGTGTCGTAAATAAATTTTCTGGGGTGGGTCATTTCACATTTGTTTTGTGTCAGTAATTAAATCAATAAATCAGTAAAATATTATTTTTACTTCGTTTTTTAATGAATAGTTAATTATACACACTTTTTCATTTTAAAAATAGATTTCAGTCTCATTTATTTATTAAGATGCCGGTAAGAACTTTTAATTTACTTCTATTAATTCGTGATGAATAGTTTACATGACTCACTATTGTGATTATAGTAACAATAAAAAAAAATTGTATCTTGTTTTAACAGGCATATCATTCATTAATCCAAGAATATGAACAATCTGTTGGAAATTTAGCAATTCTACCATTGAGAACAAATGTTCGAGGTCCAGCACCAATTACTAATGATCAAGATATCATAGATGAAACCATTTATTATTTTAAGGCGAATGTATTTTTCAGAACTTATGAAATCAAAGTATAGATATTTTATATGTACTTGTCTCCACAAAATTCATTAATTTTTTATAATTTATGTTTTATTTACAGTCTGACGTTGATCGTGTATTAATTTATATAACATTGTATATAATTGAATGTTTAAAGAAATTGCAAAGAAGCCCAAGTAAAAATCAAGGTATACAAGATATGTATAGTCTTGCAATATCAAAATTTGATTTACCTGGTGATCCAGGATTTCCATTAAATGCTGTTTACGCTAGACCAAGTTCACAATCAGAAGCTGGTAAATTTCAAAAATATTTTTTTGATATCTTTTGTTTTTTTATAACGTTATAATATTTTTATTTATTTTTGTATTAAGATCTTATGCGACAATATCTTTTACAATTAAGACATGAAACTGGTATTAGAATTTGTGAAAAAGTATTTGGAACTGAAGATGGTAAACCCAGTAAATGGTGGTTGTGTTTTGCTAAAAAACGTTTTATGGACATGTCATTGTCTGGACCTGGCCAATAGTGTTCTATGTTGTGCAAAATGATAATTTATATTACACTACGTGAAACTTTTTTAATTTCATTTTTTTATGTTAACAAAGTAGAGCTAAGGAAAAATTTATATAAATTTGAAATAAACGATTAATTAGTATATAACTTCATTTCCGTAAAAGAAAACGTCTTTTTTACTACATTATTTGGGTGTTTATTTCTTTTTACATATAAGTATATTTAACTCGAATTCTCTACTAAATTAACGGTACAAATGATCAGCTTGTAAATTTGATGCTATTTCTGATTCCCATTTATCACCATTATTTAAAAGTTTCTCTTTATTGTACAATAATTCTTCATGAGTTTCAGTCGAAAATTCAAAATTGGGTCCTTCAACTATTGCATCAACAGGACAGGCTTCCTACAAATTTTTAGAAGAATATATAAACAATTTAAATTTTTCAATTTTAAAATGTTTAGTTTTTACCTGACAGAATCCACAATATATACATTTAGTCATATCGATATCGTAACGTGTAGTTCTTCGACTGCCATCAGCTCTTTCTTCAGCTTCAATTGTAATTGCCTGTGCTGGGCATATTGCTTCACACAATTTACATGCAATACATCTTTCTTCACCACTTGGATAACGTCGTAATGCATGTTCGCCTCTAAAACGTGGACTTAATGGTCCTTTCTCGAATGGATAATTTATTGTTGCTGGCTCTTTAAATATATGTGCCAATGTAACAGCAAAACCACGAAATAATTCAGTCCAAAACATTGTTTGAGCAGCACGATCAGTCATATCTTTAAAATCCATACTTAATTCTTTATTATTAACATATGTATAACCCTTTTCTGGTTCAATAATATTTTTTCCTTCTGATGCGAATGCTCGTAGTGGTTGGAAGTTTCGACATCCTAATAAAAAGTTTTCTTAATTAAATTTATAACTACATTTTTTTTTTCTTTAAATGATGACATAATATACCATAACCTAAATTTTTTTACAAATTAAAATATTTTTAGTTATATTTTTTATTTACCATTTCGTGCAATTGAAAAAATTTTTAATGTAGTCATTTTCTTTTTGAAGGTCTAAAATAATAAGAAAATTAAATTGTTTATAAATTTAAATCGAAATAAATTTTAAAATCTAATTACAAATGAAACAAATACCTACACCTGACACAAACTATAATACAAATTACAAATTCCAACAACTGATCAGTGAATTTATTCTATTTTGACAATTGACTGTATTTTTGTTTTATTTTGTAGCGATTTTTCATATGTTTTGCGTGTTTTGCATATGTTGTTTTGTTATTGTCAAGTTATTGTTTTGTTGTTATCAGCTGATTATTTTTTACTTATTTTCGTTTCATTTTTCATTAAACAATTCTATTCAAGTTCTATTCATATATCTATTTCTATTCTGTTAAACTGAAATGTCAAATCCGAATTTTGTTGACTAAACAAAAATGAAAAAAGGCAAAAGAAAAATGAAGATTAAAATTCATTCGCGGCCATTTTTTTCGTTTGTAGTCATCGCGGTCTTTGAAAAAAAGTTGTGAATTTTTCTCTAATTAAATTATAGTGAATTTTGTGTAATTTTTTTTAATTTTTATGCAATATTTTTCATTTAGTTTTAGTAGTGAATAATTATATAAAATAAAATATGTAAATATGAATGAAAAATGAAAATTAGAATTTAGAAAAGCAGACTTTTGTTTTTCTTCTTTGGATAAAAAGAAAGCAATGGACAACGGAAAGGTTAAAGAAGGTTTGTTTGCGAATGTGAAGTACTTTACAAGTGGGAACATCGATGAGGAGGTGATTTTTTTTAACAAAATGGAAAAATTTTAAATGTTTTATAAGAAAAATGAAGAAAAACGAATATTTAATCAAAAATTTATTTATTTTTTCGATATAAAACATTTTATAAATTTTATTTTTTTTTTAAATAAATAGTATAAATTTTATTTTAATTTGTGGTTTAATTTTGGAGTTGTAATTTGATTAATTTGAAATTTCAATGAGTGCTAATTTTTATAATTCATCATTTTTTTATTTTCTTTGAATGCATGTGTGTGTGTATGTATAAATGTATATTTAAAAATATATGAATATCATCATCTAATCGTAAGTATTCATCAAGAATAAAGAAATGATAGAAAGTGCAACATACAACAGATAAATCAGTGCTTTCGTGGTAATTTAATGACGAAAAATAGAATTCAGTTTTGGACTTGGTGTATTAAAATATTTGTTTACAATTTAATAATTATAATTTATAAGGCCAAGAAAATCTGAAAAAATTTCATCAGCTCTTTTCAGTTTTTTGAAAAAACAAGAAAAGAAAAGCGACCATTGATTCAATTTTTTCAATATATCCACAGGGAGACTTGCAAATAATTTACATACATATTTAATCATAAGTATTTTACACTCAAACTGTTTTTGAGAAAATCAATAAAAGTATTGCGAAACATTTTTATTTTTATTTTTTTCAAACATTTTTTTTCAATAGAAAATGTAAAACGAATATTTGTATAAATTAAAAAAATAATTAGGTATTTGAAATGATAATAAAATAAATTGACACGCCTTATCCTGTGATCAACTTTCGATATAAAATTTAGTATTTAGATTACAAGACAATAAATAATTTTCAACAAAACGGACAAAATTGATATAAAATTAAATCTAAGAATTTTTTCTTTTTTTTTTTTTTTTAATAATTTTTAGATAGAAAAAATTCTTAAACTTGGTGGTGCTCAGACTCGCCCATATTTATCAGATTTAGTAACACATTTAATATGTGGTAAGAATTTTAGTGAGGATGAAGTATCTGTAGCAGCTGAATTATATAGTATAATACCAGTTACTGAAAAATGGGTTATTGCTTGTATGAAATTAGGTCGTTTAGCTTCAATTAAAGCATATAATCCCATTAATACGAATTTATTTTCAAATGTGAATGCTTCTATAACACAATTAGGTTTAGAAGATAGAAATAAATTATATGCAATAATTACATATTTTGGTGGTAATGTACAAAAATATTTCAATTCACAAACAACACATTTAATAACGGGGGTTGCTGCAGGAAATGCATATAATAAAGCATTATCAATAAATCATAATAGTTATTTAAAAATTGTATCACCAGATTGGGTAATAGATTGTGTTAAACGTAAAGAATTAATAAATACTGATTTATATCATCCACGTTTATTAAAAGTGGAACCACCAAAATTTATAAAATTAAATCCTCCAATAGATGGTATAAATAAAAGCTTGTCAAGTATTATTGGTTTTGATGAACCGTCCCAACAACAACAACAGCAAATAGATAATAAAACATTAAAAACAAATAAAGATATTTCTACAAATGCTACGACTAAGCCACAACAAACTCAAACTCAACAACAAACATTAAGAACAGCATCTGCTCAAATAATACGTGCAGTACCAGCTGCTGGAGGACAAGGAAATATTATTTTAACAAGTTTACCCCAAAATCAGCAAGGCCAACAACAAGTGATATTTGTTAGACCTAAATCAGTTCAGCATTCTTCCTCGCCACAACAAATAATATTGCAACAGAAATATATACAACAACCGCAAGTTAGTATTCAACATCAGCAACAGCAAAATGTTAATACTTCAGTTCAGCAGCAGCAACAGCAACAGGTTGTGCAACAATCGATCAATTTACAACAAAATAATAGTAATCAACAGTCACCTCCAGCTCCATCAAGTCCTCAAATTATCAGTATGCAACAACTGTCACGTCATATAAAAAGTCCATCCCCGCAACAACAGCAACAACATATATTACAACAGTCACAACAGTCACAACAACTGCAACAGCAGCAACAACAACAAGTTAATATCCAGCAACATCAAATGCAACACAATCAGCAAGTTCAACAGCATCAGCAGACAGATCAACAGCAACAACAACAACAGCAAAGAATGCAACAACAAATGGAACAACATCAGCTGCAAGGTCAGCAAATTTCACATCAACAACAACTACAGTTAAGAGAACAACAGTTGCAACAACCACAACCATCACAGCAACAACAACAACAGCAACAGCAACAACTTCAAATGCAACAACAACAACAGTTACAATTGCAACAACAACGTCAACAACAATTACAGCAGCAACAAGCAATACAACAAATCCGTCAGCAACTACAATCTCCATCACCTCAACCAGTTTTGCAGCAATCACAACAGCAAACACAACAACAACAAGCAATTCAACAAATTCGCCAACAATTGCAAACTCCATCTCCACAACCAACAGTTCAGCAACAACAATCCGTTACAATGTCTCCTCAACATCAACATTTGCTTCAACAGCACATTTTAAGACAACAACAGTTATTGCAACAGCAGCAACAACAACAAATTTTACAACAGCAGGGAAATCAACAACTGGGGCCCCAACAACAACAACAACAAACTTTTCAAAGACATTTACAACAACAACAAAGCTTACAATTGCAAATACAACAACAATCCCAGCAGCAGCAACTTCAACAAAGTCCAAAAATACATCCTAGTCAAAGTCCAATTATGAATCCAGAAAATTCACCTCAGCCACATATGCAACAGAGCACTTCTCAAATTTTATCTTCTCAATCGCCTTTACATCAGCCATCTCCTTCTCCACAAATGACGCCACCTCCTGCACCCCCTCAATCCCCTCAATCACAAACCCCTTTAACTATACAACAACAATTAAGGCAACAAATTCAAGGACGGCCCGGTGTTCCCGGAGTACAACAACAAATACAAATGCGCTCTCAAGTAGTAAATCCGAATTCTCCTTCGCCATCTCTTCAACAACAAATTTTGGCTTTTAATCAACAACAACAAAAAGTTCAACAACAAATGCAATTACAGCAACAACAGCAGCAGCAGCAACAGCAGCAGCAACAACAACAACAACAACAAACTCAAACCCATCCACAGCAAATGCAACAACAGATCATATCGAAACAAATTTTATTAACCAAATCAATTGATCCAACAGATCCAACTGCAGTTGCTCAGCTTTTGAGCCGTGCCACTCCAAGTCCTCAACAACAACACGAACAAAGTTTACTTATGAGACAACATCTGGCACAACAGCAATTGAAAAATCAGCAACTGCAACAACAACAACAGTCACAACACGGAGTAATGCAAGCACAAGTGAACCAACAGCAATCGCCACACCAATCACCTCAGCAACAAATAATGCTTAATCAGGGTAATCATATCATAACTCAACGTCATGTAATTAACACTTCTACTGCACAGGGGCAACAAATAATTCAAAGTCATATGCTAAACATACAACAACAAAAACAACAAGTTCTGCAACAACAGCAACAACAGCAACAGCAACAACAGCAGCAACCAATTCAAGTTCAAACTCAGCAACTTCAATCGGTTTCTATTCATCAAAAACCTAACATTGGACAACAACAGTTTCAGTTTACTCAAACTAACCAAGGATTACAACAAGTAAGAATTATTCAGGGACAACAAATAATAGCTGAATCACATTCACAAAATTCTCAACAACCACAGACATTCCAACAAATAGTAACAACACAACAACCTCAGCCTCAACAGCAACAAGCAAGCACTGCATCTCAAACATCAAATAAACAGCACGTTCCTTTCCAAAAAAAGGTGATAATAAGTCAACAACAATTCAACCAATTGAATTCACAACAGCTGCTGCAAAATCAACAAAATCAAAACATCATTATAATAAATCAGTCTGGTCAACAAATACAACCAACACAACAACAGACTGCTATCATACAACAACAAAATGCACAACAGCAAGGTATTTCATCATCACCACAACAAAGTACGTCACAACAACCGATCGTAACTCAACAAATAACTTCACAAGTTTTGACACAACAACAGGTTCAAGGTTCTCAACAACATTCGTCTTCGAATATTGGACAAATGTTGAAAACATTTACGCAAAAGCCACCCACACCGCAATTATTTACTCAGCAGACAGGTCAATTGGAAATCGAATCATCTAATCTTGGATCGCAACAGCAGCAACAACAACAATCGCCCCAGCAAATAATAATAAGTCAACAACAGTCTCAACAACAACCCACGCAACAACAACATCAAGTGGTGATTAATTCTGCTCAACCAGTTCAACAGTCTACACAACAGCATCCTACACAAATTGTTATAAATCAACAACAAGCCATTAATCCGCAACGTCTTCAATATTTACAAAGTTTACAACAGCAGCATCAACTGCAATTACAATTACAAAACAAGCAACAAATTGTTGGAAGCACACAATTACAACCAGGCCAACAAATCATAATTCAACAGTCAGGACAAGCGCCGCAAACAGTATCTAGTAATGTTCAGCCAACTAATCAACAGACTCATGCAATTACAGTTCAGAGTCCTCAGCCTCAGATTCAAATACAAAATCAAATCATAATTCAGCAACCACAACAAAACATCGTTCAACAACAGGCTCAGATAGCGGTTCAGCCAACAGAACAATCTCAGCAAGTGATATTACAGCAACAATCTCATGGAACGCAACAAATAGTCCAACAACAGACCACAGCACAACAACAAACACAAGCTGTTTTAGTGCAGCAACAAAGTGTTCAAACAACTGCTCAACCCCCTGCTTTAGTACCACAGCAACAGCAACAACAACAACAACAGATTCTAGTACAACAGCAGCAAACAGGCATTGTAACTGCACAATCACCACAACAATGGAGTCCACAGAATGCGGGACAACCACAACAATCACAAGGTACCATTACATCACCAATTGGTCAACATCAGTTTATTCGAACAGTTCGACCACAATGGCAACCAGGGGCGCCTGGACCTCAACGACAACTCATACAACTCGATGATAAGGCTCATGCTCAGTTTCTCGCACTAGATCCTATAAAAAAAGCTGAATATATTGCAAAACTGAATAAGCAGCGTCTTCTACGACAACATGTCGCCTATCAACCCCGACCTGGTACACCTAATGCAGTGGCAGGCGTTCATCGGCCAACTGGTACTCAACATATTATAGTTCAAAGTCAGATGCCTCCTGGTCTAACACAACAGCAACAGATGCAATGGTTACAACAGCAAGGAGCTCGTCAGGTTCTTGTACGTTCAAGTCCTGCTCCTGGACTTAGTCCTCTTTCTC
Source organism: Anthrax anthrax (assembly GCA_963971155.1). Taxonomy (NCBI): domain Eukaryota; kingdom Metazoa; phylum Arthropoda; class Insecta; order Diptera; family Bombyliidae; genus Anthrax; species Anthrax anthrax. The sequence continues at coordinate 30,668,077 of OZ020118.1, read as the reverse complement.
AGCAGTCCACTGTTACAACTCAACAATTTCCCATTGATGGTAATACTGCTCCCCAAAATCAACAGCAATTAATTTTACAGCGGCAACAACAACTTCGTTTGCAACAGTTACAAATTCAGCAAAAAAATCAGCAAATTTTACAAACTACTACCACAATACCAACTACACCGGAAGGACAAGTAGGTGCAGTAGCACCTACTGCCACTTTACAAGGGCCGACAGCACAAGCTGTTATAATACAAGAAACAGGTACAACTCCACAACAGCAGATGAATTCGAAAACAAAAACAGCATTGGCGAATATGTTGAGCAATAGATTGAGCAATACTGGAGCAACAATGGCTGCTATACCAGAAGGTGCTGCAAGTACAGAACATTCAGCTGCTGGGACGTTACGAATGATGACCGCACAACATAATGCAGCGTTGAATCAAACAGTTGCTCCAAGAACTCCTCAAGAACTCTTGGCGTTGCAACAACAACAACAACAACAAAGAAGAACGTTAGGCAATATAACGAATAGTGGACAAGTTGTTTCACCAGTAGTGGGTGCAGTGCCAGTTGTTGGTCAACAAGTTGTACAAGTTGCTCAACAAGGTCCTCAATCACAGTCGGCGGTAATTAAAGGACCTCCATTTAGTCCAGTCCGGGCTCCTATACCACCTCGACCACATTTCTATGGTCATAACCCAAATTTAAAATTACCACAAGAATTATTTTTGCTTGGTTGTACATTTTTCGTGGTCGAATATGATGAGACAAATCCAAATGAAATTCGAGAATGGACAGAAGCTATCATACGTTTTGGTGGTGAAATTGAGAAAAATTATTGTCCAAGAGTAACTCATGTATTGTGTCGAACACAACGTCATGGAGTAGTAATGCAAGCGATACGGGATTCAAAACGTTGTGTAACAGCATATTGGTTACATGATGCAATCGCTAAAAAACAAGTAATACCACCATGGCAAGCACTTCATTTACCATTTCCAAGTACATTTGGTGTTCAAAAACCCGCAACACGTCATATAATTTGTATATCTGGATTTGAAGGTGAAGAACGTGAACGAATTAAACAAATGGTACAAGAATCTGGTGCAAAATTAACTGTATATATGAGCAAACATAATACAGTTTTAATTTGCCGAAGACCAGAAGGAGAAAAATATAAAAAAGCCAAAGTATGGAATATACCAGTTGTGAATACGGCATGGCTAAGTGATATTGTAATGGGTAATTTAAGTGGAATGTCTCAGTATGAGAGTGCCAAATATCAACAATATAATTTGAGTGGACCGTTTAGAATTGATTATTCTTTAGTAATTCACTTAATGGGTAAGTCAAATAAAAAATAAATAAATACTAAATGAAAAGATTGTTACTGTGATTTTCTTTAAATTTTTCATGCAATTTTACATTTTTAATAAATTCATAGCGGCTTGGAAAGCACCAATCAATTTGACTCAAGAAGCACATGAAAGACTTAAACGTAGTTTATCAGAACCAGCAGAATTACAAAAACCGAAAAGAGTAAAATTGTCGCCTCCATTGGAAATCATACCAGAAAATATAATATGTAAAGAATATCCAGATAAAATTCCTAAGATATGTTTTTCACAAATCGATAATATAGAAGGATTAAAACGTGCAGTAAAGTACGAAATATATATATATATATTTTCATCTTTTTTAGTTGTAGTCATTTCAAAATAATTTTTAAAATGTAATTTCAAATTTTTCAGTTCACTTGGTGGTATTACTGTTGATGATCCAGAGGATGCCACACATTTAGTAATGACTAGAATTGGTAGATCATGTAAATTTTTACGTGCATTATGTACTGTTGAATTTATTTTACATAGTAAATGGATTGTTGATAGTTCAATAGCTGGAAAATTTTTACCAATTACTAATAATAATAATAATAATAATGATAATGATGAATATAAAATTGATTATAAAGAATTAGAAAAACAATTTGATTTTAATATTGATAAAACATTAAAATCACCTATTAGGCATACCTTATTTCATGGTAAATCATTTTATGTAACACCATCTGTGTTTCCTCCACAACGTGAAATAAATAAATTAATTGAATTATGTGGTGGTAAAGTGGAAGATAAACGTCGTACAGCAACTGGTATTGCTGAAGCAAATACACAATCATATGATAGTTATATTGTTATTATATGTTCACATGATTTACATTTATTGGCCGATTTATGCCGACCAGGTAAACCAAAATGTTTAACATGTAGTACTGAAATGATAATGAGTTCAATAATGAAACAAAAAATTGAAATTGAACCATACATAATACAATATTATCAAGGTCGTAAATATTAAAGAAAAAATGTTTACATTCATTGTATTGTGAACTATTTATGTATGTTAATATTTGCGAATTTTTTTTTCATATTCATCATTTTGTATTAGCTAAAAAAAAAAAAAAAATAAAATAAAATACATAAAATATGTTCCCTTAATATAAGTTACAATAAATATGTATTTAAAAAATTCTTTTCGTTATATTTCTATTTTCGTTTTTAATTTTCATTTAATTTTACTTTAAGTAGTAGATTCTTTTTTTTAAATAGTTAAATAAAAATGTGTTTTTAAATGTATGCATATATATAAATTGCACTTATATAAAAAATAATATAAAACAAAATCATAAAATCATATTAAATTATCGACTGTTATTAAAAAGCATTTGAAAATAAAAAACAAGAAAATAATGTAGAAGTATATTTTTCTAAATAAACTTAACATTAAAAAAAATTATATAAATGAAAAAAACGTAATTGCGTAGTTACACGATGTAAAAAAGAAAGAATAGAATTATTAAACAAAATAAAATGAAAAAAAAAAAATTATATTTATATTGTAAGAAAATAAGCGTTACCTATTATCAAATATTGTGTAAGTAAATAAAAAACTGATAAGAAAATTTCATTAACAAATATAAATAATAAAAAAAAAATCAGTCAAAATAATAAAACAAGTGCAAATAAATTTATATTTATTACAATTAAAAAAAAAAAAAAATTGTTTTATTTCAGCAATCTTGCATTTTAAACAAGTTTCAATTGCTCAGATGTAGGATCAAGGTTGAAACCATCACAAAACGCTAACTCTTCTTATATTATTATTTTTTTTTTTTTTTTTTTTTTTTTAAATTCAAAAAATTTCCTTAAGCTTTTATAATTTTCTTTTGATGTTTTATTCTTTTAAAAAAAAAAAAAAACATTTGGACGATTTTGTCAAATCAAAATAGAATCTACATATTTTGGCGACAGTAATAAATTTTCGATATAATTGTCAGTGTCTTTGCCGTTGATGCTAACGCAATTACTGGACGCCAGTCTAAAAAATGTTTACTTAAAAAATATTAGCATATAATTCATCAAATAATGTGATCTTGCAATCTGTGACAAGACTGACTGTTATATTTACTAAGGTTATTAAACCCTACTAATAATTGCACTGTATTATCAATAATATACAATTTTTTTTTTGTCTTAAATATTAATTAATCAAATAGTAACCAAAATGAATTCTAAAAAAAAAGAATTCTTTTCAATTTTTCATTGAATAAATAAACACCATCTGCGCGTTTGATTACTTCAAATATTTGATGATTATTTAAAAGAAAAAAACAAATAATTTTTGAATTATAACGTCTTTTTTTATGAATAGGTAGTTTATGAGCAATTTAAAATTTTTTTAATATGAAATTTTTATGTACATACATGTTTTATTTATGCATTATGTACTTTATTTCACGTCCTATTTGAAATTTTTTTATTAATTTTAAACGTATATATAACAATGAAATTTCTACTAAAATTCAATCAGTTTTCTAATCATCGATTAGGATCAATCATACTACTTCAACTTATCAGAAAAATAATTTTTTATTTTTTTATTTGAGAGAAAATTAAAATAAATTAAAAATAAATAAAAATGAAATTCTGTTTTACAAGTATACTTTTATTATTGAGCATATTATTATGTTCATTAATGACTGTTAAAACTGAAGAGGATACAACTGCTGTTGATATCATCGCATATTCATTTGTTGATAATGTTAAAAATTGGTTTGAAGATCAAGCTGAGGCAATAGCAGATTTTTTTAAAAATGTTTCAAAATCAATAATTAAAGCAAAAGATGCATTTATTACAAATTTAAAAGGTAAATTAGTAAAATTAAAAGAAATTAAAAATAAATTAATTGAAGGTGCAAAAAAAATTGGACAAGCATTGAAACAAGCATATTTAGATTATGTAAGTGGTGCTGTAGCATTAACTGAAATTTTAGATGATTTAGAAAATAATGTTGATAATGTATTCAATTCAACATTAGATGATGTTACAAAAATTATATTTGATAATTCTGATGCAATGTTAAGTTTCTCAGATCATTTAACACAATTACTTGAACGTGTATCAGATAACAATGGAAAAACAGATTGTAATAAAATAACATTTAAACAAGAAATTAAAACATTTGTTGAATTAACATCAAAACAAACAGTTGAATGTTCAACAAAGGCAAAAGATCAAATTATTGATACATATGAAAGTATAAAATCATCTATAAGCAGTATATTTAAATTTTTAAAAAATACATCAAGTAAAATATTATCATGTATTTTTGATACAAAATCATGTAAAACAATTTTAAATGATGCTGTTACATCAATTAAAAAGGAGTTAGGTGGTGCTAAAAAATTCACTGAAAAATTCTATACAGTATCAAAAGATGTTTTTACATCATTAAAATGTTTAAATGCTCATGGTACTATTGTTAAAGAAAAGAAATATATATTAACAAAACAAATAAGTGCATGTTTTTAAAGATGTAATGTATGTAATTATGTAATGTATATCTGAAATTTGAATAAATGAAAATTAAGCAAAATAAAAAAAACTAAATATCATTTTTAAACTATAAATTCATGTACATTTTATTACAAGAAAACATTTACAAATGTCCGTTAAAATTAAATTTAAAATATTTCAAACTGTATTGTATCAATAAATTTATACCAATACCAAAATTAATTTATCGGAACAAAAAGATTATTCCTTTTTAGTGGTTCAATTCTTATTTAAACATTCTTTTATTTGTTTTTCGAATAAAAGTCGTCCGTCTTGAACAGCATTTTCTTGTGTATTAAGACATCTTGCTGATTTGTACAAATTAACTGGTAATGCTGCTATATTTTCTCCAAAGTGTTCAATTTTACCTATGGAGTTACGAACTACTGCAATACCGTCTGCTATTAAGTCTGCACAAGTACTTGAAAATACTATGCATTTCAATACCTTTTTTGCGATTTTATCAGCTGAATGAAAGACTTTGCTCACACCGTCTTTAGCTCCATTGTACAATTTAACAATATTATCTTTAGTATGCTCTGAACATTTTCGTGATCTTTTTAATGATTCTTTTACAAACCTTTCAATTTCATGTAGTATATTGTTTTTATTACATTCTGGCTTATTACTTTGAATTTTAATAACTTGTTCTTGTAGTGCCTTTGATACATCCTCCAATTCTTTACTTGTATCAAAATACACATGTTCAACTTCGTTTAACGTTTCATTGAATACACGTTCAAAATTGCTACCAAACTTCTTGATTGCATCAACTAATGATGTTTGACCAGATACAAAACTGTTATAAGAAGATTTCAATTGTTCAACAATTTTTTCACCTGCTTGTAGTAATGTATTTCGAATTTCTTTTAATTTGTCATATTTACTACGAACTTTTTTTGATAGGTCTGTACCAACACTTTTAATCACTGATTTCATCGTTTCAAAGAATGATTGTATTTTCTGTATTAAATTTTGAATCCAATCTTTAGCATCTTGTAAAAATCCATGTACTTCAACTCCAGAATTTGATGATGTTTCTGTTAATGATGTATTTTGTGATTGTACACAATTAATAATACTGAAATAAATTAATATTCCAGCAACAAAATAAAAGCTGATTTTCTGCATTTTTTTTTTTTTTTTCTTTAACTTAGTTTTTACTTGATATATTAAAAATTAAAATAAATTTTAATTAATTAGTAATTAATTTCAAAAAAACTTTCAATAAACGAATGTAATTCAATTTCAAATCCCTTTTATATATATACGAAAAATTTGAATTTATTAAAAAAATACGTTAGATATTTTTTTTTTGTTTTATAGCCATGTGCGCAAATACATATGTACATATGTATAGTTTTCTTAACTATATATTTTTATTTAAACAAATTTTTAAATTTGGTAAATTATTATTTTATTTTCAAAAATGTTTCACAACTGTTATAAAGTTGTGTGTACTTTGAATGGTAAATAATGAGAATTTTATCAGTTATTTACGTAAACTAAAAAAAAAGTTTTTTTCAAAATTAAATAAAATTTTTAAAAATACGTATACTCGCATCTATTATACATTTTTTAATTTTTAATATTGTTCTTTTTCTAAATTTTTAAACTTTTATTTTGATATTTCATTTATTTAATTTATCTGATTCTCAACAAGTAACAAATTATTGGGAGCACACAATTACAACCAGTCCAAAAAATCATAATTCAACAGTCAGGACAAGGGCAGCAAACAGTATCTATAGTCTACTAATTTGATGCAGTTAAGGTCTTATGGAAATGACACAAAGTAGTACCATTTTACGTCGCTGTATATTGATATTAAAAAAATTCATCTCGTATTATATGATAACTTTACAGATTGTGGTAGCATTACTCATGAGATGATCTTATTAGAAATTACGAGAAAAGAAAAAAGACATGTACATTTCCATTACCATAACTGCATCAAATTAGTAGACAGACTGCAGTAATAAAATTCTATACAGTATCAAAAGATGTTTTTACATCATTAAAATGTTTAAATGCTCATGGTACTATTGTTAAAGAAAAGAAATATATATTAACAAAACAAATAAGTGCATGTTTTTAAAGATGTAATGTATGTAATTATGTAATGTATATCTGAAATTTGAATAAATGAAAATTAAGCAAAATAAAAAAAACTAAATATCATTTTTAAACTATAAATTCATGTACATTTTATTACAAGAAAACATTTACAAATGTCCGTTAAAATTAAATTTAAAATATTTCAAACTGTATTGTATCAATCAATTTATACCAGACCAAAACCAAAATTAATTTGTCGGAAGAAAAAGATTATTCCTTTTTAGTAATTCATTTCTTATTTAAACATTCTTTTATTTGTTTTTCGAACAAAAGTCGTCCGTCTTGAACAACATTTTCTTGTGTATTAAGACATCTTGCTGATTTGTACAAATTAACTGGTAGTGATGCTAAATTTACTCCAAATTGTTCAATTTTACCTATAGATTTACCAATTTCTGCAATACCGTCTATTATCACTTTTGTACAAGTACTTGGACGTAATATGCATCCCAATACATCTGTTGCGGCATCTTTGGCTGCATGGAAGACTTTGCTAACTCCGTTTTTAGCTCCTTCATACAATTTAAGAATATTATCTCTAGCATGTTCCGCACATTTTCGTGATTTTTTTAATGATTCTTTTACAAAACTTTCAATTTCATTTTGTAACTTTTTTTTACTGCATTCTGGCTTATTACTTTGAATTTTATTAACTTGTTGTAGTAATGCCGTTGAAAATTCCTTCAATTCTTTACTTGTATCAAAATATATACGTTCCATTTCATTTAATGTTTCATGGAATATAGTTTCAAAATTGCTACCAAACTTCTTGACTGCATCAACTAATGATGTTTGACCAGATACAAAACTGTTATAAGATGATTTTAATTCTTTAACGACTCTTCCACCCGCTTTTACCAATGTATTTCGAATTTCTTTTAATTTCTCATATTTACTACGAACTTTTTTTGATAGGTCTGTACCATAACTTTTAATTGCTGATTTCATATTTTCAAAGAACATTGTTATTTTCGTTGGTAGATCATTAAACCAATTTTTAACATCTTGAAAAAATCCATGTACTTCAACCCCAGAATTTGATAATGTTTCTGTTAATGATGTATTTTGTGATTGTACACAATTAATAATACTGAAATAAATTAATATTCCAGCAACAAAATAAAAGCTGATTTTCTGCATTTTTTTTTTCTTTAACTCAGTTTTTACTTGATATATTAAAAATTAAAATAAATTTTAATTAATTCGTAATTAATTTCAAAAACCTTCAATGAACGAATGTGATTCAATTTGAAAACCCTCTCATATATATATATATGAAAAATTTGAATTTGGTAAAAATACGTTACATTTTTTTTCCTTGTGAATTATAGCCATGTGCGCAAATATGTATAGTTTTCTTAACTATAAATTTTTATTTAAATTTAATTTTCAAATTTGGTAAATCTTTATTTTCTGTTGAAAAATAAATGTTTTAAAATTGTGTATACTTTGCATTGTAAATAATATCAATTAATAATGTAAATTGAAATAAAGAATTTTTTGGAAATTTTTGAAAATATGTAAATTTGGATCTATGCGTAAATATAATTTCTTTTTAAATTTTACTATGTTTTTAAAATCTTTTTCATAATTTTGCTGTTTAATTTTTACTTTGATATTTTATTTATTTAATTCAGCTAATTCTCTAGAATAGAAAACATATTTTTTAACTTTCATTAATCTTTTTTTTTTTAATACTAAATATCGCATATAGGCCTATATTTGCAAATTGTATTGACGTATATGTATGTATGTACACATATTCTATATAATACATGTATTTTTTTAATTTTATCAAAAGAAATACATACTTGGTTATTTTTCTATCTTATGTTAAAATCTTATGTTATGTATTTATATCGCACATGTTATTCACATATGTTTGGACAAATGATATTTATTCACATTTAATACAAACTACAAGTAATTTTGAATAATTTCAAATTTTCTATTTAATATGAAACAATCTAGGTATTTTATCCAGGAATAAAAACAATGAATTGAAATTAAACAAAATAAAAAAAAAAAGCTAAACAAAACAAAAATATCAGACACGTGTTATTTGAGTAAATTCAAATGTGTGTCTGGTTTTGGTTTTTATTTATTTCATTTTTTTAAATTTTTTTAATTTTTAAATTTTAATATTTTTAATTTTATTTTTAAAATAATATTGCTATAAAAAATAAGTGAATTTTTTAAAAGCTGTTAAAAAAACAATTCGATAAGGGGTTGCATGATTTCTGTACTTAATTATCATAAGTACAATGAAACTTTTCTGAATGGACACATCTTATTAGGCACCCCTCATAAGCAAATAGTAACAAACCAAATGGTCATGCATAGCATATAGCATTAATGGGCATTTTTCCTTTTAGGAGGGACATGGACAGTTTTTTGACTGATTTTCGTCTAAATTTATTTCAAGGAAATAACTAATTATGATTTGAGATTATGATTGAAATTATAATTCTTTTTGGTCAATTCAATGCAACATGATTGCTTTTTGTAAAGGATTAAAACAACAAAAAATTCATTCGTGACATTGATGTATTTTCTCTATTTGTAAGCTGGGTTTTGTAAAATGCATGTTGAAATACATATTTAAAAAATCTCACTTAGCCTAGCACCCTGCACCACCCATAAGCGAACAATGGTCTTATAAAACACTAAGTTTATATGAGAAGTTTAACTGTAAGGTATATGTATTAGAAAAAAAAAATAAAAAATTTCATGTACAAATTTTATTCGATTCTTTTAATTCTTGAATTCTATAATTAATAGTTACTTTTAATTTAACAATACAAAAAGCAGATTCTAATGGTGTTAAAAGTTTTGAAATTTGTAAATTTTTATTTAATGATTGAATTGCCATTATAGCTTTACTAATTAATTCAATACCTTTAACTAATATTTGTATACAATTTTTAATATCTTTATGTTTAATACATTTAATTATTTTAATTATAAAATTAATTATATTATTTGGTAATTCAATAATTAAATTTTCAAAATTAATTAATATAACATGAATTAAATTAAATGAATTTTCTAAACAATCATTTAAATTTGTATTTGATAAATTATAAAATTCTTGAATATTTTTCATATAAATTTCATTACATTTATTAGTATAATTTTGTTGATTATTTAATTCAAAATTTAATTTTAATTCATTTGTAAAATTTTTATAATAATTATTAATTAAATTTTCATATAAACTAGTTTTTAAATAATTTATAAATGTATTAATTTTATTTTGTAATAAATTTGAATATTCATATAATATTTTATCTAATATTATTAATTTATTTTCAAATTGTAAAAATTTCTCTTTAATTTCATTTATTGCATTTTTTAATAAAATTTTTAATTTTTCTTTAATTTTATGAAATTTAGTTTTTATTGTATTTGAAATATTTTTTAAATTTATTTTTATATTATTTATTTTATTATTTACATTATTAATAAAATTTTTCCATTTCATTGTAAGAAAATTAGTAAAAAATTCAAAATTTTCCATAATATTATACCAAATGTTAAATGTTTGTTTTTCATTGTTGAAAATACTTAAATTTTTTTTATCGTTATTTATTGTTTCACAATTAACGTAAACGAAAATTAAAAGTAATTCAATGATATTTTTTATCGCCATTTTGTATTTTTAAAAAATAATAAGAAAAATCCGTTACACGTCAGATTATAGACTGTAATAATTTATTGTTTCCTTTATTTGATCAAATATGATGCTTACAGCTTTCTAAAAGTCTCGAAAAGCTTTGATTACTAATTCCTTGAAACCAAAGCAATAATTTAAATATAAAATTGAATTTAATTTTCATTTTTGCATTTTCTATTTTTAAATGCTTAATGAAAAATTCATAAGCATAATTCTATTTCTAATAATAAAAAAAACACCTAAGTAACTAAATTTTTAAAATTAAAAACTTCCATTGTCTATTAAGATTTTTTTATGTCAATATTGAATATTAATATAGTGTGTATGTATACAATACAAATTACGTCATACAAACATATGGTTTTCTTTTGTTTATAATACACGTAGAGGCGTAGACGTTAACTGTTGCAAATTGAATTTAAAATGTGCTTAATTCTATTACTTATTTACAAGGAAGTAAATGAATACCAATGGTGAATAAGTAATTAATAAATATTTATTATTTTTTTTTTCTTATTTATAAAATTTTAAAAAATTAGATCAAAAATCGTTTAAATTCGAATACTCATAATTTTTTTGCATAATTTTAGGAGTACTTAGTTTTCGTTAAAGACAGTTATATACATATATAGCTGTATTTATTGGCACGATTGATGTTAAAAATTTAAAAATTAGTACATATTTGAATTTTCACTGTGGAATAAATTAGAGAGGGATCAGTTTAATTTAAATAAAGTGATAAAATGTTACTTTCCATTTATTTAATTTAACAAAAAAAAAAAAAAAACGTTAATAAAATACATAACAATCAAACAATACGAAAAATAAATTAATTCACATTAAACAAAAATAATGTAAATACATTTTATGATTTAGGATGATAATAAATTTACTGTTAGAAAGCAAAAAAGAAGAAGAAAATGATTTCGCAATTTTATTTATTTTCTTCATTTCATAACTTTCAAGTTTCAACTGATTTTTATTGTTGTTCTTTGTTATTCAATTCCCCCACACACAATTCAACATGTTCATCAACTACTAGTTCCGTCCACATAATATCATAATTGATGATAAATAATGAAATAATTGTTTGTTGTTTGATAAATAACTCGACACTCCATCCATACACGATAAAATTTTTGTCACACACCACAAATCAACAAATTGATTTCACCATGTTTGTTTGTGTATGGGCGGCATTACGAAAATTGTACATGTTCTTTGGCTTTCATATTCAAAACATCAAAAATACATACATATGTATATATGTATAACATAAGAAAATGGAAAATGATTGCGAACTGAGAAAATGTCAAAAATTCATTCAACAAATTTTTTATGTAATTTTATACAAAAATAAAATGTATATACATATTTACATACAATTTGAAATGTGTGTGAATACCGGAATTCGACAGTGTTTGTGTTTGTGTTTAGTTTTTTTGACAGTTTTGATATTAATTTCTTATGCGAAAATTGGTTTGGTTTTGGTCCTAAAGTATAGTGAGAATTATGATATTTTAAGTGATTTTATTTCTTTTTCAAGAATAAAAGAATTTCAATAATAGAGAATATATTTTGATTCTAAAACAAATAATTTTTAAAATTAACACTATGAGTAAGTAACGAAATAAAAATTTTTCTTTTGTTTTTAATATTGTAAATTACCTAAGTTCTAAAATAGTTTGGTTGAAATGTGATGATTAAAAAATTTTAATATAAATTTACAAGAGGGGCGTAGGTGTAGTTTTTAACCATTTGTAGAAAGAAATTATCAAACTTTTATATATTTTCTTTTATCAACAAACGTTTTTTTGGATTATGAATTATTACATATGTATGTACATATTTTCCTTCAGTTATAAATGTAGCCTTGAATATTTGATAATATGAGATACCAAAAAGTTATTTGATTCCCAAACAGAATAGATATATGGTTCATTTACAATAAATAATCCTTTTATCATTCTTTTTTTATCTGTCATTTCAGATTCAAATTCAACTGATGCTGCTACAGATAAATTAGAAAAACATTTAAAATTATTAAAAGAGGAATATACAAAATTACAACGTGGCTATGCTGAATTAGAAAGAAAATATAATAAAGCAGCTGCATCAGTAGCTGATCCTGAAAAAGGTGGTGAATTTAGTAGTTTTGTATCACGTTTAGTTATGACAGTAGCCACATTATATGGACGTAAAACATATTCTGATATAACAGTTAAATTACGTGATAAATTAATGCCAGCACATAAATTTGTATTGAATGCACGTTCTGAAGTATGGAGTGAAGAAGTTTTAGCTGATATAAATGAACTTGATTGGAGTGATTTAGAATCAGATATTGGTTTTGCATTATTAAGATGGATTTATACAGATGTTGTCGATTTACAACATGATACATTAGCATTGGGTTTATTACGTGCTGCACATAAATTCAATTTACCTGGTTTATTGGGTTTATGTGAAAGAGCATTAGTTGCATCAGTTGGTGTTAGATCATGTGTTCGTTTCTATTGTGTTGCTGAAGAAGTTGGTGCATCCAGTTTATTAGAATATTGTTCTGGATTAATATCAACACATTGGGATGATTTAACACCACAAGATTTTGAACATATGTCTGGACCATTATTATACAAAATGTTAAAAAGTAAAACGAAACATCCATTACATGCAGCCGTACGTTTATTAAGAGAAGATGTAGTATTTTTATGTTTAGTGGAGAATGATGGTTCGGTAAGTTCGATTTTAATATATATATTTTTATTTATATTTTAATAAAATAATTATTTAAAAAAAAATATTTAAAAAATTAAAAACATTGAGATTTTACAAATTTATTTATTATTTGTGATAGTTTTAAATCAAAATATAACAGTCTTTTTAAATCTATCGATTCATATAAAAGAATTTTTTCCTTTCATTTTTATTTATATTTTAAAATACGATAACAATAACACAAAAAACGGAATAAACGAGCGTGGTACATGTTAACTCTTTTTTGATTTATTTTTTATTTCATTTTTACTATAACACTAATATAATAAATTTCCTATTCACTTGATTTTGAAAGTTTCTTGGGATTTTTTTTTATTCTATTATTATACATAGAAAAAAGGAAACTTGGAACTATAATTTTTATTATATACATGTATTTATGTACATAAATTTTTTGTTATATATTTTTTCTCAATTTTATATAAGATCATTATATAAAATATTTTCTAAATTTTATTCTGATTAATTCTATAATAATAATAATAATTACAATTAATTATATACTAATAACTACTGTGTAGCATCACCAATTCTTAAATATTTGATAACATTAAATACAAATATAACAGCCATTGCATCTGCATGTATACCATGAAATGATTTTTTTTTTGTTGCTGAATTACATAAATTTCCTCTGCAATGACAATATGTTGTTATTGATGCTGCTAAATTGTTCTCTTTTAATTCTTTACATCCTTCTTCATAAGGTTCTTCAACTTTATGTTCAGCACGCCAAGCACCTTGTCTAAATACCTATACATAGAAAAAAGAAAAGATTTTAAATTGCCTATATTTATATTTGAAAAAAAAAAAAAAAAAAAAATTATTACAAGTGAAAAATATTTTTGTATTTTGGTATTTTGAATAACGTAAATCTGTTAAGAAAATTGAAAAATAAATTGTGTAAATATTACATTCTCCAATATTTCAAATAATAAATACAATACATCATACATAGTATATCCAACATTGTGTATTACGGAAGTTTGTGTCTGTTATTATGTGTACGTAGAAATTTAGTGGATTTATTCAAACATATTTAGATATTAATTGGATTAACATACAATAACGAAATAAATATATAAGAATAAAATTTAGATTATTTGATGTATTACAGACATGAAATTTATCATTTGCTTTCGTCTATGTATTACGTAATTCTATTTACTTTCACATAGTAATTTTATTTAATACGTATACAAAATGTGTACACTTAGTTGGATTCAATTTAATTTTTGAAATTAAATTAAATATTTGAAATAGAACATTTAAATTGGAAAAATATATTTATGTATATGTACATATGTATGTGGTTTTCAGTTTCAATTTATGTTGATTTATGTTCATATTTTGTAAATTAATTCGATTTACATAGTAATAAAAAATTTAACTACTAATACACTTTTTTTATTATTTAAAAAATGATTCACACATATACATGCAGCATATTAACGTTTGATTATTATTTCAGAATTAAAATTTGAAATTTTTACTTTAATTTCTCATCATTTATTTGAATGAAATTTTCAAGATTTTTATAAATTGGAGGTATTATATATATTAAAAGCGAAAAAACAATTTTTTTTTTAATTCTTACTTGATCTGTATATTTTTGATTAGCACATCCCCTTGTTATTGTTTCTTGCCATTCACCGTTTTGTAATTCTAATTTAAGTATTTTTTTTCGGCACATTGTTGAATATGGACAATCAACAATATATTCATCAGAACCATCAAATTTTGAACATAATGGTACACTTGAATTATATCCATATCTATTATCAGATGTTACATGACAACTAAAACATTTTATTGCGATACTTTGACCTTAAAAGAAAACAAAAATAAAAATAATTTTCATCAATACTAAAAAATTTCTATTATTAAAATACATACATACATATGTATATTGATATTTAAAATATCGTTTAGAAAATTGTTTTGTAAATAACTAAATTTTGAGATTTTTTTTTTTTATAAATCTGTTTCTTTTTTTAATAACGATGATTTTGGTAATTCCATAATAATAAAAAAAACGAGTTTTACCTTTGATTTTAATTTTTGAAAAATCTTAAATTGAATAATTTTTCGTGTTCTTGCTTTATGGAATTTTTAAGAAGTTGTTTTTTCCCCTATTCATTTCATATATTGTAAATAAATTTTTTTTTTTTTCAAAATGTACAGAATTCATTGCAAAATTAAATTTGTCCATACATACATATGTATACATACATACATACATACATACATAATGGCTTTCTTCTTAAAAGAAATTTTCGTTAATTTAAAATTCTACAAATACATATACATATATGTATGTATGTACTCCCACAATAAATACATTTATATATTTTTTTAAAAATTATATTTTGTGGAAAAAAAATTTTGTGATATATTTTTTTAAAATTTTTTTTTGGTATTTTTGAATTATATCTTCTTAATGAGTTCAACGTACAGAAAAATTGTCATATATGTACATACATAAATTTTCATAAAAGAATTTTACTTCAAATTGAAACAAAAAATTGCCATTATAATGAGATCAAATTTCTTTGATATATTTACTTCTGATATTCTTTAAAAAAATGAAGAGAAATTTATTTTCTTTTCTTTTTTGAAAATGAAATTTAATTTTAATTTAATGAAATTTAAATTTAAAATAAATATTTAGCTTTCTTAACTGTGCAAAAAATTCACTCGAAAAAAAATATCACCCATATAAATAATTCAAAAGATTGTCTTTCATTTTGCTTTTTATTACTTTATCTTTTTTTTTGTCTAGAGTCTAGAATTTATTCATATGCAAATTAATATGCTCGTATAACGTGGAAAAAATGAAGTACATATAAGAATATTTAAATATGTATATACCTATACATAGTTATATATGATAAAACGGAAATAATTTATAAAATGCCTAATACTGTACAATATGTGATAATAATACAAAAAGAATATCATGCTAATAATTCTTATATGTAGTTAATTTTATAAACATAACGTTGTCTAACTTCTCTAAAGTTTATATTGCATAAGATATGTATATATTTCATATATTGCATATGTATGTGTTAATATGAGATTGTTGCATTTACATGAGGCTTTTTAAATACAGAATTTGTATATATGTATGTGCTGTATTAATTATTTATAAAATTTTTTTTATAATTTCATGAACAAAAGATAAATGACACATTACAGAAATTGGCTTATACGTCATTTCATACATTATCTTTTAATTAATTACTGTTTTATTTTAAATAAATATTGATGATCGTTAGTTTCAATTTTAAAACAATATTTTATTTAATCATTTAATACTATAGTGAAAGTTTTGATACCATCTGCTTGTTTGAAAAAAAATTTTTTTTTTCAAATTATGTACCAAACATTTATTAACGTCTTAATTTTTTTGTACTTTCACTTTTTATTTGTTTCAAAATTTTCTATTTTCATTTCTTTTTTGTTTTTGAGATCCATTATATATCTACGTGCATTAAGTTAAGTAAAACAAAAAATCAGTTAAATCAGAAAAAAATTATACATTTTTGTGTTAAAAAAAATTGTTTTAAAATTACTTTTCCTTTACTTTTACAATTGTGCTCATGTACAATTGTACACCAGCCATGTAAGAAAAATTTTTATTTTCCTTTTAAAATGAATTTTAAAAAATCAAGTTTTAACGATAATTCTGATGATCACTATTTAAAGTGTTTAATAATGATCAGTTTCAGGGCCATAATTATACTTTTTAAAAAAAAGCAAAAAAAAGAAAAAAAAACAAAAGAGTATGATCATCACGTTCGCATGTCTATGTTGACTTACATGGGTATGTAAGATACTTTTACTTTACATGTTATATATGTACGTAAAAAATATAATATTTTTAATTTTTATTTTATAAATAAAAATATTAATTTATTTTTTCATTATCTCAATATTACCCCTTTAAATAATTTGAAATTAGTGAAGTACCTACAATGAAATCAATTGCAAATGAGTTGCAATTTTTTTTAATCATTATGTATTGTTGTATGCTCATCGTATAAATATCTTAGAATTTCATATAGTATATACAAATATGAAAATTGCTCATGCACTTTTTTAGACGATTGTGAACAGATTAAAGAACCTGATCAACAAAGTGAATACATACGATATGTACATTAAAAAAATATATATTTATATCAACAAATAATAACAAATATGGAATTAAATTACATTTTTATGCTTTTATACATTGCATGTTATAAATGAATGGTTGGTCAGTTTATTCGATTTTTTATTATTTTGAAAAAATAATAAATGATTTGTTTTTGTTTCTTTGTATTTTTACTCTTTTATTATTCTGTAACTTGCAACATAACGTTCATGTACGTACATATGTAGGTACATATAATTTTCAATGTTGACCGGAAAAAAAAAAGAAATTAAAAAACAAGAAACCGTGAATGTACATGTATTTCTTTTTATGTAGAAGAAATTATATATACACATGAATACACAACCAAACAAAATTAAGTTGTATAAAAATGAAATTCTAGAAAGCTGGAAAACTATCAAAAATTAAAACACAAAAAAAAATTCTTTTTTCTGTGTGAAAAATTGTTGAACAAAAATTTCTTGCCCTAAATAAATTCAATTATAATGCATTTATATGTACCTATATGCATACATGTAAGTGCATTTTTAATAAACACATGTACATATATTTTACAATCGTGTGATATTGTACATATTTGCACACATTTGAACTTTATCGTAATGTACATTATAGTATGTACGTATTCAATAATACTACGTATAATGGGGCAATGATACGTGAATTTATGTACAATAATGCAGATTTTCCTACAAAATAATTTCAACATTATAAAACAGTTTTATTTAATTTTTCTTTTTTTGTTCATAGTTTTTGCCCTTTTTTTCAATTTGCAGCTCTGTATGTTGTATTTTTCTGTTACTTTGGCTTTTTGTCAAGGTCTTCTTTATGTTTTTAATATTATGAAAGAAAATTTATATTACAATATATTAATATATTATACAAGTCATACATGTTGAGTTCAAAATTTTCTCACTGAAATTTTGTTTTTCTTTGATTTTTCTTTCTAGCTTATTTTTTTTTTCTTGCAGCTAGGTACGTGATGTACAATAAAATTTTAAAGACCTTTTTTTCCAATGTGAATAAAAATTTTCAATAAATATTTAATTCTGTTTTTTAATTGTACGTACGTTATATCGTATAGGTATACGTATGTATATGCACCTACTATATGTATTTTACTCATGTATTTTTTCTACAACTCTGGTAGAATTTGCTTCGTTTAACCAAAGCAAATGTAACGTCCTCTTTACTATAATGGTTATAAATAAATCGAATAAATATCAAAATTCATACAATTTACAGGCATGCATGCAAACAATAATTATATTTTTATGCCAATTACTATTTAATATTTTCTTGATAGTCTGTTGCTAATAATAATAAAGAACATCGAACTAGCAAAACGAAAAAATTAGAAATAAAAAAATAAATAAATATTATGAACGCGTGTAATTGACCTAATTTATACATTCCATCATCGTATTATTATTGTTATTAAGCTCAAATAAACGCAACAATTTCATTTACAGAAAACATGTATAGAAAACGATAAGAATGTTTTTATGAATTTTATAAGCATACAAAAAATCAAATTATATAATAAAAAAATTTTTCTTTTTCCTGTAAATACAATATAATATTTCATATAGTCAAAATTAATTAATTGAGAATATGTAATTTAATTTACATATTTCCCAAAGGTGAATACACTCTCCTTCATAGAGTGAAAAATAAAATAAATTTCATGATCGTATAAAAAACAAATGTTTATAAATAATTAAATACGAAGTATTGTATGCTTAATCACCTTATAATTATTTAAAGTTTTTTTTTCCCTCATTTCGTGTTTAACGTACAATGCATCCAAACTTTTTGTGTATTTTCATACACGATATAATAGCAAATTTTTAATGTAAATTTCAAAAAAATAGAAAGTGAAATTTTTTTTATATAAATGAACGTACAGTATTTATATGTTTAATTAGGCTAAGTAAAAGGCTGTAGATATACAGAAAGTTCATGAATTCGAGGGTCAAGAAAATACAATGAAAATAAATTCATTTGAATTTGAATCAAATTTTTAGTTGATTTTCTAGATTTAAATTTTACATTTATTAAATTGAATTTGAAATTAATTATCATGTAGACTTCCAAAATTTTTCATAATATCCATACTATATTAAAGAATTAAATGTTAAATTTAATTTAAAATTCGTGTTTATAATAGAACCAGTTTTGCCAGTAGAAATTTTATTTTTTTTTTTTTTAATAAAGAAAAAGAAAACGAAATTCACTCATGCACAAATGAAAATGTTAATCAATTCAAACACGTTACTATTTTATTTATATTGCATATTATGATGAGATTGTTGATAGTAACCTCGAATATTATAATATTATTTAATTTCATCCCACATTCTATATAACAATATAAAAAAAATTTTTTATATACTATTATAAGTCATCATGAACATGAAGAAACAAAAGAAAAAAGAAAAAAAAATTTTTTTTGCAATAATAAAAATTTGTGATGCAATAAATTTGAACACATGGCAATTTATGCATATATTAGTAATAATTTTGATTGTTTTTCAATTTTAAATTAAGGAGGAAAAAAAACAAAAAATTTAAAAATTTGATATTAATTTTTCCGTTTTATTTAAATTTTTTATTATTTTGAATTTTGTACTTTTGATAATTTAAATTTCCATTCATTATTAATTCAAAATGTTTTATGTAAATTTATTGTTCCATAATGAATATTTATTGTCTAAACGTGTACCAAAATTTTAAGCGGAAAAGTTGGAAAATTTTACAGTATTTTTTTTCTTAAAATTAGAATACTTTATCCAGAATGTGTATATATAGTATCCAAACAAATTTTCTTCACTAAACCTACCTATTAACATTAAAATAATTACACATAAGTGTAATAAATATCCAAAATTAGTCCTTGACATCATTTGATATTTTTTGATTTTGTTTTTTAAATATTTTATTATTTATGAAAAAAAAATTTTCCGGTTCTGTTTTTTAAATGTTGTGTATTATAGATATCTCAAAAATATTGAATTTATTTCTGATATAAATACAATTATTATTTATTATTCACTTTTAATTCTAAAGTGATAAAATAAATTCGTTTGATTTTAGTCACAATTTTTTTCTTCTTTTATTTGTTTTCTTAATGTCTAGTTATATACACTTGTTTTTTATTTGTTTTAAATTTATTTCAAAATGAAAGGCCTTCAATAATAAATTGATAACATATTACACATATCTATGGTATTTACTTATTTTTAATAAAATATCACACAACATTTATCTATTTATGTGTATGTATATATTTTTTTTTTATTTGTAATTTTATCTTTTAGAGTAACGTAAAAAGTTAACATTCACTTTTATCAATTAAACATAAAAATAATAATTGTTATTTAATTTTTTATTACTTGTTGGTACCATCATCACATATCACAGTTTAAAATAAAAAATATTCGTTTTCTTTTTGAATTTTGCAAAAATTTTGATAAATTTTAAATGATACGAGTGTGTAGTTATTCTTTTATGTTTTGCTTCTTGTTTTATCTTTTTTTCTTCTTTGAAAAATAAAAGACTGATAAACAGATGTTTTTTTTGTTTGAATGAATTTTCCAAGATTCCGTTTAAAAAAAAAATTTTTTTTTTTTAAATTTTATTTGCAACTATATTTCTAGATGAGTTAAAATAATTTCAATTTTTTTATATGAATCATCAAATATTCCGGATTCTCAAGAGATTATTATTTTTCATTTAAAATTTTCTTTTAATTCATATTCGTCATTGGCCTTCAAATAATACGTACATTCGTTAACAGCGTATACAGCTTATTTCCTTTTTAAAATTTTTATTATTCACATTGCATCGTTTTTATAAAATATATTATGATATTATATTAAAAATACTGTCTATTATAATTTAAAAAAATAAAAACCGTCAATGAAAACAATGAACAATGAAACTTATTTTATTATAATTCGAAAATAAAGGTATCACAGCAAAAAAATATTTTCTTGTATATGATCAACATCAAATACATGATACGTCGTTACCATTTATTAATTAATTTTTATTTTTTTTAATAAGAAAAAAAATTATTAAATTAAATATTTGAAGAAAACAAAAATTGAATTAGAAATTAATTTGTTTTATATTTTGATTAAAATAAATGAACTCGAAACGATCATTACAATTTAAACTGATATGATTGTTTTTATAATATTTATTTTAAAACAATTTATTTGATATGATTATCTTTTATAGAGTTTGAATTCAGTCTGTTTAGGCTTTCAATTGACACTAAAAATTTTATAAATGTTTAAGATTAAAAAAAAAAAAAATTTTTTCCCTATTTTTACGTACGGTGGAAAGTAAATTTTTGTTCAAGCACGCGCAATATGTGTAATAATTATATTGTGTACATGAATGTTTTCATTACAAATTAACAATTGAAATTGAAATTAAATTTTATAACTGTACTTTTTTATAACCAACGTATAATTATGATTTCAATCAACAAATTGATGAAGATTATTTTACATACGTAAATAAAGGATAATGAGATACTATTTATTGTATATTATACATTTATATTTAAAAATTAATAATTTATCGTTGATTTTATATTTGCCAACTGTTTACTATTAATATGCATACGTATTTATATGCAATATGCATATATCTACTATTAAAGGGTACTCCGTCTATTTGCTTATTATAAATTTTATTTTCAATGACACGCTACTTTACATTATATGTTCATATCAAATGTACTTGAAGAAAAAATACATATAAAATTAATATATCGATTTTATTACATACACAAGTATTTGAAAGTATGTAAAATGCAAAGGAAAAAAAAAATAAATCACATCAAATAGAGCAAAATTAATAATAAAAATTATTACAATAAAGGTACTTAAAATATTTAGAAATTATGTTACAAGTATAATTAACTAAAAAATATACATATGAACAATATAAAAATTTATTATATTTGACGGAGACCCCAAAAAAAAAAACTGGTATAATATTTTCTAATATCACACTATGTAGTATGATGTGAGGCTTAACTACACTGTTTAAAGAATTCTAAGTGACTGATCTGTGAAGCACATTTAAAAAAGAAATATATGTATATTATGTATACTATTGTGAAGATGATGATAATTTTGTATTTCGTTGAAATTTGAATTGATTTCGTTGTTGAATATCAAACTAAACCAACCACTTTATACTTTCTTATAAGCATTGATTTCATAAAGAAAAGGCACAAAGATACTACTGTGATTGTTTGCCTTAAGTTTTCCTCTCCTTTATAATAAACAATATTATGTGATGAAGACTACTGTCTGTCTACAATTTTCTTAATAATCTTTTTTGGCGCTTATATAGTTGGATACTAAATTCTGAACAAAATGAGCACAATTTCGAATAAACTATTATAATTTAAAACCATAGAAGATCTATTACAACCATAGCAACGACACTTTTTGTGAATTAATTTTTATTTTTAAAAAATTTTCGATATGTGAAAAAGAATAAATTTTTAAATATTACACAAAAAAAAACAGGTTTTAATTGTTATATTTTACTACTTATCATTGAGTTATCATGTTATTGAATTTTTAATTTCTTCGAATCCAAAACTAAATTTTTTTGAACTTTTCCTCCCATATCACCCACTGCCTTATCTTATTCTTTATGGTCTATGTTTGTAACTATGCTTAAACTTGCTTGGTGTAGCTGGTAGAGTGTAGACTGTAGATGCAAAGAAAAAAAATTTTTTTTCTCAAGTTATGTATGACTATGAGGCATCTTATAAAATTGTAAAAATTATAATTTTACGTGTATTTGTTACATACACGTTAGTAAGCCGGTTTTACTTTACATAAATGTTGATTCTCTTGAGAACCATGTGTTGAACATTTTTTTAAAGATTCTCCATATGTACGTATGTAAGACAACCACTAAACTATGTGTATTAATTAATATATATCATTATATGAATGTTGAAATGATTACACATTAATTATCTTTTTTTGATTCATTCACACAATTTGATCATTCAATACGTTAGGGTTTAAATTACTAAATAAATCAAAATAAAATTTTTTAAATTAAGTAAAATAACAAAAATCTAGCAAAATTTTTCAAATTCTTTTTTTTTTCTTAATTTAAGAAAACGTTTAAGAAAATACCTATGATAAAAATGAAAAGACTGAAAAATGATGTTAAGAAAGTCATTGACCAAATAGTTGATTTTTCATATTTTATTTTTGGCATAACATCACATTAAATTTTTATAAGATTCACATACATAGTCATTTGAGTGTCTCTAAAACAAGATATTCATTACACATTGCAAAAATCAAAAAGAATACAAATTCATACACATATAATAGATACATTCAAGCGTTTTAAAGTTCATATACAATTTATTAAGGCGAAGGCATCATGGTATTTTATAATTAGAAAAAAAAAATTAATAAATGAATACCAAAATATGTACACAAAAATTTAAATACAAAAACATCAGTATCAGCAACAAGAATAAAATATAATCGACATACCACAATTTTATTCAACATGTTTATACGTGTATTGTATACAGTAAATGACCTAGTCAAAACGGTTTTTTATTATGAGATGTTTTTGAATGTATCATCGTCATTCATTAAAATAAGCATGATTTAAAATTGATAGATGTTATCATTATAATATTTCCTTTTAACCAACAAAATAGAAAACATAGAATCTTTGTTTCCGTTTTTTTTTTTTGTATATTTATCACTTTTTGTTTTTTGCTTTTGATAATAAGATTTTTATTTGAATTTTATTTAGATAAAAAAAAAAAAAACAAAAAACGTTTACAAAATTATAATGAAAATTAATGAAAACTATATGAATTCACCAAGACCACATACAGAAGATATTTTATGTCTTTTGAAATTTGTTGTTTATATTAAAGATATTTAAATGACCTATTCTTTTATATTTTAACTGTTTTTCTTGTGAGACATTACAGTTAGAAAATTGAGCAAGTATATAAGTGTTTCTGTATGCTAGATTGCAAAAGAAATTTTATTTATGGAATTTTTAAGATCCAGATACATATTTTAATAAGTAGCAAGTGCACAATTTATATATCTACGAGAAATAAAATATTGAATGATCATGCAGTGATTATTACGAGTAAATATAGATTTCCTCATTTTTTATAGATTTTTTACATACACATACGTTATTTGTTTAGTTATTAATTGATTATGTTTTTCTATAAAATTTTTAAAATAAAAATAAAAAAACAATAAAAAAAATAAAATCACTTATTGATATTGATTTAAGCATGTGCCAGATAATAAAATATTAATGGGTTATTAAATTTCAATTGATTAGATTGAACATTAACATATTAATTAGTTTTGATTGAAGCAATAAAAATTGATTCTTGTATTCAATAATTTCTAAATTTGACTAATATTTAGCTATGCGTTTTTTTTATATTTATTTTAAATTTTAGGTAACAGAAATCGTTAATAGCTTATCACCACAAGGTCAATTACCATTAGGTTTGGCTCTCTTGGGACGAAGTTTACCAATTGCACAAACTTTAGTACAGAATGGTTCAGCAAATGTTGATGCATACGATGCAAAAGTAAAAATATATAATTTTTTTATTTTTATTTTATGAAAAAAAAAAAAAAAAATTCTGTGTTATTTAGGGTGACACATTGCTTATTGATGCCATTAAAAGAGGTGATGGATTTTCAGCACAATTTCTTTTGGATAAAAATTGTAATGTTAATCTAACATCAAGGTAAAAAATTTTATTTATTCATTTATTTTTTGTTAATTAAATAAAAAACTAAATAAGTTCATTTTCTAATTTTCACTGTAGAACAACCGCAGATACGGCACTTCATTTAGTTTGTACATTTTCAGAAAATGAAAATGATCCAGACACATACCGTGATATGTTATTAATTGGTAAACGTTTATTAGAACGTAATGTTGATGTTAATTTACAAAATTCACGTGGTTTAACTCCATTACATATGGCTATAATATCAAATCATAAAGATATGATCGATTTATTACTTGAAAATTCTGATATTGATTTGAATTTACGAACAATTGAAGAAAAATGTGCCTTACAATTATCATTAACACCATCATATACAGAAGAGGATCCAACATTTAAATTAGCTCATAAATTAATTGAAAAAGGTGCACGCGCAAATCAAATTAATTCAGAAACAAGAGATAGTCTTTTACAATTGTTGGCAATAAATAAATTAGAAGATGCTGCTGTATTCCTTGCTGAATATGCAAATTTAAATCATGTAAATAATAAGGGTTTAACAGCACTTCATATAGCTAGTGAAAAAAATTTACCAAAGTTAGCTAAAAAATTATTAGAAAAAGGTGCATCACCAAATTTACAATCGAGTGTGGCTGAACTTAAATCACCGTTACATTTTGCTGTTGAAGCAAATAGTTTAGAAGTTGTTGAGGTGTTCGCTGATTTTAAAGAAATGAACACAGAAACAGAACAACCAGACTTTAATGCCAAAAATATATCCGGGGATTCACCTTTAAGCCTTGCTCTGGCATTAAGTCGAAATGACATGGTGCCTCTTCTTATAAAAGGTGGAGCTGATGTTAACGCACGAAACGGGCAGGATATGACACTGCTTCATCAGGCTATACTTAATCAAGATTCAGACACCGCTGTTTTTCTGTTGAACCAGGGTGCCGATATGAATGCTTTAACTGGAGAACAAGAATCTCCGTTACAGTTGGCTATACATTGCCGTCTGCCAAAAGTAGTAGATGCTTTATGTACCCAAGGAGTTGCTTTGAGTGCTCCTAATAACAAAGGCGATCCTCCTCTATGGACAGCATTAGATTTAGAGCAAGAGGAAATCGCTCAAGTATTAGTTAAGCATGGAGTTGATACTGATTGCTGGGGACCGGGTCCAGAAGGTTGCCTACAAACTCTTCTACATCGCGCAATAGACGAAAATAAAGAAAATGCTGCAATATTTTTAATAAAGAATGGATGCGATTTAGATTCTCCACGTCAGCCAGGGCCAAATGGTATAGGTGGTGACGAAGCTAAAGACAAAGCCTCGCCATTACATTTATGTTGCCAATGGGGTCTTACAAGAGTTTTGCAGACATTAATCGATCACGGAGCGAACGTAAATGCTTCTGATTGTGATAACAAAACTCCACTTCATATTGCAATAGAAAACCAACATAGTGAGATAATAGCGATTTTACTTTGCCATCCTGGAATTGATTTGAAAATTCGTGATAAAGGCGGTAATACTCCTTTTGCGGCAGCGTTGACTGTAAGAAATCATAAAGCGGCACAAAATATTCTTGAAAGATTGCCAAATGCAGCAGAACAAATGGATCAAAGAGGTAGAAATTTCTTACACACAGCAATTATGAAAGATGATCTTGAAAGTGTCCTGTTTTTATTGGCAATACAAGTTGACGTTAATTCAAGAGTACATGATGTAAATCAGACACCGCCACTACATTTAGCTGCTGCATCAAAAAATGAAATGATTATTCGAAATTTAATTTTAGCTGGAGCACGAATCAATGAACGTGACGCAACACAAAAGACTGCCTTACATATTGCAGCTGAACGTGGTCAATTGGCAGCAGTTTCTGCTCTTTTACAGAATGGTGCTGATTATGATGCCGTCGATAGTGATGGAAACAATGCTTTACACATAGCCGTAAGAGAAGGTCATTTATCTATAGTTAGAGAATTACTAACTGAATCAACTATAAATGCTGAGACTGTGAATTTGAAAGGACGTAATCCATTACATGAATTATGTCGTACCGGCAAAGACAATACAGCTGCAACAATATGTGAATTATTTATTGAATGTATGCCAAATTATCCAATAAATGCACCTGATATGGATGGTAATACACCATTATTATTAGCATTTATGCGTGGACAAGCGCCACTTTGTAAAGTTTTAGTAAAAAATGTTGCATGTATGGGTGCTGAAAATCGTGATGGTGTAACAATATTTAATTATAAATTAGCAACTGATCAATTATTGCACAAATTATTAGATCAATTACCAAGAGAATCACCATGGGCTGAATCCGATTTATGCCAAGAATGTGGAACAAAATTTTCAATAACAATGAGAAAGCATCACTGGTAAATAAATTATTGTATTTAAAATAAATGATGAATTTATTTTTCATATATTTAATTTTTATTATTACAGCCGACAT
The DNA here is from genome assembly GCA_963971155.1 of Anthrax anthrax. Classification (NCBI taxonomy): domain Eukaryota; kingdom Metazoa; phylum Arthropoda; class Insecta; order Diptera; family Bombyliidae; genus Anthrax; species Anthrax anthrax. The sequence continues at coordinate 30,640,196 of OZ020118.1, read as the reverse complement.
TGTGGTCGAGTTTTATGTTCCCGTTGCTCTAATAATGATGTTCCAATTATTAAATTTGGATTAAATAAACCAGTTAGAGTATGCTCAGTTTGTTTTAGTGTTCTACAAGTTGGAAGTGGATAATTTAAATAAAACAAAAAGATAGAAGAAAACAAATAAAATAAAAATGAAAAGATATGAACTATTCAACTAGAATAAAATATATAATATGTATATTTTTTAAAATTTCATACTTTTCATTATTTTTTACTCTTTCAAAAATTATATAATTACTAAATATACAAATTCATTAAAAGACTCGTGAAATTTATAAAATTTATGTTTTCCTTTTTTTTGAAAATTAAAAATTTTTTAAGCTTTAAAATTAAATCATTGAATAATAATAATCATTCCTTAATTTACATTGATATTTTCACATTATTATTGTATTTGTCTTATTCGTTTATCATTTACTAAAATTTTATTTTTATTAACACTTTTTGCTCTTGTGTAGTTTTTTTTTTTTTTTTTTTTTTTTAAAAAGAAAATTATATAACGTATGTAAAATTAAAATACAAATATTAAATTTTTATATCTAAAGTGTATACATACATACTGGTACAACTTACATACATATGTATGTATGTGCGTAAACCCAACCGAACAATAATAAAAAAGAAAATTTATTGTAAATCTGTTTTATAAGAAAAAAAAAGATGAATTATATAAAAGCGAATAGAATTATATTTTGCTGTAAATTTTGTGTTATTATAAATTTCATATTCTTTCATTATTCTTTTAATTGCCTTCCACTTCCCAGTAGTAGCTTCCCCTTGTCCTACTTCCATGTACAATTACAAATTCAATGGCAATTGTACACATTTGTAAAAAAAAAGACAAATATTTCAATTAAAAGACAATTATTCCAATAATTTCTTTATTTAACATTGAATAACATTTCTTTTTAGTAATTTTATATCCTTTTATAATATCTTATACTGTCTAATGAATTTTACTACACCTTTGTAAGACAGCAAAGATGACTAGTTGCTTAATATTTAATAAATTATTTACTTAAGTTTTGACCATAAAGTTTTAGCAACACAATGATCTAATTCATGTAAATAATCGAAAAGTTCTTCAACACATGTTTCTGTTGTTTTTGAACGGCTATTAACTCTATCATTACATTCTTGATATTTATTGTAAAGTGCCTCAACATGAGCTCCTTCTTGGCATTTTTCCTAAAAGAAAAAACAAAAAAGGAGGATAAAAATGAAATTACTACATGTCATTTAAATTTGTTAATTTATTAAGAAAATTAATTCAATAAATAATTTATTCTAAAATTAGAAAAGCATTTGGAGTTAAATTAATCTTACCCTTAGTGCTATTTGGGGATCAACTAATTCTTTTTCTTCTTCCTCCTCTTCAGCTTTAACAACTGGTATTATGGAAATTGGTGTATTCTTTTGTGCCATTGTAAGTTTTAATTATACTTTGAAAATTTAATAAAAGGAAAATTTTGGATCTTTTTTTCTTAAAAGAATTTTTTGTTATCAAAATTAAAAAAGATGAATTTCAACCACTGTGATGCAACACTTTTGACAATTGAAATCGAACAAGCGAACAATTTAGGAGAATAATAAAAACGTGTAGAATATACATTGTTGTAGTAGATCGATCATCTTAAAACAAAGTGTAGAAGAATACGAAAAAAAATGATGGGAGTAGATTTTTATTTTATAAGATTGAAGTGAAATTACTGGGTCAATAAATAATAAATAGATAACGGGATTTTTAAAAGACTGTCATCAAATAAATAAATATATATATTTGTTTATTTACAGACTATTGAAAATAATTGACATATCGTATATGTGAAGGAAAGTTTTGGAATTGGGAATTGAAACCAAGATAACAGACTTTTATATACTAATATCAGACATTGGTTATTGATACTGCCCGATGTCGAACCCCTAGTTAGTAGTAAGGTTAGAAATTGAAAAAGAAAAACAAAAGAATGATTTGACTTGACTTGCTCGACTTGAATAATATATTTAAGCATTTGGGTTTGATATGATAGGATAGGAATAAAATATTAATTAAAATTAAAAAATTGCATTTTAATGGGCAAAGTTAATTTTATTTGTTTTTATAATTCCTTGAAGCGAAAATTTATTAATTTTGATTTGTGATATAGTAAAGGAATTAAATTTAAAAAATTTTTTGATTTTGTAACTTTAATTTATCAATTCAATTATCTATATAAGTAGAAAAAAAAACAGCTGCCAAAATCATGTATCCCTTTCTCTTTAATTACAATCAAATTACCAACACAATTGTAACAAATTGTCATATATTTAACAGTGTAGAAAATATGATGTGGCGACGAAGAAAAAAAATGTATATAGAAACGAATATTATACAGCATTCACATATTCACAATTCACATATGCCTTTAATATATATGTACAGATATGTATATATATATATATAATATATATGTATATGTTTGTTTGCTTTTGTATATGCATATAAAAGTACATTTTTGAATTTGAAATTTTTACATTACATTACACACATATGTACAAACAAGTGATGAAATAAAAATTGAGCTCTAGTCGAGCATTTGGTATTTGATTTGGTTGCCTTATAAGAGGAGAAGAATATAGTGAAGTTGAAGTAGTATAGAGACGAATAAAAGATAAAGGGGATTTTATTATAATTACTTTTTATAGTTTTCAAAAAGCACAAAATTCTTCTATAAATTCTCGTCGTGAAGGTAACAAATAAAATTTGTAATTTTTGTAATTAATGTATAAAAATAAAATAAAAAAAAACATCATTAATATAATTTGATGTTTTGATATTGGAACGCGGTGGTAAATTATATACATATAACAAAAATATGGATTCTATTAAGAAAATATAAGGAAAAAGAAAAAAGGGTATACTTTGATCACTGTTTTATAATTGTTTATTATTCATTTATATGATATTATTTAAAGGTAATTATTATTGGCAAATAATACATTTTTAATTTATTTTCAATTTTTAAATAAATCAGCATAAAATTTACATTTATTCAATTTTAGTTTAATAAATGTCAAATTTTGTGAGGTTATGTTGTCTTATAAACCATATAAGATATGTTTTCTGAAACAATTTTTTAAATTTATTATTTTTCTTTAAATTTTAGATGAATGGTGCAACCGATAATCGTGGAACACCATTACCACCGTCATCGGTGTCAACAGCAGCTACATCACAACATTCTGCAACAGTCCATAAAGCACCCAGAAATTTTAAATTACTTTTGGATCCAGCTTTAGTTAAAGGTGCTGTTAAGTTATATCGATATGATGGTGTCGTACCAAATGATCCAAGCTATCCAACTGTTATACCAAGAGATCCAAGAAATTCTTTAACTAGGATAAGATCTCGTATGGAACCACAAATAATGCCAGTTCCAAGGTACAACATATTAAGTTCATACCAAATTTTTAAATAATTAAAATATTTTATTCCCTTTTAGATTTAAAATAGATAGAAATTATGTTGGTACACCACCAGCTATTGAGATTACAATTACAAATATAAATGATAATATTGATAAACAATTTTTATCTGGAATGTTAGAAAAATGTGGATTATTTGATGAAATATCCATTTATTATCACCCAGTTACAAATAAACATTTAGGTTTGGCTAGAATTGTTTTTGAAAGTGTAAAATCAGCCAGACTATGTGTTGAGAAATTTAATCAAAAATCAGTTATGGGAAAGGTTTGTTTTTTTCCCACCTAAAATAATAAAATTAATGAAAAGATTGGTTTTTTAAATATTACAGATTCTTAATGTTTTTCTTGATCCTTTTGGTGAAAAATGTAAACAAGCGCTTGAAAATTTAACTAGCAACAAGAATAAACAACAGCAACAGCAATTTCCATCAATTCAACCGTCGTTAAATTCATCTTCGTTATTATCAGCATCAGGACACCTTTCAATGGTTAATAGTGGAGGTGGTGGCAGCAGTGGTGTTAATGTATATCGTAGTGATAGTTCAAAAGTTGATTTCCATCATGATTACTCATCTGAAAGTCTAGAGGCAACATCAGTTTCAACTACATCAACCTCAACAGGTTATTATCGAGACAAAGACCGTGATTACGAACGTTATTCGTCTCACAGTCGAGAAAGAAATGATGAGGAACGTGGTAAAAGTCGAGATTATGGGAAAAATTATGATCGTGATAAATATTATGATAAAAAAGATAGTCGAAGATGGGAAAAAGATAAAAAGCATCATCATTCATCATCACATCATAAAAGCGATCGGGATAGAGATCGTGGTAGAGAATATAGTACCAGAAGAGAAAGATCTAGAGACAAGGAAAAAGATAAAGATCATCGGGAGAGGGACAGAGATTTTGATAGTAGAGATCGTGATTATGAGCGCAGCAGCAGAGATAGGGATAAAGATAATTATAGAAAAGATAAAGAAAAGGATCGAGACAGAAAAGATCGTGATCGGGAAAAGGACTCTACAAAATATCGTACGAGTTATTCATCATCGTCACATCGAGATTATAATGTACCTCCGGAATCAAATTATTTGTCAGCTTCGTCTCAAAGTTATCCACCAAATCAAGGATATGTAAATCATAACTATTCTAATCAAGGATATTCGAATTATCAACATTCAAGTTATGCGAATCATGCATATATTAACTCTCAAACACCAAATCATAGTTATCCTTCAATGTATCCACCTTCAGCTGCACATCCACCTACACCAACGTACCCATATCCGCCACCTCCACTTCCTGCCCAGCCCCCAACTCATCATCAGTCGGCATATCCACCACCACCGTCAAAATCTTGGTCATCAAAGGTACCACCGCCCCCTCCTCCACCCCTGGAATCTTCTGTTGCAGAATCTTGGGATGACGTTGATCATAATTGGGATAATCCTCCAGTGCCAGGATCTAGTACGAGCACACCAACAACAACAAATTTAAAAAGTACATCACTTAAAAGAAATGAAAAATCTTCATGGGATTCGCAAGGTTCATGGGATGATGATGAATCGGTTCATGCTGGTCAAGTTACTCCTAATTGGGATGGGGATGTTGACAAAAAGTTATCACCTGTGAAAATTGTTTCTACCAGAGAAACTGTTAAAAAGGAGAAGAAAGTAAAAAGTGATTCAGAAGAAGAAAAGATAATTAAAAAAGAACCAAAAACGGATGAAGATGACCATTCAAACGTTGATTTAGACACACGAATAGCAATGATGTTTAAAAAAAAATCATTTGGAACTGCCCCACCATTCTTACAGCTGGAAAGTAGTGATTCAGAAGACGAGGCAATAAAAGAAGAGGAAGACGAAGTGAAAAAGGAAAATAAGATCAATGTTTCTAAAATTCCAAAAGAAGAAATAGAAACTTCACCGTGTTCAACTCCTCCTAGTCCATTTATATCTAAACAAACATATAAAACGACTAAACGTTTAGAATGTCGATTAAAACGGAAATTAAACAAGGTGAATAAAAAGTCGAATTCAAACGATGATGGAGCAAGTGATATTTCTTCAAGCGATGATGAGATTCTGTTAGCAAAAGGCTCATACAGTCCAATAGTTCCAGGCAAAATCAAAAAAGACAAGTTAGATGACGATAGAATGTCTTTGTCAAGTTTGTCATCAGGTGAGGCTAAAATTGAAGAGGAGCCGCCTCCTCTACCGCCTGAATCTATGGGCTTTATGAAACAGCAACCAGCAGCGCCGACAACAAATTACATTTATCCACAAGGAACTCATCCGTACTATTATCCAGCCTACAATCCTTATCAACCAGCTCATTACTTATCACAACCTGATTATATGCAATCATACTTACCGGGTTTTCCATCACATATGATGCCACCAGCGCCACCTTCCTATACAGCACACGATCATTATGACAGTCATGTGGTAAATAATAAAACGGCTAAAACAGTGGATACAACAGTCTACAAGGGCGATCCGTGTAAAAAGAGCATACAGGAGGTAGTCGATCGTGTCACGGAAGAATTAAAACAAATTCTGAAGCGGGACTTCAATAAGAAAATGATCGAAAATACCGCATATAAGAAATTCGAAGCTTGGTGGGATGAACAAGAAAGAAATAAAAATAACAAAGAAAATTTAAGCAATGATGCAAACATTACGGCTGTTACTAAAATTGAGAAAGCACCAGATATTAATCAGCTAATAAACAGTAATCGTGATAATTTAGATTTTAGTGGTTACTCAAGCTTAGGATTGAGAGCATCTATTCCAAAATTACCATCCTTCAGAAGGACAAGGAAACAGCCAAGTCCAGTTCCTCAAGATGAAGATTCACGTAAGCATCTGAGCGATCAAGAAGAAATGGTACAAGGATCTGATTCAGAAAAAGAGGACTCGGATGTAATTAAGAGTAAAATTAGTTACAGTCGACCATTAGACACTAGTACGACTAATGTTTCGAGAAAACGAAAAGGTAGTACGTCCACATTCTCTAGTTCTAGTGAAGAGGAAGAAGATGAATCTAGTGATTCTGATGCTATTTCTGATTCAAGTTCTAACTGGGATGATGAATTAGACATCCGTAAAGCACAAATAGTTAATCAGCGTAAAGATAAAGATAAAAAAATTTACTCAGATTCAGATAGCGATTTAGAAACAAAATCAAAAACTAAAACAAAAATTTCTGAAGCTATCTATTCAGATTCAGATAGTGATGAAAAATCGAAAGTCAAATTTAAACCATTTGAAAGGCAGCTTTCACCAGAATTTGATGAAATTAGTAAAGATAGTGCTTTCAGTCCAATTTCAAAGCCACCACCAACACCAGGAAGAGAATCGCCAGAAGATGAGGAAAACAAAGTTGACGAAAAGAAAAACACAGCAGCTAAACCTGAACAACCAGAATCGACTACTATAAAGAAATCAATATTTGATTATGATCGAATTTACAGTGATTCAGAAGAAGAAAGAGAATATCAAGAAAAACGTCGCCGTAATACTGAATATATGGAGCAAATTGAAAGAGAATTTTTAGAAGAGCAGGCACGAAAACAGAAAGAATTAGAAGAGCAAAAAGAAAAGGAAGAAATGGAACAGCAAGAGAGAGCCAAAAAACCAGAAGTTGGACTGAAATTTGATTTATCTAAAGAACCAAGTTTAGACATTCCTTTAACACCAGATGTTACGAAATTGCCACCGACTCCTGGTGCAAAATTGACGCCTATTCTGCAACAATCGTCACTTAATAACGCTAGCAGTCCGATTAGTGGAACCACTGTTGTTGAAGAACATAAGAAAAGAGGTAGAAAACCTAAACAAAGAAAAATCATCGAAAAAGAAAAGGAAAAAGAAAAAGAAAAAATAAGAGAAATTAATGGTTTGGTGCAAAAGTCTATTTCTGAAACTGAAATTCTTGAAGAGAAAGAACCAAAACCATCTCCGGCCTCATCTGATGGTGGTTCAAGTCAAGCTAGCCAGGTTGCCTTAGAGCACTGTTATTCATTGCCACCTTTAGCTTCTCCTAAACCTCCTGAGCAAATTTGTACTGAAGAACCTCAATTGCAGACACCGACTCTTAATAGTGGTAAGAATAAGCCAACATTCAATTCATCGAATTATTTAGCACATGATCACGGTTATACCACATCAACAACGATAACAACTTCAACAACATCAACAACAACAACAGTAGCTGAACATTTACCTGAACGTTTACCTGAACCCCCAGTGCCTGTCGCTGTTGTTCCGATAAAACCAGGTCCTGGGCGACCAAGAAAAGATGCAGTAAGAGCTAAAAAGCAAGAAGAAGAGAAGAAAGCTGATAAACGAAAACATGAACCAGTTAAAGAAGAAATAATTAGACCGCCTTTCATACCGATTGAAATGTTCAAGCCTCGAGATGTTAGAAATGAAATGATAATTCTTTATGAATTCCTTACGAAAGGTTTAGACGGTGAAGATATCGAATACTTAAGACAAAGCTATGAAATTTTACTTGCGGATGATGCAAATAGTTATTGGCTTAATGCAACTCATTGGGTTGATCATTGTGTAACAGAAAGAACTTATGTTCCACCACCAAACAAAAAGCGTAAAAAAGAAGATGAAATTAAACGTCACATTACTGGTTCGGCTAGAACAGAAGGTTTTTACAAAGTGGATATAAAGGAAAAAGCTAAGCATAGTTATCATCATGCAAAAAATAATAGAACATTACATGCATCAAGAATAGAAATTGAGGAGCCAGCTGTATCGAAAGCAGTTAGTAAAATGCAGGGAATTTCAAGAGAAGCAAGATCAAATCAAAGACGATTACTAACAGCTTTCGGTGCTATAGGTGAATCTGAATTATTAAAATTCAATCAATTAAAATTTAGAAAGAAACAACTAAAATTCGCGAAATCATCTATACACGATTGGGGATTATTTGCAATGGAACCGATTGCTGCCGATGAAATGGTTATTGAATATGTTGGACAAATGATACGACCAGTTGTCGCTGATCTTAGAGAAGCTAAATATGAAAAGATTGGAATTGGTAGCTCGTATTTGTTTAGAATTGACATGGAGACAATTATTGATGCAACAAAATGCGGAAATTTAGCAAGATTCATCAATCATAGTTGTAATGTGAGTATGAAATTTCTCTTAAATTTTTTACTTAATTTTTTTAAATTAAATTAAATTTATAATTTTTCTTTTTGTAGCCAAATTGTTATGCAAAAGTGATAACAATTGAATCAGAAAAGAAAATTGTGATTTATTCAAAACAACCGATTGGTGTTAATGAAGAAATAACATATGATTATAAATTCCCATTAGAAGATGAAAAAATTCCTTGTTTATGTGGAGCTCAAGGTTGTAGAGGTACGCTTAATTAAAAAAAAAAAAATCAAGTCGAGAAATATGATAAAATCTAATAAAAATTTGTTTCAAATATTTTACGAAACACTGTATTTACAAAATCTTGTCAAAAGTCATAACATAATCTAAGCCATAAAGTAATTTTTTTATTGACAAGATTTTCCAAAAAAAGAAATAAGTAATTAATCAATTTATGATTTCCATTAATTTTTAAATCCTAAAATTCAAATTCAGTGATAAAAATGAAAACATCAAATACATATTAAAAAAAAAACAATGCGAAAATAATTTTCAAAATTAAATATTCAAGGTAAAGAAAACGGTTATAAAATATTTTTAACAGAAGAGAAAAATAAATGTAAATTTATATAATAATCACTTCCTTTTAATTAAATTAAAACGAAGTTAAGCATATAACAAAATAATTAAATAAAAATTAAGGAAACTAAATTAAACAAAGAGAATAAATAATATTAAATATTTTGAATAAAAACAAATCGTATATACATATTATATAAATATAGAAATTATACAAATATTTAAAAAACTTACAAAAAAAACAGTTTTATAACATCCAGGCTGTAAGTATAAAATAAAAAAATATTTTAAAAAGTTTTATCATATATTATGTGCTTTTACTATAAATAAAAAAAAATAATAATAAGGAGAAAAATATGAGAAAAATAAAAATGGGAAATATTTGTTCATAAACGTATGTACTAATAAAGGAAGAAATTAAATTAGCAATTTTATTATTATGATAATTATTATTATTACTATTATTATTATTATTATTATTATTATTATTATAAAATAATACTTATAATTATTATTATTGTCATTACTATAGATTTAAACTTAAATGAAAAATTAAAAAAAAAAATTATGTACAATAAAACGTTTATAAATACATTTTAATAAAAAACAATGTAATTATTAATAAGTAGGTTCACAAGTCATTTCATTAAAAGTAACACAAAACAAAAATTCTAAATAATGAGAAAGAGAGTTTAAAAAATGATTAAGAAGTTTGAGCTGAAATAAATACTTTACCTTAGCTCTGTGTAGCTGTGAAAAAATTTTCAAGGGAATATATAACATGTAGTTGTAAAGCTAAAATTTAAAAAAAAAATGTAAATAATTAACTGAAAAAATTGGAAAAAAACATGTGGAGTTTTTGGCTCAAAACTTCAACAGCGGTAAATAATTATTAAATATTAAACACTAAAAATCTTGTTTTACTCTTTTACACACAATTGTATAATTATTTTAAAATTTAGGCTTTTAATGTAGAATTTTTTTGTAAATTTAAGAGTTTTCTTTTTTGTACACATAAATATTTTGCTTTTTTCTTTTTTTTTTCTATTTCCTTGCTCTTTATTTAATTATCACCCATACTTTTATTATAGTGAACAAATTAGATTATAATGATTATATATAAAAACTTAAAAAAAATCCTTATTATGTGGGATAAGAGATTAAGAATAAAAAATATATTATTAAAAAAAATATTTTTTGTTTTTTCTGTTTCAATTTGAATTAAAAGGAAAAAATACAAATTTATTCAATTTTCAGTTAAAGTTTATTTTAATAGGAAAATGACAAACGTTAATCTTACTTCAATAAATTTCTAATTACAAATACATGGGGAGATCTAAATTAGCCACATTTATTAATTACGTATGTACTTATCTAAAGAGTTATGAATATTAACTAATTTGAATCATAAATTAATCTTTGTAATGAGTTTTTTGATGTCTTCAAATTAGAATCAATTCAATATGTACAATAGAATTCTTACAAAAAAATTTTACTTTATTAAATTACATAAATGTCCTAACTAAAATTTTTTTAAAATGTTAATTACAGACACACATTATTACACAAATGTACATGAAATTTTTATTTCATTTTTCATCATTTCTTTAATGTTATTTGCATATCTAGTTGAGCTTGTGCAATATCTTCTAATGCTGATTGAATTTTTTCAAGTAATAATTCACCTTTTTGTACAACTTCTTCTAAACGTTCAGCAGCTTCTTGATTTTCAATTTCTAATCTTTTTAAACTTTGAATTTGTAATTCTTGTGAACTATCTTCATTTGGTAATGAATCAATTAATGTATCAATATCCTTAGCACAACGTGATATTAACTGTGAAAATAATTGTGCATAATCCTCTTGCTGTTGATTTTGTTGTGGTGTTTGTGATCCAGTTCTATCGAAACCAGGAAATTTACTTGGTACTGAGGTTTGTTGTAATACACCGATACTATTACAAAAATGTTCAGCTTGCTAAAACAAAATAAAAACAAAAATAAAATCTTTCAGAAAATTTTGAGATTGAGGTTGAGATTCACCTGATTAACAGTATCCTGTAATTGTGTTAATCTGTCAGCCATTTCTGGTCTTGTATTTTAGAGATATCAGTAGTTATAATTTTCGTTATGATTAAAAATTTGTTCAGACCAGAAAATAAATTTCAATGGTCTTAATTTGTTTGATTTTTTTTTCTTATTATTATTTATTATTGATATTGATTAAACAAATAAATATCCATATTCATACGCACCGATTACATGTTGTTTGAAGTTTACATTTTACAATGAAAATAATGAAATCAAATAAAATGTCAAACGTCAAAATCAAAATTACATCATTCAGCTTTTTTTGTCAGTTAGGGGTATTACTTCGTTGCGTACTTCATTAAAAAGTTAGCCGTTAGGGTCTTAATTGCGTCATCGTCAAAAATCAGGGACAATGATGTTATATATTTTACTTATTGAATAAAAGCAAATAAATTAAAAAAGTTATACTGTTATTAAAAAGTTAAAAAATTTATTTTGCCGAATGAAAAAAATAAAAATAAAAGCTATAAAACAAATACATATGTATATGCGTTAGAACAGAAGTTATTGATTATCATGTCGCTAATTTTGCTGACGACACAACAATAATAAATGACAATGATCTCAATCAGCCTAAAATTAAGTAAAGAATATAAAAGATAAACGGTAACAATTATTAGAGTGTGTTCAAAGACTTTTTCAACGGCTATGTTCTAACGAATTTCCTCAACATAATTTTTGTAAAATTTTTTGAATTTAATTTAATTTTACTGTTTAATATACTTATTTATTATTTGTCTTTTATTTTTGAGTTTATTAAATTTCATTTAAAATAAAAATAGTCTCAAATCTGATTCTGTGATACTCGAGAAAGTTAATTATCCAAATCCAAATCCGTTTGAATACAAATATCATTTTCTGGGCTAGCGTATTTAGTAAATTAGACAAGATTGGTGATCCCATATGATTATGATACAAAGATAACATTCAAAAATTGCCTTTTCTTTATGTATCTGTTGGTAATAAATTTAGTGACATATTTTCTTTTTCCTCATTTATTTGTTAAATCCATCAAGCTCTGCGAGTCCATTTCAACAACTTTAATTACTAAAATAAAATATACGTTAAGAAGTTGAATAAACCTGTGTGGGTTTTTATGCACGTACGTTACATTTTTGTATATAGGTATGGACATTCATACATACATATGTGTATAGCTGTTAAATTAAAATACATACATACCTACATATATAGATAAGTAATTTATATCCCATCTTCGCATACTGGTTATATGAGTTCTAGCCTTTTAGTCCAGCCAAAACAAGTCTTTACCTTTTTGATTTCTAAACAAAAAACAAAAATAATGGTACGCATCATATATATGCATATGTGTATGTACATAAATAATCATTTATAGCTTCTAAATTTAAATGAAATCATGGATATCGAACAAGAAGATTATCAGTTTTCTTGGACAATCCATTCAAATTTTTAAAAATACTGATATTTTTAATATTTGAATATTTTCGGATATTTTAAAATTTTAAATATGAAATATACATTTTATGAATTTAATTGCATGCGTTTTATTTATTTTTCTTTTAAAATTTATTAAAATGCAATCATGCGAAACGTACATGTGGTAGAAGTCTTTTTAGTATATGTATTTAAATACTTATATGACCATGAGATAATATCATGTTATATGCTCTATCCGCAGTATGGTTAATATGGAGCTACCAAAAAAAAAATATATATATATATATACAGAAAATTTTTCATAAAATAAAAAGCATAGATGAATTCTGTTTTATATAGTGAACAATTTTTACAACCGCACTGCGTATCACATACACTAACATTTGATATATTTTTTGTATGTTTGTTTATACTAAAAATTTTATATCATATGTATATAGAGTCAATATAGCATTTTCCAGTAAAAACTGGGAAAGGAACTGAGAAGATAAGATTGTGGTGCTTTTGGTTGCTGGTATATTGCAAATGAAGGTCTGTATTATTTTTTTTCATTAAAACTTAAACCAGACTTTTATTAAGTTATAATTTTATTTTTTGTTAGTATAATCTGAACGTTTGTTGGTTTAACGCAGTTCAAGCTATAACATGATCGTAAAATATTAGTATACTTCGCATTCAAATATCCGAATACATTTCTGTTGTAATGTTGGTGTTGCTATACTGTAAAAGAGATCCCAATATACAGAAAAATTAAAAGAAATACTTACTAAAAAAGAAAACAAAAAAGTAGGTGGTATTTTGAATTTCAAGTATATGAAGTTGAAGTTTTTACAAAAGCATTAGCTATTCATTATAACTAATTTGGCTCATAACGGAATTACGTATAGTGCATTAAATATATACGTAAATACATTTTTGCATATACTACAATAAAACCGGTGGCGTTTAGTGAAAGGTCGTTTATATTTAATTTATACAAATTATTTTATATTTTTTTATTGAATTTTGTTTTTTCTTCAGTTCATTGAAAATTTAATTTTATTTTTAACGTGGTGTTACAATCGTTATCGCGAGACGCGAACATATGGTGTTCTTATAACAGAATTAAAAAAAAAAAAAACTAACATATAAAAAACTCTGGATATGTGTTTTTCTTGAATTTAAAAGAAATAAACCTGAGGAATGAGGACAACATAAGAATAAATTTCATTTTCATTATTCTGCATATGTATAAATAGTATTTATACATTTAGTACACATATTTGTATATTAATTTGCATTTGTAATGGTAATTTGTGTATTGAATTTAAATAATAAAAGAAAGGATACGTGATCAGAAATTTAATTTAAAAAAAAAATTAAATTATATTAAACACTATAAAAAAATGAATAAAGTTTGAATAACTTGCAAGTTACCTATAGTACATCGAAAAAAAATATTAAACGTTTTTTTTATACATATGTGATTATTATATGGTCAAAATGTTTAGATTTTTATACAGATAAATTTAAACATTTTCATAAAAATATAATTTTTTTTATGTAGATTTACATGTGTGTATGAACTAACATTTCATTTAGAATTAAAAAAAAAAAAAAAAGTTATGGTCTCTGATGTTCAATGACACCGTTTTACAGATAAAAAAAATTAGGGCACTGTGTTTGTTGTGTATCACCTTTTTGTATATACGTACCTAGTGTATGTATTTTATAAACAAAATAAAAACGAAAAAAAATTATTGTACAATATATTTGTTCAGAAAATATAACTTTTTTACATATATACGTTTGTGCATATCTCACGTGTTTTTTTTTATTTTAAATTTTTTTTTCCTCAATTTCTAAGTGGATTATATGCTTAAATGATCTTTGGTGTCTTTTTCTAACAGAAACTTAACATATTGATAGAAATTTTATTTTAAAAAAGAAAATAAAACACTTCAAATTGGATTAAAATGTAATATAGATTATTAATCGTATATTTGAATAGCAACAGCCAATTAAAAGAAAATTGTAAGTAATATGTAATAAAAATTTTAATTGAAAATAAAAGAATTTGCATAATATTAGTAACAAAGTATAATTAAAATTTTCTATTGTATTAATTCATTTGTACCATTATTTTCTAATGGTCATGAAGATATCTTCACATATCTCCACATACATTTTTATTTTTATGTGTTCATTATTGGTGTAATAGCAATTATACATACATATGTATGTACATATATAGCTTTCTGTTATCATATTTTTCTAGACAAGTCTGTGGTGTAGTTCGATGTAGAAATTCAGGTATATTTCTATTTAAGGTAATTTTACACAATTTCGACGTGGATACTCATTTCTGATGTTTATGAATTTTTTAAGTATTTTTTTTAAAATTTTTTAAACATTTTTATTACCAATTGAAAAGTATTTAGATTTTATTAAATATAGTAGATTTGAGGTATGGATTTAAAAAATTTTTATAAAATAATTTATTCATTTAATATACCAAATCATGACTAAAAATAATTATAAATGATCCAAGTAAAAAATTTTAAAAAATCTATAATTTGTCTATTTTCTAAAAATTCAAGTAGTATCAGTTAATTTACCCTATCGCCTATAACCTATTTACAAGTCATAAGCACTTTGCAAGTTATAACCATAAAAGTAAAATGTTATAAGAGAAAAACTTCAAGTATGAAAATAACTATATACCTATTTAATATGAAATTAACAATCGCTTTAAATAAAACTTTCACATGTTTATTACACATACATAGATATATATGTATGTACTGTACACATGTGTGCACTTTAGATATACATAGATACAAACATATCAAATAACTAAAAAGTAATTGTATGCAAATTTAGCTGTAACACATATTTCTTTTCTTTTTGACATAATGATAATTTTTCGAAATTATGTAAATTTTTATTTTTATTAAGCAAAAAACTACAAATAAAACATAAAAATTAGTTAACTATGTCTAATTAAAATTTAATTAATAATTCAAAGATTTAAAAAATTTTCTGTGAGAAAGTTGTGGGAGGGAAATTGTATTAAAAACTACTTTTTTTTCGGCATTACACGTTAATACATTTTTTTTTTTTTTTTGAACTTGAGAATAGATGATTTTTTTTTGTTGTTGTTTTTTACGAAAAGTACTTTTTACACAATTTATTGAAATATGGAAGAAAAAACTAGTTTATATTAAACTGATACATTCATATACATAATAAAATGTCTGGTTGACCTTTCCGGTTTAAAAGTTTACTGTGTAAGATAAACCACAATTGGTTACATATCATAACTGGTTTGCATGTTGTATTGTCATAATTGTGCAAATTTATGTGAACATAGTGCATGCCACATTGATTTATTTTTTAAATAAATAATAAAAAAAAAATATATAGAAAGAAAACAATTTTATAGTCTGACACTAATTTTCAAACTTTTTTGATTTACAAAAATTTGCATAAAACAAAAGATTTAAGCACGAAACTTGTTATTGTATACATGATTTACAAAATAAACAAAAAATTAACAATAGTAGTCATGCTTGTATACAAATGCATATGAGAATATAAAAAATTTTTATTTTAAAAATTATTTCATTAATTTTATGAATTATGAGTGTAAAGAAAAAAAGAAGTCATGTAAATATGAAAAAAAAAAAATACATTTTGTTAAAGTGAAGATTGCCCTAATTTTCTTTTATATGAAATTTGTATATGTTTTAATTGTGTAGATTTAAATGAAATGTAACGAATTAAATAACTATAGATAAAGTAGAATATTGTTGACCATTAATCACACATATCAGGTATATTATTGTTTTATATACAAGGTTATATATTTTTTTTTTTATTTACAAAATTAGCAAAAAAAAAAAAAAAAAACAAAATTCTGTGATATTTAAATTTTTGAATTCATTTGTACGATAAGAATTTGATTAAAATTTAAAAAATTTTTTTTCTATCTATACAATGAGAAAATGTTAAAAATGTTTGTTTTCAATGAGTCTCTCAAAAATTTAAAAATGTACGATCATATTTTCAATTATTATTTTTTTGATTTCTATATTATTTCATTGTTTTCTTTAGCATAAGCAAAAAATCGTATAATCAATGTAATGTATAAAAATCAGTCATTATAATAAATTGTTTATGATGAATCATAATAACATAATTTCGCGAAAAATTTTCTTGCATTTCCGGTTTTTCGATTTCTACATTTTCCACTTTTTTTATTATTTTATTTATGCTGCAAAAAACTGGTATATTAATTTCTTACTTGATTCACTTTGTTAATTATATTAATAATTAATTAATCTTTTGACTTCATCTTTAAAGTTGTACATGAAATGAAGATCATTTAAATATACTGTATTAAATAAATATTTCACGATCAAGATCATGACCATAAGTTTCCATTTTCAGACTGATAAAATAAAAAAAAGCAAAAAAAAATATATATTTTGGTTTCAGTTTGTGTGATTCACACTAATTTAAATCTGTTTTTTTTTCGCAATTAAAATGAATAAATTTATCATTCTGATACTTTTTGAAGAGAAAAAATTGTCATAATTATGACTGTTATTAAATACAAAGAAAAAATAAATTGATTAGAAGTTTAAAACATAAATACATTTAAATTATTCAAAGAATTTGGTGAATAAAATACGAAAGGATTGATTTAAAAGTTGTAGAACTGGTCTCGCTAGAATGGATATATCAGATGATATCTTTCAATTGGTATTTTTTGAATTTCTGTATTTTCAAATTAAAAACTGTATCCATTTTTTTATTTTAAACCGATTTCATAATTTTCTTCTTCTCAGTTTTGTTTATTATCAAATAATGAGTATTTTCGAAATAATCTTCTAAAATTTATTCGAGTTTCTCTATGATAAAAAAAAAATGATCTGTAGAGTCAAAAATCCCATCAACATTAATTAGACGAAATTTTAATCTTCATTGTCATGACCATTATAGCTCTCAAACATTTCACTATGCGTATCATGCGTGTACAGTATTGATACCTGTCAAACAAGATAATTTTGTTCATATTAAAAATTTTTTTATTATTTATTTTTCTATTTTTTTTTTTTTTTTCATTATTTATTTTTCTATTTTTTTTTTTTTTCATTATTTCTCCTCATCGTTATCTGCAATTTAACAAAATGTATGTTGATAAGTTAGTGAAGCCGCTTGTATATACATATCATGCTTCATTGATTGTGTACATATTGGTTATATTTTCATTTATTGCTAGTTAACTTTCAACATTTGAAAATAAAAATAAATAAATAATGCTGACTTGTTTCAAATGATATAAAGCAAAAGAAAGTATTAACACACATTTATCTATGCCAATAAAAATAAGTTTTATCTGTTATTGTATTTACAATTGTATATGTGGGTATTCTATATATGAAATTAAAAACATACTTATATGCATATACGGGTGAACAATACAATCTAAACAACATGCGTACATGTTCATATATGCATGCTTTTCAACTTTATTTCAGTCAATTAGACAAATATATACAGATAAAACATAAATCAAGTACTTTGAATACTTTCGAGCATTTTGAAAAATGTATATGTACATACATACATATACTTTTTAATGAAGATAAACATTTGAATTTGGAGCAAAAGAAATTTTTATTTTTGTAAACAAATTTTTCAGTTTTTTAAAAATGTACTTTTACATTTTTTTTTTTTTTTTTTTTGTAATTTTAATTAAACACTCATTTTAAAATGCTTTCATGGATATTTGTTATATTTTTACACGTTAATTTTTATGTACAATTCTTTTGATTTTTCTTCGATTTTAAGATTAGAAAATAACGTTCAATTTCAATTCATTTGAAATTTATGTTTGTATTGTGATTACTACATACTACAATATCATTACTTTTTTTAGTTTTTTTTTTTTCATTTATTTATGGTTATTATATGTAAAAACCAGAGTGTACTTGTACATATCGAAAAAAATGAATTAAAATTTAGTTAAATGTTAGTTTAGGTGTTTAAATGATTTTGGGTTTTTTTTTATGTTGCAACGAATACAAATACTTAAAATTGTATTAAATGAATTGAAAAATTGAATAAATTATTTTATTTAAAAAAACAAAATAAAGAAAAATATTTTTATAGTAAATTTTAAATTCACTAGACCCATTTTTTGGTAAATAAAAGAAATTTTAAAGTGCCTATTAACATTGAATTTCTTCCTTATGTGAAAAAAAAGACGAATTAAATAAATTTTCTTTGAAGGCTCTTAATTTCAAGAAATGATGATATGTTGGACATTGGTCTCTGCCTGTACAAACTATAATGGAAATGGGAATATGTACACAGTAAATAATAGATGTTGATTGTTGTTCTATTTTCTCATCTATTGAAAATTTCATTTGAATAAACTTAAAATACTCAAAATTAAAATAAAAAATTTTATTCAAAAATGAAAAAAATATGAAGTGGTTTTAGGGTATGAAATGTTGCTTAGGTTCTATTTTTCAATTTTTCTATATTCAATGTATTTTTGATAAATATATGTAGGTGACATACTCATGTACTTGTGTAGGTGTCAGTTATATATTTGTTGCCCTTTTTGATTAGAGTATTTCAAATATTTAATAAATGTAAATTATAAATTTTTTTCTTTTTGGTCAGATATTTGAAATTTTTTAGTTACATATTTATGTAATTTCCAGCCTACACACATGTAAGCAGTCTAGACAAATTAAATATTGTTTTAAAAAATAAAAAAAATGATTTATTGTCCAGTGTTTTTCATATCTTATCATTTTTCATAATACGAGTATAATTAATTAATTTTTTTTATTTGATGATTTAATAAACATTTAACGTTACATTACGCCCAGACATTTATGGAACACGACAGTTTGCATTTAGCACCATTATTGGAATACTTATTGCATTTCTTATACAAAAAAAAAAAAAAATTTTATTTCTTTGTTAATTGTGTCTCTCTGTTATACGTACTTTCAGTTATGAAATTTGAATTTTGTTTTCCTTTTATTAATTTTTAAATTATAATTTTAATATTCAATTAATCAGACTGTTTGCTAAGCTTTCTGTATTTTTGTTTTGTATTTGTATCTTAATTAAATTTTTATTACTTTTGAGTTAAACACATATTTTGCATAATAATTAGAAATTCAAATACATACAGAATTCGTTATTTCTTTCTCTCATTGTTGTTTTTTTTTTGCTTCAATAAAAATACGCGTAAAACAAAAATTTCGTTATCTCTTAATTACGTGCTAATCATACACACGTAAGTACTCGTACATTTGTGTGGATAGCATTGAATTCTAAGTTTTTTTTTTTTCTTCTCAAATTTTATTATTTTGTAATTATAATTTGTACCTTTTTTTTTGTGAACTTCCTTATTGACTACTTGACTGCTAAGTATAAAAAAAATATCATATGAATCTAATAATTGACCAAATAGAATGAGTGAAACGTACGTATACGTAAGTTATATATATACGCATACAAAAAACGTATGATTTAAATTTAAATATTATGTAAAAGAAAAACGTTAATTACATATTAAAGTGAGTGTATACAGTAATTTAAAAGAATTCTCAATGTAATCAAATATACAAGTATCTGTGGAATAAAAAAAAAAAATTGAAACGCTAGTTTTTAGTTAGATATTCAAAATGAATACATTAAGCTTTAATGGAAGCCACTTGAATTTAACGCATCAAAAGATTTCTATGTATTATATCCATCACGATATTTGATTATTGAGTGATATTGATGACAGATGATTTAAAAAAAAAAATTGGATATTTTAATTGACTCAATTTAATAACTTAACATTTCATAAAGACGTACGTGACGTACGTTAATCCATGAAAAACAAAACGTATTTCCAATAAAAACTAAATTTAAAATTTTGGACATTGATAGACGCTGATGAGAATTCTTTTCCGTTCCCTTTATAAACCATGTGAAATATGATCATTTTAATCGATTAATATTTCGATTACATATTTCTGGGAAAATTATAAAATTTTAATTTATTTTTAAATAAATTTAAAATTTATTTATTTTCATATTAAAATTAAATTATACAAATTGGAGAAAACGTTAAAAAAAAAACAAGTAAACGAAAGAAAAAAAAATTTTTTTTTTTTTAAATCACGTATTTTAATTAAACTCAAGGTAATAATAATGTACTTATGTACAGTCATAAGTTAATGTATGTACTCGTATGTGATGCATGACGTATGGTAGTTCTTATTGTATTTTGGCAAATACTTCTTTTGCCTTCTGTATACAATCAATTGTTTTTCTTCAAAAATTGTCATTTTACTGTGTATTTATGATACTTTTGTTTACATGTGAAAAAATTTAATTTTCATTTAAAATCTTTCTGCCTTGACATGTTTTGTCACAGTTAAAATGTTTCTTTTGTTTATATATAGTTATTTATTTTAGTTATTTATTTTTAGTTAAAAAAAAAAAAAATTTGAATACATGATCTTAGTACGTATCTGGTGTACGTTCACATACGAGAGTAAACATATTTTTGTATGGGAAAAAGTTTCAAAAATAACTATTATAACTGATATTTTTTTTTTTAACTTCTTAGTAGAATGACCATTCCGTTTTAATTAAATAAAAGTATTATAAAATTTGTGAAAGTAAAAAAATAGTTGGAATTGAATTCTTTATGTATTCTCATAGAAGTATGTAATTTTCATTTCATTTTTGTGGTTTTATTAAATGCATGCTAAAATGTACACTATAATTAGAAAAGAAATTTAAAATTTTTTAAAAATGTACTCTTTTGTAAAATATTACAAATTTTTTATTCACTAAGTTTTATTTTACATAAATTCCTCCATTTAAATAAAAAAATCCTACCCTTCCCAGTAATGCTAATATCTAATTATTTTTGTGTACAGATTTTCACTGTTACAAATTTTTTTGTGTTACAATAGATTTATTTTTTTATTTTTCTTTTTTATTCATACAAATATCTATAAAAAATCTTGTGATTATATTTATACAAGTATTTGTACTTTGTTCACTAATTATATGCAGTTAAGGCCTTGCGGGAATACATCTGTTTTTTTTTCTTCTCTCACAATTTTTAATTAAAGTGTTTCACGACCAGTAGTGCCACTATTTTTAAAGTGTTCATACGAAATCAGATGAATTTTTTAAATATCCATATGCAACGAAGTAAAATGGAATAACTTATTATAGTTTCCATAAGGCTTTAGCTGCATATAATTAGTGGATAGAATAAAGTTTTATTCTATCATAAATGTACGTATATGTACACATCGTTGGTATTTCTTTTAGTAAAGTATGCGTTATTAATTTCCCATTCACATGTAAAACATACATCAATTATTTTTAATTATAATTCATTTATTATACGATTTTTTATCCCTATTATTTTTGCTTTGCTATATTGATCTATGTATTTATCATTATAATGTGGTAATTTTTTTATCAGTTGTACCAGTTAATATGTTTTTATCGAAATACATCATAAATTTAAATTTTATACCTTAATTTAAGAGGAAAAAATTGACTCACTTTCCTCTTAAACTACATACATATACATATGTATGTATATCTGTTCATTTTCTGCACAATCGTGATGATGCAAGTATATAACATGCATTTTTTAAAGATAAATAAGATAAATTTTATGTCTAGATTTTGTAAAATTATACAGTCATATAGACGTATGTATATATAAATTTTCCGGTTTTGGGTGGCGACCAAGTGGTTTAACTTGAATTCATTTCATATACACATATAAAACCTTGAACTCTCCATTTTATGGTCAATGAAGTGATAAATTTACGTACTGTATAATAATTATATGTACTACATTTATACACATGAACGCATAAATGTACAATACGCATATTAAGAAAAATTCATCAAAAAAAAAAAACAAAAATAGATATAAAAATAAAATAAAAATAATGTGGAAAAAAACATGTCCATCTTTACGCTCTAATTTCAGTTAAACATGCATGTAATATACGCCTTGTACAAGAAAAATAAAATACTGACGATTCCTATTCCTATATACGGATCTTCTTGTACATGGACGTGTACATACGTATGAATGTACTTTAAAGAGTATTTTATTTTGTTTTTTTTTTTTTGTAATGGTTGAAAAAACACATTTTTTTAAATTACCAGTGTAATTATGTATGCAATTTTTTTTATTTCTTAAAAAATTTTCCTTCTATCTGGACATTTTAAATTAAGAGAAATTACATGCATTAAAGAGTTTAATATTTTTGGCTTTATTGTCGTCTTTTTGAAGTTTCAAAATTATTATTTATAAGTAATTTATACAAGAACGATATTTTCTTAATTCTATTATCTTTTATTTTACGAAATATTTTTACTTCAATTTTAATAATTTTTACATGAAAATATATGCGATCATATACCTATATAGAATTGGAAATTATTTTACGTTTAAAAGAAGTATAGTATTATTTTTTTTTGTATCTTTTTTGGTATAAGCAAGAAAATTGCTAGCCTTTTTTTTTGTTAACTAATAATAAGTAAAAGAATAAGAAAGCTTGAAATTATAGCGTCAACCACCTGTTAGTCAAGCACCGTCAGCAAAATACATACATACCTACGTATGTATTTATTTTACTCAACGAACCTTCGCATGAGTTAAGCATGTTGTACTTTCATACATGTACAATTTGTATGCATGTACTGTTCATATGTGTACATGTGGAAGTATATGTAGTTTAAAAAATAAAAGCAAAATTTGTAAAAAATAAATTTAATGTTTTTTTAATGTTGATTTTTGGATCAAAATAACAAAAGTTATGGTGTCATGATTTTGATGTAAAATTTGAAGTAAAAAATCCGTATTTTATTTCATTTTTTCTTTTATCGTATTTATTTAAAAAACGTTATGAAAAAATTATTTTAATACATACTAACATTTAACTGACACTTTTCGATTACATTTCCTTACTTTTCCTTTAGAAAACATGCAACGTACACGTCAATCGTCATTCAACATATGCAGCATTCATTAAGCAGGAAAAGTCAATATTTTGTTGGAGATAAATAAAATAAAAATGAAAATAAAAATTATTCATTCGAAGCAAAATTTTATACTCTTTTTGAGACGTACATACAAATAAATTTTTTTTTTCTTTTTCAAAAAAAACTCAAAAGCGCACACGTTTTCATGCTTTTTCTGATGAAAATTAACAGAATTTTCACAAATATTCCCATAAAAACATGAATATAAATAAGATAAAGACTTTGTTTTTATCTATAATCTTTGTTTTTATTTTTATCTGATAAAATTACCTAATTAATTGGTTAATTTGAAAAAATTAATTAACAAATGAAAATACCTAATTAAAGAAATTACGTGAAAGTATCAGTAGTTAAATTTTTATTTTCGGTTTTATATAAAAAATACAATGTAATTTTCACAAGATATAAATTTGGTCTCATAAGATAATTTTTTTTTTGTTCTGAGATCTTTAATTTGTTTATAATGTTAATGCGTGAATGCGGATATGAATTTTTCTTTTGTTAAATTTATTTTAAGAAACTTAGTATGACCGAAAAGTCTTATACAAATTTGCATTTCAAAAAAAAAAAAAAAAAAAGCTGCTATAAGACGTCAAATAAAAATTAATTAAATTAATTGACCTTGAAAGTGATTTTTTTTAAAAAAAAAATTTTTTTATTTTATTTTTTTTGATTACTTGCAATAATGAATTATGTGTATAAAATTACGTTTAAGCTGAGCATAGAAACACAGTAATATTCGTTAACATTTTAATCAATGACTTAATCAAATGTAAATGCGAATTCCTGTACAATCTCTTGTTATTATTGATTAATTTTGTATACCTAGACAAATTTAAATATTCGGAATTTAAATAGAAAATGATTATATAAGTAAGTCAGTTGATTGAATTGTTTTTTTTTGTCTCTTATTAAATAATTTGAAAATTTTCTAAATTCCATATACTATTCAAAATGACATAATAGTCGTTATTTTAAATTTATTGGAATGTTTATCACAAACAGAAAATTTTAAATGTGTAATTTACTTATGTAGATACTATGTTCTTTAAGACATTAATTGTATTGAAAATCTATAATTTGAGAAAATAAAATGATTTTTTATGTTTACCCAGTTTTACGCTCATTTACGCCATTAGAGATTTATTCATTTACAAACAATCAAAAATGTACCAATGAAAATTATCTAGGGAAAGGAAATTAGGTAAATATTTTTATGCAATTTTCATTTATAAATTTGCCTGTTTTTCGAATACTATATTATCAATTCTTTCAAAATTTTTGTTTTGTATGTATGAGAGTGTAAGTAATAGGAGTAATGAAATTTTTTAGTACATAAAAAATTTGTGATGAAAGGTTTTCATGTATACCATAGATCAAATAATCAATAAAAAATCGTGATTTTCTTTTGGCTATTTATTTTTATGTGCTTACGAAGTGCTTATTAAAAAGAAATATATCACGTGAACGTGACTTAAAATTAACTTATACTTGCTTATACTTATAATCTATAATAAATCATTTTTTTTGTACGTATACAAACAAATATAATACATATAAAATAGTAATTGAAGCCAAATAAATATTAGGATAAAAAAACCACAATTGAAATCATTTTAATAATTTCTAAATACATTTCAATACTAACGTGCATAATACATTACTGTAACTATACTTTGTCTGTTAATGATTTTCAGTAAATGCGGACAGACGGATTACATAGGCACACATGGAGAATAAGGATAGAATATTACGAGATATTTTTATATTCCCCAATAGCACAATGCAAATGATCATTTTCATAAGACAGATATTGAAAATCATTAATAGACAGAGTATAGAATATATTTATAAGTACCTAAAATTATAAATATTTTCAATTTTCGCTTTTACTTTAGCCAAATAGGTACAACATATGGCGTTTTGTCACATAAATTTTAATACTTTTGAAACCATTTAAAGTCTTAACAATACACGTATGTGCATATTGTTACTACATACATATACATATGTATGTATGTATGTGTGCCTTCATATAATTATAAAAATATTTACAAATAATTATTGATATGTGGTTTTGAAACCGTGAGACCTTTTCTTTTTTTTTATGTAAACATAATATACATACATGATGTAAAATGCAGTAAAACATATAATGAGAAAATTATTATATGCTTATTAACTAATACCATGCTAATATCATAATACGATAATAAATATATTGAAAGAGATTCAAAATATGAGTTCAAGTACAAAAAGTTTATTGAATGGCATACGCATTTGAAATTAAATTTAATACAAGAGGTAATAGAAGAAATATTAGAATATATAAAAATTTTTTTTTTGTTAAAAAATATTATTTAAACTCTTTAAAAAGATTATCGGATATACACACACGCGTACAAACCCCACTTATGGATTTTATTCTATTTATTATTTATTGTGTGAAAGTGAAAAGATTTTTAACACAATAGAAAAATCATAAAGTTAGAATTTTGTACTGAACAAAGCAAAAAAAAAAATTTTTTTATTTCATATGCAAATTTTCCCAAGATTTTCTATTTGTTTGCTATTTAACATTGAAGTTGTACTTAGATGAATGTTAATTTATCTTTATAGAAAATTGCATGTACGTATATATATATATTTATTTTCTTTTATTAAATTAAAATGTATTTATTTACAACAGTATAATTAATAATAAGATGATTTATTGATGGATGATGGATTTTTAAATGAAGGGCCGTGATCTAAATACACAAATAAATTTTTTTATATTTTTTTTTAGTCTTTTATTTATTTATCATTGACGGTACGCTTAAGAATTACAGATCCTAAAACATATTAGTATAAAAGAAAATTAGATAAATTGAAAAAGAATTAAGATTAATGCAGTAGCGTATACAATTGAGCATGTGATATTGGGCCTCCATTTCTTTATTGTTTTCACTTTACAAAAAAAAATAAATAAATAAATTCAAATAAAAATCAAAAATTCATTTTATTATTTTTTATTTATTTTTATGATCATTTTGATTTTTAAAATAATCATGTTAACAATTCAAATCAAATTATCGAGTACGTGTTACCAAGTGTTACGTAGTCTTTCAATATTAAAACTATCAATGCATTTAAAACACAAAAATCAAAAGAATAAAAAATTTTTCTTAAGAAGTAATAAAACTTAGTTTGCACAAAATTAAAGATTTCACAATTTTTTATTTATTTTGAGTCTTTGGAGACGAAAAAAATTTTTTTTTCTTTTTTTGTTTCAAAAGGACAATTTTATTTTATTGAAACTTATTTGTAACAAATGAAGTATAAAAATGTATGAGAAAATAAAGTTCAAAAATTGATGGTATAAAACTTTTTAATAAAATTTAAACCCATTATGTTAGGACGTCCCAAAAGTATCTAAGGAAAAAGAATTATAATTGAAAAAGTGTTGGATCAAAATCTATTTCTTAGGGAAAATCATAAATATACACACGTATATGTATGTTGGTACTGAACTATGTAAGTACATTTTTAAACATTATAAAATCACCTTCACATTCCCCTTGAGGCTTAAGTATTTTTTTGACCTCCTTTGACGTGTACACGAAAATACAGAATAATCAGAAATTACCATTGTAAATATATGTATGTACATAGATGAATATAGAATGTTATTTCTTTTTCTTTTTTATTCCTTCCTTTATTTTTCTTAACATTTTTTTTATTGTTTTTAAATTACTATTATATCCTTTCGCAAAATATTTTCTTGACACGCAATAATGTGTAAATGTGTTGTTTCCATGCTTTATGTACATGTTTATGTACATGTTTTATTTTTCCTTTAGAAAATGTATAACGAGGTTTTAAAATTTTTCGTCTGCAAACTTCAAAAGTTATTTTTATTTTGTCTTTGTATAAACGGACATAAGTTTGGCACATATAGTATATAGCCATTTTTACGGCCATAATATTTTTTTGATAAAAATTGCATATTGTTAAATTTAATTTTTCCTTATTTTCAGATACCGATTAACTAAAATTTTGAACCTTTTGTGAGTGCATCACAGATTATACCTAAACAAAAGCAAAATTGTAAAATAAAGATTGAAAATTACAACAATGATTCCAAGAATTAGGGATTCTCTATTTACATCAATTCTTCTGTATACAATTTTTAGTACAGTTCTAATATATGAATGTAACGGTCATGGAAGATTAATTGAGCCACCAAGTAGAGCATCAGCATGGCGTTATGGTTTTCAAACACCACCAAATTATAATGATCATGAATTATATTGTGGCGGCTTTGCTAGACAATGGAATAAAAATGATGGTAAATGTGGTGAATGTGGTGATGCATGGGATACACCATTACCAAGACCACATGAATATGGTGGTAAATGGGGACAAGGTGTTATTGTTAGAAAATATAATCCAAATTCAGATATAACATTACGCGTTGAATTAACTGCTAGTCATATGGGGTAAATAATAAATTCAATTTAAAAACATTTGATGAAAATTTTGAATTTATTGTTTTTTAATTGTCTGTTTATTGTAGTTATTTTGAATTTCGTATTTGTCCAGAAATTAAAGCAAAACAAGATTGTTTAGATAAAAATCTATTAAAAATTATTGGAGGATCACCTGCTATTCCAGCACCTTCAGATTTGGATACAAGATTTTATCCAAGAAATGGAAGTCGTATCTATGAAATAAAAGCAAAATTACCAGAAGGTATTTACATACAAAGGATTTTGATTTTTAAACAGAATTGTAATATTTTCCTTTTTGAATATTCGTATAGGTCTTAAATGCGATCATTGTGTACTTCAATGGCGATATGTGGCTGGAAATAATTGGGGTACCTGTGAAGATGGAACTGGAGCAGTTGGTTGTGGTCCACAAGAGGAATTTCGTGCTTGTTCGGATATATCAATTGGTGAAACTGGAAAAACAACAATGCGACCATTCCGTCCTACTATCAAAACATCAACATCAATTACACCAACAACAGAAACCAAAATACCAGAACCAGGAACTGGAGAAGAACTTCCTTCGAAAACAGTGTACATTTCGTTACTTATTGTATTTCTCAGTCTATTGGTTGTTATCTGTTTACTGGCTGCAATTTATCTGTATCACTATCATGGACAACGTGTTAAACAATTATTACGTTGGAAACGTGAAAAAGATCCAATTCCAACAAATGGTATTTCTGCTTCAATGCCTAATGGTAATTCGAATGGAACCACCTCACCATTCACAATAGCTAAATCATCAACGATAGCAGCAGCACCGGTACCACCACCAAGAACAAAAAGACTGTCTTCCCAAGTAAAAGAGATATCACCGGATGAATCAAGTGTCGTAATAGGACAAACGAGCACTGCTTAAAAGTATATACATACATATATACTGCCTATATAAAATGTTGTGTTATTAGATACACATCAATTACCGCATATGTATATGATTTTTTTTTCTTTGTGGAAAAAATAACAAAACAAAAGACTTTTCATTTACATGATAAAGCAAAATATTTGCATGCATTTTTCATTTATTATTATTTTATTTGCGTTATTATTATTATTTTTTTTTTCAATTTTATTTAAATTTTAAACATTTTCACATAATATACACATTATAAAAGAGCATTTACACCTTTATGAATAATTTTAATAATGAAACGTGAAAATGAGAGTAAAATTTATGAAAATCACTCAACTAAAAATGATTATATTGTGTAAACACACAGTAAATGTAATTTGTATTATAAGAGCAAAAAAAAGAAAAAAAAAATCTATTGTGTAATTTGTATAATTTTGTCCTCTTATTTTATTTAGGTGACATTTTTTTTTTTGTAACTTTATAGCATTAGAAAAATAAATTGTAAATACATTAATTTAATGTGATAAATTACTTGCTTTCATTTTTTGGAATTTTTCAAATAAACTGAAACGTTTTTTTTTTTTTAATAAGTTTAAAAGAAGCACTTGAGTTTCATTGATGCGTTACAAAGGTGTTTGGAAAATTGATGAAAATTTTCATTACTTAAAGCGAAGAAACTTGATTTTCTTTCAGTTCTTTTTAGTCAATTAGAAGGCATATTATATTTATGTTGTATTTGAATTCAATTCAGTTTGAGTATTTGAGTCTTCTATATACTTATGAGTGATTTTGAATTTTGGTTTATTGTTTCAAATTTCACATACACAAAATTTTTTAACGTTGTTGATCGTCTCATGTCGTATCTAAGCAATATCATGGAAAACTTGCTGGTTGTTTTTCTTTTTTGAGTACATATTAGAAAATATACCTAAATTCATACTGTTACCACAACTAAAGCTTTCAATAATGTTTAATACCGTCGATTGTTGAAAATCATGCAAGACTTAATGAATTTTTTTTGTAGTCATTTTTAATATAAATTCTCTTGAGCGCCTATTGATTAACTAAATTAAAAGCTGTTAATTTTTCCAACAGATGGTGAAGCATTTTCCACGTCTTTTTTTTTTCTTCTTTTTTTTTTTAAACAATCACATATTCACACATCAGTAACAGTTATTATACCCTAGTAAAATTATAAATAAAAATTCCAAAATTTTATTTCAATAATTTTATGTTTTTTTTATTTCCATTGATTTTATTTGAAAATTTTTTATGATTACAATACTGGAGAGAAAATTATGTGAATTTTATTTTATATCTGATAAATACATATATGTATATTTTTTTTTGTGTTATTTTAGATAATTGAATTTTATTTTAATTATTTTAGAACAAAAAAAATAGTGTTTTGAATAATTAAAACAATAAATTACACAATACTATGTTGCTGTTACAGTATATAAGAGTTGATATATTTTATAAGAAAATCTTAGGTAATTGTTTCAAAAGTTTATAAAAGTATTATTAAATTGAAAAAAAAAATGCTTTTAATTGATTATTTCGTACATATACTTACATGTATGTATGCGTAATAAGTTTATTAATTTTTTTCTAATTTTTTTTTTTTTTAAATATTAATTGAATATTTTTTTTCGATTTTTTAAAATATTTTTACTTTATATGTACATACTTATGTAGATTATGTTATGTCATTCTTATATACATACATAAAATATTAAAGATAAATATTTTTTTTTTTGCTTTATTTTAGCGATATCACGATTATATGTAAATTATATAATTTTTTTTTTATTACATAAGGTTTTTTTTAATTAACAACAATATTAAATATTTTTAATAATATAACAATTACGAAAACAAAGAATTATCTTTAAAAATAAAAAAAATTTAAAATAATTAATTTCATTATATTAATGAAAAAAAATTTTTTTAACATTGTGTACATGTATAATTTTTTTTTTAAAAGGAAATTTTACAAAATTTTGTTAGTTGTTATTTTTATTTGCGTATTTAATCCTTATATATCATTTTGTTCTAGATAAAAGCTAAAATATCGCTTAATATAAGATTATCAAATTAACAATAAATCCATTATTTTTTTACACAATTAAATTTTATTTTGCTGTTATTTTGGGACAATATTAAATATTTACATTAATTTTACATATACATTTTATATAGCATATAATTGCTGGAAAATACATTTTAATAAATTTTTTCTTTAAATATTCGTACATATATCTGGAATATGAAAAATTTAATAAATTTTATTTTTTCAAAATGTGCAAGGTATATTTTTCTTTGTTTCTTTGTTTTTTTCTTATTTACAAACATATGTGTATAACTGTACACGTAATTCGTACATTAATTAAGATATTGAGTATAGTGTTAATTTTAAAAATTAAGGAAAATTATTTCTATTGAATGATTCAAAAATAGAAGATATTTTGTTTTTCTGAAGCATTGGACTATAAATAAAGAAAACACTAAAAAATTTTTTTTTGTTAATTAAAAATAAAAAGAGGCTATTTTAACGTACTCTTTTAAATTACAATAATCTCTATTAAATTTTAAAAATTCTACACATATCGATTTGAAATAAACCGATACTCTCATTGTTTTTTTCTTTCTACTCAATGTGGTCCCAAAGCAAGTTGTCTTTAAAATCACTGCTATATGTAAATAATAAATGTGATCTGAGAAAAAAACTGCTAATTTTTTTACAAATTTTTCTATATTTCTTATGTGAAATAGCAAAAAATATAAGATATTTATATTTTGAATTTTGTTTTCTAAATTTCAAAAATTTTAATTCGAATACTTAATAATGTTTGTTATATTCATCATCTATAAATTTGTTACATATGATTTGATTTGAATATTTTTATACATTCATTTTGGTCTGAAGTTTAAGTATGTTACATTATCTACATTGAATAAATATTAATTTTTATTTTTTAATTTCATTTAGCTACATTGATTTTATACATTTTATTAAATTTCACTAAAATATACATCTAAAACATTAAAGCTTTGATTTCCATGATTTATTCATTCATTTAATTTATATATCAATAAATATAAAATAAAAAAAAATTAAAAATCTACAATATATGTACATTATGTATTACGTTATTTAATAAAATTGCAGTTCTAATTATTCGAAAAAAATTATTTTTTTTTTTAAAGTTTTTCTCAAAATTTCACACAATTCAAATATCCAAATAAAAATTAACACTCAACGAAAATTATCAGTAATTTTGTTTTTAATTATTTCCCATTCATTTTGCCAACAATAATATATAATTTTTGTTTAAATTGAAAACATAATTGATTGTTAGATTTTTGAATAAAAAGAACTGCATAATTTACGTAATTTATTATTTTATTATACATATTTTAAATATTAAAATCTATATAAAGCTTGTTATTTTATTTATTTTTAAATTTTAATGCAATTATTAAAGAAATAAATTAAAAAATTATTTCACTTTTTAATTTTCAACGTGCATTTTTTTTTTTTTAAATATTTGAATATTTGAATATACATACATTGACCAGTGTTACATGTTATATGTATAGATGTTGTAAGAAATATTTTTTTAATTTGTTTTATTTACAATTCAGTTACATAATTTTATTAAATTTGGAATTAGTTAAAAAATTGATTTCTTATTTTTTGATAATTATTATAAAATAGTTAAATATGTATCTGTTTATAAAGGAAATAATTAAAAAAAAATTTTTTTTTTTTCTATAATTCCACTATCGATTTTAAAATTACTGTGTAATTACTGAATGAACCAGTGGCGTAGTATATACATATAAGATTTATTTTGATAAAATTGAAATTGATTGAAAGATTATTTAGGATTTATAAATATGTATTTAAAAGTTGATTTATTTTATTTTACATTGCTCATTTTTATTTTTATTTAAGTATTTTCTTTGTTCTGAAGGATATGCTCTGTAATTATACATTATGTACAAATGTACATTAATTAAAATTTTGTGTTGTTTTTTAATTATCATCACTATTTTATATTTTATTATATTTTTTATTTTTTCTTATATTGAAGATATATGTATGTATTTTGAATTCAGATTTTATGCAAGCGGTGTTCATTATTTTTCCCCTTATTAATGTTACAATACAATATGTAGCACAAAAACATACGTAAAAAAGCATAATAAAAATTACTATTTCACAAAACATAAGACTAATTTTAAAAATTCAATAAAAAATATAAAAAAATTCGAAAATAATTTTTCTATGACTAAATATGTAGAATTTAAAAATCTTCTCAAAAAGAAAAAAATTGTGAAACGTTCTAATTAATTTTTGTTTAATTTTTTTTTAATACTTTTAAAATGAGATTTTAATTTGATAGATTATTTAGAAAAACAATTACAAAAATCAAGAAAAATTCTAAGTAAATAAAAAGAATGTAAACATTAAGAGAAAAAATCATTATTGATTGATTTGTAATTAATTTTTAATTATATTTTTCAATATTTATTTTTGAAAACATCTATTTAAGTATTTATTTAGCTATCACTATTCTTGATATTTTTGTTTAATAATTTAATGTAATTCATTCTATGAAAGTATAAGTATATATCTTTTCTTTTTTTTGTTTTTTTCAGTATATTCAGTATATTTAATTTTATTTTTCAACATAAATTTTTTTTCAGTTAAATTTATCACAGAAAATATTTACAATTTTTTATTTTATTTTTAAATATAATACAAAATTAATTAAATTTTCATGTTATTGTTGTAGTATCATACAAAATATCATACCAAGTAATTTATATTATGTAGATAATTAAATGAAGCGTAGAAAAATTTCCCATTTTTATATTTTTATCTCCATTCATTCAATTATTTTCCTTTTTACATGAAAATTCGACTCTTTTCTTTTCACAAAAAAAAAAAAAAAAAAAAAAAAAAAAAATCAAATTATCTCATTCATCCATCAATGAATGTTTCAGTGCCAGTATGTATAGGTACATACATAATGTACATGCATATTTCTATATGAATGAGTTTATTCATACATACATAAGTAATTGTTTTTTTTTTTAAATTTGAAATTTAAATTTAGACTTGAATTTTCTTCTTTTTTTTTAAACATCAATAAAACTCACCTTTTAATTTATACATTCCATTACCTTCGTTTTTGAATTTATTGATTTTCTTTTCATTTTCTTATTACTAAGATACCTTTGATATCTTGAAAAAGTAAATTTATTATGTATTTCAAAAAAAAAAAAGAAAAAAAATGTTTTCTTTGTTCTTAGATTAGCAAATATTTCACAAAAAAAAAAACAACCCACATAAATCAATTCTTTAACGCCCATGTAAAAGCAAAAAAAAAAAAAATGAAAAGCAACTGAAGAATGAACTTTAAAAACAAATTCAAGCAAAAAACATTCATGTAAATTGTAATTCAAATTAAATTCAAATTTAAATAAAAATAAATGAGAAAAATAAAAAAAAACCATGTATCTCATTTTTTTGTTTTGTTATTTGTGCAAATTAATGTTTTAAATAATTTTTTTTACAATTACTTGTACATCAGAGAAAAAAAGAAAATAAAGGAAAAGCAGAAAAATAAAATTAATTCATCGACAACAATTATTGTAGTATAAATGTATATTTTTTCTTGTTTTTTAAATTAATTTAAATTTTTTGTTTTGTATTTTCTCAAAACGGAGAAATGGTAAACAAGAAACAAAAAAAAAAAAATAATATAAAATAAAATAAAATAAAAAAAAAGACATAAGAATGTGAATTTTAATTTAAACAAAAAAAAAAAATAAAACAAAACCTGAAAAAAACCTGAAATATAAATTTGTATTCTACAAATTGTTGTTATTTTGTTATTAGTCCTTATGAAAATTAATGAAGTTTGAAGAGATTTATAAAAAGAGGAGAAAATTCAGGTGAAATTATTGTAAAAACAATGATGTTATTATTATGTTAAATTTTTCTTTTTCAGATTAGTTTTCGTTGTCACGGTATTTTACACTTTGTTAAAAAATAATGAGAATGCTAATTGGAATATATGAAGAGTGAACTTTTTCTTTTATATGGTGTTCTCATTATTTTTTATGTTGACCTTTAGTTATTTATTTATAACTTTTTGTTGTTGTTTTTGTTGTTACTTTGAAAACAAAAATAAATTTTTGACAAAATTTAAAAAGTGTTAAATACATTGAATGAAAATATCCTTTTATATGGTTGGTGTCTTTTATTTTTGTATATATTTTACAAATTGAGTAAAAAAGAGTAAAAGAAAAATTGAAATTTCGATTTGTCCTTTTTTGTGTAAATTGCAAAATACTCGTAATGTATACAAAAAAATTTTTTTATGTTACATGTAATATGGAACATGCATATATATAGAACGTAAATACACTTGTGTTGTGTCTAAATATAAACGATTTAGTGAAAAAGAAAAGAAAATTTCAATTTGAAATTCATAAGGATGAAATGTACCAAAGTACAAACTATTTGTAGCTATGTAGACATGCAGAAATACATTATACTGTACTATACACATGTGTACATAATGTAAGTATTTTTAAGTTTATTATTTTTTGTTGTTGTTGCTGTAAAAGTTAGAAGAAATTTAGAATTGATTTCAAGGACATCATGAACATATTAAAGACAAGAATATTTTTTTTTTAAAAAAAAGAAAGGTGGTGCTAAGTGTTTTGGACTCCAAATGTGTATAATAGCAACATTAATTTTTATGTTATATCATACGTACCGAATCATCAATTGTTTTATTGTTGAGACAAATTGAAAACAAATAAAATAATCTATAGAATCGGAAAACATGGTTACTTTGACATACACAAATTAAATATAGAAAAAAAAAAGAAAAAAAAAAGTGAGAAAAGGGATTTTTATATCAGTAAAAACCAACAAAACGTATTATCTTTGTAATTTAACTATTAAAATAAATGTATATGTATAAGGAAAAATAAAAAACCAAATAATTTTACTAAATATAAAATATATACATATGTATTTGGAAAAAAAAAACAAGTAACAAAAAAAATCTTATAAAAAATATCTAAAATATATTAAATAATATCCCAAGTGAAGAAGAGTACAAAAAAAATTTTTTTTTTCAAAAATATATAAAAAAAATTCTATAAAAAAATTTAAATTGAAAAATTAAGTAAAATAAAAAGAATATATCAAAACATATTATTTTACAATAAATATTTAATTTAAAAGCTATTTTAATATTATTTATAATAGAAAAAAAAAATCCCTGTCATATGATAAGTTCTTAAAATCTAAATAAGAGGAAAAAAAAAATAGATAAAAATCTTTTTAATGTAAATAAATTGATTAAGTATTTTGTATAAGGAGAAGACACAATAACTATATAAGAACGCGCAGTAACGTATAATATACGATGACAAAACATCACTAACTTTTATGTTCAAATTCGATCTTTGTTTCTCTACCCATCAGCTGAATGATCAGATGATTCATTACATGAACTAGCAACACCTTCAGAAACTGATGGAAGAATATTTTCACTGGAAAGTTGCCTATGGAAAAATTCATAAAAAAGGAAACTATGAAAATTTATACTATTCTCAATTGTGTGGGAAATTTATTAATAATTAAAGCTAAAATCTTAGACTATGAAAAATGTAAACAAATATTTTACCTTTCTGATAAATGATAAGCACCTGGTGCCGAATTTGAACGTCCAGCTCTTGTAAAACGTTCTAAACGTGAACCACCACGTTGTGGTGCACGTCCAGATATACTTCCACGTGAGAATGGATTTTGAAATGAATGATTTTTTAACATTGTCTTTATTAATATTAAAGTATCCAATTTTGGTATACTCTTAACAACAGTATGAATATCTTCATCACTTATTTGAACTAAACGACAATTCTCTTCTTCAGAAGGTAATGGATATGAACCATTTGATGTTACCCAATTATGTTCCTTTAATTTTAAATAAAAAAATATAACAAATATTAAAAATTTTTTAAAACGAAACGTTTTTCGATCAATAAGCTAAAATATATATGTACAATAATATACCTTAATTTGTGGTAAAGTTATTCGTTTTGATGGATCTTTTGTTAAAATTTTTTCAATTAAATCCCTTAATTCATTACTAATTTTTGGATAATCTGGAAATCTTAATTGATCATGTTTAATTTTTTCATATAGTGCAGGCACTGATTTAGCAACAAATGGTACATTGCCATAAACTAATGCATATAATGTTGCTCCAAGAGCCCATATATCAGCTGCTTTTCCACTATATAAATGCTAGAAAAATTTGAAAAAAAAGAAAGAAAGAAGAAGAAAAAAATAAAAGTTTTTAACTTTTAATTTGCTTTTGGATGACTGTGTAATTTTATTTTCATTCTAATAACCATTTTTCTTTAAAATTTATCATTCATTTATATTCTTAATTTGGTAATTTGTCATTTTATCAAACTTTTGTAAAACCATTATTATGTGTATGTATTTCTTCGATATTATGAAAAAAAATTATACAGTTGCCTGAAGTTATTAACATTGAATTTTATCAATGTATTAGGAAAATTTAGATAATTAAATTTATGTTACTTTGAAAATTCATTTCGATTTATAAAATGATAAAATTAATTATCTAATTGAAAATTTATTATTTAAATTTGACTAATAATTTAATTTTTATTTATTTATTTATTTATCTATTTTT
Organism: Anthrax anthrax; assembly: GCA_963971155.1. Taxonomy (NCBI): domain Eukaryota; kingdom Metazoa; phylum Arthropoda; class Insecta; order Diptera; family Bombyliidae; genus Anthrax; species Anthrax anthrax. Next base: position 30,602,230 of record OZ020118.1, on the reverse strand, counting down.
TTTGTAATCTGTGTAATTAGAAAATGTGAAATAAATATTCTAAGATTTTTACCTGGCCTGGTATAAGAGTTTCCGGTGCTCGAAATGCTGGTGTCCCAGCTGTTGATCCATTATTCATGGCTGCATCTTCACCAAGAAATTCATTACAAACACCAAGATCAGCAATTTTAACTCTCCCACATTCACCAAGTAATAAATTACCAGGTTTTATGTCAGCATGAATGATACGTTGATAGTGCACTACGTATAAGTAAATTAAAAAACATTTAAAAAAAAAAAAATAATGAAAAATCAATTTACAAAAAAAGACACAAAGGAAATTAGTTTATCACTAAGAAAATAAAGAGATTCAATTAACTATCTAATATAGAATATGTATGTAAATTACGTGTATGCATATACTACTATATTTGAGTACGTGTGGATTTACATTATGTATTTTTAATCCTCTAAAATTTCTTTTTCATGTACGAACCATATGTACACTAAATAACATGTATTGTGTTTTATTTTGTTTTCTTGATGAAAAACGAAAATGTGATTAAAATTTTTTTTTGTTTTTTGAAAGGAAGGAAGAGCACTATTTTTATTTTGTGTTGAAATAAAATAAAAATATGGGAATCAAGGAAAATTGCCAAACACACAAGCATATACGTATGCACTTTTGTTTACTTTTAGTAAGTCTGATGATAGTGCACCTTTTTACTAAATTACAGAATTTTCATCACTTTGCTACGAATCTGGGGTAAAAGAGAATAAAAAAATAACAAAAAAAAAAAATAAAATAAACATGAAAAAAATTTTCAAAAAACAACAAAAGAGGAAGCGTTGTTTGTCATAAAACTATAGAATAGAAGTAAAAAATAAATAATAAAACGATGTACAGATAACTTGTACGTTAGTTAAATAAAAAATAAATTAAAAATTGAGGTAGTCTATTCCTTTCCTGTGTACCAGCACTAAAATCATAAATTTCTGGTTGTGAAGTCAAAGAGATTTAACATTTTTATTTTTTGAAATCTTCAAAAAAGATGTCATTTTTATGTAAGTCAAAATGTACCGGAAATTACTTTTATGTATACATAATTATTTAAAATTATCGCAATTTTTCTTTATTTTTAATTTAAATTTTTTTTTACATTTTTATTATGTTTATTTGCATATAGACATTAAAAAAATTGAATTATTTACATAAATGCGATCTTCCAGTCTATAATGAAAATGAAAAATTTCTTTAATGAAAAATTGTTTTTAAAAAAAAATTTTTTTTTGTTGTTATTGTCATTCTAAATTCATTAAATTTTAATTTTATTTATGATACACAAAGGAAATAATTAATTGTGTATGTTTTTTTACTAAAGCATTTTCCATAGATGTTACAACAGAACAAAATTCAAAATATTTAAATATTGTCCAAATTAACGAAATAAATTGGTATTGTTTTCTATTTTATAAATTGAAAAATATAAAATAACTGATATATTTATGTATATGCATATAATCAGTTCATAAACATATTTTCGCTGTATAAATGAGCGTATACGTGTATGAGTATAAAATTTTAAAATAATTCAATATTCTGCTCGACCTGATGAACAGAGTATACATATTTAACTGCATATCTGATAATGTGATCTGTAATGATGATGTATTAATATCTTTAACTTAAGGCATGTTTTTAATTGTCTTTTATTTTGCTATATACACACATACATACATATCTGTCTTTTTCTGATTATGTTGAACATGAACAAAATTTTCCAACATTTTTATCAAATACATGTATCAAGATCTGAATCAGGACTTTGTATTTTCTTTTTTTTTTTTTAAACTTTTGTCTTTTTTTGTATTGGAGCATTTAAGAGATAAGCTATTATTTTTGAATTTTATTCATCGTTAATTTAATTTAATTTAATCAACGCAGTTTGAGGTTATTATAATACATAATTAGATAATTTGTTTGATAATTTTCTTTGTTTATATTGAAAATTTCCTTTTCATTTTTGTAAACAATGAAAATTCTTTATCACTGTATAATATTTGAATTAATTTATTATTTATTTACAATTTTGTTCAAATTTCTTTTTTCTTTTCTTTTAATTACTTGTGGATATTCTTTTTTGTTTTTTGCTTGTAATTTAAATTGGATTTAATATACACAGCTCTTTAATATTAAACAAAATATGTTTTAAATAGTATATGAAAGTATGCGTAATTTGTTTGAATTTTTTTTTAACATGCCAAGAAACAACATTATAATAAAGTAGAAAGTTCGTAATGTGAATTTAAAAATCTTCAACATAATAGGATGTACACGAATACACATTTATACAGTATCTTGATATAACATTTTCATGTTTATATTTTTATCTTATTTTTTGTTTTTCTCTTGTTTATGTTGTTTTCCATTTTGTTAATGAAAAAGGTGAAAAAGTGGAAAATTAAATTAAAAATTTCAAATGAGAATGATTTGCTTGTATATATATATGTATGTACGTGCTTTGTATACATTACATTCACTTTTATAAATTATAAATGGCTTTTATGGCTTCTTTTTTGGAAAAATAAGATAAATTGAAAATTTAATTAAAACAATAAAAATTTAAAATATAAATATAAAGGAAAACAAAATGTGAACATTTTTAAGAAATAGTATAGATTTATAAGTCTTACAGGATGTTTCAGTCGTGATTGTTAACCCCTTGCCGCCAGATGATACCACGAAAAACAAAAACAAAATTATCTTCTACCTCTATAAGTCCACGTATGTATGTCACGCTTAACACATTCAACAATTTTTCAAGTGACCGTAGGGGGGTCAGAGGTGAAAATAGATCCCATATTAAACATAATGTTTTTTTTTTTTCATTCCGCAGTTAACAGGTACAACTGTGTAACTGCCAGTTCAGTGTAACAACACAATTTTCTTAGTGGAAAATATTTGTCTAAAGGCTACAAACATACATATTCATGTCTAACATTTAAATTTATGAAAAATTAATTGGTGAACTGTTAAAACAAAAGAAAATGAATAAAACAACAAAAAAAAAAGGGAAAAATGAGAAGAAAAAGATAAGTACATAATTTGAAAAAGTGATAATAAAGAGATTTTAATTTTCTTCAAGCTAAAACTGTTCCTGTCACTTTTATAAAGTGGGTTTCAATGTTTAATACATTTTGGAATTCTAAATATTTTTCTCTTTCAACAAAAAAAAAAAAAAAAAAAAAAAACTTAAGAAGGTTTTTGTTAAAAATATAATTAAATTTAGTTTGAAAATGAATCAAGTAAATTAAATTTCGAGAAAAAAATAAAAATGAAATAATCTAGAATTGTGTCAGTAAAAGAATTTTAAAAATTTCATGAAATATAAATGTACGAATGTTGTTGTATTAATATGTATATTAATATCAGATGTATTTCTTTATCCATATATACCAATTATGATGGGTATTATACTGCCTATAATTAGATTTATTTTTTTTTATTCTCTGTTTATTAAAAGGTATTTAAGATTTGATAATAGCTAAATTTTCGTACCATTTGAAAATATATTTGACTATTTTCATTTTTTAAATTTAATTATTTATAATTTTCTAGAGTAAGATTTCATCTTAAAAATATAATTCATGATGATGACTGTCAGACCATTAAAAAATGAAATTACTTAAAAATCTGAGCAAAAAAATCTCTCTAATAGAATTTTATTACAAAAAAAGAAAAATAAAATGGATAAAATTAAATTCTCTTTAAAAAAAGAAAAAATTTATTAAATAGTCAAAGGAAGTTGAAAATATTTTATTTTATTATTTTGCCTTTTTCCGTTTTTTCCATGATTTTCTTTTTTTTTTTTTTGCTTTCTGCTCAATAAGAAGAAAAATTGAATGTGGAAATGGAAATTAAATTAAATCAAATTATATAATCACAAGAAAACTAAGAAGAAAAAAGGGATTTTCGTTTTTTATATAATGATGTATACATAATCTTTTTAAGTCGAATGTTCAAGGACAATTATGTAAATAAATTTTGTTAAATACATGTGTTTTGCACGAGAATTGGATACAAATACGAATGTATGGGATTCACATAGAGAAAAAAGAGACACATTTTTTTTTTTTTTTTTTTCAAAAAATGTCATCAGTTTGATTTATTGTTCAATTCGTAGAAACAAAATAATTTATGCTATGTATAAAAAAGATGTCCATTTATTTCATAAAAATGACAAATTGTAAATGGTCAAAACGTTTATATTTTTTATTTTGTTTTTGCAAATGAAAAGAAAAAAATAAACGAAAAATCCGTTGGAAAATGAATGATTTTGTCGACATTTATTAATAGATAAAGATTTTGTAGATTTTGGGTAATTTGTTTAGTATATAAAATTTTAACATTGTGAAAAATGTTTCTTTTGCTCATAGAAATGTCCATAATATTTGACTAAATTTACGCAAATATCCGAATACTATAATTACTTAAATTTGTTTTATGTTCAATTTTTCATTGCAAAAAGATCTATAAAATCATTATGTTTCCTCATCGCTTTTAGAAGCGATGGTTAACAAATATCTATAGACTATATCAGAGTTTTAAATTTATGTTAAATCAATACATGTTTTTGAAACTACATCCATGTATATTTATTGAATTCCCTTTTCAAATCAACAGGAGCTACATACATATGTATATGTATGTATATGCATATGTGTCATCAAATATTAACATAATATTGTAAAATATTTGATTACAATATTTGTATACTATATATTCTCAATTTTAATAAAAGAACAAATTTCGAATACCAAAGGAAAACTTGAGTAAATAAGTAATAGAATCCTATACACAAATACACACATTCTGCATTGTTATAATGTTGTTTGAGGATTATTTAAAAGTTAAGTAAATATTCAGATTGTTAACAGAAATAAAAGGGTATAATTACTATATAAACAAAATAAGCAAACATACATTAAAAATTTTTTTTTCTTATTCATATACTTACAATATTCAAGTCCTTGAAGAGCATCACGAAATACACACCATGCACGTTCTTCGCTAAGTGGCTGATCTGTTGGAATGCTTATTACTTCGCCCTGTTGCACCAATTCAAAGACTAAATAAAGTGAATCTTCAAGTGGATCATCGAGTACTTCAACTAATTTCACAACATTTGGATGATCTAATTTTTTGAGTACAGCTATTTCTCTATAAACTCTATCTAATGGTGATGTTGTACGTTTTGGTCCTCTACCCATTAGACCAGCTTTCCGCAATAAACGACGTTTTGATAAAATTTTCATTGCGTAATGTGTAGAATCTTCTTCAGAATATGCAAGTTTTACAAGACCATACGAACCCTATTCATATTATTCATATGAGAGAATATTCAGACAAAAACAATTTTTTTTTTTTTTTTTTGAATAACTTACCTGTCCAATTTGATCCATTAGCTTGTATTGATTTAATTGCAAAAAACTTCCTGATTGTTCAATTGAAATTCGTCTAGATTCCCTTAAAGGAGTTCTTCGACGATTACTTCTTGGACTACCATAAGGACTGCCGTATGGGCTATATGGCACATTAGGATAAATTGGTCGTGAATCCATAGTGGCTTGTATCTTTGGTATCATTCCCTTAGACGATGAATTCGAAGCAGATGCCGTCAATTCAGATTTCGAATGTTTCATTCCGATTGCTTGTGATTGACCTCTGGCTTCATCTCTGTCATCTTCCTCGCTTTTAGTCTGAAGGACACCGACACGTTTCGGTACGATTTTATGTGTTTGTATTCGATTTTGTGCTCTTATCTTTTTTAAATCGTCATCGTCATCAACATCAGCATCAATATCGTCATGGTCTATATGAATACAATGTTCATCGGCTAAATCAAGTGAATGAGTCTTTGGAAGAATTCTTATGTGCGGCGTAGCAAAGAATTTCGGTAATGGCGGTAGAGGTGGTGATAGCGGACTTGGTAAAGGCGACAATGATTTTGGTGGCATTGGAAAATTAGTTAATGATTTATGCGGTAACTGATTATTATCGTTATTGTTGTTATTATTATTACTATTATTATTAATAATATTACAATTGCTATTATTAGACAGGGTTAAAGGTTGTTGTGGTATTGATGGCGGTGGTAGTGGTGGTGGTGATGATGATGATGATGGTGACATTGATATTGACCCAATTGAGGGCATTGTTAGTGACGGGGATTCAATTATCATTGACGATGTACGTGAAGACGACGATGTTATTGTTGTCGTTGAAGATGATTGCGACAAGCATTTACTTATCATTCGATTTGCCAATTCATTATTTGTATTGATGTAATTAGTAAACACGGAATTAGTGGTTGTTAATGTTACAAAAGGATTCGGGGGACTTGTTATTGTGGACGCACAACAATTATTGGTATTATTAATACTACAGCTGTTGCTGTAATAATTACTGTAGGGTATATGAATATCATTATAAATTACAGTACCTTCATAATCCGGGTTGTTTGTAAATTTTTGTGCATTTATTTCACTTGAATATGTTTCATCTGTATTAGTAGCAGTAGTTATTGCTGTTGTTGTAGTTGTATTATATGCAGATTCAGTATTAGTTGATGCATTTAAATTTAATTTTTCAAATTTCCTAGGAAGACTACCACTATTACAACCAATATTGCTACACATTTTAATTTTAGTCATTGAATCAAAATCGGTAACCATTGTAGATTTATCAGATGATGACGATGATGGTGATAATTCTATTGATTTATTTTGTGCTGTTGCTGGCATTGTTACTGTTGTTGAACTTTTTGTATTTTTATCGATTTCAACATCGTTATTGACGTTATCATCATCATCTTCATCATTGTTATGATTGAATTTTGTGCTGGTTGATTTTGTTCTTGTATTCGTATCTGTAGTTTGATAATTATTTGATACAGATGAAAATGGATTATTTTTTGTAGAAATTTGAGGCATAAAAGGATTTGTATTCGATGAAACCATTGATGTCGTTGTTGCTGATGATGTTGTTGTTGTATCCATATTAACCGATGATAAAGTATTTGTGCCAATAGTATTTGTCTCAATTGTTGTTCTAGTTGAAATTTTTGCTGTTGTTGTTGTTGTTGTATTGAATTTATCATTTGATGTGGTATTATGTGTTGTTGATGTTGTTCCTGTTGTTTTTGAATCCATATCCAAAATTTTCTAGCTGTGAAGAAAATATTTAAAAAAAAAAAAAATTTAATCATAGTTTATGTATCACAGTTGTAACGCGTGTATGCGTATATGCGTATTTTAAAAATTCATCAAAATAAAATAAATATAAAACAATTGCATTAAAACTGCGTAAATAAATATTTCATTAAAAAAAAACGTTGAAACAAAATATTTGAAAAATATGAAAATATTTATTGCGTTTAATAAATTTACGCATTTTATATTTCTTAAAAATGTAAGCAAAATTTTCATATTTTCTCGTGCTTTATTGAATGATTTTTTGAAATTTTCAGAATTTAATTTTTTTTTTTTGAAAATTCAAGAAAATTGAGTTCATTTTTTAATGAATACTTTCATATTACTCAATATGTTTTTTTACGCATAAATATTTCCTTAGAAAAATCTGTTTATTTTTGTCATTATTATTGGACACCATTTTTTAATTTATTTTATTCATTTTTTTTGTATATATTTCTTCAGAAAAGCAATTTTATCCTTTTTTTTAAATAAAAAAAGAAAAATTTTATAATATTTTATTACTGATTTACTTTTATACTTATATGTATGTACATATGTAAGTATGTATGTGTAAGCCTTTTTATATTGCCTTTCATGTTCATAATATGAAACATTTCTTTTTTCTTATTTTCTTTTTAGTTCATTCACAGTTATAGAAAATTACTTTTTTTTATTAAAGGTCACCGAAGCAAAAAATGAAAGAAAACCATTTTTTTTCTTCTGAAAAACGATAATTTGTTGGCTTCGTTGTCATATTTTTTCTTTTCATATTTTTAAGGCTAAGCCACGGTTAAACCTTTTATAAGTATAAAAAAAAAACTGTATTTTCCTGTCTAAATTCATAAAAAATCAAAGTCAATTTTTTATGTATTTTGTCAGGAACTTTCATATTTTAAAGAGCGTTATATTTATACTTTAATGTTTTTGGACTTAGGTACACACTTCTGTTTGAATATGTATATCATGTACGTATGCATGGGTATTTTGCGTAGATATGTATTTGTATAAATGCGTGTTTATCATTTAAATGTAAAAGAAAATAATTTTTCATAAATTCTCACGTTAATTCTAGTGATTTGGATGTGTTTATAAAAAATAATCAAAATAATCCTTTTTCATTTTTATATAACGTATATACTTATATTCATTTATTATGATAATATTTATATTTTAATAAAAGTTTAGTACGTATTAAGGTAAAAGGATAAAAAGATGTGAATACAAGAAAAATTTTTATAAAATCGTATGACAGTTTGTTTATAACTGTATACAATGTTCCATATACAATAATCATGTAAATCATCAGCATGTATCAAGAGAAACCTAACGTGTATTTAAAATATAGTCAAGTATTCAAATATATTTAAAAAAGTATTTACATGTCTTTCTGTATTACATTTAAAATGATATTTATAATATAAGATACAAAATATTGCATTTACAATACGAATGTTTCTAGCGTACACATTTTGCACTGCTCATGTATATGTATAATGTACATATGTATGTGTTTCAAATTTATGTATTATTTTCTTTCTTGATTCAATTTTAAAATCCATGCATTAAATTTAGTTTTATTTTTTTGTTGATGTTTTTTTTTGGTTTTGAAAAAGAGAAAAGTTATCATACGTTTTGTTTTTAAAATGTGATATTAGGTGGTACAAAAAAATAAATAGATTTTTGATTTATATATATTTTTGTTTTGAGGATATTTACTTGAATTAAATTATTTAAAATTGAGAAATATTTTTTACAATTTTTTTAAATTAAAAATTTCAGTTTACAAAAAAAAAAAAAAATTTATTTTATTTCACTTTTAAATCGTTATAAATTTAAAAGTGTATGATAACAAGATAACCCTGTATACTAAATCTTTAAAAAAAAAAAAAAAAAACAAATAAAGAAAACAATTTTATGTACAAGAGCATGTGGAAAAATTTAATTTTGCACACCAAAAGAAAGAAAAAAAATTACGACTATATTATAGAGATTGTGTATGTGAACAGATGAACATATCTTATGAATAAGGAGAAGAAAATCCACAATATATATACATACATATAAATAAAATAAAGTCTTTTATTTTATTTTTAAAAAAATATATCATCTGTATATATTCTTTTATGTATGTTACATGTGTTCTTAATGTCATGAATTCTTTATTTCTTTCATCTTTTAAACATGAATATAGCATATTATATAACATTTTATGTCAAGAATAAAGTTTTAAATTACAAAAGAAAAATGTATAAATAAAACGAATTTCATTAAAATGTTAAAATTATTATGAATGTATGCATAAAGTGCATTTGTTATAATTTACACCTTGATGAGTATATGCATGTCACATTAATTTATAATTTTACAATATAATAAATGAATTTATTCTTCATACGTTCTTATATGTTCATATAAATGTGTATATGCTCATATGTATTTTGTAAAATTATGAAAATCATATGAACAGTTTAGAAAACTAGAAAATTTGAATATGTTAATTTTATTAAAATATTTTTCAAATTTTTGGAGTGTGAATAAAAAAAAAAAATGTGAATGAAATTTAATTTCGAAACTACTCAAATTGTATTTACATTATCTATACAGAAGTAATGTTTTAATTTCTTGTAACATATTTTATGTATTTGATAAATGAGAAAATTTTATTTAATTCACTTTTATTAAGATGAGAGAATTAAATATAATATTTGATACATGCATACGTACATATATGTCACTACTGAATGTATACTTTTATGCTACTACATACATGTGAATGTGAACTTATACGTTTATGTGACTATATACATAGGAAAATTTATTTTAATAATTTTCCCAGATAGTAGATATACATAAATACATTTAATATATGTATATATGTAAAAACATTACATAAGACAAAAAAAAAAAAAGAAAAGAAAAAACTTCTCCAGTGATGAAAGTACATAAAAGAAAAAATTTCATTATTTGATTACTTTTAATCTTTTAATTAGTTTTAAAGTAAATTATTAAAACTTTATATGTAATTATGTATACATAAAGAGGAAGAATAAAAAAATATGTACTTATGTACCTTTAAATAGAATTTACTTTTTTTTTTTATTTCAAATAGAAAAGATTAATTTTTTTTTGTGTAATAAATTTTTCCCAGTAAACTAAAAGAAAATATAATGAAAATAGTGAAAGAATTTTTTTTTATTCGCAGACTTTTAGGTATTTAATTAAGTTTTTGTATTAAAGCCAATTGAATTGGATTAAAGAGATACATATTTAGTTGATCCGTGCACGTATGTTAAGTGGATTAAATTGATTATGTATTGGGTATGTATAGGAAAAGTTAAAAATAAATTTGCAAATATTATATTCAGAATTAAAGCATATTCAAGAGCTACGTGTTTACACGTAAATATTAGTTGTCTCTCATATGTACACTAAATAATATACATATATATATATATAATAAATTTAGAAATGGTACAGTAAATATTAGAAATGGTAAATTACGATGGTATATTGCTTGAAAGCAAGAAATTGCTATTTCAAATGAATGATAATTTTTTCATTTAAAATATTTTTAATTTGAAAAAATATATTTCAAATTCATTCGACGATAAGAAATAAATTTCATAAAATAAACAAAATAAATTATTTATTTTGGATAATTGTAGTCTGGAACAAAAACTTGAATCAAGGTTATTTTGTTTTCTTTTATATCTTTTTTTTTTTAATTGTCGAAATTCAATGAAATTGACGCAATAAAAATTCAATAAAACAATTGATAAAATATTTGGATAATTAAATAATTCAATTTAATCAAAATACTGTCAATGTTTCATCTTTTGATTTTGGTATTTACCTTTCATATGGGTATTGTTTATTATTAATAATACACGTCAGTATACAAATTCGATCACATTTTGGTATTCTTGAAATTTTTTTTCCAAACCTTATTTTTTATATAAAAATGCAATAATTCAAATTTAAATTCATCAGTTGGTTTCAGTTCATTAATTAATTACACTTCGTATATAGTAAAGAAAAACAAAAATGAAATTTTCATTAATTTTTACCATTATCGGTATAATTTTATGTTTAAGTACTAACGTTAGATCACAACAACAACAGCAGGATGATAATGATATATTTTATGGTGAAATTCAAATTTTAAGTGGTGAAAAATTTCTTGATGTAGCCAAAGATTGGATTGTTGATCAAGCGCATGCAGTATCAAAATATTTTAAAAAATTATATAAATCAATATTATATTCTAAAAATGGTTTAGTAAATAAAATTCATAGTAAATATGATAAATTAAAATTTGTTGTACAAAAATTAGTTTCTGGCGCAAAGGAAATTATTCAAACAATGAAAGATGCCTACAATGAATATACAAATTCAACAAAGAATTTACAACAAATTCTTGGTGAATTGGAATTAAAAGTTGATGAAATTTTTAATACAACAATAAAAGATATTGAAAAAACATTATTTAATAAATCAAATGAAATTAAAGAAATTTTTAATAATCTTTTATTACAAGTTGAAAAATTACCAACTGAAAATGTTAAAGATGGATGTGATAAGAATAAATTTGAAAATGAAATTCATGGATTAATTGAAAATTCAGTACAAACAACATCTGAATGTGCTATAAAAGCTAAAGATCGTTTAACTGGTATTTATGATGATATTAAAATATTTGTTAGTAAAGTATTTCATTCAACTGATGATGCATCATCAAAAGTATTACAATGTGTTTTTAAAACTAGCACTTGTAAAAATATTCTTGATGATAGTATAAAAGTAATTAAAGATAATGTTGTAAATCTTCGTAATGCTGGAAAGAAATTAATTCAATTACCAAAAGATGTTACTGCATCATTGAAATGTTTAAATGCTGAAGAGAATTCTGTTGAACAAAAACGTTATATTCTATCAAAGAGAATTGCTAATTGTTTGGCATGAAAGGACAATCACATGAAAATAAATAGATTAAAAAAATAACTACAAAAGATAAATTATCTAAATCTGTAGAATTAAAAAGAAAAAAACATTTTGTACTTTGCTTGTGTAATCGTATTTGGTTAACTGTAGGCAAGAAATTTCATTCTACTTTAAATTAAATTTAAATAATTCAAATTAAAAAAAAAAATTTTTTTTTTTAAATTTCAGAGTCTTCTTTTTTATTCTTTTCTTAGAAGAATAAATACACTTTATGTATTCATTCTTTTTTTTTTTGTCATGTCGTTTTTTCAATGTACATAAAAAGAAGAGTATCATCTATAAAATAATCAAAGTAAAAAAAAATATTTCAGTCTTGATAAAATTACATTACATGGTTTTCCGCTTGTGTAATTTATAATTATCATCATATTGAAAGAAATCAAAATTAATTCAATTGATTCTGTTTTATTTTCTATTTTTCATTTTAATTTCATTGAATTGTAAATTAACTTTTGGGCATTTGAGAATTCACAAAGAAAAAAAATGTTTTTTTCATGTAAACAAAAAGAAAAAGAAAATTAGAACTTCAATTTTTATAAATGAGAAATCAAAATAATAAAAAATTTCAATTTTATATTTACATAAAATCAATGTATATGTAACAACACTTTTCTTATTTTGTATTCAAAATACATTTTATTTTTCATTTTTTGTGTTTACTCGTTTTTTTGGCATATAGATAAAATTGATTTTAACAGAAAAGTTCAAAAGTCCTACTCGAATTTAGAAAATGCTATACGTCATTTTACTTTATTTAATTTTTCCAGTGATATTTTGATTCGTACATGTTACAAAATTGATAAAAAGTACACAAAAGGATTTTGTAAATAATCATTTTCTTGCACAATGTTGTTAACATTGATGCTTAATACTAGAAAATTTTTATCTAATACGATAAAATATCTTTTGTCTTTTTTTTTTGAATTTTTTATTTGATGTAGTAACTGAAAGTTAGTGAAAATTTTTACTTTTATTTATTTGTTACATCATCGATTGTCGTGATTTTGAAAAGTTTTCAAAGTCAAATTAATTTATCATTGATTTTATTTTTACTATGTCAATTCTTTGTATTTATGCTGTCCTTCTATAGTTTGAGCACATTTCATTTAATTATTTATATATTTTTTTTAATTTTCTAAAATAAACGACATTTAATATGTTTTCTAGTACACTTATAGCTGTATTGGGTACAAAAATATTCATCATATCGTTATACTGTGAAAAACTTTTGAAAAACTCAATATAATTAAAAACTAACAAAAATAAAAAAATAAAAAAAATTTTCCTATGTTCAATCGGTATCTTTGATTTTATTGATGTAGACATTTATCTTTTCTATAGCACACTTTTGGGTTCTTTTTGTATGCAATGTGAATTTTCATTTTTTATTTTCTATTTATTTTTTGTTTCTGATAATATTTTGCCTTTTGATTGAATTTTCTTGAATTTTCATTTTTACTATAATTTTTTTCTCAATAATGAAATAAACATTTTCAAAGAAAATTTGAAACAATACAAAAAAAAAATTAATTGAAATTCAAGTAAAATGCTTACCATTAAATTCTTTTAATGCGCTGGGCGCGTTTATTTCATAATCGACTTTCCCCATTACTCATCGAAACGATTCTGTAAAAATGAAAAAAAAGGACAGGATATTAATTAGTCTTGTTTTTTTTCATTCTGATAAACTATATTTGCTTGAAGTAAGAAAAAAAAAGAAAAATTAAAACTACATCATTATAGAATTACTAAATAATTCAAATACTCATTTTGTCATGATAAAAAAAAAGAAAATTCTAGTTTTTCCAAACAAAAATAAAACTTAATACAACAAATTTAAAAAAAAATTTTTTTATTTTACTACACTGTTAGCCTGAACCTATACTGAATTAGTCAAATATGATTGATTTAATGTAGCCTAGCCAATTTCAATATATTTTTCGTATTATTTTTTGTTTCGTTTCGTTTTGACTAATTCGGTGAGGGTTTTGACTTAAAGATACCCACTTTAATTGTAATAGATAAAATACAGAATAATAAATGAAAACATTAAGAACCTCACAATGAAAACTACAAAAAAAATTGTATATATACTCCAAGGTTTTGAATTAAATGAGTTTTATTATTCTGTTCTTTAATGTTTTATGTCTTCACACACACATATTTTTTTTTTTATTTAGAAAATTATTTAGCAAAAACTTTGTACTACAAAAAAAAAAAAATTCTTGTGAAAAATTTTTACAAATGTGTACACATGGTAAAATATAATAAAAAATGGGTATATGTATGTAATTTATACGTATGAAATTACAGAAATACAAGAAAAATAAAATAAATATGTATAGTAACACATTTAAATGTATTTTATGTACAATTTTTGTAAAATAAATATATAAATCAGGAAATTAATGTTCTTTTTGGTTGTTTTTTTTTGTATTACAATCTGGAAAAGTTGTTACTATGTAAAGTAAAAATCGCTTATTTTTTAAATTCAAACTTGTGAAAATTTTGTAATATTTATACACAATCACATGTAATCTGTAAAATTTACAAAATTTTATTTTACAAATTTAACTGTAAAAATTTAATTTCATGACTGATTTCTGCATTTTCACGAAAAGTTTATTCTATTTTTTTTTTCAATTTAAAAATGCAATTAAATTATTTTAAATAAATTGAGATTACAGCAAGGAAAAAACAAATTTAAACTTTTTTGAAAATTGAAAATTTAATTTGTATTAAAAATTTTATTAATCAAATGGATTAAATTCAAAATAAACCGTCGTTTTATTCGAAAGTTCATAGTTTAAATTTGAATTAATTTATAAAAAAAAAAGAATAAATTATTTATTTAATTCCAGTAAATATGTTATGTAACCATATGACATAATGTATGTAAATTTGTTAATTAAATTGGAAAAATTTTATATGCACATTTTATTTAGTAAAATCAACCATTTTACTGTTATTGGGTTATATTTCATTAACATTTGGTGCGGAAATTAAATTTAATAGAAAACAATTTTTTTTTTTTAATTTTCCACACAAAAACTATAATAAAACCTGTTGTGATTGAATTTTACTATGTAAATTATTTTTCTCATTAAAATTTTATTCATTTAAAAAAATGAAAATTACATTACGATTTTAATTGTTTATAATTTATATTCGATACACGTGAGTAAGTGAAAATTTTATTACTCCTACTTTTTTTTTTTAAATTATTTTTAATTTTCATCAGAATAATTAATTAAAATTTATAATTGAAAAATAAAATTAATATTTTTCGCTTTGATTAAATAAAAAGCCTACATACAAAATGTACATACATATGTATAGTATTTTCTATTTATATTTTTATAATAAGCATTTATACACCTACGTGCATACACATGTACGTAAATTTTCTATTAATTTCTTTTTTCTGTATATAAATACGCAGTAATATATGTACATAGTGAATGGAATATCACGAGCATGAAATTTTCTTATTAAATTTCAGAAATTGTCCTATAATTATTTATTAAAGTAATAATGATTTTCTTTTTCTAATTATATAAATTGTATGTTTGTATGTACGTGCATATTGAAATAATATTCAATTAAATATTTACAAATTTTTATATTTATTTTTGGAAACATGAAAGTAGTAAGCATGTGTATAAATTTCTAATTTATTAAATAATATAAATAATTTTAATTTTTTGTTAATTTTTTAAAAAGTAACAAAGAATATTAAGGCGGTCTTATTTTTTTTTTCAACTTGCGGTTGGTAATACCAGATTGTAAACAACAATAAAAAAACATATATTAAAGAATAAATATTTTTTTCTTACAATTTTTAGCTTAGGAAAATACGTTATGAAAAAATGAATTCATTTCATGCATTGTATTTCATAATTCTACGGACAATATTTAAAAAAATATGTTTTATAATTGTAATAAAATTTTCTACTTATATATAAGGAAAAAAAACCCGGAACAAATAAAAAACCAAACTGTATACAAATTCGCTTGAAAAAAAAAACCATTAATTTGGCTTTCTTGAATCTTTTTAGTAAATTCTCTATTTTGTTATGAAAACAAAATAAAAAACATAAAAAAAGTACAAACATACATAAAAAGTAATTGAAGAAAAAGAAATGAAAAGTAAAAAAAAAATACAGTATAAAAAAGGAAAATATATATATTTTTTTCTTAATATTTTGTTTTGTTATGGAAAATTTATGATATAAAATAAATTAAATTACTTAAGGTTAAGTCGGTTTATTTTTATTATTCTCTATAATATAAACACAATTTTGTATTATAAAGTAATCATTAATTTTAATAAAAGAAAATATATGTATATATTTTTTTTCTTTCATTGTGTATTAAATAATGTATAAAACAATATGTATTTTAGATACGGTCTTACTGTGTGTAGATACGTACAAAGCATGTGTATAAAAAATTGAAACAATAATTGAAAATGAAAGATGTTAGAATAACATGTATATTTCATTAGAAAAAAAAAGCAACAAATCTTGATTGTGACGGATACTTAATTTTCCACTACATGAGTTTTGAATTCGTGCAACATACATAAAAGAAAATTGAGAAAAATTGAATTTTATTATTTTTCATTTATACCAAACTAATCGTATTTTTAAAAAAAAAACTATATAAGTGAGATTTTTGCATTTGTTTTTGAAAATAAATTCTCAAAAGAAACTCACTCGTAGTTGAATAGGATTATTGAGAATGTACTCTCTGGTTAATAGAGTAAAAAGAAAATACGAAAAAGAAGTATAAAATTTATTCGAAAATTTTAACATCTTAAAAAATGTTTCGCATTTTTATATCTTTTCTATTTTTAAAAATGCAAATATACTAATAAACGTACATACATACACTATTACTATTATACTTGTATTTTCTCTTCTAATTAATATTCTATTATCACACAGAGCTCATCAATTTTTGTATATCCTCCTATATATCTACATGATATTCATACAGTCGAGTGGACCACATACTGATTTTATTTTTGAATACTTTATCCAAATAACTAGTAATTTACCTATTATGTATGTATATTATATGAGTATATACATATATTATATAAATACAAAAAATTTTCCAGCTGAGAGAATATAAAAAAACTCTGAATAAAAATTTTCAATTAAATTAAATTACATTTTTTAGCACATACTGAGTATAAGATATATTATTTGTTTATTTAATATTCGATTTTATTTTGTGTATACAAAACAAAACTAATAAAAAAAAAAATTACAAAAAGAATAAGAAGATTAACATGAAAACAAATTGCAATCAGAGAAAAGAGAGAAAAATTTAAAATTAAAATTTATGATATTTCTAAAATTAAATTTAAACTCGAAAATTCTTTTCATAACAAATAAACAAAAATTTCATCAAATCGAATTTTTTTATTTTTTAATTTTTTCGATGTTGTTTTGTTTTTTATTTTTTTTGTAATGAAGATTAATATATAGATTTTATTTAATGAATTAAAATTTGTTAATTATACATGAGAATCGAATTTATTGGTATAATTAAAGAAAAATTTTGTCATTAATCAGTGTTCAAAGTTTTTTTTAAATTTAGTGAACGAACACACATTTATAGTGAAAATAAAAATTCTTTTATTTTTAGATGTGATAACATTTTTTCTGTTTTTTTTTCTTTTTGTAAAAAAAAAAGTTTTTTAAATAAAATGAAATTTTTAATATTTTTAATAACATTCTCAATAATATTCATTTCAATTAAATGTGAACAAACGAAACTTTATAATTTATATTTATTATCAGAAAAAATTGATACAAATACAAAATATGAATGTCATCAATTATTTGATAATATTATTGAAAATATACAAAATAATTTACAATTATATGAACCAATTGTATATACAGAACATTTTCAATTTTATATTGATAAAAGTATAAAATTAATAAAAAAATTTAAATTTGAAATTATTGAATTTTTTATTAAATCACAAAAAATTAATGAATTATTATTAAATAATTTAAATAATTTAATTAATAATGAAAATAATAAATTAAATATAAAAATACAAAATGATATTAAAAATTATTATGATGAAATTGATTATATAAATTTAATATTATATGAAACTTTAGATGAATGTATTGAATTTTTAAGTATATTATTAAATCGTACTGAAAGCATATTAATACAATCAAATGATAATTATCAATATTATTTTAATAATTCATTATTATTTACAAATAATTATTATAATATTGAAAATAATATTAATAAAAATGTTAAATGTGTAAATGAATTTATTGAATTAACAAAATCATATATTAATCAAACATATCAATGCATTACATATGAAATTTTGCCAAATGTTTATAATGTTTATTATACATATAAAACAGATACATTAAATATTTTAAAATTTATTGAATTACATATTAATCGTTTAGAAAATTGTTTTAAATTTCAAAATTATATTTATTATTGTTCAAATTTTATACAAAATTATGAAAATGATCTAAAATTTATACATGATAAATTAATTGATTTACAATTTTATGGTATACAAAAAAAAATTCGTATGCCAAAATATGATGAATGTTTACCACATAAATGTTGTATAATAAAAATTTCAAATTTATTAAAAAAATGTTTACAAATTTTTTAAAAAAATTTTTTTTTATTCAAAAAAATATTAAATTATGGAAAAAAAAATTTTTCAATATTAGAAAATTTATAATTAGGAATATTTATGTACATATGTAGAATCAAAAATTTGAATATAATTTGTAACGAATTTTACGCTTTTAAATTGTAATAAGTGCTGTAAATTTTTTTTTAATCCTGTTTAATTTTTGTTTTTTTAAATAAAATTGTGTCCTTTTACGAATGTATTTCTTTTAATAATAAATAACACGTTGTAAATTCTCTTTTTTAATTATTTTATTTTTCGTATAAAGGGAAAAATTCAATTCATTAAATTTGTTGTTAACAAATAAACAACATGGGCTTACAAATGGATTTAAACATTGAGTATTTAATTCAACAGTAAAAAAAAAATAAAATAAAAAAATAAATAAACATTTTCACAATGCAGGACTTTCGTTTTAATTTTTTAATTTAAAAATAAAAGGGTTCGTGGAATTTTGTAAGAATTACATTTCAATAATACAGATATAAATAATAACAGACGTGTATTTAAATGAATGAAATGAATGCACATTGTGTGTGAGCTAAAATTACACATGAATTCAAGTGAATAAGCTGAATACAAATTTTTAATTTAAGTTTTTGTTTTTGTTTCATATAGTAAATGTAATAAATTTTCACATGAAATATCGAATTTCATTGATAAAATATGACACCAGCTAAAATATGAGAACATCCTTTTTTAATTAATCAATAATAAAGAATAAATAAAATGAAATATCCTATAGAGGGACAAAAAAAAAAGATAATAAAAAAATCCAATAAATATTTTAATAAATTAAAAACTTGTTTTTTTTTTTTTATTTAATATAAAATGTCTTTTAATCAACTGTGTGATATTGGGTATTACCAAAGTATTACGCATTTTTTTATGAATTTTAAACGTTGTATTTAAAATGCAAATGTAAAATAAAAATTTAAAATTAATTCATGAAAATTCTGAATTCATTATACGAAAAATTAATTCCATAATGAGTTGAGTAATTAAAAAAGACTTTTAGTTATCATAAATTGTTAGAAAACATCATCATTTTATACTGCATCATTATCCTGAGTCTGTTCATATTTTTTTCTTTGGTTTTTAAACTTAAATAAAATAAAAAGAAAAAAAAATACACTTTTTAATTCTTTATTAATTTTAATGAGTTTATTACATTTTGTTTGTCATATTGTCGTTCTTAATGTCGCCATAATTATTTTCTATGTGACATTTAAGAGCTTCCGTGGCATTGTGAGTATAAATAATGGATTTTATATATGCATATTGACTGTACCATAAACGATGAACAGTTTATGGCAGGTTTCTATTTGTGTTAGTGGTCATGATGATATACATATATACAGAACTTGAAGATAGAAAAATATGACCCGGCCCGCCCACTTTAATTAAAATCACTTATGCATGAGGAAACAATTTGAATTTTACAATCTTGAAGAAAAGAAGTACATATGTATATGTAAGTGACTTTTCTTACAATTACGAAATGTTCATCGTATTTGGTTTATATTCTAAACTTACCATTGCATGTAACCCGTTCAACTTTGAAAAAAACAATTTGTTTTCTGTGTAGCGGGTATCAGGATCTTTAGTTTTTTATTATGAATATTAAGTATTATATATAGTCTCACAGATCATTTAATTCTGTAAAAATGTACTTAATATCAACATAGTACAAAATATTTAAAACAACATGAATCCCTGCTAGATATCATGTAGATTAATGTAGTCATATATGTTTATATCACACATCCTACATAGAAATCATTCAAAAATATGCATAATAATTTGTTACAAGTATAAAATAGTATCACCTGTAATTACCACTCTTATAAATCGATTTCAAATCAACGGCAAAAAAAAGAAAAATCGAAAAATACAACTACATAAGAATGAAAGGCGTAAGTAAGTAAAATATCTTTGATGTTTTTCTTTTTCTTTTCTTTTTTTTTTTTTTTTAAATAAAATTATATAGTTGTCGGTTAAACTTCTTTTTAATCAGATCATGAATCATGCCCACTTCTAAGTTTTTTTCATTTTATATTAATTTATTTTAAGTTTTATATCCATTTAACAGAAGCATATACATCGGATATGCTTATGTAAAACATAAATTAACTTAAAAAAAAAATAAAATAAAAATAAAAAATAAAAATGAAAAGACAAACTTTAGAATTCTTGTAGTAATTTATTAGCTCTCCAAGATTTTAGATTTTTCTTTTTCTTGCATTTTATGCTATTTCTTCTCATTTTATTTGTATGTATCTGAGTAATTATATAGCAGTATTATATAGATATGATATTTTAACATTAAAAAATAATGTATCTGACTAGATGGTGACTTAATTTATTAATTGCCTCTAGATTAAATGGATTTGTTGAATTTGCAATTTAATGTTTAGACAAGTACTATATTAGATATTTATTGTATAGAAAATATTGCAATTGGTAATGTGAAAATACATACTAGCAAAGAAATACTAGGTATGATATTATGTTATAAATACAGAAATACGTGTTCAAATATATATTCATTACATGGGTAATTTGTATTTTTGAATGGTGGTATTAATTAATCAATTCATATAGTTGTCGTACAATTAATTTGCAATGGCAGTATTGGTCAAAGCAACTTTTAAGCCTCTATCATATACAAATCAACCAATCCAATTTAATCGCCTTCTAATATTAGTGTTTATGTATTTTCTTGAATTTTTATGATTTACTTTTTTTTATATATTTTTTTAATAAAAAGAAAAACAGAGAGAAAAAAAAATTGAAAATTTTATATCATATTTTAATAAATACTTTAATTAACTTTCAAGCATACAAAACATATGTACGTATATGTTATATTTGCACTTGGAATAGTAAAATGTTTTAACAGGATTTTCATTCTATAACCATTTAAAATGATAGTAAAAGAGTAGTGGATGGTAGTGGTAGTTGTTTGGTATTCATTATTTCATACCAGTTTAAAAGTCTGAGATAGAGAAATATTAAAATGTGGTAAAAACGTTAAAATGTTCAATTTAAATTTTAAGTGCTTGATGCACTGCGTATGTTAGACATACTCGTGAATAGAAAATTATGATATTTATCAAAAGTATGTACCATATACTTAAAAAGTTATAGAAAAGAAGGAGTACTTTACTTACGTAGCCATTCATAAATTCATATAAAATGAATGTTTGACTTTTGAATATTGAAAAGTTTATGTAAGTCATATATACGATTTTATGTACATACATATTTGATTTTATGAAATAAAAACAATTCTAATGGTTAAAAATATCTTAACAAAATGAAATTTTATATTTTATGATGTACTCGTACATTTGAAAATTGTAAAAATATCAAATGTCCGCATGTATACTTTACATTTTATGTCTTCTTAAAATTGATTTATAAATAAATATTAAAAAGTTATTTTTAACGAGCATAAAACTTAGAATTACAATAAATTCGATAACAATATGTTGTCGAATATATAATAAAATTTCTAAAAATATACTAATATCAATTCATTTTATTTAAATTGTTAAAGGATCAAAAGTAAAATACAATAAAAAAAAAAAAATAGTACAGATTTCATGGTTCTCATATTATTCATTAATAAGGTTGCTGTCTTGGTCAATGTCCTCTTGATCCCAAAAACGTAAAAATTTTGTTACAAAATTTAAAAACAAATGTAAGTAAAAAATGAATTGAAAATTTACCAAAAACACTACCCAAAACATTTGAGTATAATATTGAAAATATTTAATGATTACGAAACTCAAAATTATAATGTTATGATTGCGTGATTTGAACTCATTTTTGTATCACACGTGATATGAAATTGTGTTTTAATGATAATTAATTGATAACCTGGTAAACGAACAAAATTCATAAGAAAAAATCGTGTATGTTCGTGTACGTATATTTTGTCGCTTTGCCATTGATTCATTAACGAGGACAAAAAAGTTCATGAATTCGTTCTTTTTTCAAATTGTACAGTTTTTGTTAGGATTCAAATTTATTAACTTTAAATTTGAGAGTGTATTTATAATTTTAAGTTGACAGTGTGTTCAAGAATATTACCATCATGTACAATAAATATACCTAGTAAATTATTATTCATTAATTCAGTTGAAGAGTGTTGATGTTAATTAAAGGTTTGAACAATTCTACCTTTTTTATACTTGAAATTATAAAAAATAATTGATGACCAAAATGCCTGTAATTTTTACCAATTTTTGTAAAATTTGTCAAAAATTAAATTTTAATTGGTTGAGAATAAAAACAGGTATGAAATTTAAACCTTGTAAATGCAACAGGTTTATTACAAGATCGATTTTTCACTTTGATCCATTCTTTCATTCTGTACGTATAATAAAAATGAAAAAGAAAATTGTTGATATCCTTTCGTAAAGGCTGGTATTTTAATACTATTCAATAGTTTACTATCAAAATTTCTATAATTAAATTTCGAAAATATGTAAATATTACATTATATTTCATAATGTGTTACATTATTTAGCAATCAATTCAAATTAATTTTTTTTTATATTTTCATGAAAAGAAAATAAAAATAAAAATAAAAAAATACTTAATACTCTACGTATGAAAACTAACAGATTGATAAAAAATAAATAAATAAATAAACAAATAGAAAGAAAAGCAAATTTTTCTTATTTTTCTATTTAAGTTTTTCTCCTTAATTTTAATTAAATAAAATATTCAAATTGAATTGTTTCATTCCAACTGCTCCATTTGTAGAATATACGAATATCAAAAACAGTACACAAAATATAATAACATCAGTTAGTTAGAATAAATTGAAAAATTAAATTTCAAGTAAACACAAATATTACGATAAATTATGTTTGTAAAATACATAAATGTGTATGTATCAATTTCTATGAAAATTTTAAAAATTCAAATGTACATATGTACATACATCTATAAATCCAAGTGCTATAAAATTTGTTTTTTTAGGTAAAAATACAAAAACCTGTGACAATAAACAAAAAAAGAAAAGTAATTTACTAACAGTTTTATTTTTTCGTGATATTTAGATACACATAAAATCTCAGGAGCATCGTGTATTCAAAAGGAAAAAAATATAAATAAAAAAATAAATTTTAATAAATAAATTTCATCTGTTTACACAAAAATACATTCAGACATGTACATACATACGTGTGCATTAATGGATGATACATTTTATTTTTTTATTTGTTTTTTTATTTACATTATCTTTTAACAAGTTTACATTTAATCAAATTTAATGTATATAGTGTAATTGGTAAATATTAGATAAATACATACTTATACAATATTTTATTTTTGCCTTTTTATGAGCTTATTTTGTTTTTCAAAAAACAAAAGAAAATTGAAAAAAAAATTTTTTTGAAAATAAATTATAAAATTACAATGTAATGTTAAATAATATATTTTCCAATTTACGTTGATTTTCTAAGGTGAAAATTTACTTTTTGCATTGAAAAAAAATTTGAAATTCCATAAAAATTAATTGAAATTTAATTTCGTTTTAGGGAAAAGAACAAAAACATTTTTATCTTTTTGAATTTTATATTTGAAATCAAATTGATTAATATCTTTTAATTCGATTTGAAATTTAATTATTGCGCATATACGTATAGGTTTTTACATTGAATTTATTAATTTACAAAAGAAATTCGTTTTTTTTTTATAAAAGGAATTTATTCACCCCTTTAAAATAAAAATTCCTATTTCAAAAAAAAGACGAATTTCATTTGTAAAAAAATTAATTCTTTTTGCAAAACGAAGAATTCAATGTGAAAAACTAATATCTATGCGTTATCTATGTTTATTCAAATATTATTAAGGATCAAGAACAAAAATTTTATTTTTTAAAATTTAAAAAAAAAAAAATTAATTATAACAATTAATTGTTATAAAAAAAAAATTAATTTAGTAAATCATACGTTTATACATTTTAATTTAAAAATTTTTTTTAAATAAGAAATAACGAAAAAAAAAGAGTAATTATGGGCGTTTATAAATTTATACTAGCATGATGTGGTGTGGTGTGTACCACTCACGCCCATAAATAATTCAATAAAATAAGCCAAAGAAAATAAAATTACGACCTTAATATCAACATAATCTCAATTTATTTATTTTATTATTAATTTTTTTTAATATCACGAATTCTTGCTTAATATCTACAATAAGTAATAAAAAAAAAATATTTCTAACTGACTTGTTCATTTCTAAACCGTATAGTATATAAAATACCTTAACGTTAGAAATTTAATTCATTTTAAAATATTGCATTATTTTACTTATTCTTAAATATCTGATACAACTACATATTTTAAATACAAAATTATGTATAGAAGATAGAACATAAAAACTAAAGAAAAATAAAAATTAATAAATAAATATTCGTGAAATTTTAATATTAATCTATGAAAATTGAAAAACTCATTTTCAAACTTAATGCATATAAAATACAATATGTATTCTTGCATGTTCAAAAGTAATTTAAGTTTTCTTAATTTGAGCAACAAAGTTTACCACTCCAAATTTACTACAAAAATTTTATAAACTAAATAACTCCCATTTACAATTTATTTTTATTTTTTATTTTATTTTTTATTTTTTTTTTTTTTTGTAAACAAGAAATAAAATAAAAGATTTTGTAGAAGAAAATTTATGAAATTTTCAAGAAGTCATGTACACGACGTTATGTACATGCCTGTAACATGCTAAACAACATTGTATAAGAAGAAGTTTGAACAATGCAGTTCAGTACTTAATATGATATTTGATAGCTAAAAGAATTTTTTTTTTTTTTTGTTTTTTTTTTTTTTTTACATTCAGATACGTAAGATATATTCATTTAAAATTATATATCATGTATTTTCATAGTAAATTATGTGTACATATTTGCCTCATGGTTGCAATAAAATTCATGAATTTAATAAATATACTTGTACTCTCGTGTATTTTATGTAATAACACATTATTCTTTTACTGTAATTTATCTAGCACGAATGCATATATACATCTTTTTTTTTGTTTAAATTGTAATTTTCATTACAATTAAATAGAACTTGTATATTATGTACATGTTACATTTTGTATTATTTGCTTTCAGGCAAAAAAAAAAAAAAAAAAAACAAACAAAATGAAATAAAAATCCAGAATTAAAGTACATAAAATGCAAAATAAAATTACAAATAAAAAAATAAAATAAAATAAAAAAAATATATTGATAATTTTATTTTCTCAGCTTATAAATATTTTAATGAGAAAAACAACAAACTTATGGTAGTTAACAATGTCACATTCATAAATCACGAATTTGTAAAACATGTAATTAATTCTAAACGTTTTTTTATCGTTATTTACCCATGGTATCCATATGATCGCATACATTATGGGAATGATTTGAATATTTGTATGTATGTAAGTGAATTAATTTTTTTTTTTTTCAGAGATTTATGCATGTAAAATGACGATGTTAATTTTGTAGACAACAATGTGCATTTTACATATATTCAACGGATATACGCTTACTTGGTGTATACATTTAGATAATAAAATTCTTATCATATCAAATATTTTAAAACTGACTTTGAAATATACATACAACATGTACATATGTACGTGTTCTCTATCCTGTTAAATTGATTTTGAGTACTAAATTATGAAATATATGATCAACAATTCCTTACATATTTAATTATATGTCACATAGTATAACTTGGTATAACGTACATACAAATTCATAAATTTTAAATGGCCCGATAGGTATTTACAATAAATTTTTTAATAAATTATTATATGAACATACGATCATAAATTATGCAATTTTTGTTCATTTTCTCTATAATATTTAACATTTGATTTATCATATATGTACTAGACAATATCTATATGTAAAAATTAATTACACATAATTTCCAATTTTAATACAAATTTATCTGAAAATTGTAATGAACAAATAAATATCTAATTTTCATTCTAAAATCATTTTATTTATATAACAAGGATATTTCAGTTAGAATTTATTTTATCGATTAACTTTTAAACTTTCTACACATGTGTGTGTATGCAAATCTAAAAAAAAAATGAAAGTATGTGTGTATACATATTAAATTTATTTTATCTATACTTTATATCATAATAATTTTGTCTTTGAAGAGGCATGCATACAAGGTCACAATTAATTTATCATAGGTCATGGATAATGACAAATATGTGTAGTAATAAAAAAAAAAAAACTCAATAAAATTTATTACATACAAAAAACAAAAAAAGAAAGATAGTTGAAATTGAAACGCATAAAATTCATTAGATTATTTTTCTTTTATTTTTATTTTTTTTTTATTTTCTTTTCAACTTAAATTCAACTCACGCAAAACTATAATTTTTCTTTAAGTACAATTTTCCTTTTATGCTTATTTTTTTCATTCTTTTTATTTTTCTTCTTCTTTTTTTTGCGCAAATACTTGTATAAAAGTAAAGTATATTAAAAAGCAAAATGATAATAAGTTAATGGGAACGAAGAATATCGTTATACTTATGGTTATACATTATTTTGTTATTTATAAGAAAAATTAGTTATAAAGTAATAAGAACTCTAATTACCTAACGTGTATATGAGACGTTTTATATACATATTAAAATGATACAAATAAAAACAAAAAGATAATGATAAATTTACTAGTATCTTATTTACTCATAAATTTAGCAATAAAAGCATTCTATACATTTCAAGACATAGGATAAAAAAAATGTTTAACGAGTTTCGTAATTTCTTGTTTTTTATTATACTGACGACTTCTTTTTTTTTTTGCTTAATTTTCTGAATATTTCCTAAATTTTATATTCACAATAATAAAACAAAAATATTTTATTGCAAAATTGTTTATTAGCTTCTATTTACATTCAAAGTCATTAAAGCATTTGCGTTTATTATTAGATAAAATAAGGTTTACTTCTAGCCTAGATACCATTAAATACTTTTATTGATCGTTTCAGTTTTAGAAAATAATTTTTTTTTTTTTTTTGATAAGGTATCCTCTTGATTTTACTAGTAATACCATATAATTTATGTATTCATGATATTACGTCGATATAATTTGAAAAATTTGTAACGTAATTACTGCATATAATCAATTTTACGAGTTTCATTTATTTATAAGGTAATTTTTACATTTTACCTTTTTTTCTTCTGTACAATAACATAATCAGACATACAAAGAACTGTAAGTGAAAAAATATTTTAATCATGATCATATCAAGAATTGTGATCAAAGTAGGCGTTATCCAATTAAAATGATTCTGCAAAAAATCAATCGAATCGAACTATTCGCATACACTTAATGCATTTATGTGCGAGAATTTAAATACCTTAACTCATGCAATCTAAATCTAAAACATACATTATGTACGCTTTCGTTCATTTCATGTACATACATATGCATTTATATTTATTTTATTTTTAAAATACCTAATTGCTTTTGTATATGTATGTGCCCAATCTTATTTAATTTTTTTTTTTTCATGAGAATCGAAAAAAAAAATTTATGTTAGAAAATATTTGAGATTAAGGCTCGTTTGTGGTGCTCTAGAGTTTGAAGATAAATTTTAAAAGATTCCACTTCAGAATCCTCGAGTTCATTTTCTATGTGAAATTTCTTTTACTGCTTCAAAAAATTGATCAATAACTTGAAAATTTTTTCTAGCTTTTTCTAATTTGAATTATCAAATAAAATTTTCAAATAACTACATAATTTAATAATTTTCATTTTTATCTTTTTTTTCAAGAAAATTATTAATTTTCAATTTTTGACTTGACTACATAAAATATCAGTTTTGTTGAGTTGAAATGAAAATAAAGGAGTTACTACAAATATCTCCTTTATATTAAAGATTTTGGATATTGATGTCATTCAAGTTTATTAATTTAGTAATCAGTATTTTTTAATACTCAATCCAACATCCATAAAAAAAAATATGCGTATGTTTGTACGTATCGCATTTTCTATTGTACGCACAAATCATGTATTCAGTTTATATATTACATACATGTACGCAAGTAAACGAACCCATTTATACGTGATCTGCTTTTAAAAATGAAATTTTAATACAACAAAAGAGAAAATTTGTCCTTTTTGTCTGATTTTCATTCGAATACAAAAATATTTCTAATTTTCGTGTATACATTTGAAGTAAAAGTACGTGTTCATATTTTATAATTTCATGCAATAAAAAAATGTTATCTAACATAAAACAAGTAGATAATTTGTTAATCATAAGAATTTGACAAATTTATGTGATAAAAGGATTTAAGGAATTTGTTTTAAAAAAATACATTTAAAAAAAATTTTTTTTTTTGTTCCCAGAAACACAGTTTTGTTTAAACCGAAGAATGTAGAAAATATTCTCTTAGAACGAATAAAAAAAAAAAGAATTTTTAAAATACGAAGAACCGCTGTCATAATAACTGATTAAAATAGAAAACATTATAAATGAAGCATTGCTAATGAATTTAATTATTTTGATTAATTCAAATAAGTAATGCAGTGTTTGATTTTGTATTTACGTTTATAAACAAATGTCATATCCATAATATATCAATCATACTTATGTATGTGCAATGAAACAGATATGTACATATGTATGTGAATAAATATTCAACATCAATTAAATTGATGTAATTGTAATTTATTACCTGTCCCATCATAAGAATCACGTAATAATTTAAATATTTACATACATATTATTATACTTAGTTATCATTTAACGTTGCAATGAAAGGATATACCAGCATCCTTTCGTATCACATATGAACTCTTTATGATAAGTATGTTCATTCACATACATGTGTATACATTTGTACATGAAAAGGAATCCAAAAAAAGAAAATAAATATAAAAATTTATATGTATATGTACATGTGTATTTAAAGTTGACAGAAGTTTCATTATACCTTTGGAATATTATATTTTCATTAAAGGAAGATAAAAAGTAATAACTGAATTAGTTAAATAAAATACATTGTAAGAGTACATTGAACAGTACATAAATTCTTAATTAACTACATTATAGTGTACTGATATTTATAATGTCAATTTGTGTAAATGTATTAATATAATAAAGAATGTATGTACATAATAATATTTTGATATGTGTGGTATACCTACACACGTAAAATCTCATATGTGTAAACAACACATTAATGGAAAACCAATTTTTGTGTGATATAATTTATTTCATTTAAAACCAAAATATAAGGATACACATTTATACGTACAACACATTTATTTATGTGTACACATATAATGTTTACACGTACATATATGAAATTTTAATTCATTTATCACTTTATGTGTGATACGCATAAATATGAAAATTTTCGAATATAAATTTTATGGTAAAAATTTTCCTACTATGTTTACACCTATACAGTAATTAACATTTAAAATAATTGAAATTTTGATTAAAAATTAATTCATTTAACAATCAAATCTATAATCTGTATTTGATCAATTAAAAATTTAATTAAAATTTTTTTCACTCAAAGGTGCACGAATAAAATTATTTAATTTATCGCAAATTTAAAAATTTTCAATTACATACGAATTTAAAAAATACACGTACACGACGAATATGTATGTATACGTAAATTACATACACATATAAAAAATGATATAAATAAATAAAAAAAAAAAAACATAAAATTTTGTCTCAAATTTTTAATTATTATGGTGTGTACGTGAGTAACATTCACTTAAAAAATAAAAGGTTTCTTTTTAAAATTTATAACGTAAAAATCCTCTAGCCTCTTCATATACATATGTATGTACAGATTAATAACATACATATTTATGTATGTAATATATAATAACGTCAACAGATTAATAAATAATGTTTGTTTTTACTAAATCCTTACGTACTTACATATACGTCATAAAACGCCTTTCAACCTATAAAATACAAAAACTTTCTAAGAAATTTTTTTTTAATTTAATTTTTTTACTTTTTAATTTTATTTTGCGTACAAGTCTACATTTATATTAAATGTCAAAAGTGTCAAAAATGTCTTGCATTTTTCTAAATCTTTAGTAAATAAAAATAAAAATAAATTTAAAGAAAAGAAAACTTTACTCACTTTATTTTGTGTTCTCCTACCACATGTTGTGTGTGGTGCGAGTGATATGCTTTTAAAAAAATTACATATTTACTTTTTTGGTTTCTAATGTATGTACATATGTACATACATACGTACTTGAAAATAAATGCTGTCTTGGCGAAAAGGTCGAATAATTAATTTTCATCACTGTAATTTTAATTAGAATTTCAACACAACAAAATCATTTTATCAACTTTCACATTTTATTTTTCTATGTTTATGTTTGTTTTTCTGTTTTAGCTTTCAAATAAAATCATACAGTATTTTTCACCTTATAACAAAGAGAAAAAAAAAAAAATTTTCATTTTTCATAAAGAAAAATGAAAACAAAAGGAAAATAGTGACATACATACTTGTTAAAAAAAAAAATTTTAAAATCGATGAGTTCCAAAATGTAAAAAAAATTATATTGTGTCAATAATACAATTTTGATGCAAAAAATTTTCAGTGTCATATACATACCTACATATGCATTACATTAGAAAAAATTTGAATAATATTCAAACAATACGTTTTAAAATTTTAGACTATGTACATACATATGTTGCCATTTTGAATGTTTGCGTTCTGAAAATCTAAATTCTGCATTAAGACAGTATTTAGATGTTTTGAAACTCAGGGATTCTGTACAAAACAGGTACATAAAATACATAGGTACATTAAAAATGTATACACGTGTACGTCGATATGTGTGTACATGTCATAGAAAAATTTATCATATTTTCAGTTTATTTTTTGTTTTTGAGAAAATAAAAAAGAAAAATAAGTTTTCTTTGTGCAAAAGATGCTTTATATAACCATAACACATTGTTACTACAGCCAACGTACATATTGTACATATTGAATATAAACGTATAAAAGGAACAACTGGAAAATTGTGCAAGACTTTGAAAAATATAAAAGCTTTTTTAAAAATTATACACATTAGACTGATGAAATAAATAAATTTTATAATTTTTGGAAAAAACCTTTTAATTTTTACGAAGAAAATTAGAAAAAAATTACATCACGTACTATAACGTTATGGATACTAGGGGTCTAGGGCTTTTGTTCCCATACTACTTTTATTTAGTGCATTTGTCCTGTAACGTATTAAGAAGTTTATAGGACATTGAGAAAAGACTTGTTATCCACAAAAATCTCTATATGCATTTACAAAAAAAATACATATGTATATATATTTTGGAAATTTTTCAATTGTTTTAAAAAAAAAAAAAAAAAAATACATACATACATATGTATATATATTTTGGAAATTTTTCAATTGTTTAAAAAAAAAACAAAAAGAAAAGTTATCAATACATTTTGCAACTTTATAAAATTTATTATTTCACTCATTCATAACTAAAATCCTTGGTCTTATTTTTCTTTTGTTTTTTCTTTGTTTTCCTTTTTATATTCATTTTATGAATTGTTTTTTTTTTGTTTTTAACGGTTTTGTCATTGAATTCCCTTGAGTACAATTGAATATCATAAAAAGTCTCAGTTTTCTACAACTATACATAAAAAAAACAAAAAAACATTTTATATCAGAAATTCATTTTTATGAGGACGATAGTATAAATTTTCTAGTACTCATGTATGTGTGTATGTGGGAAAGATAAATATACATACATCAAGATTTTTTCCTTTCTTTTTATTATACTGCTATTATTTTCATCATGTCAAGATTCAAAAGAAAAATATCACTTTATGATCATGCAAAATGAAAACAAAACAAAAAAGAAAATTAAATGCAAAAAATAAAATAACTTTTGTGCGTAAATTTTACGTACAAAAATATTCAAAATTTAGTTTATGACTCTTGAAAAGGATACATTGAAAGAAATATTATACATAAAACATGAAATAAAATTGAGATAAGAATTTGATAAAAATACACAAAACAATACAAAGAAAATGTAAAATTTTCGGTGTTTTGTTCTTTTTTTCGAACGTTTATATTATCGTGACCCACCATAAAAAATTTTATGAGAAATTATACCGTAAACTGTAACAAATGAATTCTCTAAAATTTTCATTTGTGATGCGCTATAAAATTTTTTCTCTGTCAGTTTGATTTTTATTTTTATTTTTTATTTTTTTCATTTTAAACGGTTTTATCATTTGAATTTGTATTTTGTCTTTACTCAATACGGATATTTTCATTCTTGGTAAGTTTTCATGTGAATACATGTACCGTGCAAGCATAAATAAATAAATCGACGATATACATATGTATATAAATTAATAATAGAATGATACCAAAGCATAAAATAAAAAAACCGCATAACAATTTATTTATTGTTGTTATATCGTTCATGCTTCTGTGCAATTTTATGTGCAATTTATTCACATATGTATGTATGTACATATGCAAGCAAAACAGAAATAACTTATAATGCATATTATATAATTGTACGTACACGTATACTCACATTTTCAAATACATTCAATACATTCACATATACATAGACAAATAAATATTACATTATGTTTAAAACTAAACAGCAATTTAACGAACAAAACTATACATACATACATACACACATAAAAAAATGAAAGGAAATATTTAATGTTTTATCGATGTTGTTTCTTAATGGTACAATAATTAATCATGTCAAAGGACTATACATTCATGTGTTCAAAAAGGATAACAAATATACTTGTAATACGAGTATAAAATAATGGGCACGTACAGAAATCCAAAACTAGGAGATACTGCAAGCAGTGCAAATTCGACGTTCAAAAATTTTTCTTCCTGGGTACTGACATCAGTACCCAGTGCTACCGTTTTATTCAAAAAATAAGGTGTAAAATAAGAAAATGTATTGAAATATATAAAAAAGCAAGCAATTTTCAGAATAAAATACCCATGTAAAAAAACTAAAATACCCATGAATCAGCATAGAATGTGAATATGTATGCATATTTATCACATACGTGCGTATGTAATTCAAGTGTACATATTATTTCAGAAGAAATCATTCAGTACCCACTAAAATACCCATGTATCAGCATAGAATGTGAATATGTATGCATATTTATCACATACGTGCGTATGTAATTCAAGTGTACATATTATTTCAGAAGAAATCATTCAATACCCACTAAAATACCCATGTATCAGCATAGAATGTGAATATGTATGCATATTTATCACATACGTGCGTATGTAATTCAAGTGTACATATTATTTCAGAAGAAATCATTCAATACCCACTAAAATACCCATGTATCAGCATAGAATGTGAATATGTATGCATATTTATCACATACGTGCGTATGTAATTCAAGTGTACATATTATTTCAGAAGAAATCATTCAATACCCACTAAAATACCCATGAATCAGCATAGAATGTGAATATGTATGCATATGTATCACATACGTGCGTATGTAATTTAAGTGTACATATTATGCGCAATATTTATAAGAATATTTTGTAATGTACGTATTTATCGTATATATGCGTGTGTAAAACTTCTGTCCTAAACAAACAAATTATCGTCCTAAACAAATATATTTTTTTCATAATTGTACGATCATATGGGTCATAAATTTCATTACATCAGAAACGAGGATAGAAATACAAAATGTAAATTCAAATTGTAATGTATTGTATGGGAAATACAATATATTTTGAATACGATCGGTTTAATGTTAAATTTTGATTTTTTGGGTATTCAAAATTCATACTTTTTAGGTAATGATAAATAAAAATATGATCGTATGAATGCATTATATATCGTATACGTAAGTATGTAATTTAAGTATACACTCCACGTGGAGTCATATATGTCCCTATACAAAATTGTACCATAAACTTAATGACTTGATTTTGTTAATTATAAATACAATATATACATACATATGTATGTGCAATATTCCGTACACATCTTTCGACCGTATACAAATTTATGGGTTTATAGATCGTACTTGTATATATTTTCTTGTCTGATATAAAAAGTAAAGGAAAAGTGTAAAATATGAACAAAAATCGACGTAAAAAAAAGTAATGTACGTATATGAAATATTGTACGATATATGTATGTATGTATGTTAATCTGAAATTACAAATTTTTTACTACTATCCTAGTCTCTGATCTTTAATTCACGTTCATATAAAATACCCATGAATTTATAGTTAAGATACCAAATTCGTATGAAAATATTTACAAACACTCGTATGTAATATATTATTACACATGTATACATCCATATATATAGTAAGTACATGGCTTAAAATTCTCGAGTTTATTTTGAATATTCTTATACGAAAAAACGACATCCCTTTTTTTACCAACAAATGTACTAAATCATTCTATCATTCATGCCGTCCCCTCTTTCATCGCCCGAACCACTCTATCGGCTAAAAAAATTTTTGAAGCCCCATAAGAATTCTTGCTAAATATTATGTATTCTTTGGCACGTAGTAGTAATGGTCTATTATTAAAGTGGGTGCGTATTTAAATACCATTTATACATATGTACATATATATAAAAAGAAAATTTATGTACGCATATAGATGACATTCTCATATTTTTAGTTGTGGAAAATTTTTATCTTCAATTGTTTATTACATATTTTACATACGGGTTTGAAAAAAATTATACAACGCTATGTGATTGCTTGGAAAATCTTTTAAAAGTTCGGGTAGTAAATTTTCAACAAAGCAAATTCCATGGAGAAATTCCACTTAATTATATTTAAATTCTTGAGACTATAATTGGGTAAAGAAAAATATTAGTTAAGGTACATACAATTTCTAAACAAGATCC
This sequence comes from Anthrax anthrax, assembly GCA_963971155.1. Classification (NCBI taxonomy): domain Eukaryota; kingdom Metazoa; phylum Arthropoda; class Insecta; order Diptera; family Bombyliidae; genus Anthrax; species Anthrax anthrax. The sequence continues at coordinate 30,566,342 of OZ020118.1, read as the reverse complement.
AAATGTTTGAAAAAAAAAAATTGAAATAAAAATATGAATAAAATTTATGTAAAGCAAAAATTTTCGAAAAATATTTTGATATAGTGAAGAAATTTAATAACATTGATTTAAATTCCTTTTTCAATTTATTAGAAAATAATTTTAAATTTTTAAAAGAATTTTGAAAATATTTTAATTATAATGAAAAAAATTTACACTTAAATAATTTTATAATAGTTATCTAAAATTTTAAAATAAATTTTAATATATAAAATATAAACATTAATTTCGGCGATGTTTTATTATTTATTCATTTATTTATGTTCTTGGTTTTATATTTAGTTCTGTTAATAATATTATACGACATTGTTGACAAACTATTTCAATAACAAAGTCCTTGTTTAAATATGCAATGTACATACACATATACATGGAGCTTTATGTGTATACACTGGTATGTGTATTTCAGTGAAAATTATTTAAATTGCATATTTTATTATATTATTTTATGTATGCATGTAGAAGTATATATATACGAGATTTATAATTATGATGATTGTAAAATAACGAACTTTACATACATGCTTATGTGTACGAACATGTATGTACATACATATCTATTCGTATTCCTTCGTATGCACTGTGAGCAATTTACGACCTTTTTATTTTAAAAACTTTTTAGAGAATAATCAAATATCCTCCAGCAATATTCATTATGTTGTACCTTAAAATTGTTTGGTACTATTGTACATACGTATATAAGTACTATATGCAATTTATTATGCATTCTAAATAAATTTGATGTGAATTTTAAATTTTGTTTTATTTTATGATGCATTTATTTGCACGACATATAGGTGGATACCATCGTGATATGAAATTTAAAAAAAAAAACATACTACATATAAATTTACCCTACAGCAATAACATGTTATACGTGCATGTACCAAACATATTGTTGATATGCATGAATAATTTTTTTAATTTTCACTTTATTATGTGTCAAGAATTTTTTATTTTAAATTTTTTTTTTTTTTTTAAATAAAAATTTTATTGTGTTACAACTTATCTACTGTGGAAATTCAAAAAAATGATTGCTTGGTTAAAATTTAATTGATGTGAAATTGGAAATTTACTAAAAATATTTTTAATATTTAATTTTTCTTTATGTGGATTTTGTAAGGATAATCGTACAATAGTATACTGGTACATACACATGTGTAGGAGTTTCACATTTAGAGAGGATACAAAATCTAAACACTAATATACGACGGATACCACATGGCCTGTGTAGAGGAATTTTTCAACTTGACTTTTGTGTAGGTGTTCATCTTTACATATACATATGTATATATGAAGTGGATACTTGTGCTTTTTACTTTTAAATATTTTTCTTTTATCGTATTTAGTTGAAAATGGTTAGAGAAAAATATATATGTAGATTTTATAATAAGCATATAAACTTCTAAAGTAGCAAAAGTCTACACTAAATAATAAAATTTATTATAATTTTATTTTTCTTATTATTAAATGTAGTCTATGCATATAACATTTAAATTAATGGTATCACATATGTATATAGGAATCAATACACATATGTATTTCTCTATCTAATGTAGCCAAGTATTATTATATCCTGTAACTTGATAATGGTTTTATACTAGGATACCATAAATTTTATATGATGTTCTTATACATACATATGTATGTAATGTATTCTAATACCATACTTGTAACGTGGTAATAAAAATTATATATTATATTACATGTATAAAAAATTTTTCCACTACCTACATACAGTCTGTGCAAAAAAATAAAATGTTTTGGGTTTGCAAAAATGTTGATATTGTTGTCTTAGGTCCTTTATAATTTATCGAAAAATCGTTAGATAATTTATGAAAACCGAAGAAATTAATAAATTTTCATATTCTTTTACATACAAAGTTTGAAAACATATACAAAGCTGACATCATTAACTTAATTTTAAAGAGAAACTAGTTTATTTTGAACCTTTGTTGATTCAAAGAATTGCTCTTGGCTTAATTAAATATTTTCCCGAATTTTCCCACTTTATGAATTCTTAGAATATCTAAAATATTTTTTAGAATGGGTTTATTTTTTGGTACATGGTATATGCATATGTGAATATATTCATAGATATGTATATGTAGGTACGTACATAACATACGCCCATGTAAGAAGTATATTATTTGTAATTTTTCTTTAATAATACATGTAATTTAAGTAATAAAAGAAAAAAAAAGATTTCCTACACTAACATGTATTATAATACCCTAAAGTATTAATTTGTAACATATCATATAGTTAATATCAAATTGCTAATGATGAATAAAAAAAAAATTATATACATACATACAAAAATAAATTGGAGTGATAATTTTAAAGGAAAAAAAATGAGAAAAAATGAAAAATATTAAATTATAATATGATAGAGAATTTCTAATAAATCCTTTGAGAAATTAATGCGTGTACATGATGATAAGGGGAATAATAAGTTTAGTAGAATGCAATTAAAAAAAAAAATTAAAATAAGTTCATAATACAAATAATTGCATTTTTATAATAAAAAAATATACTTGAGATCTTATGAAAGCTTATTTTTTACATGAAAATAGCATAAAAAATTCATGTAAAAAAATACAGATTATAGATACAAATTAATTGCATTACTTTTGAGTAGATTCTAATATTTAATGATATGCAGGAAACAAATTAAAGAAATAATTGTAAAATAATGTTATTTATTTTTTAATTTTTGAAATTTCGAAAAAAATCTTATTTGTTAATTGAAGCACAGTGAATTATTTTTTAATCATCTATAAGGTAAAGTCGTTTATGTTCATAATAAAAAGACCGTTTAAAATTCAAAAATAAAATGTTTACGATTGAATTTGTTAAAGAGAACAAAAACATGTTCTTGGTATATATTTTTTCTATTTATTTAAAAAAATGCAATAATTTTTTTTAAAGATTTACACAAATTGATTTGCTGATATGCACATAAAACGTAAAATACACAGTAAAAGTGTATTAATTTAATACTCGTCATCATATTATCAAATATACATATGTATGTATATGTACACCCAACCCATGTAATTTATACATAAACATATATGTTTGTGAATGAAATTTATCTGTTAAGCACGTGTAAACATAATTTTTCACATAGATTAATTTTCCTACCTTTTTTTATTATCACATTAAATGTAGCTTATTTTTACACATTATTTTTTTTTTTTTAAATTATCAATTTTTCTCTCACTTCATATCATTATTATTATGATAATAAACCAGTGTGTAATCGATACATTTTATAATATTATGTACTTGGTGTTTTTCTTTCTTTAAAAGTTATACATATATAAATATATAAATATCATTTTTGTGATTGTATAGATTTAATCACATATCATCACATAAATTAAATCAAACAAGTGGAAAAACAGTATCTTATTCATATACTGTATTTTTATGTATAATTTTTTTTTTTTTTTATACAAATAAAATATGTTATATACTTTATGTATGTTGTTTAACATGTCCCACTTAACAAAGGTAGATATAGATTATTATTAACAATGACTAAACAAATAAATTTAAAAAAACAAATGCATATATATAACGAAGGACCATGTATAATAAAGCAAAAAGAAAAAAAAGAATGAGAGAAATAAAAAATAAAATAAGAATAACAAAAACATGAGAAAAAGTTATAAAAAAATTTTTTTTTCTACCTTTTTTTATCCTTCAATAAATTGACACAATTCCTTTTAATTTAATTGATTAACCAACAAAGGAAACCAACATAAATGATGATGGTAGAAAATTTTTATATAGATTTACAATTTACATACATATGTATGTATGTACAATTTGGTACAATATATGTACATATATTATATATATACATATATGAAATTTAATTCATTTGTATATATACTATGCATATACTGGCTATATGTAGGTAGTATATAGGTACATGTTCTTTTATATCCTTTTCAATTTTCTAGAAAAATATGCATATATGGTATATTATCATATTAGTACCGTTTCATTGGATTATATACTTCATTGATTTAATATGCTTTCAATTTTCACTGACCATACATAAGTTGTTCATCCTTGGTCATACATGTATATTTTATTTTCATAAATTCTCTTTTGTCCTTTGGTTCTGTTTTATTTTTTATTTTTTCTTATACTTCGTTATAACATTGTTATGGTTGTCATTATTATTACATAAAAATTAATTTTATATTAATGATTTTGTAAAATAGTCTTATCAAGACCTACATCTATTTTAAATTAATTCATATGCCTTTATGTATATAAGGATTTTCATTTCATTTTAAAGGTTTTAATATGTGATGTATGTAGATACTGATAGTGAACTTTAAAAGTAGGTAAAAGTAAATATACAAAGATCTGTACGATAAACATATAGATTGAATACAATCTTTCTTATGTTTGTCGTCTTTTACCTGTTCAAACTTACAATAATAATACACACACATTGCCTTGTTCATCCAGTAGATTTTCCTTTGAAAACTTTTTAAAAGCTGTATTATCCTTTCAAAAATTTTAATTACATATGTATATATGATAAAGTTTAACGTATATTAAATACATTTAAAGATAAAATTACACAAAGGTTCTTACTTGTTCGACAAAATATTTTTGCATTAATACGAGTATATGTACTAGCATTTTAGTGTTGCATCTTGAAAATACGTTTTTGTAGATATTATTTTAAGTAAAAATAATTATAAATGTAAAACACATACATGTATGTACATACATGATATTAATCCTTTTTCTGCTTAATTAAAATTCAATATTTGACCAATCACTGAGACAATAAATTTTGAACATTTGTGAAATACATTGGTATAATATAATTATGATGAGTGATGTGTCCTTCATGAATGAAAGATTCAAAATAAATGATTCACCGAACTGAATTAGAGTGAATCATTCACCTATTTTATTCAATCTAATTCTTTTGATTAAGTACTAAATTAGTAATTGAGTCAGTGAATCGGATTTGAAAATTTCAATAATTTGAAAATACAATAATTTTGTGTTAAAATAATTCGTTAATAAATAATCAAATAGAATTGAAGAACATTTTGAATCATTAAATTGTATCTGTATACAAAATTTAGTATAAATTTAAATTAAAGATAATGACTAACGAGTGAGTATACATAAATTCATTTAAATCAAACTGACTGATTCGAATGATTTACCTAGTAAACTGAGTAATTCGAAATGCATGAAAAGTACGATATTTTGAGATGCGGGTCATTCACTAAATTAAAAATAACACACATCTTTATTTATCAGCCATTAGATTTTATTAACCATTCTCTTTTATTTTATTTAATCCCTTTTAATATATATTTTTTGTTTTTATTTATTTATTTATTTTTTGTTTTTTTTTTTTTTTTGTTTTTGTGTATGTTGACTATTTGAAAAAATTGTCATGCAACAGCTTATAAGGAGATTACATATTCGTGTTTATGAAAGTTAATTCATTAGAATTAGGATTTGATTGAAAAGTTAAATTGTTGATTGTCTACAGTTTGATTGATGAGAAAATCGATTTTAATTTAATTAGATGTTCCATGCAAATACAAAATAAATACAAACATTTGTTTCTCTTATACTTTGTTATTTGTGTAGAAAATAAATTCATTTAAAATGTTTTTTTTTTTTTTGTTTTGTTTTTTTTTTTTTTTTTTTTAAATAAGTAAACATGTAGATAGATACACACATTACACATATGCATGTGTTTTTCAATTTAACAAAATATGTATATTGTTTAAATGGAAAATTGGAAACAATTTAATTTAAATTTTGAATAAACAGATTTGTATGTGAATATGAATGTGTTGTACATAAACAAATAATACAAAATTAAATTAATTTGATTTGATTTGATATTGATTTGATTTTAGAAATTTTTTGTGTGTAGAGAGTAAATTATTTTAATTTCCGTTTGTGATTGCATTTTCAATGTTTAAAAAAACAAAAAAAAAAAACATAATAATAATGAAATTGTGAATTCATTTACTTTTTATTTTTTTTACTCTTGTGTTTTTATTTTTTTTTTTTTTTGTTTCAATCTGTATTGTTTTTTATGTCCTATTTTGTTTTTATTCCTTAAAATGTTTTTTTTTTTTTCATTCAATATAGATAAAACCAAATAAAACGCATTCGAACATTAACGAAAAAAGAAAATACATTATATTATATTTCCGTTCAGGATGTTCCATTTTCTTTAAATAAATTTTATTAAAAATACATTACATACATGCATGTAATGTGTTTATACACATTTTGTACATTAAGTATTTGTTATAATATGGTAAAAGGTTATGCATGATCTGCCTTACTGTACAGATGTATCCAACTGTTTAATGTGCGGCTGTATGGTTCAATTTGTGATAATGTGGTGTACCTTGAGAATTACTTTCTCATAGAAGAAAAATATTTTACAATTTAACTTGAATTCAAATTATATGTCCAAACATATGTGCATTATTTATTTTATTATATAAAATTTTCAATTTATTCATGCATACGATTATAATGCATGAATAAAGTTTTTCATACGTTTCAACACTTCTAATATTTTACATGTACATATTGTTTTTATGTATTTAATTTTTGAATATAATGAAATTCGTGACCTTCTTGCAAATCAGAAATTATTAAATTTCATCTTAAACAGATGGATATTGATTCAATCGTAGTGAGATGATGTAGAAAAGTAACAAAAAAAAAAAACTAAAACATAAAATGTTTTTTCTAAATTTTTATTAATTTTTTATAAACCTTTGTAAAACCTTAACTTTAAATTTTTTTTCATGTAATTCAGAATTTTTGTACATAATTCTTCAGTTTATAATTTACTTTTTACCCATAGATTTATTTATTTGTTTTGGTACTACAAAAGAAAAAAAAAACGAATTACAAAATGTTATTATGTGATTTGTAATCATTATCAGTATTCTCTATTTTTAATAAAATATATTAGTCTCTTATGTATTCATAGAAAAGATTTGTATCTTTTTTATTTAAGTCAAAAATTGTTTTGTATAATAAAAACATAAACCAGATAACAAAAATTTTCACACACATATGAGTTTAGTTTTATTTTTTACTTTTTATTTTATTTATGTGTGTGTATAATAACTGATCCCTATTTCTGTAGGTAAATGATATGCGTGTTTGAAATGATATAAAACACACATATATTACGTAAATATAAAAGGTAACAAGAACATTTAAAAAAAAAAAGAACTACATAACTTAAATTAAAATATTCCTACATAAATATCAAAATGAAAATTATTTATATGGATTTTCCAAAATACCAAAATATTTATATAATATAAATTATTCAAATTTCATAACAACAAAACTAAAAAATTATAGTACCCAAATGGTAATAATGATTTAAGTTTTTGATTAATTTTTACACATGCCATTTATGTTTGGAATAGTGATACAAATATCCTAGGCAAAAAGGTTTTTTTTTGTTATGTTTAATGTTCTAATGTAAAATCCTATAATTTGAAAATACATACAAAATGTAGGTGTTTACTGAGATTTAAATTATTAATTCATACTGTATGTATATAGAAAAAAAAAAAAGGAATAAAATTTAAGATGATGTGATTCTACAATTTTTATATTAAGAAAATTAGTTTAAAATTCTTTTGCCTAATATTTAAATTAAATTCTTATATTATCTAGGATTATTTTACAAAATTTTCTTTACGTAATAATAATATATACACCCAACACACAACTAAATAAATCTATAAGCATATTGTATCCAATATTTTGTTTATAAATAGAATTCGTATTGTAAAATTTGAATTTCAAATTAATACAAATTATTTTTGATTAGTTTTGTTATAGCTTGATTAAAAGCTTATAATTATTATTTTTATTACAATTTTAGGTAATTTGTATTTTTTGCATGCAATAATGTATAAAAATAGAAATAATATGTAAATTTGATTGATACAGAATATAAAATGAAATCTCGTTTGGCACGTTATTTAATTTAAAGCTATTTCAAATAAAACGATTTTTTGTTTTCTTGAATTTTTATTTTATTTCATTTTTTGTATATCTAATGTACGTCATTAATAAGCAGATGATTTGACCGTAAGGGAGTGAACACGTGGAATTTTAATTTAATCAATTTATTCATTTAATTCGGATTTTGAATAATAAAGGTTAAGGTTAATTCAAATTTAACGTACAAAATAAATTTGAAACATTTCGTGTTAAAATGACGATAAACTTTACTAAAGGAAATGAGAAAATTTTCCAATATTTTACAAAAAAAAAAAAAATTACAAATAATAATTAACAATTTTTTAAATATTCGATTTCAGAAATCAATTAGATATTTTTTCAAAGTCATTTTTAATTTCTTACTAATCTTTTTCTCTACAATTTTCATTCATACGGTCTTTAATCTGGATGAAAAAAAAAAAATCATAGAAAATAATTCGTGCACGTAAAATTTTTGTTTTAATTTTAACATTAATGGGAGTATGTAAATAAAATAATCTCAATGTTAATTTGATTTAACATATTCATTTTTACTGCTGTAATACAGTTTGTAATCTAATCGCTTTCTATTTAAAAAAAAATAATAATAATTTCATTACATTGCCCTACTTCTATTTCTTTAAAATAATTTTTTTAATTTGAACTTTATTACTGATCCATTCTTATATTCCTTGATTATTAGAAAACAAAAAAAAATTTTTTTATTTGTTTTTTATTTTATTCTCAGTTTACAATCCTAATTACATACGTAAGTATTAATATTATACGTAATATTATTGCTAGTGACAAGAATACGTTAAAAAATAAAAAAAAATTATAAAATTTATTCACTTCATAATCATGTTGAAAAATTTCTCATTTGATTTTCATAACTTGCATGACTTTTACATATAGCGTTTTTTATTTCTCATTCTTTTTATAAAACATTGACTTTTGATCTTCTGATCTAACTCAGTTTTATCAAATTAAATGTAATATCAGCTAGTAAACCAAGCATATGTATGTATGCGTGTATACATTACATATAAAATAATTAGTTGATAAAAATAATAAAAAGTTTCTTTTAATTTTGTTTTCTCTCTTTTATTGTATATAACTTTCTTTCTTCACTTATCAATAAATAAATTAAATAAAAAAGGAAATATTATCTAAAAATAGAAATCAATTTTTACAATTAATTGTCGTTTAGAATTTTTCTTTATTAAGTTTACGAATATATACTGGAATTGTGTATACAGTTAGAACTTGTCATAACTACGTGATTTTTACTTAAATCCCTTAAAAGGTTAGAAAATGCGAACAATTTTCCTTTATCGTACCTATCCTTTTTTGACGATTTTTTTTGTTTTTTTGTAGATTTTTTTATTTATATTCTTTGATACGTCTTATCATCAAATGTAAAATTTTCCTGATAGTCTAAATATAATTTTTTCCTTTCCTTATTGTTATTTGAGATTGAATAGCAAAACGATATTAGTTTATCTAAGTAATTAAATGAAGAGGATTTTATTTATGATATACCTAATTGTATTTACAGTCTGTTAGAAATTAATAATATGATATGAAAGCATATTATAAGGAAATATGTATCTTATTACATACATACATATTTATTGGGTGTATTTAATATGTACTATGTGTGCACATATGTATACATACACAAATTACGTTCAATAATTAAATTAAATGCGTGTTCTTATGCCAAAATACATACAAATGTACATATGTATGTACATGCTATTGTCCTCTTTGTATTCATATTTCATATATTTAAATTCAGTAAACAATACAATATGCACTTCTTTGCATAAAGAAATGATACTAATACCGTAGATATACAAGTATTATATGCTTTAAAACATAATAGTGAACAAATACAATACGTATAGATAAAATTATCAAATGAAATAGGATGAATTTTCATTATTATGTATCATGTAGACACAATATTATAACAATACGTATACATTTTACGTGCATGAAGAAGTGCATGCATTGTTATAAAATGAATTTGTAATCTATTTTAAAATTTAAGAATATTTTTCACTACTGTACAAATTTCTATTATTGTACATTTTACATGTTGTACAGAGTACAGATAAATGTTTAAATTACATTATATTGTATTGCATCTCTTTTGAGAACTTCTTTTATTTAATAATCCTTCTTCTATTTTGTTTTGTTGACTTTACACTGAGTGTTAATTGAATTTATTTATTCCATATAGGTTTGATTTCCAGTATAAATTTTATACATATATTGAAAATTGTTGAAAGCAGAATTCATGAAATATACAAATACATTTTAAATTTAGAATTTTCATTGTGAATTTCTTGGATTTCTAATTTTTTATTACTTGATTTTGTTTTATACTTTTATTGTCTGTATATCACAGCTACATGCATACAAGAAAATTTTTGTCTTCATTTTAATTTCCCATAACAATGAATCATATGGTATAGTACATGATAGGATGTCTGTTAGCAATTCGATTTTTTATTATTGTAATTAAATCTTACTAAATAAAATAAGGAAGAACCCAATTAGCCCAGTAGGTACAGTATTGGCTTCTGAAACACACCATTTCCGATGCCAGAAACACACAAAAAATTAAAATTGTTGTGTTTAATTACTTTTTTTAATATTAAAAATTATTAAGTTTGTATTTTATTTATAGTATATATATTTTTTTTTATTAATAAAACAGAAAATTTTCCAAATAAAAGAAATAAACCCTAACTTTATGCAAATTATAAAATATTTTGGAACTAAAATTTTCTTTAAACAATGATATAAGAATTTTTATAATTAAAGAAAGGAGATAAAAATTTTAGCATTAAGCCAAAATAAAAATAAAAAAATTCTAATCCATTTTCAAATATTACATTTGTCATACTAGAATGGCATAAAATACGAGTACAATACAAAATAGCAATCTAATGATTACAACAGTGAAATCCTTTGTTATCAACATGATACATTGTTATCATATTTGGAGTACCACACGTAAATGCGTCATTAAAAAATTTCTAATTATAAAGTCCATTTTTTAACTAACTAATTAAAGTGTATTTAATAAAAAAAAAATTTTTTTTCTTAATTACAAATATTTGTAAATATAAATGTACACAATTTTATATGTAATTATGAATTATCAGCTGACAACGATAATAATAAAATCATTCACCTTTGAACTATGAATTACTTATTTTATTTATGAAATTTTTTATTTTTATTTTTTTTTTTGCTTTTCTTATTTTAGTTGTTGTTGTTTCACATTTATGATAAATAAAGAATATTTTATTAATCATACAATCCACTTTGTTTTCTTGATTTTCCTTATAGTATATTCGATGAAGTTCTATGTATTCACATGCATACATACGTATATGAACATCAACATTTTTTTTTTTTTTTTGGTTTCTTCATTTTTATATTAATAATCATTAAAAGTTTGTATACATGAATTTTAAAAATAACAGAATATTGAAAATATTTTTTAAAAAAAATTATTTTTCTTTTCATTTTTTTTTTTAAATTCTAAAATAAAATATTTTTATAAATATGTATTATGTGGTTTGCGTTATTTATCGATAAAGCTTTATTTGTATTTATAGAATTGTAATTTTTTAATAAGTAAAACAGTTTAATAATATTGAAAATCATGAAAACGACGAATTTTATTTATTATAATCAATTAAATATGATGAAGATTTTATGTATGTATATTTGTAAAATGTGATGATAACATTTATACCTCATATTATATGAAATTCATTTTATTATAAGTACATTTTAAAATTGATTAATAATTTATATATCAGTATCAATAAATTTGTGTACAAGCAAAGTAATGTGCATTGAAAAAACAAAAAAAAAAACAAAAAACAAAATGAAATTTATTTGTGAAAAATTATATATAATTTTTTTATTAATAATCACAATTATATTAATTCAATTATTTTCAATAAATAATTTTGTAAATTGTAATAGTGTTATGAGAAAAAATACAAAAATGCCAAAATTATTGCAACATAAACAAAACATAGAACAGCAATCAATTGTTACAACAGCAACAACAGATATAAAATCACCACATATAAATTATCCTTTGTCATCAATTTATAATATAAATAATAATAATAATAATAATAATAAAAATTTTAATCATCATCATAATAATAAAAAAATTAATAATCATAATCTAAATAATTTAAATGTAATTAATGATTTTGATGATACTATTTATGATGATATTGAAGCTATTAAAATTTTAGTTAGTGAAACATTTTATAATATAAGTGTATCAATAACAAAATTAGCTGGTAATGCATCATATACAATAAAAATATTTTGGGAAGATACAAGAATATTTTTAAATTCAGCTAAAAATAATATGAATAATATATTAAGTATAATTGCATCAAAATTATTAGATGTTACTGATGATACAATACATTGTTTATTTGATAATATACGTAAAAAATTAGAAAAAATTAAAATAATATTTGATGAATTATCTGATATGGCTGATAAAGAATTTGAAAGTGTTATACAACATGTTAATAAAAGTTTAATAAATGTTAGCGAAGATATGGAAGAATGGTCAAATAATTTAAAACATAAATTACGTTCAGTTAAAAATGATCAAATCTATAAAGAGGGTTGTGAATATGTTGATAATTTTATTAGTTCAAGTATAGCTGAAATGTATGAATGTTGTAATATTGCAATTAAACCAGTTAAAACTATATGTCAACGTGTTAGAAAAATAATTGAGCATACAATTGAATTAGCTGTTGATATTATTGATCGTGTTGAAAAATGTATTTTAGATCGTAGAATACCACCGCATATAATGGTAACATGTTTAAATGCTGGATATGATAAATTTAATGATTTAATTGCTGAAGGTACTGAATTAAAACATAATTTAATGGAAACATTACCAATTAAAATAATGATATCAAATTTTTGTATATCATTTGCTACTGTTTCTGTTGAAGTACGTAAAAATGATATATCTAGAGAATTTAATAAAAAATATTTAAAATCATTGAAAAATTCGTGAAAAAAAAAATAATAAATTTGTAAAAGTATATTTTAAAAATTTTAAATAAAACTTATTGTGATGTATTTTTTTCTTTTTTCAAATTTTTTTTTTTTTTATTTTAAATAAAAGGAAAATTTTTAAGATAAATATATTTTCTGAGTTTGTTTTCTTTTCTATCACATGTACAATATGTACATACAAATGTATTTACTTAAAAGAAAAAACAGAAAAAAATTTTAATTCTAAAAATACAACTTTATTTCAATCGAATTTAATTTTTTTTTTCATGTTAATTTAACATGAGAAATAAAATTAACAAATGTTTATAACACGTGCGATAAAATTTTGCAATACATATTTTTGTTGATGGTTCGTGTATGTTATTTTTTCTAATGATTAAACAACTAATATTTACATACGCGAATTTTTTTTTGTCGTTTTAAATTAAATTTTGTTTTCATATGTAGGCTTTTTTCTTATTAAAATTTGTTAAAAATTTTAGGACAAATAATGTACAAAAATTTAAAATAAAATCGAATATAAATCAAAATTTCATTTAATAAAATTTATTTTTATAAAACAAAAATTGAGGTTATTTAATATATTCAAAAAAAAAAAATGTATAATAAATTGTACCAAATTGTTAATTAAATTATGTATTACAAATTAAATTTAAATTTTAAAAAAATGTTTATTTATCCTATTGACTTTATTTTGCTTTCTATAAGAGCTGCCATGCCTTGTCTAAATTCCTTTAAACAATTTCTTCCCTGTATTGTCTTTGTATTATTAATCTGTTCAGGTGTTCTTTTTTTCAGTGGTGTTAGACATAAATTAACTTTATCTTGAATGCATAGCTTAGCTACTCGTGTTTTAGCCAATATTGTAACAGCACAAACTCCAGATTTTCCAGCTTTTGTTATTGCTCTTATTAATAAACCCTTAAAACTCAATACATCACCAACTAAACCACCAACTGTACTCATTAATGTTGAAATAAAACTAACAATACACGTTGCACCGGTCCAACTTTTCTTAATCGCTTCATAACAGCTTAGTGCTTCATCAAGTAATTGTTGTAATATATCTGGTATATCTGTAATAATTCCTTTTATGAAATCATAAATTTTCCATATTGTACTTGTAAATTGTTTTGCGCATTTTCTTAAGCCCCTTGTTGAAGCATTTTTAAAAACGTTAAGACGGTTGTCGAATTTTGCTTCACATTTAACTTTCAGTATTCCATGATCTGAAGCATCAATCATTTCTCTAATATCATTAGTCTCTGAAGCAATTTTATCTATCTGTCCATCAAGTCCTTCTTCAATAGTTTGCATTAATTCATTAAATTTTTTTTCAGCATATTCTAAAATAGTATTCAATGTGCTAAGAACAAGTTGTTTTAAATATTTAAGATCATCGTCAGAGAATCCATTTACAAAACGGTCCCATAACCAAATAACTGCCTTTTCTACCTCTTTCATTCCTTCTTTAATTTGACTGAAGAATTTACCAACATATTTATCCCAAAATGATTTCACACTATCCCAAACTTGTGCTGCTTTAACTTTAAGTTGTTGCCAACCCTCAGTTGCTTTTTCTTCTATGTATTTAACAGTTTTATTATAATAAGTTTTGAAGTTTTGTGCAGCTTCACCAAACCAATCATACCACGCTGCATTAGCTGCATTAACTGAAATTAATAAAACTAAAAATACTGGCAAAATTTTCACCATTTTTCTGTTATATTCAAAAAAAAAAATTTTTTTTCAAAATTTATTACTTAATTTTAATTTTTTCAAAATTTATTATAGAACATAAAATTTTTAAATGATAACTAAAATTTTATATAAAAGTACAATTCATTTTATACATGAAAATTACAATGTTAAGAAGAAAAAAAAAGACTAAACTATTTTCGTTTTTTATTTAATGATCGTGTTCAAATTAAATATTTAACAATCGACATGTGTACACATATGTATTTTAAAATAATTGAAACAATTTATTTTAATTTTGCTAAAAAATTTTCTTGCTTTATTTGTATTAACCAATAATAAATATTCACATACATTTTTTATTTCTTATAAATATGTATATGAAGCATATATATATTCATATGTTATATACAATATATATTTACACAAGAATATGTGTAAATATCAGTATAAAATAATTTATTTTCAAAAATTTCACTATTTATAAAATCATACAATAAAAATAGTTAAAAAATTTCCAATTGAAAAAAAAACAAAATAAATTAATAAAATTAAAAAATTAAAAATTAAAAAAGCAATTTAATTAATCATTCATAGTAATTTTAAGTACCAAATTAATTTCATGTAAAAATTCTTAAGCTTATTATTAATATTTTATTTTAAATTGAAAATTAATTATAATTTTTAAAATTTTAATTAGGTCTATTGAGTATACTTAAATGAAAGTGGTATAATTATGTACATTGTAAAAAAACATGTATGAAATCAAAACCAACTACAAAAAAATTATATATATATAATTTAGAACCCCAAAAATATGCAAATGATTAAAAAATACAAGCCAATTTCGCCAAAATAACTAATTATTAATTAAAACCATTAATTTCTTTTTTAAATTTATAAATTTTTCTTTATCAATTCTTTTCCAGTTTTTATTAGACCAGATATACCTTCACGAAATTCATCTAAACATTGTCTTTCTATAATACGTTTTCCTTTAATCATTAATTCTTCTGTTTTATCCACTTTTGGTGTTAAACACCATTCAACTTTATCTATAAGACATTCTTGTGCTAATTGTGCCTGGAAAAGTACACCGGCTGCACATAAACCAGATTTTCCAACTTTTTTCAATGATCTCAATATTAAACCTTTTAAACTGAATGCATCACCAATTAATTCACCAATTGTACCTAATAAATTTAATATAAAATCTAATATACATGTTCCATTTATCCAATTTTGTTTAATAGAATAATAACATTTAACAGCTTCATCACGTATTTCAGTTAACATATCTGGTAAATCAGTAATAACATCTTTTATAAAATTATATATTTGCCATATTGTATCAATAAATTTTTTTGAACATTGTTTTAATTTTTTTACAATTAATTCATTAAATGTTTCAATTCTTTTATCAAATTTATCATCACATTTATTTTTTAATTTTAATTCAGTTGAATTTTGTATTAATAATTTTATATCATCACCATACATTCGTGCTTTTTCAATTTCATGATCAATTTTGTCATCAATTTTATTCATTATATTATGAAATTCTTTTTCAGCAAATTTTAAAACACTTGTTAATGCATTCATTATAATAAATTTTAATTTTTCAAAATCATCATTTGTAAAACCATTTTTTAAACGATCCCATAACCATTGAATTGAACTAGTTATTGATGCCATTGCTTCTTGTAATTTTGATTTATGTTTACCAAAATAATTATTATAAAATTCTTTAACATTATCATTTAATGATTTTGCTTTATCTTTAATCCAATTCCATGCATCTGTTGCACTATTAGCAACATTTTTACAAAATTCACTTATTTGTTTTCCAACTGTTTTAAACCAATTTGCTACATCATTAAACCATGCAGCTTCAGCTGCATCTAATGTTGTTGAAAATGATATTATAAAAATTAACCAAAAATATTTCATTATTTTCGTTAACAAACAATAAAAACCGGAAAAAACAAAAATATATATATATTTTTTTTTTTTTGACTGTGATTTTCTTTAGTTTTTATCCTTTTAAACTTGATATTATATGTATGTACAATTATTTCACTTTGATAAAATTAAAAATGTTCTAAATTATATTTTTTCAATTTTTTAAATGTATTTATATTGCAATTTATGTTTATTATTTAAATAATTTTTTTACGTAATAATTGAAATAAATATTTGTACAAATGGAAAATAAATCATTGTTTTTTAATTCAAACATAAAGTACCTATACACCTAAATTTGGCAAATAAATATGCATTGTGTTTTGGTGAGTTCATACAAAAGCTTCTTAGCTTACAAATAAAATTCAACTATAATGGAATTAAAAAAAAAAAAAAAAAAAAAAAAAACAAATGTTTTATTAATTATTTTGATTTCCTAATAAATCTACGTAGGTACATCAAAACACTTGTTCTCATGTTAAATTATTTTATTGTTTACTAACGACTTCTATATATGCATACAAAAATAAAAAAAAACAAATTATTTGAAAATATACAGATAAACGTCGTATTACTCGAATTTTATGTTTCATAACAACATGAAGTAAAATGAATTGTGTTCTACTACAATTTTATATTATATTTTTGGCGTCGTATCTAGAAGATGAGTATAAACAGATAGTCAATAACCATGTCCTTATTAACTAATAATTTACCATAATTTAAAAATTTCAATCAACATGTATCAAAATATAACACATCACGTTCTACGATGACAATCTGTAAGTATATATGAGTTTAGCGTATGTTGTTTGTAAATGATGAAATGAAAAATAAGATTCAAAATTAAGTTGAACAGCCTACAAAAAAAAATATTTAAACAATTAACAACGTATATTGACAAAATGTTCAAAAAACAGAAAAAAATCAAAAAAATCTATAAAATCACTTTATAAATTCACAAAACATAAATAATTTTTAATTTTTAGTGAGCAAAACACTTCTGTACGTTTTCTTTTATAAATTTTGAAAAAAAAAATAAATAAATAAATAAAATAAAACAAAAATAAATGTACACAATATTGCAAATTTTCAAATTAATTTGAATTTATTTGAATTTCAACATTTTTTTTATTTTTAACGAATTTTCGTTTTTCTACAAATAAAATTTCTCTTTACTTTTGAATTTTTGTACACAAATCAATAGAAAAAGCAAATAAAATAAATTTTGTGTTTCTAAATTTGTTTTTTGGTACAGAAAAATAAAAATAAAATTTTCCATGGGGTTATAAGCTTAAAAATATCAGAAAAATTTAACTGATTTGTACCACAAGTTTCTAATTATATAAAATTTACGCAAACACGTATTTATTTTTGTTTTTTTTTTGTTTCTTAGTATATTTGACTTACGTTATTTATACATGTTTATAAAAACATATGTTTTTACCTATACAATCGTATTTTTATTGTTTATAGACATGATTTATATCCTTTTTTGTTTTTTGTTTTATTCACTTTTTCTTTTATTTGATTTGTTGCTCAAAAGAATTTTTTTTTTTTAAATTTCTTTTACCTAAATTAGTATTTGCGTTTATTTTACTTCTTCATTTTTGCTATAAATATTTTTTTACCTCTAAATTTTTATTATGTTACCAGCTGAATATTTTATAGAACAAAAAAAAAAAAAATTAAAAATAAAATAAACAAGCAAAAATAAAATGAATCGTTTCCTTTTTCTTTACAATACTTTTGAAAAAGTTTATTTAAAATTTTATAAAAGTTTTTCACAAAAAAAGAGGAAAAATCGAAAATTCTTTTTTTTTTTTTTTTTTGTTTCTAGCGTACTTGCAAATTCACATAAATTCAGTTCATGGTTCAAAAATTAATTTAAAGTTTTAACTTCATGTACATATATTTATTTTTGGAATGAAATATGAAGTATGGAAATTCCATTCTGATGGTTTAGTCTGTTATGTATTATGAATGGATGTTTTTGTGAATATTATGTGAAAACAAAACTTTTTTTTTTCTTCAATGCATACAAAGCAAAAATTCTTCTGAAAATGAAAAGAATAAAATGAATTGTGAAGAAAATTACACTTTTCAAAACTCAGAAAATGTAACAAATTTAATTTCAAAAAAAAAAAAAAAAAAAAAAAGAAAAGACAAATAAATAAAATTGAAGAAGAAAAATTTCAAAATTCAAATGCATATTTTCACATTCAACATATAAAAATTAAATTTACCAAAAAGAAAATGACAAAAGAGAAATAACGTAGAATTTTCTTTTTATAGGAATAAAAATAAAAATAAATCAATTTTAAAATCTTATTATAATATAGTGAAGAAAATTTAAATGTAATTCCATAGTAATAGATACTTTTTTGTTTCATTCTTAAATACATAATATGAATTGAAAATGTGCAGATACATCTATAATTTCAAGTATAATCTTCTGACATTTAAATGCATATATTTTCCCTTTTCTAAAATTATTATTTTTTTTTATATTCACGTTTATCTTTTATGGACATTATTTTCTTGTCTTGTTTAAAATAAAATACGTAGGAGTATATGATAAAAAGAAAATAAAATAAATTATTCAAAAAATATGTATTACAAACACGTTTCAATTATTTTCCTTTATTTTGAAAAAGTGAATAGGTGGCACATTTTTATGCTGAATGAATAAATTAAATAAGCAAAAAAATGAATGCATATAAAAATATAAAAAAATGCAGAATGAAACGAATTGCAAATAATCTTCTCTGTTCTTTTTCTGTAGTTTTGTTAAAGTTGAATTAAAAAATTCTTGAAAATGCAATTTTATTCTTTTAATTTATTCAATAGTTCCTATTTATTTGAAAAATGGACATTTTAATGGCATTTGGCTTTTTTTTTAAAAATTTATAATGAATTTATTAATTTTATATTTAAATTAGGTACATTTTTAGATTTAAGATTCATTTTATTCTGCTCTAGTTTTGTGATATAAAATTTAATGATTTTTTTATAAGTTATTGAAATACGGATTTTATGAGATACATAACTCATTTTCATAGTAATTGAGTTACTTTCTAATTATTGGAATATGATTAAGAGTTTGTTAAATGCCAAGTATTTTTAGTTAATTGCAATTTATTAATGGTGACCTTAATTAGTCCCTCCTTTTTTTTTTTTAAATTAAAATCTCTCATATTAGTTGGTTGATTGATTAATAATCATTCTAAATTGAAATAACAAATAAAACACAAAATATATTTATTTTATATAGAACTGTAAAGTAGTAATAAATATAATAATTTATAAAATCCAATTAATAATTTTTAAATTATATAATTTACTAATCATAATCAAAATAATAATAAAAATAATATTATCGATTTCGAAACACCTATACATATTATTTGCATTTAATTATAAATTTAAAATGCAAATTAATGCAGACGTCATATATGTGCGTATATATGGACTTGTATTTGTACGTATATAAACATATATAAACAACCTTTACTTTAACATTTGTTTATACGATAAATGAAATTAAAAAAAAAAAAGTTTATTTTATGAAATTGTCGTTAATTTTACAAATGAAAATTGAATGTGCATGAATTTCATATAAAATATAAAAAATTTTTATGTTTATTTATTTATATGGTATTTCAAAATAAATTACACCTCAGAGTATTTTCAGTAAAAAAAATTGTTCTCGTGCAAAAATATACAATCCAATGTACACACAATTAGATCACAGATTATAGGCAACAAAAATTTCTGTTTTAAAAACTTCATAAAGCATATTAATAGATGATACAAGAACAATTCGAAAAAGAAAAATAAAATGAAAATATTAAAGTTAATATAGGCAAATTTTCTGTTCATTTAAAAAAACAAAAACCCTTTTAAATTTTTCTTTTTTTTACATAAAATGTTTTTTTTTTAGTTTATTTTAAGACGGAAAAAAATTTTTTATCTTTATCGAATACAAAAGATCTATAAAACATATTAAGCATGATATATATCAAAAATTTCGTTTGTATATATGTATATGTATGTGTGTGTAAATGTATAGGAAAAGTTTTATATTTATGTGAAAATTTCATTATATAAATAAAATCTTTGTAGAACTATACTGTCCATAAAGTTTATACATAAATATACGTTATATTACATACTGAATACCATAGCATATGTATATTATATAAAGTTTAAAGGATTTTTCATATACATTCCATAGACTTAGTTAATTTTATTTCTTACATAGGGAACACAGATAAAGAGTGAATATAACTTGACAAGTAGCATACTTTCAACAAATTGATGTAGGTCTATTTAATATAAATTTATTATATGAACAAATTATTCATAATTTATGTTTCTTTTTTTTTTTCTTTTTAATTTTATTTTCTGGTTTGTTTTTATTTTAAACAACAATATTAAGGTCGGTCGGAAAACATTTTTGAATGTTACAGAATTTTTCTTTTTTGTTTTTTTTTTGCAAAAATAAAAATAAAAATAGAAAAAATTGCCCCTCGAAGGCATCTTAAGAAGGTATAAATAAAATATTATTATTGCATTAATATTTAAATTTTTTTTAAAAAATACCATCGTATAATAATGATAACACATGAAAAAAAAAAGGAAATTAAATAAAACTTCTTTTAACATACAACCTATTTTACATAATGTTGTATACAATTTACTCTGCATTAAATTATACAGTTTTTTTTTTTTTCAATTTTAATTTTCTTTTTTCTTCACATTTTCTTTTGAATGTTTTTTATTTTTTTTATGCATAATTATTCTCATAAAAACCAGGTGTGTGTTCTTTAAAAATAATGTCGTATACTGAAAATAGAAATTAAATATTATTATATGAAACAAGTGCATGTTACAATTTTTATTTAAATGTAAAATATACACGGTGTATATAAATGCATGTATTAGTGATAAACGTGTAAATGTGTATTTTTTAATTATATACATGAGAAATTTTTGCATTGTTTTATATTCAAAGAATTTTCATTTTTATTTCAGTTAAGATATAATTTTTTTTTTTGATTTGCCTTTAGGATAAATTTATTTGTATTTTAGTACGTGATAAAAATATAATAAAAATTTTTATTACTCTTTTTTGCTGTTTTACCATATAACTAAAGTATCATTCTGGCAATTAATGCTAAATTGCTCTGCATATATTAAAGTAAATTGCTATTAAAGTACTGGTTATCATTTTAAAATTTAATTGATATTTAAATTTATTTTTCAAAATTTTCACATTAAAAACTACATCAGATATACGAATTTTGCAAAATCTATAAATAAATTTCAGTCATTTGTATTCAATTTCTTTTCTTTTTTTTTCAAATTCTAAATCCTTCTCCTAAAATTCTTAAGTTAGGTTAGAGATTAAACAAAATATTTTTAGATATCGCAATAATATGTTTTCATATCCTTTAAAATGTTTGTCTCTTAATTTTGTTGTTGTTGTTGTCTTGTTTTGTATATGAAATTATAAAAATTCATATCACATACCTATATGTAATGTATTTTGTATTACCATCTATTCATACAAAAAAAGTACAAATATAAAATCGAATTTAATATTCCAGTAGAATGTTATTTATTGATTTGTGATATATTTTTTTTTGCTTTCAATTTCATATATGTACATACGTACATGTGAATATAAATAAACATATCACATCTGGTATGTATATTATACACATATGGTGTGATATGTACATTTTTGTATATGTATGTACATATATCAAAATATTACTATAATGACTACTTATTTATACAAAAAAAAGAATTAATAAATAATATTTTCAAAAAAAAAATAAAAATAAAAAACTAAAATAAAATATATACATTATATACAATAGACGAAAGTCAAATAAATAAGGACATTTGTGGAATAATTTCGTATGTAAATTGTGTACAATGGTGCCTATTAATAGTTATATTTGGTACGTATATTGACCATACGTTTGTAAATATGTGTATATTAGCCAAAGATAAGTATCATCAACAAAACAAAAAAAAAATGTAATTCAATCATATATCGTAATCATTTGTGTAAAATATCTTTTATCATGTATGTACTGTATATACAGTAGAATATCGTTTATTTGTATCAAATGAAACCGGATTAATCTGGTTAATGTTGTATCCTAATGATATATTTCCATTTTATTTGCTTATTCATTTTGTAACTTCATATGTTTTTGTGACGTGTACATACGTGACGTCAAGAATAAAAAAAAATTTGACTCTTAGAAAGCTCAATAACTTATTTCTAGTATTTTTGTACCACATACTTTTTAGATTTCAATAAGTTTGAATAAATTAAGGAATACAAATATCCAATACTTTACTGTATGTTACCTATAAAATTCGGTTTTACAAGAACATTAAATTATTAATAAAATTGCGGTTACCAAAATATAAATACAAATGAATTCTTGACGTTATAATGGAATTATGTTGTATAAATTTAGAATACTGTACATATATTTTTGTAACCGACAATAAAATGAAAGTAAATTATAAATAAGATTAGTTATTGGATCAGATTTTATAGTCAAAGGATTGTTGATAATATTTAGTTTTTGTTTGAAATTTGTTTTTCCATGAATGTAATTTTTCAAATAGATAAGAAAATAAAATTTTGTTACTATTTAAAGTGTTACACATTATTTTATATAAATTATTTATTTTTTTATTTTCACGTACAATATGTACATATACTGAAACTCTCATTGCAGCGATTAGTACACATATGCATGTGTACAATAAACTTTTTATTAATAACAAAAATAAAATAAAAAATCTTTTTTAAATATTATTAATCTCATAACAAACATAAAAAAACCAAATTTGTAATCAAAGTCAAATGTTTGTCATCAAGTTTTTAATTTATTTTATAAAATTAACTTTGTTAACCAAAATAATAAATAATAAAAACTTTTTTAATTTCTGTTTCAAAAATATTATATCAACGTAATGTATATTTTTCTAGTTTAATATCAACGTGCTATGAATAAATAGAATTTTTAGACACGTTTAATTTTAATAGTTTTGAAACCAAAACGTAATTTAGAATTTTGTCAAAATTTTTATTCAAATACATCAAGTAAATAATGTACGTATAAGTACTTAGAACTAAGATTTTCTATAGGGTGTAGAAGTTCAAATATGAAATATTCAAGTAAGTATGTATTCAGAAATATATGTATGAATAATGAAATCGCAGGACAGAGAAAATTGGATGCAAATTATTTTAGAGTCAAAGGACTTTTTCAGGACTATTGTAGAAGAAAGAGGTATTTAGATTTTACTTTTTGTAATTTCGTAGTGTGGAATCATAACCGAGAATTATATTATAATTTTCTTTGAAAACGTAAGAAGAATACTCCTAAATACGAGTGTATGTGTAGATTATACACATTTGAGTTGATTATAATTTTGAAAATTTATTTGCATACGTGTGTATAAAAATCTAGAATATAATTAACTTTTAACAAATTTAATTTTAAATAAATGAATTTTTTTATAACAAAAAATAATAAAATAAATAAGAAATTTTCACATTTTTTAGATTTATAAAATTTTTATTTGAAAGCAAAAACAAAATACATGTTTTTAATTTTCTTAATTTATTTTTCTTATATTTTATTTTATTTTATTTTTTTTTTTTCTACAAATTGAAATATTTTCTTGTAATTTTCTTAAGATCAACATAACATTTTTGAAAATTTACAAAAGAACGTAAATAAATTTGTTTAACACAATCATATAATTTTATATTTTTGCAATTATTAAAATTATTTTCAATTTTTTCTAATTTCTCTATACATTTAATTAATGAATTTTTCATTTGATCACTAAGTTTTTTCCATGATTCAAATAATTCGTTTAATTCATTTTTCATTTTTATCTCGATATTATTAAATAATGAATTATCTTTAATTGATTTTTTTCTTTGTTGTTTTAAATTTGATTGAACGTAATTTACATATTCATTCATTTTATATGTAATAACAAATTTTCGATGTTTTATTTCTTCATTAAAAATATCATTAATATAATCTTTAAACAATTGAATATCTTCATTTGCTCTTTTTATTGTTAATAAAATTTCAATTACTTTTATATTAATTTTATATGTTTGCTTTCTTTCATTTTCAATTCGATTTTCAATATTTTCAATAACTGCTTTAAATTTATTCTTAGAATCATTTAAAATTTGTAAAATATCTTTGTGAAATAATTCAAAATCTGTGTCAATTAATTTAAATTTTTCATTCGTTGTTACATTAATTTTTTTTGTAAAAGTTTGAAAATTTTTATTTTCTTCTACACTATTTGAAGTTTTATCAAATTCAACTACATTTCCTTTAATAAATTTAAAAAAAATTATAATACAAAAAATTAATTTTAAATGAAACTCCATTATTGGTCTTTATAGTTGGTTGAGATAAACTGTAACATTTTAATTATTTCAAAAAAAAAACTTTATATATGCAATTTCCTCTTTACTTTTGTGACAGACACAATGTATTAAGTATAAGCAAAAGCAATATACATAAGTTAGTAATGTTTGTTTTTGGTCTACACGTGTGCAAATAGACATATTTTCAAATTGTCTGGAATTTTCTTTTGTTCTTTGATTTTTCGTACTTAATAATTAATGTTAAATAAAACAAAAGTATAGAATTTACGTTTTCATTATAATATATGATCTTAGAAACAAGTAAGAATTTTTAACCAAAATACTTATAAGCCGTTAATGATTCAAATAAAAAAATAATGAATTCGTCAAAATTCAAATTGTTTAAATATTAGATCAATTGATAGTAATTATTACAGCCAAGCAATTTTTCTATTGTTAATCTAATTAATAATATTTTAAACATTTTGATCAAATTTTTAGTTTGTTTATTGAAAAAATTATTTATTAAGACTTACCGTTTCTGACAGAAATTTCAAATGAAAAAATTCATATTACATTTGTGCTTACCTGAAAAAGAGAAATAAATACATATTTAAAATTAATTACATATAAATAAAAATTTTTTTAAAAATTTATATTAATTAGTTTTTTTTTTTTAATCAATTTTAACTCACTTTCAGACAAGCAGATCAAACAGAAAATTCATTAGTCTTTCAACAGAAACATACATACATATGTATGTTACATACATTGAAAATTTGTTTCGTTTTGACTAATTTGGTATGGGTTCAGTCCTAATGTAAATAAATAAGTAAACAAAATAATAATTTTTCAAAGAAAACATTAGGATACAACAGATACATAACATACACAATATTCCCACCTACATACAAAAATATTTACGTACATTTATTGCAAATATCACGCATAAATTTAACAGATTTTATGTCTATATAATTTTTACATGTGTGTATGTAAACAATTATAAATAAAAGTAAAATTTAAAAAAAAAAAACAAAAAAAAAAGAAAAGAAAAGAAAATTTAATGTTATTCAAAGTATAGGTAACAGGTTCTTTGAATTTTTCATTAAATTAACATAAAATAAAATTCATGTGCAAACACGTGTGAATATTTTAATTAAAAATATAAAAGTGTTAAATATATGTGTTCTCACAGGAGTTGAATATAAATTCATAATTTAAAAAAAAAAAGTAAAAATTTTTGAATCGAAGATTTATACATATATATGTACGTGAATTTTAAAATTTATTTTATAGATGTACGTGTGTATGTACGTATAACAATATTGTTCCAAACTAGAAAACAAAAAAAGGACTAAAATACAAAAAAAAAAGGTTTTACCAAAAGCATATTTGTTTTTGTTTTATTTCATTGTAATTACAATTCAATCGTTATAACAAAATTATGTACATAATTTCAAAACTACTAAATTATTATGTACATATTTTTATACATAACAAAGAAAATTCTTACATAATATAATATGTAATTTGAAATTATTCATATTTCAAAAACATACAATTTGTAAATACGTAATAACATGTTATAAGAACAAAAAAATAAATTAAAATAAAATAAAATAAAAGAGAGTTCGTAATTATATATTGCGAACATATGTAAAATTATGTATGTGTATGAATTGTAAGGAATTAACAAAAATGTCATTTTAATTATGATTTTAATGATTTCGTTTTTATGTTTTGGAAAATATTTCTGCTACAATTAAATACATAATGTATTTTGTATTATGTCGCATACGTATATGAACGTATATAATATTGTGCCCAAATAGTATAAATACCAAATACTGTGTTTATATGCATTATATAATTTACACATAGTAAAGTGTTTTTTTGTTATAATGAATACCAATTATATTATTGAATTTTATTTTATAATTATAACATATGAACAATATTAAATTTTTAAAGTAAAGACAAGTGCATGTAAAAAAACCAAATTTAATATTTTTGGATAATTTTCACTTTGATAATTATATATAGTGATATGTACATATGCTTACGTTATATAAAAAATTATAAATAATCTTATAAAAAGGAATATTCATTATTAGTACTCGAAAAATTGAAAATTCATTATAAATGAAAATTCAAAAATATATCTTAATGCTTGGACATGTATATGTACATTTATTCAATGCTGTATAATTACTAATTTTTGTTTGTGTGAATATTTTGAAATAAATTCATATTTATATTGAATTTTACATTCATAGGAACAAAATTTCTGTAGCCAAGTTGACATATTTTTCTGATATTTCTAAAATCAGAAATACAAGAAAATCCGATTTATTCTTTTATTTCTAAATAATGATTTTTTAATTTGTGTTCACAAACCCTCATGTATTTAATATATATGTATGTGAAAATTATGTAAATAATAAACATAATTGTATTGGATTTTGAATTAATTATAATAGCAAATGTTGTAATGATAATTTTGTTTTCCAATTACTTAGAAATGTTTAAAATGATCATTTAAAAGTAAGACCAAAACATTATCAACATTAGCGAGCCATTAACTCGATTTAAGTCAATGTTCAAATACTAAAATGTAAAAATAATAGTTATTAATACAAAAAAAATGATAATGTACCATTCTAAGTTTCGAAATTTTAACACGTACACTAATACAAATTGCAATACAAAAAGCAAAAAAATCAGTGTTTATACTTTATACAAGTAAAATATTCTATCAAAATTTTATGAGGATTACAAGATGTAATATGTATTTGTTTTTGTTTTCCATTTGTACATTGAAAAAAAAGTTTTCTTTTTTTTAAATTTATTTTTCCCTGTACAAGCAATATTCACCACATATTGTATCCTTTTCATTTCAATGAAAATTATACATATATTCTAACAAGTTTAGATACAGTATTCGTGTATCTATACGAATACTTTGTACTATTGAAATGCTTTTTATTCCTTTTATCAATTCAAAATGTTTACTTTTGAATTTTAAATTTTTATTTACTTTATTTTTATGCTTTCATCTCAAAATTTCATTGGAAAATTTTTTTAGAAAATTATAAAACACGCAAAAATATAAAAGCATATTAAATATTTTATCATTTTCACATTTATACAAGAAATGTACATAACATTTTTTTTTTGTTCTCATAATAAATTAAAATCCTTTTCCTTTTTTTTTGGCAAAATTTAATTTTCTGTTATCATTCTTTTTATTCAATTTTGTGTTTTTTTTTCTTTTATTCCATATTATTTTGATGTTAAAAAAAAGAAAATCCTTCTACGGTGTGTACACAAATTTATTTAAAAAAAAAAAAAAATATGTTGCAAATAAAAATTTTACGTTAAAAATCTTTACTTGTATGGATGCATAAAAATTAATGAGAGTTGGAAAAAAAATTGTAAAAAAAAATTAATTAAAAAAAATTTAAAAAAAATAAACTATATATAGTATGTTCATTATTCAAAAGTCATTGCACAAAAATGAACTTTCATTAAATTTTTTTCTGTATATTTACTTGTAATTATACGAAATTAAAAACAGTCCTTTGAGTTTCGTAATGTCTAAAACATATAATGATGCGATATTAATACTTTTCAATACAATTGTGATGGAATGGATTGACACATCTGTTTCAGTCCTAGACATTTTAAAAATTTTACCGTTGCTTTAATACATATTTGTATATGTTGCAATACGATATTAATACATTTTGAAACTCATGGAAAGAAAATATTCGAATAAAATTCAATTTATTATTATTTTTGTTGTATGTTTAATTGAAATGATTGAAGTTTGATTTTAATAAATTTTTTTTATTGAAATCAATAGAAAAATAATATTTAAAAGAAAGTATATGGTTAGAATTTAAATTTATTTTCTCTTTGAATTTTCATTTACTCGTTTCCATGATTTATAAAGTAAATAAAATCCAATATCATAAACATTTTGTGTATGTATGCGTACGTACGTATATATTGACCACAAATCTAATTTTAAATTGTAAATAACAATAAAAATGTAATTTATATTCAAAACATTCGATATTTAGTGGTTCATTGCAACCAAATCAATACAAGAAAAATAATTAATAATTAAAAAATCCTTTTTCAAATATTTATTTACATTACCGTAAGGATATATACTGTAATTGGTGACCGATTATATAAAATTTTGCTTTTGAACATTTCTTTATTATATGAAATTCTTTAATATATAAAATAAGAAAATTTTCTTCATATGTTCATTTTAACTAAATTTAACAACATACAAATGTGAAAATATGAAAAATATTCATGTAGGCGTTTTCCTAACAAAATGATCCATGTGCAGACATAAATAAATTGAAATGTTAAAAAGAAGAAAAAATGGAAAATAAATTTCTGTTCTATTATTTGTTATATATTATCTAATTTTTTTTCTCATTTTTTTTAGTTTTTCTTTTCTTTTTTTCACATATTTTTTCACTTAATTTAAACTTGATATTATTCAATCTATAAGTTGCTATAAGTGTGTAATATGAAAGATAAAAAATGGAATTCCTATTGTATTATCACTTGGAAATTTTTAGTTTAATAAAATATTCTTATAAATTTCTTTTTTTTATCTGTATAAATTGATTACATAACTATGTAGTAGTAGCATGATTTCAAGTAAACACATAATGTACAATATTATATGGATTTTTTTTTTATATAAAGGTAAAAATTTTTATGTAATACTTTAATATATAAAAATATATAGGATTTACGTGAAAAATTTTTTCAATTCAATTCCATTATGTGTGCAAATGATTCAACATACATACATATATATATGTACATATAAGTATAGTTGTGTATATGCATAGTATGTACAGGTATGTATGTATATTGTATGTATATATCTTTTAAAAAATTGAGTAGATATGTATTTGTGGCATTAAAAAAAATGTTAAGAATTTACACACACAGCTATGTGTATGTTCGTAACCGTATTATAAAAATGTAGTGTTTAATATTAAACTGACAGCAAAAGGAATAAAAAATAAATGCTTTTTTTTTGGAAGAAAATAATAAAATTTATACATGTTCATATACCACATAATATATAGGTATAATATATGTATTATAAAATTGATATCACAATTTATATATACGCACGTTTATGTACATGTAGATGTATACGTAGGTGATAAAAAAAAATTTCTATTTCCTTTCTTTCTTTTCTTACATTTTTTTTTTTTTTTTTGTAACTAAGCAAAAAATTATTATGATCTCAAATAATCTTTTAATGTGAAAAAAATATAAAAAGAAAAAAAATTTTTTGGTTTTTCTTTTGTATGTAGATACTTTTAAGCCTCCAATCCTTAAATGTGTTCTGACACTTTGTACATATCATACATTACTAGTATATAAATAAAGTATAATAGATTGAGGATTTTGTGACAAAATATGTAATTAATTAATGGATTATACAGAAATCTATATGTATGTATTGTATATGTACAGCTAAAAAATTAGGTGTTTTATGTAGACAACATACGCACGTAGAAGTTACTATGATAAATGCTACCTACATATACACGTATGTATGTATTGATTGGATATAAATTAGCCTTTCTAGACGTACTGAAATTTAGAAAAGGAGAATTATTGTACATATGTACAATTTTTCGTTTTCATGTCTAATTTTTATCATATACATATTTAATCTATTAATATCGTTTAAAAAATATGTGAACCTTTCATTATCACATTTAACCTTTTTAATGCCAAAAAACAAAGGAATGAAATATTGCTATTCAATTTTGAAATAATGAATAAAAAAAGGTCGTCCATATGAACTTGTTCCCATTTATATGTGTCTCCGTTTTTTAATGCTTTACAATTCAATATTTATTTTTATTTAATTTTAAATTAGCATTTTCTTTATGTACGTTGTGCATAGTTCAAATAATTCAATTTACATATTTTAAAAAAAAATATATATATATATTTTCTTTTTAACAAAATTATTTTTTTATTATTTGAATTCTTTTATCTAAAATATATTCATCTTACATATTGTATATATGTACGCATGTATGAATAATTTGTTTACGTATTTTTGTATTTTTTATCAATACAAAAATTTATACAAATGTCAACATCAGTGTTAATGAACTTTATGAATAAAATCAATAAAAATTTTATTTCATGTACCTTTTATATTATATTTGTTATTGTTATATACACATGGACTTATTGTTATATACAAAATAAGACTGCCTTTTATTTGACGTCAGAAATGCGATATAGTGTTTTGTACAATATATGTATGTATATTTTGGCATGTGTATTGTATCAGATTTTATACACTTACAGCATCTTACAGTAAGTAACGTATCTATGTACGTATATAATTTTAATGTCAATCACATTTTTGATATTTCAATTATTATCATATATCCAATTACATACTCACTTACAAGCATATATTTTTACAAATTATTTTTCATTTTATTAACATGTGCGTAAAAATTTGTAATTTTCACCTTTTTGTATTTTTATTCATCGTATAAACTAATAATAATTGATACGTATAAAAAACTTGATATTTAAATATAGTATATTTTTGTACAGTATTTATATCGATGTTTAAATTTATTTATCAGAGAAGTAAAAACGAAAAAAAAAAGTTGTTATGAAAAATACAAAAATAATTTTTATCTATAAAACATTTTCAATGCAAAAAAAAAAAAATGTAATAATGAAAGACAAAAGACATTTTTAATGTAAAGTTGTTAAACAGCTTTATAATTTTTTTTTTATACACATAGGAAAAATTATTTAACAGACAAGAAAAGAAAATTAATACGTACGCACACGTATATAAATTAACAGAAGCCGCTAGCGTTAATTAACAATTCCTGAAGTATAAATATAAAATAAAATTATAAACTTTTAACATTTCTCTTTTTTTGTTAAGAAAAAAAACCCTAAAACCAAATAAATTGTTACTTGAAAAATAAAAAATAAAAAATAAAATTTAAAAATAATTTCTGTTCTTTTTTCCTTCGTATTTTGTTCTTATTATTACGCGTATATTGTAGTTATTTCTTTGTATTTGGGTATTCAATTTAAAATTCAATTATTTAAATTTTATATATTTTCTGTTTTCTATTTATGATAAAAGTAAAGTCTTCTCCTTGATACAAATATAGGTAATATTAAGTAGGTACACATTTATTTATGTATAAATAAAACATAGAATTAATGATTATCATCATTATTTATTAAATTGAAATTTCAAATGTTGAATGAGATAATGATAAAAGAAAAGTTTGATTTTTTTGAAAATTATCAAAATGGCTTTCTATGAAAAACGAAATTTTTCATGAAAATTTGCTTGAAGCCAAATAAAGTGAAATTTCTTTTTATAATGAGTAAATAAATTCCATATACATACATAAAATAAAATTTAAATAATTTTGGCATAAATTCGAAATATTTATATTCAATATTGTGTATATATTACACATTGTATACATGTACATATATGTATGTATGTAATATAATTATTTGTTGAATTTGAAATTTTAATCAATACAATACACTGCAAAACTGAGTTTCAATCCTTACACGCATATTTACTGAAACATTTGAAAAAAAAAAAAAAACTGAAAATTAAATTTTATATGATTTCTCTTATAAAGACACGTGTTCAGGATTTTTTCTTTAAAAAGTTTAAGCACATATTTTAAAAGTAATAAAATTTAATTTTTTGTTAACACATAAGAAGATAAACAAAAGGATAATGTATCTCTAAGCTATATATTTTTCTGCTCATAGTTGAAATCTAAATAAATAATGAAAATTTACAACACATACATACGTGTACGTACCTAGTATACTTTATACATTGAAATGTAATTATCTAATATATTAACATACATACATACATCCATTTCAAATATTTACATATGAATCCTTATAAATAAAATTTAATTATAATACACATGTCAGTAGGATGTGTTGCTAATTATATAAAGTGATAAACAAAAATTATAAATAAGATAAAGTAATTCTAATGAACAAAGAAAATTACTTTTTTCTATAATTTATTAAATTTATTTTAAGTTAAAAATTAGAAATTTCTTTTTAATTCTATTTCGTTTAATAACATTAAATTAAATCAGGTTATTTCATAATTTTAAAAATTTTTCCATTATATCTACATACAATATTTTTTGTTAATAAAAAAATCAACATTAAAATATTATATTAATAAAATTAAATAAACTGTATAAAAAAGCTTTTCGACATCCATACATGAATAATGTATACAAACATTTAATTTGAAATTCATACAAGTATATAGAACTAATACCAAACTAAATCTTTATCTCTTTAAATAACAAAGGTCAAATCATTATAAATACCGTATAAAGTTCTAAAGCGCAAGAAATATTATTACGAAAAATGTATGTATGAAAATCTTTTCCTGGATTAGAGATAATAAGAATATTGAATACAGAAAAGAAAAAATAAGAAAAAAAAAAAGAAAATTGATATTTGTTCAAATTATACGATGCTAAATGCTTTTCAATAATGTAAATTGAAAGTTTAACATAAACATCCAATCATGTGTATACTACACATTAAAACAAATCGGTATTTTTTTGTATATCTATATGTATGTATGTACATTAAAAATTTATTTCGATTATATAATACGTGGTGTTAAATATTTAAACATAATCATACACATATGTACATACGTACATAGTAAACGTTTGTTTTCTTAATAGAACTTAGTAGAACTCGTTATGATGACCTTTAAACCCTTTTTTAATACCTCCATACATGTTGTTTTTATAAAGTATCTACAATATGTTTATGACTTTATATTTGATATGGTTACATATTATTACTATGTATAAACATTATAAATGAAATTATTACTGTTAAAGAAGTTCGAAACCTGATCATAAAAATTTTTAAACTATACATAGGTATTTTATGTATAATTTGTCAATACCATGAAAGGTCATATACATAAATATATACATACACATGTATACATACATTTTAATGTGATGTCATATATATATATATATATATTGATTTGTTATACAGATGTTAATGTCAACAGAATATAAGAAGAACAAGAAATATAATATTAAAATATTGCAAGTAAATTTATTTATAAAATTTATTTTAAATTATGTTATTATAACTTTTCTAAACATCAATTGCACTATGTATTGTACGACAGATAGAAATTTATAAATATTTAGTGGTAATAGGTTAATAGCTAATACATCATTTAATTGACATTTTATAAAATCATAGAATACCTATATACATAATTGAATTATGAAGTATCCAACAGTTTAAAAATGCAATACATGTACGTATCTTCAATTTTTCAGTACATAACAAAATGACATATTGAACACCTGATATTAGATATGTTTATACAAAATTGTTCTTCGCTTCATATGACATACACATGTACATAGAGTTTTAAAACCCAAGAAAACTATACTTTATTTTTAAAGCATTAACACCCGTATTTGAAATTTGCATTCAGTTTGAATAAATTTATTTTTAACTCTTATTTTCTGTATTTTATAACATAAAGGGAAAGAACAACAATCACGAAAGAGTAATATACAATAAATGGTTCAATTCAATAGTTTTACACTCCATAAGAACGCACATAACTATGCTTTAAAAATGAACATTAGTGAGAATGATGTATGGTATACAATTATACATGGTATTGGTATACATTGTATATACATATAAATATGAATTCGATTCGAAAATTATGATAAAATAATATTTTTAATAATTGACATCTAATTATAATTATTATACCATTACTGTGTACAATTTTATTAATATGTATGGTGTAAGCAAGAGATATTTCATCTATAAAATGTTTACCATGACAACTGTAATACTAGTATAATAAACATTATACAGTATTTCATTAATTGTTATGATGACAAATACATTTTCTATCGTATTATAAAATTTATATGCGTTGTATGTGGTCTATAAATTTATTACTTTGATCATTATGTACAATTATGTACATACACACATACATATGTATGTACATATGTATATAATATGATTGTCTATTTTTTATAGTATTGTAATATAATATACATATAAAGTTTAATTTCATCTGAATCTTGACGGGATCCTTTTATATCAATAAAATTTATAGCACATATACATACATACGTATAATAATAAAATCTTTTTATGTATACATACATATGTGTGTATATATAAAATTTCATTAATATAAACGATAAAAATTAATAGAGAAAAAGAGGTTTTCTTTTACAACTTAATTAGTATCCATACATATATTTGGTATAGCTTTTTTGTATTCTGTTGATTTATATAGTAATTATAAAAATTCATTAATTTATTATTGCTACTAATAATTACAATTTCTGATGGGATACAAAAAACAAAAAAAAAACAAAAAAACCAAAATTGTATTATAACACAAAAATGAACAAAAAAAAAATATTAGAAATAAAATTAAAATACAAAATTTTATTAGCATATACAAAATAAAACTTTTAATTAAAGGTATTAAAATGTGAAGAAATTCTACACTAATAAATTTTGAAGATGAAAAAGAAAAAAGTAATTCAAATAAATTAAAAAATTAGAAAAAGATATTACAAAATTTATAAAATGAATTTTATAATATGAAATATCTTGAAGATTACCATAGAAATATTTTAGATCCACGTATATTTCTAATTGTTTTAAAATGGCTTACAGTAATTTTATTTCTTGGATACTTTCCCTTTTTTTGTTGTTTTTTCACTATTTTCATTTATTTAAACATTTTTATTTTTGTTATTACTTGGTATAATATTACATTCAATTAAAGTATTCACATTTAAAAAAAAAAATACAATACAATAAAAATGATAAAAAATATCCCAAAGTATTCATTACAAAAGTGTATTTTTATAATATGAATTTTTTTACTTAATGAATATAAAAAATACATACATAAGAAGCAAAAAAAATGGAAAACTTTTAAATCGGTTTTATATTACTTGAGATTTTTTTTTTTAAATTTCTTTTTATAGCTGGTTGTCATAGGCTTCATTTATCAATTTTATATGATTTTCTTTATTTTAAGAATTCTTAATTTTTTTATAAATTTTTTTTTTTTAAAAATTGTAATAAACTTTTAGGAATTTTCATTAAAATAAACTTTTAGGTATTAAGGACACTAATTCTGCTTTATTACATATTTTGTAAAATTTTTCTTTGGCTTATGTACTCTTCGTAAGGAATTTTACATATATACATAGATGACTATAAATAACTATAAATGATGTATTCGTATTCATGAAGTATAAGTATATATATATGTACACTATGTACCTACATATATACAGATATAAATAGTTAATAAAAATTCTGAAAACCAATAAATCATTTTGAAATTTGAAGTATGGATAAATACGTAAACATAAATCGTTCTATAAAATTATGGTAAATACAAAATCAGAAATATTATTTATACTTTAGCACACTATTGATGGACAATTAAATGAAAAATATAAAATATAAATTATAAGATTTAAATTGAAAATCGTTTTTTAATTGAATTAAAATCGATAAGAAATAAAATAGCCACGATTTTAACATAAAATTGAAGGCACAAATGCATAAAATACAAATATGTGTAAAAAGTTAAAAAAAAAAAAAATCGGTACATCCATATTATTTTCAAGGACTATATAAAATACTTAAATATACTCATATAGAGAAATAATGAATTATTTTCAAGAATTATGAACAAATTACATAATATAATAAATTCAGAAAAATAGAAAAAAATGCTATAAATTCTTGAATAATGAAATTGGTTTGAATAATGTAATATTTAAAAAGGCTTTTAAAATTTAATATAAATACTTAACTAAATACTCACTATACATTATAATGTTAGAAAAATAAAAACAAATGATTTTATTTTCCATTAACAATAATAATATCATAAATGTTATAACAACTTATCCTGAATACAGGAAATATGTACAAATTTGTACAAATAATAAACCTACATTTTTTTTTTTTCTACATCAAGGACAAACATTATAGTATGTGTATGCACCTACATATTATATTATATTCAAACGTTGATATGGTTGTATTATTGATTTCCCGTTCATATATACATACAGCTTCCACATTTATATTTTTATCTTTTTAGATATACATACATAGATTTTATACTATGTCAGATTATAATAAAATATTTTCCCACAAACACAGGAATTTCCTTAAATATTAAATAGACTAAAATCTACAGGAAAAATCTACAAATTAAACATATAAAAATAGTAAATAAAAAAAAAATTATTTATTATAATTTTAGAACTTTATCTTGTTCTGTACTTAGAAAATTGGAAAAAAAAAATTATTAAATTACTTAGCTTTTTAAATCATTCAGAAATTTTCTCTAGGCAGTACAATTTGCTTAATGAACACCTTATATATACGTGGTATTACATACACATTTTAGTATTCTTTTTTTTTTATTTTGGCAACCAAATGAAATAACAGAAAATATGAAAATTTTGCCAAGAAAAACTTTTTTTGGTTATTAATATTACGAACAAATGAAACCAAAAAATATATTTTAGAAAGAAAGTATTTAGTTTTTTTTTTTCATTGAAACTTTTACAAGGATATTTTTGATTATGGCCATAGCATATGGGTGAATTTTAAATATGTACATGCATGAATATGAGTAAGTTTATTGTATTTTATAAAAAATATTAAAAAAAATTATAAGATCAATAAAAATCAACAAAGCGTATGTGTATATGAAATGAAAAAAAAAAAAAATTGTATTATT
Source organism: Anthrax anthrax (assembly GCA_963971155.1). Taxonomy (NCBI): domain Eukaryota; kingdom Metazoa; phylum Arthropoda; class Insecta; order Diptera; family Bombyliidae; genus Anthrax; species Anthrax anthrax. The sequence goes on along the minus strand of OZ020118.1, from coordinate 30,528,156 downwards.
TCACTTTCTAAACTTTTCGTCCTACATACTTTTATGACTTTCTATTTTCTGTGTCATAAATTTATGAATAGACACACATGGTGAACATTATTAATTCTTGCTTTTATTATATTCATGTTTATATCGTTATATCTACATGTATAAACATACATGCATATGTATATGTATTTATGTACGTGAAAGCGTACAATATATATTTCAACAACTCCGGCTGGCACACATTCATTTTTTTTTCCGTCTACTTAGTGTGATTTAAAGCATAATAAAAGCATAAATTAAAAGAGTAAAGGAACTGAATATTTTTTATTTTTCTCATTTTTGTCCTTGTAGCTTTTATACATACGAGTATAATGTACAGACATTTATACTGTACTGCACAAAATTAAATAAAAAATAATATAAAGAAAAATTCTTTAAAAACATAAAATAAAATAAAAAACAATTTTTTAAATGAAAATTTTCTACGTAAATTAAAGTGACGATTATAATTATTACGTAATATGACATAATTACCGTATGTATTTATATCTTGCAGCTACATATAGATATAAGTAAATGTATGTATGTATGTACGAATAAAAACCTTATTATAAATTCTGTATAAAAGTGTGAAAGACTAACTCAAAGGACTTTATATTCCTTTTCATAAGTAATTTTCATTTATGTTCACAATTCCATACATTCAAAAGGATATAATTAAAAAAATTTCTTAACACTTTGATTATGATTTGTTATTGAATTGCCTTTTTTAATATAATAAAAATTCATTCAAAGTATTCACATGAAAAGAAATAAATTTTTTATACTCAAAAAAATAATTTTTTTTTTTTGTGTGAGTATTTTTGAATTAATTCGTTTTTTTGTTTTTTAAATTTAAACCACTTTACCTTTTCCGAATTATAATTTATGGGCTGAATAAAAGTAAAAGGAATTTTTGTTTTCCTTTTTTTATTCAAATAAAGTGGATAAAATTTTATGATATGTTTCATACATTTATATAAACTTTAACGTATAATACACATGTGTGCAGAAAATATATGAGTTCATGTTAATTTAATAATTTTAAGCGAAATATATGTGACATCAAAAGTAATTTGATTAAAAGATATTAAGTAAGTACATATTTTTCTTTTTTTTAAAAAAAATTATTATTTTTTTTTTTTGAAAATGTTTTATGACAAAATTTAATCAAAACTGAACATAGATATAAGCTATACGAAGAAATTTAAAACTTTTTACAATATACTAAGCTAATAAATATATACATTCATATATAGATTTTCGTACATACATACTCAAGATAACTTTTATGTGATTTTGTTCTCTCTTATTCTTTGTAATTTTTAATACTTTATGTTTGTTTTTATTTTCTTTTGAAAATTTTATTTTTCAAATTTTATGTCTAAATTCAATATAAAAAAGTGAATTGAAATAACAGTACATTTACAGCACATGTTGGTTTTAAATCTTTAATTACTTTAAAAAAATTAAATAAAAAATTATAAATGTTATATCTTAAAATAGTTGAAAAATTAGAAAGGCCTTGAAAATGTATTTTAAAAAAAAGCATACTCGTGTGTTTCAACATTAAAAAAAAAAAAAACAAATGTGTGATTTCTAGAACCGGAAATTTAAGAAGAACTAATTTCTATCTATTCTGTCTATCAACTATTTTCAGTACAGGCCTTATGAAATATTTATTGATATTGCACTATTTGGAATACACAAAAATGTTTACCTTGCAAATCTATCCATATTTTTCATGCGCCGTGAAAAAAAATTTTATAACATTCAGTAGCCACTGTAAAATAGCATCCGTCTTCCCCTGCGTGCAAAAGGCAACTGAGTTAAATAATCATTTTCTTTTTTTAACCACAATTTTGAATTTATACTACTAGACTGGTCTGGACTAGTTACTGCGGGAAAGTGCTTATGCTATGGGCTATTGTTATGTATGTATATATGAAATTTGAAAGTGAACAAAGCCGTAAAAGTAAACAAGAATAACCGACTGTCGGTTGAAGAAGCAAAAGTTGGTTGAATCACTGAGTGTGATCAGTGATAAGTGTAAAAAAACAAAAAATAAGAAATAGGGATGACGATATGTATAGGACAAGAATACGACTTTGTACGGAATATTTGAGGATTTTGATAACACTGCTCGTGAAATACTCTAGTTAGAAACATTGAGAAAAGGGAAAAAAACATAAATACTCCCATAAGGAATGCACTAAAAATCATTAATAGATAAACTATAGTCTGTGTAAATTGTTACAATATTTCTTTTTTATATATTCAAGATATTGTATCACAAAATAAAAACAGAAATATTTCAAAAATTTTCTAAGAAAGGGAAAATCAATAAATTAAATGTCTATTAAATAAATCAACTGAATATTCCTTTAATACTTACATAGAAAAACATGTATAGAATGAAAGAAAATAAATTAACAATGACATACATATACACAGCCATAGACATAAAGGAAGACATAAATACAAATGAATAAAAAAATAAAAAATAAAAACATTTAGATAATTATTATATCATAGATTTTTCACATTAATAATAATATAGATTTCATTTAATGATCAAAAATATTTTATATGATAATCAATTTATTATCTAATTATATTCTACTTAATCAATTTCGATATATTAATAATTGAAATAATTTTAACACAATATTTATTCATTTGTAATCACATACATATATACAGCCGTATATTCAAAAGTATGTACGTAATAATTTAAATTACATTGCGTCAATAAAGAATTTGTTAATTGAATGTTTATGTTAATGAGAACATATAAATAATAAATTTTTCTGTTTTTTTTTTTTTTCACTTTCATTTATTTCACAAGTTTTATTATAAGCTTATAAAAATTTTTAAGTCATTATGTAGATCTGCAAAGTACATAACATTTGTCCACGCTTCGACAATTCTTTAGAATGTATGAACAAAAAATTAAATAAATAAAAATAAATTGGAAGCAAAAATAAACAAAAGTAAAATACTAAACAAAATACAACAAAAAATATTAAAATTTAATGAGAAAATGAAAACATTAAAATTCATTTAGAAATATATTTTTTACGCTTTTTACATGATCAATTAACTTATAATACAGTACACGTTTTAGAGTTCATACAACTATAAATTATAATGTTATATAGAATGCATGTATTTTGTAATTTATATTTACAGATAACAGATCTTGTTCATATGTATACAAATATATGTGTATACGTATATATACTTGTATACTTTACGTATAAATTAAAAATTATATACATTAAGATAAAGATTGATATCTTGATGCAATTGCATTCAGGTTACAAAAGTCACATTGCATTTAAAAATAAAAAAAATAATAATAATAAGAAAAACAGTAGAAACAGCAAAAAATTTAAAGTGTATGCATTTCATAGAGCCACATACATACACACATACACAATGATTATAAAAAGATATAATGATGATTATAAAAAGAAATAAGGAAAAATAACAAAAGAAAAACGACGAAAAGAAAAAAAAAAATTAAATAAATAAATTGCAAATGAAATGATATATGTATTAGTAATGTCGATTACATAATTCGATTATTTTAATTGATATTTGAATTACAATAATCATTTAAATACTTGCATACAGTAGTAGTTAAGAGAAGATTGATAATTTTTGCAAAATTAAAAAAAAATGTACCTTATATGATCGAGAGAATGGAAAAATACAAAGTGTTACTTATCTTGTATGATTGTATCTTTTTATATCTATGTTAAGCATTCGTTATTTTTTTCAAATTTAAAAGTTAGAATTGAAAATTAATGGTTTTTTTTTTTTATTATTATACATGAACCTAATTACAATAATTATTTAAACTATTTTTAGTTGAAAAAACATTATTTCAATTTTAAAACAGCTGAACAATTAAATATGGTTTTTTAAGAACAAAAAAAAAAAAAAATTATAATAATAATTCGGTTTAAAAGATACAGCTTTGCCTAATTCATATCATAAACAAAAATTTATAATGTTTAGTTACCTTAAAAAGTTTAATTTAATTATATTATTTATAGACTAATATGAACATGTAAATAAAAAAAAAAATATGTTTATTCCATATCAGCTTTATTAAGCACAATATATGCGTATATTTTTAAAATAGCACATAAATAATAAATTAAATACTAAACCGGATGTATGTATGTATACACATACATAAATAATATAACATATTTTGTTGAACATGTATATTAGCTCTATATTTTACATTATATTTAAAATTCACTATTATTGATAGTCTAAGAAATCGATCAATTTTATGATGAAGATTGATGGCATGTATAAAGTAAATTATAGTTTATAAAGAAAATAATAAATGTTTTTAATAAAAAAAAAAAAAAAAAAGATGAAAACTGTATAAAATATTTTTAATCGATAAACAAAAGTTTATATGTATCAACAAAACTACCTACTTATAATATCTCTAATGTGCAAAATATGTTATACGTTACATTTGTGTACATATACCATATTGTAAATAGTGTAACATTTTGTAATTCGTTATAATTTTGATTTTATTATTATTTTAATTTGACATCAAATCAATCATTCACAATATACATATGTACATATAATCGAAATAACATTTTATTACCGTAAATATTTAAAATGAAAATAATTTTTTGAAAAATTTAAATTTTAGGTCTATAATTTAAAATCTCTAGAGAGTATTTTAATGTTAAAATAAAATAGTTACATAATATTGAATTCTAACACAATAATGTAATAATTGTTTAATAAAAACAATTAAAATTGAAAATAGGTACCTTACATACATATAAATAAATTATTATTCGAATTTCAAAATATTGAATAAAATTAACTGAATCATTGGATTGCAATGTACATATTAATGTACCTACACATTTTTTAGAAATGTTCAAAGCCTGTAATAAAAAATTGAATATTTTGTTAATATTTTCAATATGTTGTCAATAATATAATGATTAGTTAGATATTTTATCTTGTCAATATACCACAAAATGGTAGAATTTGATCACTTAAAATGCTATTATTACACAAGGTGTATGATTATACAGATTTTTAAGAGACTTTTTGAAATTATAATTATTCTTATTTTTTTATTTATTTTTTTATTTTTTTGTTTACTTACATTACCTGTCAATCATCGAGTTGATCAAAAAGAAAAATAATAATAAATCGTGGTAATATAACAACTCGCATATTATATGGTAAGTATACGTTGATACAACTTTGTACAAGTACGCATATATATATGTATTTGCGATAATTATGTATGTGCTAAAAGAACCAGCTATAGTGTGACAAAACTGTCAGTAAATTTGTTGAATGAATTTTTTTTTTATTTTTATAATATAAACAAAAATGGAAATATCACATTTACTTTGAACATAAATGAATTTACATTGAATAAATTATACATTTTACATTCAATCTCACTGTATATGTTATTTGAATTTAAAACATCAATGTACATAGAAATTTATTCAAAAATCAATCATTAATGTAAATGATTGAATGGGTGATGTACTCGTATATAGTGTTACCACATTAGGTAGATATATACAAGATGAACATTTAAAAATAAATAAATTAAGTTGAGAGTATATTAAATCTTTTAATTTAACAATTTTTCTACAATACCTATTTTGTATATACAGTACATCTGAAGCATAATGTACGTATAAATGTATAAATTCATAATTATTATTATTAAATCAATTTTATTTAAATTTTGTTTGAAAATTAAATACACCTTATTACTCTGGAAAAAAAAAGCAAAATATATATTTTTGTTCATTAAAAAATTTATTGATTAAATTATCAAATTCATGTAGAAGTTTTATGCAATTACAATGTAATATTAGTTTAAAAACCATGTAATGCAGAAAATGTAATATGTGTCATTTGGCAGTTATAAGAATCTCGTATGATGGTGGGCAGGGGTATTTTCATTTTTCTCATAATATTCCTGAATTTTCAAATATTTCCCTTTTCAAAAATAAACAGTATGGTTTGATAACAATTATGTAACATATTCTGTTGATTCCAAAAAATATAATGAATAAAATTTGTAATAATTTTTAATGTTTACATACAATTACAATAGTTTGTTGTATATAGTCGTAAAAATTTATTTTAATTTATAACCTACGATAATAACAATACATTGTCGTTTCAAAATATTCTTTGTTTGTTTTATTTTCATTTAAATATAGGTTCGTTGTATTTTTATGTACATACATTATTCTGAACCATATGTTTTTTTCACATAATATGTATACATACATATATGTATGTATGTATATATACAACATTTATTTTAAAGCCTACCCACCTACATGAATAAAATAAATGCAAATGTGAGAAATAAAAGAAAATCAAGGTTAAAGTTAATTATGAAATGTACATAATGTCATTACATTATATGTATGTACAGCAAATATATAAATATTTGCCAACATTTTTAAATAAATGAACTATATACGAAATAAAATTCGTATATAATTGTATACAAGTGACAATTAAATATGTACCAAAATAAAAATTAATTGTTTCATTAAAATAAGTTGAAATGTACTTATAGAGTAAGTAAATTCTATTCAAAAAATTAAATATTTATTTTATGTGTATATTAGAGTTGTACAAATTTAGTTACATACGTAGTAAAATGTATATATATTTGATTAATAAATTTACGTATACATATTTATTTTAATTTACTGTGTTTAATATTGTGAAAATTTTTTATATACGTATTAATATCCTTTCTACGTCAAAAGATTTTATTGTACAGTACATGTATGTATGTATATATATGTACTAATCCTTAATTTCGATTTTGTACATACATACATATATGTATACTATACATAATTTATTTTACAAAAATGTGTTATTAAATATTCTATTAAAAACCAGGAAATTGCATATTATCCCTAATTCTAATGAAAATAAATAAGATATTATTTATTATGTTTTATTTATTAATTCAAAGGATAAGATAGATATTCATCTTCTTTCATTTTTTTTTTGTTTTTATTTTTTTTTTTTTGGAGCACAATTTCATTAAAACGTATATTTCCAGTTCAAAATTATTAAAATTTTATGAAAAGGATAATAAAACTTTTTTTTTCTGTTTTATTATTATTTATAATTTTGAAATTCTTATTTTTCACTAAAAAAGATTTTTAAGTACACACTTATCAAAAACAAATAACTTTTGTGAAAGCATTTGAATATTCATACACATAAGCATATATACATATGTACAAACAAAATCATGAATCTATTTATACTTATGTATATGCGTTATATTTAATGTGAACAGATTCAAAGAGATTTACATGAGTATATATATGTATGCCACATAAAAGTATATATATACATACATACATACATATTCGAATTCTACAAAATTTGAATAGATTTTCTACTTGAATAAAAATAAAATGAATTGTAAATTTTTTGATACAACAATAATGTTGTTTATTGATGTATAATTCTCTTGAAAAATATGTTTTATTTATTTTATGATCTGGAAAAATATATTGCTTTTTTTTTTGTTTATATACATCATACCCACATAATATTGAGTATATATTTATATTTACAAAAATATTTAATAATCATGTCAATGGGCACAATTATGTATATGCATGTATAAGTCCTTAAAGAATTAAATTTCATCCTTTTATATATATTTTTCATCTTTATTTTTTTTTTTTCAAATATTTATTTTATTTTTCATATTCTGAGAAATTTACAATATGGTATACAGTAATTTTGTAATCAAATATAAATATTTAAAAATTTATTTTAAAAATTTCTAATATTTCTTTTTGTTGTTGATTTTTACTTTATTTTATTTTTATTTATTTATTTATTTATTTTTATTTTTATTTTTTTTAATTGTCTGTCAAAGTTTAAAAGTTATAAAATTAAGGACACTGTATTTTTAAATTGTTTGAATGTAAAAACAAGAAGGAAAAATGCTTTAATTGTCAACTTATATTTTTGAATTGTACATAATATAATAACTGACGTATGTAATGTACATGACCTATACTTTAAATATTTTCACTACAGGCTTTATGGGAATATATGTGTCTTTTTTCTTCTCTCATAATTTCTCATAAGAGCATTTCATGAGCAGAGTTACCACAATTCTCAAAGTTCTCATAAATTATGTGATGAATTTTTTAAACATCAATATACAATGATGTAAAGTGGTACTACTGTTCGTAGTTTCCATAAGACCTGTAGTGAAAATATTTAAAGTATAAAGTATAGAATATATGTATGTATACAAAATTTTTAAAATAAAATAAGTACATTTCATAAAATGTAACAAATCAAAGTGTCAAAATAATTTAAAATTTGATGAATACATTTAAAATTTTTTAATCAAAAAAATTTTTACTTATATTTATGCATCATATGAATAAGACGTTTTGACAAAAATAAATCATGTATGAAAAATATATGTAACTTATCAATCAATGTAATTGGCCATGTAGTATGTCTTTCATAAAGACAATACATTTTTCAAGATTTCTTATGTATGAAAATTTAATAAAATAATTAAATGAAATTTCATTACATGTCCTTTAAGTATGTACATAGTAAAAATAACGAATATAAATAAACTTTCGTTCAATTATTTTATTTTGACTGTTTATTTTAATAAATGTTTTTGTTTTATTTTTGTACACAGTTTTTTCTGAGAAATCTTTACGATCAATATAAGTATGTATTTTAATATTTTTGTTTTTTTTTTTTTTTATTTTTTTTTTTATCACACGCCGGTCAACATTTTATGTATGCGAAGTACCAAAGTGTTTTATTTATCCTTTTGTCACCCACCCATTTCATGTTATTTGCAAACAGAATGAAAATATAATGGAAAAACCGTCAAAATTAAATATTCAAGTATGTACATAAATACATTTGTAAGTACCATATAAAAAGAACGTACTTATATGCTAATGTGTATGTGTATCTTCAATATACTCATGATATACTTATGTATACGAGTATATGTATGTACACATTTACCACGTGTAATTTATTCGTAGTTTTTGTTTTGATTTTCATACGCGTCACATACAGAAATTTTTTTTTTTTTTGCTTTTAGAACTTTATGACATTTTTTTAAAAGGCTTTTATGAATTTTTCATTTTAGTTTGATTTCTTCAAAATTTTCTAAACCAACAAAATCTTATAAATTTTCGTTAAAAATCAACATTTTAACTATAAAAGGCCATAATCATGTTATTACATCGACATTAAAGCCTATTCACAATAATAACGACAATAATGGTTATATATACATCAACCATTAGTAAAAATATTAAATACAAGGGTTTACACCTGGCAAAATATTTCCCAAAATTAATACAAAAATAAAAGTCAATATAAAATTGCCCTCCTTAATTTTATTGATTTTGTGTCAACCACATGTCATGTATTTTCATTTTTCTCATCATTATCATTGTTTTAACTTTTTTCATTTTATTTTTGTTTTTTTTTTTTTTTTTTTGTACTTTCCTTTTTTATACTGTCAATCTATGTAAACAAATGCATATGTACGTTTTGTTCATGTAATGTAATCAAAGTTTTAGTTGATTTTTTGCTTATTTCATTTTTATTATTCAATTTTTACTTTTTGTTTTTCTTTGTATTATTGTTTTTCTTTTTTGCTTTTATTGTATTTTTTTTTTTTTATTTTTCATTTCATGTGTAACAACAATAAAATTAAGAATACAAATTGACTATAAGTAAACACAATAAAAAAAAATATATCAATTTAGTACAGGTAGAAGTAAACATAAAAAATTTGAGTGTATATATAAATATTGTATATGTGGTGTACATACCCACTGACAGTACACAGTACACAATATAGTTAAAACAACAAGTTTTACTAATGATTATTATTAAAGTATTTCCTTTAACAGAAAAACTTCAAAAAAAAAAAAAAAATAAACAGCAAAGCAATAATGGAAACAAAAATAATATTACAACTAAAAGTATATTCAATATTTGTATTTGTATATATTTGTATATGAGTATTGTTCTAGTACTACACAAGCACTCAGTTCTTATTTATTTTGTAATATTAATAAAAAAAAATGTTTTTTTAATTACTTTATTTGATATTCCCTTATATAATTTAACCTTTGAACTAAAGAAAATACAAAAAAAAATTTTTTTTGAAAGAAAAATCAATAAAAGATTCAAATATGTAGTTTTTCTTTAATATTTTGTTGTAAGAAATTTCCTCAAAAATTCATTTGATTATTCATAACATGAATATATAGTGTGCACTAATGATGCGTGTAAAAATTGAAAATAATTTTTCTTTATCGTTATATTTTTTTGAAGACTACAATTTATAAAGCAATTTATTGATTCGTAGGAACTTGTACAAAATTTATGCTCGTTTAAGCAATAATAACAAAAAAAAAAAAAAAAAAAAACAAAGAGAAATTTTCTATTTTTATTTTAATTTTTTCTATTTTTTCTTGTGTTCTAACATTTTTCTGTGTGTATAGGTATACATAGATAAATCTATCATGGCAAATAAATTAAAAGTAAATTGAATAAATGCCATGTTTGTATATATATATATTTTATTTATGTTATCAATATATAATATACATTTGACATTAATACAATAATTACATTCAAATCAAAAAGGACATTACTCTATGCCCTTTGATTTTATTTTAATTCTCTTTTCTCTTTTTTTAAATCACCTACACTTTCATTGACATCAAATTTCTTACCAACACTTTTATTATACATACCATCAAATAAGGATAATGGAAATAGATTTCATTTTTTATTTTAACCTTTATTCTATTTTTGTTTTCTTCAGAGTTTTTTTTTTTTTTTTATACAACAGTGTTGTGCATTTGTATTTATTCCGTCGTCATTCTCAATTCCATTATTGTATAGAAGTAAAATGAGTAGGCGGACGTACAGGTATATTTTTCATTCAATGTTACGTAATAAGCAAATTTTAATTTATCACATTTTGAGATAAAAATGACCATTAATGTCTAAATATTTGGAAAATTTCATATTTTTTTATGAAAATAAAAAATGAGGAAAAATAAAAATCCATTAAAAAGGGAAATATGTACATAAACTTCAATTTTATCTAAAAATTTGATATTAAATTTTCCAATAGAAATTTTAAAAAATTTATGAAACAGGTAAAATTATTCAATTTAAAATTTTACTAATTATAAAAAAAAAAATTAAAATAAATATAATTTGGAAGTCATTTGGAATTTACGACTATATTGATTTAGGTGTTAGAGGCAGTTATATAGGAATACATATAACGAATGGAAAACGGCAGAAATCTGTTTGACTTCAGTTCAGATTTGATATCATAATTTTTTTTTTTTTTTTATCATTATTAATTATATAATAATTTGAAAATTATATTCTTACTTCAACTACGTTTTCATTTCTATTCCTTCACTTCAGTTTTTTTTAATTTATCTTTATAATTAATATAAAAATATTATTTTGACTGTTTTAATACTAAAAAAAAAATGTAAACTTCCAATGATTTTTCTTTTCATCAATTTTAAACGGGAAAACGTCAGCAAAAGAAAAAATTAAATTTTCGAGATAAAAAAGAGAAAATTTTCAAATTTATAAAGTTGTTTTGATGACTTTTTCAATTTACTGCAAATTAGAAAAAAAAAATAAATAAAAAGAATATATTCTTGATATCCTTCTTTAAAAAAATTTTGTTTTCAATAATCATATTTTCTTCGTATTTGTGTTAATTTTATTTTTAATTATAAAAACATCTGAAGTATATAATTTATCCTTATTTTATTTTTTATTTTAATTGTACAGCATTTTTACCCTCTTTTAAACGTTATATTCTACAATACAAAATCATTTACTATATTAAAATGTCAGCATTTAAACACCAACCCATAGATCCTTATTATAAAAAGGAAAAAAATAACAAATAAAAAAAAATAAATAAATTCTTGAAGTCAGCAAAAAAAAATTGTTTTTTTTTTTTTTTTTTTTGAAAATTTACTTTAAATCCTTAATTTAGAAAAAAAAAAAATGTTTCAATTTTTTTATGTTTTTGTCACGTTTACGAATATTGAATAGAAAAAAATAATAAAAAAGAGATTTAACCATAATAAAAATATTTTAATAAAATTAATTTGTGTACATAGGGTAAGGAAGATTTTACTAAGAAAGAACTGAGTTGATATATAAAAAACAAAAGAAAAAAATGAAAAATAAAAATAAACAAAAATATAAGTCCATGCCAATATCAAGTTTACATTACAAAGGAAAAAATCGAATTTCTTATTTTCATTTTTTTTTTCGTTTTTTGTAAACAAACGTATGATATTTCTGAGCATATTTTATTTTTCAAAAAAAAAAAACCATTTTTTATTATGTTTTTTGCAGATTTTTTCTCACGCATTTTCATGAATTTGTGTATTTTTTTAATAATACAGAAACGTAATAAAATCATGGTATAAATAAAAACCTAATTCCATATTTAATGACATACATTTGTATATACACATATAACAAACTGAAGATTTTATCCTCTATCAAGTTCATTAGGTCAAGAGATCCATCAAATACAGGAACATTTTATGTAATGTTTAATGGAATTAAAACATAATTTAAAAATATATTTAATTCAATATGAAGTAGATATATTTACTTTATGTAAAGGTTATACGTTTATAAAAGTTTAATACGTAAAATTTATACATATGTACATATTTATGTATGTATATGTTATGTTTAATAAGAAAATATGACTATGAGTATATAGATTCGATTGTGTAATAATCTATTATCTCGTCCTCTTTTTTTTATATACATATGTACATATGTAACGTTTATTGTATTTGTATGATAATAATTATTCCAGGGCTATTCTAGTTGTAGTTAACAGATTTCGCTAACTTAACATTCTGCTCATTTTCATACAAAATTTTGACCGTTTGAAAATTTTATATGGAATATTTCAGAATACTAACAATTACGACCGAAATGGTCTTGATTATCATAATATATACATTGATATGTAATAATACATTTTTTTTTTTTTTTAAATAACTTTTTCTTTTTCTCATAAAATGTGATTAATAAAATGTATAATTGATCTGAACGGGAAAGGACTATGTATTTATACATTTATGTATAAAAACATATATGTATTTCAATTATACTGAAAATTTATTATATAAATTTTTCAAATAATAAATGTCTAAAATTTAATTTTTCATACTTTGTGAAAATATAATTTGATTTGACATGAATATAAATAATACATTATTTTTACTGTCAACATACTGTTACATATGTGTACATTTTAAAGTATATGAAAATATTTTTATATGGATACACAGTATTTATTTATTATTTACATACATGGTCCGACTATAAAAATTATGTAAAGTTCATGTACGTACATTTTATATTATATAAATGCAACAATAGATTATGTAGGTATTTATTTTTTTTTTCTCATTACAAAATGATAAGCTTTATATGATATGTTCATGTAATTTCTATTATTTTATACTATAATGAATTATACATACATATGTACATGTATGCAATGAATAAGCAAAATAATATTATGTATATACACACGCGTTAAGTGATAATGACATGTTGAAAACATCATTCCAAATGGTTTTTGTTATATAAAATGAAAAGTGGGTGTTATGTTGAAAATTAATAGAATTTTTTGAATTTTTCATGCACAATTGTAATATGTATATATGTACATATATATAAAAATATGACTGAATTTCCCTTTTTACATCCGTGTTGGTGTACTTGATCTAAAATTATAAAAATATATATGCGTAAGCGAGTACATATGTATGTATGTATACCATACGCACACAAAATTTAAATCATATATTTATACAAAAGGTCCAGTTAAAATTACATGTTTTAGCTTTATTGAAAATTTAAAAAAAAACCCTCAAAAATAATGTTTTTTTTTACTGTTAAAATGCCTTATTTCACTTGTTTTTACATAATCATAAACATACTAAATCAGAAAATTTAAACCGTTTTTTAAATATGAATTATATGTACATCATATATGTACGCAGTACGTACGTATCTCAATAATAAATTTAATAAAAGTAAAATTCATGTAATAAATGAACAATTTTTGTAGAGGTTTTTAATTTTAAATTTGATTTTTTTAAGTTCAAATTTATTTAAATTGAATTCGAAGTTTATAAAATTAAATTCGAAATTCACAAAATTGAATTTGAATTTTAAAAAAATTGAGTTTGAATTTTACGAAACTGAGTTTCGAATTAAAAACCTATTTACCTGTATTATATGAAATTTTCAAATATTTATTAATTTATTAAGGCATTTTTTTTTTCATAAGTATAAAATATCCTTTACTTCCTTTATTACAAATATTTACAAAAAAAAAAAAAAAAATTGTTTTTACATGTTCGAGAAAATGTATAAACTTGAAGTAAAAAAGCAAATAAAAATTTTCTTTTATTGTTTTTCTTTTAAAGCCTTTTAAATCGATTTGTTATTTTTTTTATTTTTTATTTTTTATATACACGAGCCGAGCCTTCTAAAGGCAGAATAAATATGCAGATTGATATCTATCAAATTTTCATGATAATACTTTTTATCAATCATAAAAAGTAAGCAAAAAAAAAAAGAAAATATTTTATTTTATATGGAACGTGAGTATACACAAAATAAAAAGTTCAGAAAGTTCATGTAAACAAAAGAAGAAAAGCACATAACATAAAGAAAATGAAAATAAAAATGAAAAAACAATAAAAGAAAGAAAGAAAAATTGTACGTAATGTTTATAAATAGCGTTTTATATGGATGTAATAAATTTCATTTGGTATATAATTCGAACTTGATCAGATACTTACTACCTACCTGTATGAATAAAATTCATATTGAATTATGCAAAAATATTTCCTTATTCGTTAATTTTTAATTTTATTACATGTACATTTTTTTCTTTCTACTAATAAAATTATAAAAATAAAGAATTTTTTTTTTTATTAACAATTATTTTATAAATTTCAAAAAAAAAAATGAATTCGTAAAATTTTCAATTTTCCAATTGTATATTACTGAGGGCAAATTTAACGATTAGGTATTTCAAAAAGGAACGATTACATTTCATGCTCTCAATATCTTTTTTTTTTTGGGATAACCTTTTGATGAATTCAAATGTGTACACGTAGGTCGAAATTCGAAATTTACATTCTTTTTATAAATTTTAAAATTTTAATTTATAACAGATGATACTTTTATTATTATCAAAGCACGCACTGTTGATAACGTATTTGACGACAAATATTTGTATTATTTGTATGCGGTATATTAATAAAAACATATACCGCATTTGATCTTACCGTCAATGGATCACCATCAACATAAATTGTAATGACTTACGTAACATGTTAATTTAAATCTAAAGTAACATTTTACATTCTAATATTTTTTATTATTTTTCATGTACATAAATATGTGATAAATACACATATAAATTAATTTTAATTATTTGTCAGTTAATCATTAAATCGTACTTTTAAAAAAAAAATTTTAAAAACAAACGTTTTCAAAGAATTTCTTATTTTGTTTCATGTTTTATTGTGTAATAAACATATGTATTTACAAAAATTTTAATTTTCATGATCACGAAACTATGTTATGTTAAAGTAACATAGTAACAAAAAATGAGATGAAATGGAAATTTATTCTAATCATTTTAAAATTATAAAAATATGTGCCCATTTCAATTGGATTTTACGAATACATGAATACAAAGTCTTTGAACACATGCATTTTATCAAACATCCTTTTTTTAAATTAATTTAACAGTTCAAATGAAAACAACAATTTTTTTTTTTTTGTGAAATTAAGTTTAAAACAAATCAAATAAATATTTTGAAATTTCAATTTTTCCTTTTCTGTTGTGATTTTTATACATACATTCATCACGTATTCAAATGGGACGACCATTTATACGGCCAAGTAAAATACATATTTATTTTTCTTTGCATGGGTGAATTTTAGAAAACTACGTATTAAAAAAAAAGAAGGAAATTGAAAAACCGTCTGATGAAAAGTAATCCTGACAAAGTGTAAAGTAATATCAAAACGTTGTACACATTTTTACGCATACACATACATACATATCTATATAAAATTATTCCTAGTGCCCATTCTAATGCTTATCTATTTGGAAATGTCACGCTTGTCAATCAATTAAAGATTAAAAATAAGTAACTAGGCGATATAAAAAAAAAAAATTAAAGCTACAACAGAACATGAAAATTCAAACTAAAATTTTTTTTAAATGTGTATGGAAATGTATAAGCGCATGTAAGTACACAGCAAAAATAAAAGAAAAACGAAAAAAAATCAGAATTTCGATAAACTGAATTGTACTTATGTAATTGTGTTCTAAGTAGATTGTTAATAAATTCAAACAACACTAACATTTGTTACTTAGGGGATCAAAAGCATATTATTATTATTTTTTTTTACAATTTTCATTTTTAAAATTAAATTTAAATTTTTTTTTTTAATAATTTTAATTACCTTAATAAAACTCAGCATTAACATTTGCTGCTTCATTTGTTCATAATTTTCTTCATTTTCACATAAATTGTAATAAAATAGAAAATTGGTCACACAATAAACAAAATTACTAAATTTATTTAACAATATAAAAATTTTTTTCTTAAATGTACAATTCAAATTGGGTTTTTTTTTTGTTTTTTTTAATTTACTTTATTTAAGGACACCAATTAATATGTTTAAAAATAATTTTTAAAAATTACGTTTGTAAGTAATTTATTTTCCAAGCACTTTTGTAATGTACATATGTATATATAATTTAATGTTGTGTATATGGTCTCACAAAATGACTATAATTTCTTCACATTTAAAAATGCTTTTAAAATTTCAAATATCAGTTATATGGCCTACAAGTCTGTTAACAAAATAATAAAACAAGAGAAAAAAAAATATTTATAAATAAACTTTGTAAAAAAAAAATGATTTGAACAATGGAATGTACTTGAAAATACTTCAATGATTTAAACCGTAAATATATCAAAAAATTCAGTAAATACAGTTCTCAACTTGGACCACAATAGAAATTAAAAAAAAAAATATATGTATTAAAATATTATTTACATCTGTAGCAAATTGTAAGTACATATTACTGTAATTTAAATTCAAGAAGAAAGTCTAAGAGGAACAAAAAAACAAATGAGAAAAATTAATTTCAAAAAAATTTCAAAATGATCAAAATAACGAGAAAAAAAAATACGTTATTCTGATACAATACATAAAGTAATTTATACACATTTGTACTGGAATTTACGTTCGTTTCTTTTATTTAATAACTAAATTAAGAAAACAAAATTGAAAAATTAACAATTTTAAATTTTTTTGTTTTTTTTTAAACAATTATAACGTAACATATGGAACAAAAACAAATTAAGTAAAATATTATTTGAAATGATAAGTCAATAAAAAAAAAAAAAACAATTCAGAAAAATCGTTATAAATATTGTACTTAAATTTAAAACAAACAAAATAATACAAAATTAGAAAACAAATAATAAATTATTAATATAACGTTATTTATTTTATTATTTTGTCTGCATGATACAATAATTATAGTATGTTCGTGAACAGATTAAGAAGAAAAATATCTTTTTGTTTTTTTGTTTTTTGATTTGAATAATAACATATGATTTAATTAAATTAATTTTTTTTTTTTGTTTTGCTTAACATAAATTAAATAATACATCACATAATATTCATAATAATATACAGAGACGAAAGTAATTCAATTTAAAAAAAAAAAAGGTCTTTTTATTAAAGTAAAAATATACACACAAATATGTTAAACAAAATAATTTATTATTGTTAATAAGATTGAAATATTTATAATCAAATCACATCACTTTAATTATATACTATTTTAACTGTCTTCTGTCTTTGTTATCGTCTTTTATTCTGTGTCTTCTTATTTTTGTTTTTATTTTATTTTTTTTTATTTTATTTTTTTTTATTTAAGAGTATACAAAGTACAAAGAGATAATTATTCAAGTTTTTTTTTTTTTTTTTTGTCAATTTATTATAAATACACTTTGCACTCAATTGTTATTAATTTTAATATAAAAGTTTTTTTTTTTCAATAATTATTTAATTTCGATTTTATTTAATATGTTGTTTAACATCAAAGTTTCGTTCATCGACTGCCAGATATTTGATGATTTCTCTCATATTATAAAAAGCCAATCAAGCTTTATTTATGCCGTATATATACGAATAAAACTGTATACACACATTGTATAAAACTATAAATGTAGAAATTTATATGTATGTATGCAGATACAATGTGTGATAGCTTTGTACGTATGTATCATATATTAAATATAAAATATATATACATAGTAACAGAATGTGTAAAAACACAAGATTATATTTTCCTGTATAATATACATATGTACATACGTGAATTAGATACAGATACATGGGAAATAGGAATGTTTACAAAAATTTATTTTTCTTACCCTCGTGGCTTAATTATGTAGGTACATGTAAAGTGGTCCATAACTTTATTTATCGACTTAACTTTATTTTTTTTATAACACATGTTTTTCTTCATATGTATGTAAATAATCAAATATGTAATATTTACAATAAGTTCAACTCTCATACATACACCATACATGGTTATACATATCATATACTACTTAGTATTATTGATAAACATAATGTAACAAATGCAAAATAAAAGAAAATTTGGTTTTTCTTTTCAAAGGATCAAATGATGCAATATGATGTAAGTGAATCTACATATAAATGGTACACAATTGTTAGATATATGTTCTCTATACATATGTTTACATAATAATAAAATACTGAGAAATTAATGATTATTTTAATCTTGATAATAATGATGATAGTAAAATTTTACTGTATAATTAATAAAATAATTTTAACAAAGGAAAATGAAAAATGAAAATTTAGGAAAATATATGAGAAACTATTACACACGGCTTATGTAGTTAATTTGGATGGATCTATGGCTTGGCAACAATAAAATACATAAATTATGTAATACTATGCACAAGTATGATTTATATGAGAATTTCTTTATTGAAAAAAAAAAAAAATTAATTTTCCTTAAGGACATTTATAACATGTGATACATAAATTTATGATTTTAAAAGTCAGTTACAATAAAATAAAGTGTAGAAATTTGAAATCTTCGTACATAGGGTACTACCATTATTCCACTGATATTTTGAAAGTTAAATAAAACATCTTAAATTTGTTATTCAATTGAAATATTAATTTTAAAGATAAACCATCCCATATACCTACATTTGTACCTATAATATAAAAAACTTATGTAAGCACTCACTATTTATTCATATACAATCAGTTATGTTCATGTGTGTATGTAATATATACATTTTAAGATAATTTTTGTAGATACGTTATTTTTTAAACGCCAACATAAAAACACATGTGCATTTTAAAAGATAAAATATATCAAAAATAATTTAATATATCCATGATATTGTATCTTGTAACATGCTTTGTATTATAATGTACGTTATGTATGACTATGTACTTAGATTAATGAAAATAATGCATTAAGCTAATAAGAAACCGTTTTTCTTTCTTTTTTTTTTAATTTCCTTTTTTCACGTATATTCTATTCGATTTTTTTTTTTTTAATTTTTTTAAATTTTCTAGTTTTACTTTGTCTTGTTAGTTATACTCATGTTACGTACACAAATTCATTACGCTATACTCAAAGTTTTCTTGTTTTTAATCATTTACTGAAAATAACAGTATGTACACAGTGTCCAATTTTTTTTTTTTTTCAACCCATTATCAATTATATTATGTTGTTATACAACATTTAAAAATAATAATTTAATAATTTTAAAAAAATAAATAAAAAAAAAAAAATTAAGAAAATTTATTGGAAAAAAATTTTTTTTTAAATTTAAAAAAAAAATTAAAAAATTTTTTTGATTGACAAAATTATTATACCATAAACACTTCTTGCCTGGGTAAACAACTATCTACCTTTTATAATAAAAATGTAATATGGCATATAGTAACTCAAACGTCTCAAGTACTCTATTACTCAATGTAAGTACATACACATTAATTTTGATATAAAATGTGTAAGACACCACAGAAAAAGTAAATTTATTTATGTATCTATTTTATACTCTTTTATGTATGTATGTATGTTTAAAATTGTATCTATATGTACCTATTTATTATTTATTAAAGTGAAATGAACTGAATTCTATGTGAACAAAAATAATACTCAACATTTATTTGTATGGGTATATCTATAATATTTTGGATAGGTCATGTATCCGCCTTTTATTTACTTGATTACACGATATAAAGAACATTGAATGAATATAAATACAATAGCACTAATGTTGTTATCAACATTATCATAGATTTTTTAACTTTTGTCAACAATAACGATTTATTTTTTCCACTTTTTTTCTTACGATAAAATACATGCTATTCTATTGTTATGTATTTAAAAATTCATTCATAATTTATTTTGTCATGGTTACGTGTATAACGAATAGAAAAAATTTAAATTTTTACAAATCACTTATATACAATATAGCACACATATAGATATTTAAATATGTATGTACATAAAAAAATTTTTTAAAAATAATATTTATTGTTTATAAACTTTTTTTAAAAATTTTTTTTTTGAATATAAAATTTATGTTTCACTTTGTACAATGTTACACCTTTTTACTTTAAAGTCTTCTCAACTTATGGTTTTTCTCAATGTAACATGGTCTATTTCAACTCAATATCAAATCTTCTAAAAACAAAAAAAAAAAAAAATGTATTTTTCGTGAAATAATGTCAGTAAAAGTTAAAAATAAGAAAAAGTGTAGTTGATGGTGTAAGTATTAGTAAATAAATATACACATACAGTATACAAAATCGTATATGAGTATTTTAATTCGTAAGTGTAAATGCATGTATGTATGTACAATTGCTTTGTTTTTTTTCTTTGTAGGTATCTATGTACATTTATTATAAAATATACGGTATAACAATTTCATATTTTATACAACAGATGATTCAAATTCTTGAATATATTGAGAGAGAAAGCACGCGCAAGAGCTCTAGCCGTTAATCAATTTTTTCTTTTTACATACACATGTACGTACATATGAATGTTTAGATATTTGTGAGGTATCTAAACATGCATGTTACATTAATTACAACGAATGCTATATATATTGACATAATACATATATTTACTATCACTGTTATTTTTTGAATTATAACAGTCACAATAACCGATAGTAATTATCTAATAGCAATTATTATCTTAATATATTTAGTAGACACATTTTGTTGTGTACCAGCAACATTATGCAGCTCTGAGCATTCAAATCTATTGAATAATGTTTAATAAAAATAACAACAAAAATAAAAACACAATCAAAATTAAAATTAACTACAGTGTATATGCACTTTTATGTACGTTTTGTACGTGTATGTACGTAAATGGAATAAAAATTTTCTTCTTCTGATTCACATACATAAATGGTAGTAACGTAACTAACTATAAAATTTTCTTACATGCCTATAGATATTCATACATACATATGTATGTATGTAACGTTTTGTACAATCACATTACTGTATAAATTTTTTTTTTGGTTTTTTTGTCTTCATATCATCATATTATCGTCATTACCCATTATACCGAACTAGTTTTAATTCTCCACCATTCACATTTAGTAAGATACTACCAAATACTACATACATATAAGTAATTTCCTTATGAACATACCTGACAGGTACTCAATTATAATGTCACATAATACATAACACACTGTTTGATACTGCATTATTTCAACATTTCTTTTTTGTTTTATTTTTCTTTAACTTCTACATATACCTTCAATGTACGTGAGTATTCATGCATGTTTATATACATATGTAGGTATTTAAAAAATTTTCTTATAATGAAAATTACTGAGATAAATATAACTTACAATACCATATGGTATTTTTGTTTATTTTAAAAAGCATTAATAACAAATAATAATATTGTGTTGTAATATTGTACATATCTTATACTGTTGAGTGTTGTATAAGAAACGCATGTATATTTTCTATTCAAATACTAATATGTATGTATTCTGCTATCATTTCATTAAACCGGCTTCTCTGGTACTCATTGAAATCTGAGATATATTCGATTGTGAAAAAGCTTAAATGTATATAATTTATATTTCTTATCCTTATACATACATACATATAAAATGAAATTTAATCAACGTATATGTATGAGTAAAAGGACATACATTTACAAAATATTCGCTTTCAACTTTTATATTATTTGTTTTGAGAAAAGTTAATATCCTTTAATAATTGCCATATTGAACGGTAACTCATAAAAACGTATGTAACGATTTTTGTAAAGTTTAATTTTTCATAGCTTTTCATTTTACATATTTACGAATATTTGAAAATCCAATAAAATCATAAACAAAACAAAGCTTTCTCATTTAAATCTGTTCACAATTTTTAATTTTTTACTTATATATCTAGGTATTCAAAATTTCTTCTAAAATACACATGAGTGATGATAAAACTTTTGTAACAGAATTTTATATTATGTAATATCCGGTTTGTAAAAATAAAATATAGTAATTTTCTGTTGTTCCCGTATTAACTCAGTTAAATAAATCACATGGTTCCGTTTGATTTCATTCATTTAAACTTTTGCTTTCAATTAATGTATTTTTGAAATGACTAATAAACACAAATATACCCCAACAATTATAAATTCTAAGAAAAAAATAAAAATCACATTTTTTTTATTTGATTTCGAAAATCTTTCTAATTTTATTTAAAGCAATGTATTTTATTTATTATTTTATTATTTTATATTTAAAATAAAGTAGTCAACTAAATTTAAACGTTACAGATTTTGCAGTTAAGAAGTTAAAAAAAAAATGGGTTCACTTCGTCATTCCTTAATTTCGTAAAATAAATATGAAATAAAATTTTAAAAATTAACTTTAAATTTAAAGTTTTACTTAGTAAGATTTTGCCAGGGTACCAATCATAAATTTTCATTCTTTCAAGTGACTATCTATATAAATGATTTATACATTTCGTATTTTATTTTCTAAATTGATTTAATTATGTACTTAATAAAAGGTAAAAAATTACAGTGAATGATTGTTTTTCCTTAAAAGAATTTTTTTTTTTGTCATCAACATATTTTTATTTTTTTCATTCATATCATTTTACTGTGATATTCACATTATTTTATTTCATATAATAAAATGTACAAAAATGGAAACATTTTTTAATGTAATTTTTTGAATAAGTTTTTTATTTTTTATTGAATTTTTACTTATTTGTAATGCACTATACTGTGGTTATGCACATTCTGGCATTTTATTTCATTTCGTTATTTCAGCAATGTTATAATTTTACTATTTTTTTCATTTATCTATTTTTTTTTAATTTTTATAATTGTTCCAATTTCACAGGATAATAATTATACTCGTGTTTTAAATTGTTAGATTTTCATTTTACGATTTTTTCAAGATACTTTAATTGCAAATATAAAAAATGATTTTTTTAAAAGTTTTTTAATATTTATCTTCTTTTTATTATTATTATTTTTTTTTTTAATAACAATAATTACATGATTTTCGCTAATTGAATAATTTTTATATTTCTGTAAACATGCAATTTTATTTGTTATATTTGTAATATTTATTTATTTATTTTACATGGTGTTTATATATTAGATTGCTTAAATGTATCATGCATTACATACGTTACATTTTATTATGTAATAAAACGTTTTTATATGTAAGATGATGTATTATAAACATTCTTTCATTATTTTTTTCTATTTATTCCGACCTCTCATTTTCGTTTAGAAATTTGATTAATATTGAACAGCACATTTTATTAAATAGAAATATATTGCTTTGAAATTACTATGAATAAATTGCTTGTAATTGCTTTAAATGTAGGAAAAAAAATGCAAATATTTTAAAATTCATTAAGGAAAATATCTTGAATTTATTTCTGAAATAAAGCTGATTAATATCATATGTAAGTAGTAGTTTTGTGCTTAGTTACAAAATCGTAATGGAAACTATTCATGCAATAATTAAATTTTTAAATAACATCCAGAGTATTTAAGTGAATTAAATTTTAATTAAATTTTAAATAAGAAAAACACAAATTGCTTAATCGACAACTTATGGAAAATTGTTTTTTTTATCTGCAACTTTTAAAGAAATAAACAGATTATTTTTGTTCTTATTAAATTTTGAATTGATTTTATTTTTATTTTTTTTTTTTATATTTCACCTCATCTATGCAAGTATTCGAAATAAAGACACAAAAAAAATTACAATAATTTCTAAGTTTTAATTTAAATTGAAATTAAAAAAAAAAAACCTATAATTTTTACTTTTTGCTCTATTTTAGGAATTAAATTCGATGATAACCAAAAGTAAAAAAAAAAGATGAAAAATGATAAAAGAAATTTAAAGTAATAGTAATGAACAGTAAAGGAGTACATTATTATATATTTTCGGCCATTAAATGGAAGTATAAGTAATTAATTCACATAATTCACTTCTTTTCTTTACGTTTTCTTTCTAAATACATTTGTTTTATTTTTTAAATCATTCTCCCTGGATTAATTTAATATTGATGGTATTGCATTTATTTTTACGCTGTTTATTTCCCTCTATCTTTTTAGCATTCCAAAATGTTCGCTTTCGAATTATTTTTCTTCGTAGTTATGATTATTATATTTTAGCAATATTTTATACAATTAGGTATTTGTTGTTTTTTTTTTTTTATCTCAATCGTAAAATTTGATTTTAATTTCATAATTTTTGTTCGGTTATGTATATAATATTTTATCGATTTTTTGCTTGACGTTTATTTTTTTAATATAGTATGTATTTAGAAACAAAAAGAAGAAAAATATATTTTTTTTTATCATTATCATTATTATTATTATTTTTATTAATATTAATATTATTAAATATATGTTCTACGAGCATTCCTCTTGACTCTTCCGGACACAGCGTGCTACTTTCCTTTTAAATTCCGGATAAGATTCTCTCCATTCTTTAGCTGCATCTACATTAGCTGGTGATTCATCATTTGGATCGGCTAACATTGATATTACAGATATTAATATTGTTTCAACTGTATGCACTGGTAACCAACGTTCAGATGCTTTTTCATAACCCCATTTATCATCACCTGGCTCATGTAATATACTAATACAAACATCACCATTCTTTTCTATATTTGGATGCCATATTTCTGTTACAAATTTCATACGTGGTGGTCGTAATGGATATTCTTTAGGAAAATATAAATGTGCTTTAAAAAAACCACCCTCACTAGAAACAAAAAATAAATTGATATAAAATTAGAAAAGAATTTATATGTTGCTAAAAAATAAATACTAGACTAGGCATGAAAATAATAAAAAATTATAGATATCTTATACTTACTATAATGTATCTGGAGGACCAATTATTAACACTTCCCATCGAAATATATCATTTTCATCTATTAATCCAGCTGAAAATCCTTCAACAGGATTTTTATTTAATTCTAAAAATATATTTGGAAAATGTTTTGTTAAATTTAAAAATGTATTGTGGTTATATGAATTTTGAAGAGAATAAGTAATTCATAAGAGGTGCATTAACATGCAAATAAAATTGATTAACGATAGAAAAATATGTAGGTACTATATATTTTACATCTTTTCAATACCTTACAATTAAGTACCTAAGATATTGTATTTTCTAGTTAAAAAAAAAGAAAGGGTATAATTAAATAATTGCAAATTGTAGAAAAACTAATCTGTAACGTAATTACAAGTTAATATTTTATGAAAATCATTTTATATAAAACAAAGAAATTTTGACAACCAGACAAAAGTGTATATATATGTAGGTACACATGTTATGTATACGAATATGAAAGATATTTTTTTTTTTTTATTTCGAAGCAGGTCGAGTACCGGGGACATAAATATATTTAATATATGATGTACTACATATACATGTATATATCGATTTTTCCATATACTTTTTTACAGAAATATTCTACTAAAAGATATATTTTAATGAGAAGAAAATAATAAATGAATAAAATTATTAAAAATTTGAGATTAATTAAAATGATATGAAAATAATTCATGTTGAAACTACAAATTAAAATGTCGCCATAAAAGAACAATTTCTTCATAGCTAATACACCAATTTTAATTAAATCAAGTCTTTTTTTTTTATTACACTATTTAAATAAAGAAAATTAATGTAATAAAAAAAATACGTAAATTACATCAAAATTTGGAAATCAAATTTTTTATAATTTAAAAAAAGAAAATGAACATAAATTTATTGTAATATGCAATTGTATAGTGAACATTATTATTTATTATACAAAAAAACTTACCAGCTAACTGCTTTTTTAATAAAAGTGATGACTGTAATTCTGACATTTATATAAATATAATTTCTTTTTTTTTAACTTAATTTAATTTAATTTTAAGTTTTTCTTTCTTAATTACTCGAAATTTAATGAACAGAAAAAAATGAAATTAAAAAATGAAAGATTAAAATTCTTTAAAAAAAAACTCCCGTTTCTTGTTTTCAAATGAAGGAAAAAAAAATGTGTACAGTATAAAAGGTGAAAATGTGTGTTCGTTCTTTTTTTTTAGGTTGGGACGATCTCATATAAAATTATATTTATTCAAAATGGAAATTGAAATGAAGTAAAAAGAAAACAACACAAAAAAAAAAAAAGAATTCTTGAGAATTGTTACAAAAAATTGAATTGAACTTAAGAGTTAAGATATGTGAACAATTGAAAAACTGAACGCTTTTAATGTGAACACTGGGCAGCACTGTATTTTCCTTCTATTAATTTACACAATTGTATATTTTTTGTCTTCTTTTTGCGCTAGTCATGCAAAAACACACACGTACTGCACTAACAACAAAATGTCAAATCGTATGGGCCGTATTATAACAAAAATCGAAGAAATATATGTTTTAATTCGACGATATTTTTATTTTTTATTTTTTTTGTTGTATTCAAATATACAACTGATACGATAAATTGCTATAAACTTTAATGTTTACTTTATATTCTACATACAAAATGAATAAAAACTAAACAAGAATAGTTTTCATGCGAGATTCTGCAATTAACTCAAACTTTATAATTGTATGGAGATTTCAGTATGCGTTGAATTGTATGCATTTGTTGAAAAATAGTTTTAAACTTTGAAGTTTCTTTGATTTATTCAAATTGATCAATGAGCACAATTATTTATTTCACAATAATTCAGTTTTTAAACAAAAAACAACTAAAAAAGAACAATTACATAAATTCAGTTGAAAATATTGACAAATAAATTTTCTTTCACTCGCACTTATCAGTCACAGTCAGTCTCAGTTCAGTTTCAGTATTAATCATATGCATGCATGCATACCCGTGCACAAACACCACCAATTCAAATTCACGTATATAATACCAGTTAATTTAAATTACAATCGGAATTTAGAACAGAATTGGAATAATAAAAAAATATACAGCATTTCAAAAAAATTTTAAAAAAAATTTTGAATTATCATGTTTATTGTTTCAATATTTGGGAGTAAACCGGAATTCGAATTGGAAATAGAAGTGCTGTAAACATGTATAAACATCTTGAATGACTATTTCCATCTATTTCTCTTTTTGTGTTGTTGTAGATGTTTTATTTTCGTATCATATTTCTGTTTGATAATCTCTTCTGTTAGTGCTACCATTTACTAAAATTCATTTGTGTTCTGTTTAATTCAAGCGAATTCAACAAATTTGTTATTCAATTTAAATTTTGAAAATGTTTAAGAAAACCGTTACGTTGATTGCAGGCAATTTAGATTTACCTTTGAAATATCTATATTCTATATGATTCGGAATGTTGAAAAAACAAAAAAGTTGAGAAAAATTGTCAGTCCAAACTAAAGAAAGAAAAACAAGATAGGATAGGATGGGTACCTGTAGAGGTTGTACGTTTTATGGTAGGTCTAAAACCGAAACTAGGGACGATAGGATGTTATTTGACTTTGATTGGATGTTCCATTAACAAATAAAAATCGTTGACGAATAGCAAGAGCAAGAGCAAAACATTATGAAATGTTTTACTTTTTTTTGTCAGAGATGATATTTGTATTTTGTTGATGTAAATTATGTATAATTTTTTTAATAGTTTTACATTTTAAATTTATTTTAGATGCATATTATAATACTTGTTTACAATACTTAAAGTCAAATATATTAATAACTTTTTTTTTTCAAAATTTCAAATAATTTTCAATTTGTACAATTTTATTAGCACCATCGAAGAATTTTTTTTTTTTTATAGAAATTATGTACTTTTGTACTAAAATTTTCTATCAAAATTACTTATTATAATTGTAGAAGTATCCGTTGTAAATGAAATATGGGAACATTTTCTTCACATCATTGACAAAATCAGGATTATTAAAAATTTTATTTGCTTCATCTTCATTATTGAATGCTTCCGTGTCAAATTTTACTCCGACAGCCATTTGATGTAAATACGGCGTGAATGCCATAAAAATAAACAATTCTAAAAAAAATAAAAAGTAAATAAAAAGAATATTTAAAAAAATCAAAATAAATTGATTCTTACCATATTTTTTCATTTTAAGCAATTCAATTTGTAAATCTTCATATGTTGGTATATAACCACCGAATTTTAATTGTTTTAATGTATCAATAAAACAATTATAATAATGATAAGTAATTTCATTTCTTTTTGAATACCTTATTTCAGGATTAGCCATCATATAAAATGAATATATTAAATCAATAGAAGGTGATCCCCAAACGCAAAATTGAAAATCAACCTAGAAATATTCAAATATTAAATAAAATTCTCGTTCACATATTTTTTTTTTATATTAATTACAAATTTGACATCAAAAAATTTTCCAGTATTTTTATCACGTTTGAATAGCATATTTCTCATATGAAAATCTCCATGATTTAAAACGTTAAATTTATTTGTAACATCTGCACTATGTGCACGTTCACATTCTTTTAATAAAATTTTATCTACACTTTTAAAATATGTTAAATATTTTTTTAATTCTGAATTAGTATTTAAAAGTTTTTCAAATGAATTTAAAGAAGATGAAAATACAGGATTATTTTCAAGATCGAATGTATTCATAACACCACGATTTATATAATGCTTAACAATAGAAGAATCATTCTGAAATGAAGAAAACAAAAGAAAAAAATGGTAGAAAATTCTCAATTAGAAAATAATATTACATTGTAGGTATTTCATTTTTACCTCATAATTAATTTTATAGCTAACTGCATGCCAGATTGCTAATTTATTTAATACCAATTTATATTCATCAATATCTAACCAACCTTCTTCACAAAGTACATAATCAAGTTTTTTCAAATCATTAAGAACAATTATTTCATGTTTATCTCTAGTAGAGTATAACATTCTACAAATAAATTATAAATCATATTTCAAGCTTAAAATAATTTTAAAAAAATGTAACGTATCTTTACCTTGCTCCTAGTTCTATATTAATACCATTATGTTTTAAGATTTTTTCAAAATATGGTATAGTCTTTGAATACATTCCAATTTCATTTTCAAATGCAGGAGTTTCTTTAATTAAATCCTTTTTAAAACCATCAACTTCTGGCATCGCTTTTATTATATATGATTCATTTTTGATATTATTATTTATATCTGATTTTTTACCATTATAATTATTACAATTATCATCACATAAAATGTAATATTTAACATTAGCTCGAAACATAATACTTGCAAAGTGATTACCCTTAGTAACGGCTGGTGTAATTTTATATTCAATCAACTGAAAGTAATGCATATGTTTGTTAAAACATTTGAAAAAAATATATGTATATTATTTTTTTTTTTTCTAATGAGTAGATATTTTATCAAGCACTTATATATGATGATTATTATTTTATTATTATTTAATAAAATTTTTAAAATATTGATGTTCATTGAATTACAATTAATGATAAATGTTTACAATAAGTTTTTATGTATGTACATTGTCGTCATTCATTGTACGTAGACACATTTAATTAATTAATTAATAATTATATTATGACGTTATCTAATGTATGTTTGTTTTGCCTTAACTATAATTTTTTATTAATAATCAAAACAAATTAAAATTAATTGATAATTTTTACACGTTTATTAGAATTTTTCTATTTTATAAGATACAAGTCAAACCGTTTTTACATTTTAACAATGTGAGCTTCTACAAGTTATTCAATTGTGACACAATCCATATAAATTTATGAAAAATTTATATAAAAAAATTTAATGTATTTATTAGAAATTAAACAATTATTTCTACTAGCACTGATGCCAAAATCAAATTAAATGAAAAAATATTTAAAAATAAGATTTAAATAGACTTTTTAAATTTTTAGAGACTAGACAAAAATATAGTAGCAATTCTAATTAAAAATAAAGAAAAATTGAATTATGTACAATATACTTTCGTCAGCTCACTTTAAATTAGTTTTGATAGATATGTACTTTATATTTTGTAAATACATATATACTTATTTTATTTAGAAAAAAAGAGTGATTATACTTACTTCTACATTTTGATTTGATTCTGTTCCTTTTATAATATTTTTTAAAAAATCTTCATTTAACCATTCAGGTGCTTCAAGTTCATCTGCACTGTATTCCATATTTTTATATTATTATGTTTTTTGTTTTAAATTTAAAACTCTTATAATATCAGTTGCTTTTATAACACACACACAAATATGTATACTTAAACAATCAACACTACCTTTCGTAATGAAAAAGTTTACAATACTAAAATGTATGTAAATTTATTTCACATTTTTATACACAAACTTAACTGACTGACTGACCAATTATATTATAAATATTAAGCATATTTTAATATCTGAATTTAAAAATAACAAAAAAATGACATTGAAAAATCTAACTGATAAATTTTAATCAAAGCTCTTAAAGCTTTATTAGTTTTTTTTTTGTTGTTTCTAATTTTTTGTTTATTTTATTATTAATAATAACGATATGATAGTAATATAAAGAAAAATTATACAGTCACGTGTTTGTTATATCTGAACTTATACAATGTCGCATACGCAAATCTATATGAGTATGCTATCGAAATGCATTTTAAGTAATTATGTAACATTATTTCGATTACAAACACTTGTCTAGTTTTTCTTTTTCATTTTTCTAAAGCTTTTCAAATAAAAATTACGTGTTTAATTAATTATAAGCACTTGAACATATTTTATAACACAATACGTTATTTTTATTTGTTTGTTTTGTTTATTACATATTCATACATATATTAAGTTTAAAAAACTGATAAATCAAATAATACCCTCTAAATGAATAAATTCATTTCATTTTATAATG
Organism: Anthrax anthrax; assembly: GCA_963971155.1. Taxonomy (NCBI): domain Eukaryota; kingdom Metazoa; phylum Arthropoda; class Insecta; order Diptera; family Bombyliidae; genus Anthrax; species Anthrax anthrax. The sequence continues at coordinate 30,496,454 of OZ020118.1, read as the reverse complement.
AAATATGCAAAACAAATGCATATATGATGTCATTTAGTGTTTTATAATTTTTACAAAGTTCATTAAACTCTAAAGTTTATTTTCTTAGAAAACAAAATAGAAAAAAATAAAATAAAAACGGAAAATAGCAAATAGTAATTTGATGTTATTTTCGATTGTTAGATAAATAAAAATTTTCTAGGATCAACGAACTAATAATTTCAAAATGCTATAAAATTTTTGTACTTTTCCAAATGGAAACAAAAAAAAATTTTTTTTTTCAACATTTTCAAATATTTTTTGCTACGCAACATTTTTGTTTTTTTTTTTTTAACTGATATTTTTCAATTTTTATTATTATTATTACAACAGTTTTTAACAAATAAATTAAAAATATTTTCATTTTTTTATTTTTTTTTTTTACTGTTTTCTTAACATAAAAAATCAAATTTTTACATATTTTTTGTATTATTAAAAAGATAAAAATTACAGAATTTACTATGTATTAACTTAATTTTAATTTATTCAAAAATAAATTAAAACAAAAATTAAAATTAAAAAACAAAGAAAAGCGCAAAACATAAATTAATAAATTTTAATTTCTATTCTTCATGAACTAAATTAGTTGTAAATACAAATTCATGCTTAAATTGAAATATTTCGTTAATAATTTCATGATATTAATTTATATGTATATTAATTCATTTTATTTTATTTTTTTCATTTAGTATTACTTAAAATATAAAATTGAGGGATGTTCTAAAATTCACGATGTGTTTTTGAAGTGAAATTGCGCTATAATTCTATTACAATTTCACATCAAAATCACAAAAAATGAATTCTGTGGAACATTCACCACTATAAGGCTTTGAAAACTTCATAAAATTATTAATCATAAAAAATATGTACGTTATTTGTATGATATGATCAAAACAATTTGAATATATATTTTAATACCTAAAATAATATAACGCTTTATATATAATATTATCATTTAATTACTATTTGTATGTACATATTTAAATTTAAAAAATAATTAAGAGAAATTATATTCTCCGTAATTCTAACAACAAAATTCTATTCAAACATAATCTATTTTAAAAAGAACAAAAAAAAATACATAACAAAAAAAAAAAAAAAAGAAAAAGAACTAATTAAAATACTTATTAAAAGAAAAACAAAAACACTTTGAATTCATAATCAAGATGTGTACATATATTGTACATGTACGTATGTATTTATTTCATTTTTCGTTCTTTAAAAAAAATTATATGCTGAGTAGTTATTATAATACATATTGTAGTATGGTACTTGATTATTTTTGCTCAAAAAAAAAAAAAAAAACTTCTTTTAATCTGGTAATTGTGCTATTGACAAACGATCCATTATTGATCCTTCAGTTAATATCTCATTACTACTAGTTAAAATATCATTTAATTGTGATGAGTCACTAATATTAGCACTAAACGGGAAAAATGAATTTATAACAGGCATTTGTCTTGATGGACTATTTGTTGGTGTTACATCATTCGATGTTGATTTATCTTCTTCTATTTTGGATGTCGTCGTTGTTGTTGGCCCTGCCACAACAGATGATATTGTTGATTTAAACGGTGACATTCCGTCTGGCAAATCATCAAAATCTCCAGTTTCAACAGCTCGTTGTAATTTCGATATATTACTCAATATTACACGATGAAATAAATCAATTTGTGGAAAGCCACCATTCTTTATTTCCAATATTGGTATCCATCGATGATAGCATTGTTGCCATATTTCTAAATCTGGTATTCTAGTTTTTGGCTCTAAGAATTTATCCTACATAAAAATTTTTAATTGACATTTTTTTATTATTTTTTTTCTTAAAAAATTAAAAATTCGTCACCTTTGGGATTGTTGATTGAGGATAATGATGATTTAACTGTCCAGGTTCAAATGTAAATCTTGATCCAGGCTTTTGTAATCCAGGTAATAATATTGCGTTCGGTGGTATTGCAACAGATTTTCGACATGTATCATGTTTTTTAATATAAAATGGATTTGTAAAAAATACTTTATCTTTTTCAGCAAATTGTTCACTCCAATCCCATACAGGACGTAAAATTAATTTATAATCCTGCAATTTTAAAAAATGTTTTCTTACAAATGAAAATATGAAATTGAAAATATATATTTTTTAAAATCATGCCTTTGTTGCTTGATATCTTTCACGTTCTGTATTAAATTGGAATGTATCAAACAATGGTAGAAATGCTGAATCCCATATTGTTGTTAAATATGTTTGACTAAATTCAAATTCTGATGGGAATTGTTGTAATAACTGCCATACACAATCAAGAAATAATAATAATAATGGACTTTCTTCATCTGTTGTTGAATCTGATTTAATAACATGCCCTAAACGGTCAGCAAATGGATGCTCTAATGCAATCCATTCTTTTTGTATTAATGATTGAAAACCATTTATTGTTCTAAAATATGGGTCTAATATAATTTGTACTAAACTAGATATAACACAACATAAATCTCTAGCATTATTTTCACGTAATACAACTGTTGTTTGATCTTTTAAATTATTAGCTGCTTCTGTTGAACATTTTAAACATAATGATATATATAATAGCCAACATGATTTATCTAATAATGTATAATATTTTGTTTCTTGCATAATAAATTGTTGTGGACTATCTGGTGTACATAATTCACGAAATTTTATATAACCACGTTGTACATCATATATACTTGGTAATATTTCAGATAAATTCATTATTTTTAATGATTTTTTAGCTGGATCACATTTTCTAATTAATTCTAATGTAACGTTTTCAATACTTGTATCTGTAACATTAGCACGTAATTCAGCCATACGTACTAAAGATGCGTTACCATAACTATAAACCTATAATTTTAAAGTAAATATTGATACATATAATGTTTTTTTTTTCTTGTTCAAATAAAATTTCAATTTATATACCCAAAATGCAGTACGTGAATCATAAAATGCCGACGAACTTTCTAAAAATTTGTCATTTGATATACATTTAGGAATAACAAAATATAATGGAAGCTGTAGCGCATTACAACAGTCTATCGTTTCAGATGATAATACTCTCCATTCGGTTGCACCACAACGTATGAGCTCCCTAGCCCAATCATTTTTATTATTAAACATTGCAACTGATGATTTTAATGGATTATAGTATTTTTCTCTATAAGAAAAGGAAATAAAATATATTTTAAACATAATGACCCAATTTGTAATTAGGTAATATTACTCATAACGAAAGCCAAATGATAAATCACTTCTTGATGGAAATGCAAATCGTGCTAAAGCTGATGCTATTATTTTTGCTTGATCTTTGGCTGTATATTTAAAACTAAATTTAAGAAAACGAAAATTCTAAAAAGATAAAAGAAAAAAAAATGAGAAATTTACAATAGGCAATTTTGTTCATTTTATGAAATTATAATTATTATTATTTTGTTTAATATATTACTTTGCATATTATATATAAAGCCTCCATTCTTGAACTAACTTTTTGTTGTGGAAGTATTCGTCTCTTTTTCCTATCAACAATTTGATAAATGACATCAATATTATCTAAAGTAACATCATTTTGTCCCAAAAACAAATTTTCTTGGTAAGTCATTTGATGCTACGGAAATACGGAAAATAGATTTTTTTTTGGTTTTGTTTAAAAAAATAAGTGAAAATAAAATATTAATAAAATATAATTATTTACCTCTTGTACTGGATCACTTGGTAAAAATGATAATTTAAAATTCGTTATTACCAAAAGGCCATAAACTCCAAAATCATTATCAGTCATTTTTGATGTTGGTGGATACATTTGAACATATGCTGAAGCAACTTCTGCTTCACCTTTATTGTGAAAAAAAAAGAAGAGGAATAAGGAAGTATGAAATGAAACATAATAATAGTTAACAATAAAACAGAGAAAATTCTATCAATTTACATAGCATTAATTGCGACCTACAGTTACTCCAAAAAGTCACCGCACCTTTAGCACTTTTTGTTATTATTGGCTAGTTTTTCAAAAATTAAAATTAAAATCTCTACATGTTTATATGAAACAATTTTTGGTTAGGATGTTTACTCATACATAAACAATTTACAGAAAAATTATATTATTTAAATTTATTAAATATTGAGATTGAATTTTAAATTTTGAAAAGTTTGCCAATAATAATAAAACAAGCTGAGAGTGCGGTGAATTGTTGGAGATACTGTATATATGAGGTGCGATATATACATAGGAATAATTATCACGTAAATTTACTTACCAGATAAAAATTTTGGTTTTGGTGTGTAAATAACATCCTCTTTACCATTTAATTCCTAAAATTCGAAAAAATATCATAAAAACCAGAAAATTAATTTTAATATGCGTGAATGTGAAAAAAAAAACGGAAATAAGTCATATAAATCATAAAAATCATGAGTAGATAGAATAAATATTGAACAATAGAACAGAGCAACAAAACAATAAGTTTAAAATGCACTAAAAAAAAAAAAAAGCAAATTTAATTTGAATCCAACTAAGGGTATATTATACGGTAAATTAGGAAGTTACACTGTTATTCATACATATATGGTAATAGTATTTCCGTTATCAATTAAATGAGTTGTATTGTTTATTACATATGATCATAAGTATTCGATTTTGTTTGATTAAATCTTACCTGTACACAATTAACATAACTGGTAAATGTATTTTTTTGTTTAGCCGGTGTTCCGGACATCATCGTTAAATTATTTTTTTATTTTTTGTTCTTTTTTATAGATTTATTCAGAACAAAATTATTTTTCGTACTCAAATTCAAAAATAAAAGTAAATTAAAAAAAAAATCAAAAAATTCTGATACAAATTAAAAACCAAAACAAAAGAAAAATTTATAAAAATAAAGACTTTTGTATTCACTTTCTATTCTTGTCTACTGAATTTAACAATAAATAAATGAATTGAAAAAAAGTAAATGAGTATAAAATAAAATTCATTTTTTTTTTTTTTTTACAAAGTAATTGAATTTCTTTGATTCTCACTTTAAAATAAATCTATGCATTATGCATGCATGTGATATTTTAATTTAAAAAAATGTACAATATAAAAAAAGCACACAATTTAATCCTCCTCTTTTTTCTTTTCGTTTCGAATTTTTTTTTATAGTTATTAAAAATTGTTTATAAATAGCAGGTTTTCTTTACATTTTTGTATTTTTCTCAATTATTAACATTTTCGATATAATATTTGCTTTTATGCAAAGTATATTCTAGTTTTATAAATTCTTTATTTTATTTTTTGTTAAATTTGTTTTTTAATAATTTTTATTTAATCTTTTAATATTCTTGATTTTTGTCAAGTGAAGTAGACAATTTTGTTAAAAATTTCATAATTGTCAGTGTCACATTCACATATTATTTTTTTGTCACATATATTCTTGTCATTTGTTTTGGTTTTTCTTCTTGGCTGAACACGCTGAACATATTTTGAAACAAATTTAAATATTAACTATGTATACATGTAAGATTGAATCTTGAATCTCACATCAGGATGGAGATCGAATTTATATTTCTAAAATCTAAATACATTACAGGTATAAAATACAAGATACAAACTACAGAATACAAAATCAACTGTCACATTTCAATTAAAACGGCTACTGGCTATCAACTGTAGAACTGCACGATTGACGACACCAACGATACAAATACAAAACAGAATCTAGTTTTATGTTTGTAGTTTGTAGTTGGTTTTTAGTCAGTATAGCTCAGTTTGACGTTTCATTTAGGGTCAGCTGATTGAAAACCAAAACACATCTAAACTGTGCATTGTGCAATTGTTATGATATAAACAGATAAAAACAAAATGTGAAAAATTTCAGTGTTTTATATAAAAAATAAATAAATGAAAATCTGTTACGAAATAAAATAAATAAATAAATATTCTAAAGTCAGCTTATTCAAAATTTTCCAACTCCTTCATACATAAGGTACGTATAAAAAAAATTTATATGTGTATGTATGTATGTATGTTGAATTGAGACAAAATATAGTTATGCATGTGTTTATTTACAAATTTTATAAAAACATTAAAAACTGATATTATGACCGAACACATATGAGCTTTTACTCCTCTAGCATTTGTGATCTGTCATCTGGGATTTAGTGGGTGTACAAAGAAATATATTTACACGAAATTCAAAATTACGAATAAGTGGTGTACATAAGTTTTAATTATTTTGGTGCGTTGTATAAAACAATAGGGAATAGATTTATTAGTGAAAATTATAATTGCACTTTTAGTTGTCCATATTATCAATTAATTAAGTATGTGATATTGTGATGCGTGCATACATGATATATTGAGTGGTGGACGCAGTCAGTTTTCGCTAGCTGGATATTTTCTCTTTTCATTCAGGTCAATAATTGAAGGAGAAATTTCCGTTTGAATTAAGGTATGAATTTTTCTTCTCACAATTTAAATGGTAAAGTCTGTAAAAAAAAAAAAATTAAATATGAATAAAACAATGCATGCACATACAATACACAAAGTTCAAAGTACCAAAAATCAACAATAAGTAAAAAAAAAACAACGAAAATATTGTTTTAAATAAACATAAAGTGATCGTAAATTGATTAAAAAAATCAGCAAAGAAAAAAAAAAGCGAAAAACAAAAACTTGTTTATTGCTTACTTAATAATTTGTCGTAATAATCATTTTTTTATTTTCATTTTCATATCGTTGATCGTTTTGTTTGTATACAAATTATTATATACACTCAACACTATCACTTTGATTGTGAATGTGAATATTAATCCCACACGTATGTACATATATAAATATTAAATTAAATGGTTGTAAAATTCGTTGATCGAAGGTCTTTTTTTTTTTTCTTAAAATATCTACGATCTTTTGAAATACATAAAACATTTAAAAACTGAATTTTAATTTTTATTTACTACAGCAAACAAATTTTCGATGAAAGCCTTATCATTGTCATATCAGTATTACTGACATTTGTTTTGCTAATTTTTATTGATAAAATTCAAAAATAAAATAATAGTTCTATCCTATGTAGTGCGCAAATCATAATTAATTATTGTTAGTGTACAAAAGATTGGTTTAAATAGAAACATCTCAAAGTTTCAGATATAGCGGATGAAAATAGTGTGCATGACATTTTGAAATCCAGTTTCAAGCTCAAGCCGTACGTATTTTTAAATATACATATTTATTAGATTGACTTATAAATGCACCTCAATTTATTATGCATTCGAAATTTATTCATATATTTTCGTTTTTTTTATATATTTCCAGTACTTAAATGAGAAAATAATGACTAATATACAAAGCAAATTGCTTCCAGTTTCAACAACATGCAAAGAATATGTTCATCCATGGACAGATAGTTGTTGGAACTCAACTGCTGGCCTTTTGATACAAGCATCTTCTCATAGTTTTAGGATTTATACAGCAGTATATCTTGTAAGTTGATAAAAAGAACAAAGTAAAAATAATATTAAGTAAAATTCCTTTGATAAGGCTCAGGCTAAAAAAAAGTAATCATTTTACAGTTATCGATGATAATGCGAGGACGCATACCAACAAGTCGTGATATTAAACACACAATATTTGGAATAATTCAATCTTCAGCATTTCTTACAACAAATGGCTTTACATTTGTTATGTTTTCATGTATTTTAAGAGCACTACTTGGAAAATTTTATTTTGCTACAGTTGCGTTTGTTCCATCCTTTTTAGCTAGTTTAGCAGCAATATTTATTGAACGTCCAACAAGACGTCCATTATTAGCTTTATATGTGGCTAATGTTGCAACTGAAAGTATATGGAGAATGCTCGAATCACGGGGTTATGTTAAATCTATTTCACATGGGCAAACAATCATATTTGGAATTAGTTCATCAATTTTATTATATTTTTATCGATTAGGATTTCATAAAATTTACAAAGATTCATTATTTGATATATTACGATTTGTTGTTGGTCGAAATGAAGAAATGGTATTAATTGAAAGAAATCTTCATGATGACGAAGACGATGATAATGAATTAATAGCTCAACAACAGCCGCAACAACAGCAGGAAAACAGAAATGTGAATAGACAAAATGAAGAGCATCATGATATTCATAGATTAGAGCCAGATTTATCAAGACGAAGTAGCAATACAAATAATTATTATTATCATATATCGATGGCAGTGCGAGTGTACTCAAGATTAATAAAAATCTTAAAAATACAGAAACGTCATGAATCATGTCCACATAATAATAGTTGTTTGTATTATTCATTACGTGGTGGATTGAAGTTATTTATGGTAGGATTTGGACTACAGATTACTTTGAAATTAGTGTTACAAATGAGAAAAATAATTCAATTGCGATTAAAATTTCGTAAAACAATATTCAATAGAGATACATTAAAGTTAGGAATATTCCTTGGTGGGTTTTCTTTCTTGTATAAGGTAGAAATCGACATTTCATTTATAAATGCAAGCACGCACATAATTTATTGTTAAATATCTCCTTTTTTTTATTGTTCCTATACACAGTCCATTTCGTGTACGTTAAGGCACATTATAGGCTTTGATCATCCTACATATGCTCTACCAGCTGGTTGTATAGCGAGCATTGCATTTACACAATATCCTGATACAACTGTTTCCTTATATATTATGTGGAAAATGTTACAGGTGATTTAATTATGATTATTAAATATGTACATTGTTTTTCTGTTGCTCACAATTCATTTATTTTTCAGATAGCGTATAATATTGGAATAAAGAAAGATATTGTTCCTGAAATACCCGGTTTTACAATAATTCTTTATTGTTTAAGTACAGCCACATTATTTCATGCTGGTCTTATGGAACCACTTAATCTACGACCAAGCTATTGGAAATTTTTACATTCCTTGTCTGGTGGAAGGTTGGTTCTAGTTGGTTTTATTATTTTAATTTTGAGCCACTTATTTATGCCGATGTTTTAAATTTTGTTCGTTTTTTGTTATCTACAGGGTTAGCATAATGGATCGAAAATCCTTTGATGTTTGGGGATTAAATTCAAGTCATCAAGTGGATGAAGTAACCAAAATGACTCACACTGTTGTGAAACGAGTAAAATTTGCTTTCAGTTAAAAAAAAAATGTGAATACTAATTTTTAAAAAAATATTGTTATAATATTAAAATTTAGAAAAAAAAAACTAGTTAATTACATTAGTAATTAGGAAAAAAAATTTTTTTATACAGGAATTATATATATGTATATTTTTTTATTAAAATAAAACAATGGGTGTTTTTTGTTAAAAGTTGCAAAACAATTTTTTTTTTGTTTTTATTTCTTTTTTTTTTCTACTTATCAGTGAGCTTTAATTCTACTTCTATGTTCTTATAAAAAGCATTTGTATCAGCTGAAAACGAAATTGCATTATTATATATTTTTTTTAATTTTTACAATTTTTTATCTGTATTTGTTATAAATGATGAAGAATTGATAAATACACTTGATATTACAATTCTGTTTGATTTATATGATAAGAGAATTAAGTATGGTGGTACTCTTTCTATTTACTATAATAAAGTACAGTATGATTTCGTAACTGTCGTATTATTTTGATTTATTACTATATGTATGCATTTAAAGTCGTTAGTTGAAAAGGGGCAGATTTCGCATTCTTGATTTCTTTTGATATATAATAAATTTGATAAATTTTTGTGTGACTGATAAGATAAATATTCTTGAATGAATGATTGATTTAATTAAATTTTTCAAGTGTGTAAAAATAATGTTCTGCCACGTATTTAATCAGTTGAGTTGAAAAAAAAAATAAAAAGTAATGAAAATTAAATTTTTAATTTTTTCGTTTGTAACAGCTTGAATTAAAAATAGTGGCAGTTTTTCTCATAATTTTCTTAGTGATATTTGATTTATATATGTATATGTATATATTTTTTTTCTACAGGATTTTCTTTATTAAAAATTAAGAGAAATTAAAAAAAATGTTGACTAAAGACGATCATATAAATTACATGAAAATGTATCTTATTCCAAATATTATGAAAAATTTAAAAAACAAAATTTTAATCAATTATAATATTAAATCAAGTGAAGGATTAGATGGATTTATGTCAGCCTTGTATCGTATTAACTTACAAGTTATAGATAATGAAACCAACAAGTAAGTACACTTAGTATATTCACATGTATCTATATGCAACTATATGTATTTATATATGTGTAACAACCAAAATGAAATTATTTTTTAATTAAAATTTAAATTCAATTTTGAATTTTAATAACATTTTGTGTAAAAAAATTAATTAAGATTAAAATAAACGTTACTTTACTAAAATATTATAAATACGTAGATTACGTACATATGTATGTACGTAATAATTCTGTATTCTATGAATTTTGTTTTCATTATTTTTATTTTTTTTTATTTTTTTTTTTTTAAGAAAAAATTTTTGTTATTTAGTTGTAAAATTTATGAAAGGAGATACATCATTTCGTGAATCATCCAAATCATATATACAATTTTCAAATGAGATATACATTTATTCAAACGTGATACCATATTATGAAAAACTTATCAATGAATCAAAATCATCAATTAAAGTCAAAGAATGGATACCATATGTACATTACGCTAAATATGGAATTATAGAAGGTTAGTATTAAAGCGTTATATATTATGTGTATATGTAGTAGAATACACAAAAAATTGATGTAAAATGAGAAAAACCAAAAAAAAAAAGGGGCAAACGTACGTACATGTTCATGCTTATCCATGTATAAATACTATACACACGTATACATACATCTAAAAATAAATCAATGGAACCATGAAATTTATTTGTTTATATTTTGTTGGGTTTTTGATTCGAGTTTTTTTTACACCATCATGTATTCATCATTTATCCAAGCTTTGCATGTACATATTACATTATTATCCATATATGTATGTACGTAATGATGTTACATAAAACAAACATATTTGCCTGTTACATATGATGCATAAATGAAATGTTTTTATTTCTTTAACGTAATCTACTTTTTTTTTCTCTTTTTGGACAAATATTTGTTATTTTAATAGATAAACGCTTTTTTGTTAAAATAACATATTTGTTCCTTCTCCCATACATCATATGGAACACAAAAATAATATATAATAAATGTATGAAAGCAGACCAAAAAAGAAAAACGTAAGAAATTCAGAGAGAAAAGAAAATAAAAAATAATATTAAGACATTTTAAGACGTTTTCTCTATTTTGACGAAGATTAATTTAACAAATTGAGTTTAGAAGTGAACATGTAATTGATAAAAAATTAATTAGCCACAAAACATCATTTAACTGAAGGTTTTACTTGAGGATTTTAATTTCCTTTTTAAGACATTAATTTAAATGTATTAAATATACATATACACACACGTGTATATTATGTGAAAGAAATATTAATTGTACATTATGTTAAGTATTTTATTATTAAAATTAATAAAGTTGTAAGAAAATGTTTTTCTTTTTTTCTTTTTTTTTGTATCTAAAAATACGTTACATATTTTCTAATTAAAATTTTAAATTACAAATTTACTTATATATTATTCATAGAGTTTTTAAGGTTTTATTTTTCAATTAGTACGAAAGTATCTTTTAAATATTATTTGTTCATCTATTACACGTCCTTAAGCAAAACCTACAAGTCCTTATTTAAAAAAAAAATACTTATACCTCATTTTCAAAGTATATCCACTTGTAATTTTAAACTGGTTCTCATTTCTTTTTCTTCAATTTTCTACTCCATTTTCTGATTGTCAGTTTTCTATTTTGCGAAAAGAGAACAAGAAAAATCATAAACATAAATGACCAAACATGTTTAATGCTTCGTAAGAATACACATCACTATGCTTAAAAAACGAACTGCTATATAATAACTGTAATATAATAAAAATTCATACAGGTCTTGGAGATGGTTCATCACCAGAATCAATACTTGCATTAGAAGACTTAAAGCCAAAAGGTTATCGTTGTGGACCACGTTTATGTTTAGATCGGACACATTTATTTTTAATGATGAAACCATTAGCTGAATATCATTCATTATCATATGCTATGAAATTAAAAAATGATAAACAATTTGATATATTTTTAAATGAAATAAAACCATTACCATGGGGTACAAATGATACTAACAATAAAAGAGAAACAAATTTATATTATCCACTGTATAAAGTAGCATTTGAAAAATTCTTTTTATATTATGATAAAAAATTCAAAACAACAACAACATCATCGTCATCATCATTGAATAATGACAATGAGAAAAAATTCAAAGAAAATATTGAGAAATTAAGAAAATATTATGATGATCCAACGCAATTATTAGAAAAATTTCGTGAATACGATAAAATATTTTCTGTAATATTACATGGTGATTATAATCGTAATAATGTATTATTTCAATATGATAACGAGGATACATATGATAACCCGAAAGATATAAAAATGATTGATTTTCAGGTACGTACATACATATAGATACAAGCAAAAATTCATGATATACATACGTGCATATATCCTATTAATGTTCATATAAATGGATATCAAAGATGAAGAAATTTTTTTAATATATACATACTGATATACCATTTTTTTTTTCTCTCTATTGTTTTTGTTTTATATGAAACCATGCTTATAGGAATTACGTGTTGGTACACCAGCAATTGATTTATCATTTTTCATGTATATGAATATTGATCCAAAAATTCGTGACAATATTTGGATGGAATTATTAAATTATTATCATGAAATAATGTATAAGTCTTTAGCAGATATATTGAATGTTGACGCAAAATCAGAAATATTAAAACCATACAGGTAAATAATGAACACATGTGATATATTTTTACTTTATTTCTTACACTTTTATTCTCATTATATTCAAATTGAATGAATTTTGTTGTAAATACTTAGTATTTTATTTCCTATACATAATTCTAATATTTTTGAAAAGTTTTGAAAATTTTCATGATCATTTTTCGAAATTTGGCTTATATGGAGCTTTAGTTTGTATGCATTTCTTACCATGGATGTATGGTACTGATGCGGAATGCGAACAATTAGGATATCTTTTTTCAACTGATATGTATAGTGAAGAATTTCGTGAATTATCAATTAAGGCTGGTGGTGAATATGTTGATGAAATTATAATGGAAGTTTTAAAACATGCAAATCGTATGGGATACATGGATAGAATACTTTGAATTTTATTATAGTAAGTGAAAATTATGTCGTTTTTTTTTTTTTCATATTTATGAATATGTTTTTGATTAATTAATTAATTTTCAAGATAATTACACGATTTCAAAAAAAAATTTTTTTTTTTGGTTCAGGTTCATTTTTTTTAATTTTATTTAAATTAAGATTTTTTTTTTACTATATTTAATTTTTTAAGAATTAAAAGACAAAAAAATTCCATAAAATCATAAAAAATATTTCGTTTCATTCGGATTAAATTGCATTTTTATTCATGATAAAATTTATAAATAGTTTATAATTGAAAAATTAATTAAATGTATGAAAATATAATTATCAAATAAAATTTAATTAACATGTAATTATTACACTTATTTAGGTATTTAATAAACATGTTAATCACATGTACGTAGTTAAAAAGGTATTGATGTGTACATTTTAAATTATGTACATATGTATATGTAATTTAAAACGTTTCAAATAAAAGGTCAAAAAACATTTATACTATCATACTATTTGTTCATTTATTATTACGATTTTGTTTCTATGAAATAAAGGAAATGTATAATTCAACAAAAGAAATTTACTACGAAAATAACATTTTACATACTTCTCATGTGTGTAAGCAAAAAAATACAGGGTGTTCCAGGGTAACCCAGAATTGAAAAAACATTATCCGATATATTATGTTATCATATACTTCACGGGTCCGAAAATTTTCGGTCTCTTATACCTCTGAAGGGATGGATTTTAAGGTAAAAGGGTTTTTTCTAGAAGCACTTTAAATTACACATGTATATACATTATACAGTAGACCCATTTTGAGACCTGGGATGCCCTACATTACATACGTAATAGAACCCAGAATAATAATTGTAATTAAATTGCAAGATATATAAAGAATATTACAGAAAGAATAATCGTAATAAGAAATCAAAATGAATTCTATATCCTTTGTGTATGCGTATATTTATTTATTCAATATAATAAATGATAACCAAAATAGTTTACAATAATTGAGAAATTAAAATACACATGAATAACAGATATATATAAATGTATGTATGTAGATGAAAGAATAAAGGTTAAATAGTATCGTGAATGATATTCCTATTAATTACTTATCTGTTTTGATAACATGCGTATATGTATATACATATACAGACATGAATATTAGAGCATAGTACGTGCATTCAATTTGAAATACAAAAAGATATACCAGTATAAATTCTCTATTGAATTGATTTTATAGAATAAAATGTAATTATTCATCTTATAAATATAGAGTAGAAACAAGATACTCCTTGTTCCAGTATTTTGAATTGATAATTTTATTTAAATTTTGTGTACAGTATTAGAATCAAATATCAATTTATAATTTGAATAAATAATATAACAATCAGAGCTATTCTGTTCGTATATAATTAGCAAATTTCGTTAACTTGATATTCTGCTAAGTTTCATACAAAATTTTTGGTTGTTCATATAAATTTTGTATAAAAATTACCAGAATGTTAAATTAACGAAATCTGCTAATTATAACCAGAACAGCTTTGAGTGCCTTATAAATCCCTTATAAATAAACATGGATTTTCTTGTTAATCAAGAAACATGATAAAAATTTTTGTATTGTACATATGTAAATTTAAAAAATTTATCTGAATGCAAGACGACATTAATGATTCAAAACAAAATAATGATTGAATTTCATTTTGAGAAATTTTAATACTTTAATTTTTCTTTAAAAAATTTTATAGAATTTTTCATTTACAAAATGTTGTTATGAGTTACTGCACCATCTGTAATACAAAACTTTTTCTATTTTGAACTTCATTTTTATTTTTTAAATCATTTACTGGATATTTTCTTCTGTTTTTCTTAAACGTAACATCACAAAATTAAAAATTGTTTCATGTAAGTATTTTTTGTCTAGAATCAAAATTTTTTTATAAAATGAACTTTGAACGTATTATACAGTGTTAATAAAAATACACAAGATGTTATTGAAACTTGATAACGATGCACTTCATTATGTAAACTGTATGTATTTCGCTTTTGAGTTTTTATTTTTTTGATTTTTTAAAGTTTTTTTTTCTCTTGTTTTCTAAATAACGACATACACGGTTTACCACTTGGTCATCAATAAAAAAAAAAAAAAATAATAATAATTTTAACAGCTTAACTCTATTTGTTGTACTTTTAATTCATGAAATAACATTTTGTTCTATTTTGAAATTGCTTTTCATATATGTAGTTTGAAAAAAAATTTTTTTTTCTTTTATTCCAATTTACAAAATTTTTGAAGTTTGTGCATTTTTTTTTTTGTAGAGCTCACGCATGAAAAATTATATTGCATTAAAACTATATATTCACATCAGATGAATTTTTTAAACACATTAAGAATTTCATTTAACGTCCAGAAAATATTGTAGTATGTATTATGCAATTATAGTGTCGATAAAAAATTGAAAATGCTAAAAAAATTTTCCTAAAATATATTTTTGTTTCTGTGGAAAAATGTACTCAAAAGATAGAAAGAAAATTTTCAAAGCTAGATATTCGCATACTATTTATGTACAATGTATACAGTATATTTTTCGTTTTTGTTTACTGTAAAGTTTTAAATGGATTTTTCTTTGTTTTAATCGATTTTTCTTTATTTTACTTAATTTAAATTGTTTGAATAATTTTAAGTATAAATCATAAAATTCTTTGTTATTACATTTATACTCTGTACACTAGTTATGTATGCAGTTAAGAGTCTTATGGGAATACATATGTTTTCTTTTTCTCTCATAATTTTTTAATTTAAATGTTTAACTAATTCTTAAAATTTTCATACAAAACCAGATGAGTTTTTTGAATATCAATGTATGTATGTATGTACATCAGTAATGGGAAATGATGCTACTTTACGTAGTTTCCATAAGGCTTTAACTGCATGTAATTACTACACAGAGTATAAAATATAAATATACAAATTATTGAAATTGCTATTATCGTAATGCTATGTGGTAGGTGGAGGGAAAATTTTGTTTTTGTTTTGTTTTTTATTTTATTTTTCTTTAAATACATAAAAATA
Organism: Anthrax anthrax; assembly: GCA_963971155.1. Classification (NCBI taxonomy): domain Eukaryota; kingdom Metazoa; phylum Arthropoda; class Insecta; order Diptera; family Bombyliidae; genus Anthrax; species Anthrax anthrax. The sequence goes on along the minus strand of OZ020118.1, from coordinate 30,480,097 downwards.
CTGTATATAAATGAATAACTCTCGCAAAGCATATGAAAATTAAATTAACATTGTTAGAAAAAGATAAATAAAAAACAAATTTTTTTTGCTTACAAAAATTTCAACAACAGAAAAAGTAAATTTATATTATTGTAAGCATTGAGAAACAACGACTATTCAACGAAAAAAAAAGAAAGAAACTATAATTTATTTTTTCTTATTGTATATTTCGTGAGAAAAATTTCTAAAAATTATATTTTATTGTTAGCAATTCAACTCTTTCTTTAAAAAAACAAAAAAGAAAAGTAGAAAAAATTTTTCATTTTCCTTCTTAATGTAACTATTCTCATTCTTTTCTGATTTTATATTATTTGTTAGAAAATAAGATTTATTTTCGTTTTCTTCTTTTGTATGCATAACTGAAAAAAATTTTTTTTTCATTTTTTTTTTTCTGTGAAAATGATGCATTTCCATTTTGATTTATGCCATAGAAGAAAATGTATATGTTCATGTAGTAAGATATATGAAATATATGTATATGCATAGGAGTATACATACACATATGTTACATAGGATAATGTTGTTTTGGAAAAATTCCAACAGACAATTTTCAAAAATATGTGTACATACATATAAAAATTCTTAACTGAATTTTATAAAAATATTGAATATACAAAAATATAATGTGGTAGAAATAAATAAAAAAATTTAAAAAATGCAAATAAAAAAAAAAAAAATTGGATAGAAAAATAACTCAAGGAATGTAATGTGATGATTAAAATGCATTCTTTTTTTCTAATCTTTTAATTTTATTTCATTGAAGAATTTTGTGAATATAAAATACAAATATTAATAAATTTTTTTTTGTATGTAGTTATTTTGGTTATTTCATTTTGGTCGGTAAATTAAAAATAAAATTATATAATGAAAAATGACATGAAAAATTATTTTTTTAAAGAAATTTTATAATCGTATCATTTAAAGCTGATTTACGTAAGAAAAATATAGAAATTCAAGTTAATTTTGAAAATATCATAAAAAATTGAATAAAGTTGATGAAGAACGATAACTATGGTACAATCTGGTTTTGTATGAATATTTTAAGGAGTAGAAGTAAAACTGCTCATGAAACACTTTACTTAGTAATTATGAGGAAAGAAAACAGACATAATATTTCCATAAGACTTCCACAAGGCTTCTGTACTGCTGTACAAAATTAACAGTATTAGCAATAACTACGTATTATGTTAGTCTTTGAAAATTCCTTTAATTCTTCAAACTTTGACTTAATTTTCTGGCTCGTATAAAACACGATGGCTATAAACAAATTCAAAATCATTATAATAATTTTGAAAATTCGAACACATCCATTTACACATGTGCGCATGAATGATCTACTTTTAATATAAAAATTCTCAATTTTATTTAATATGTTCGGTGTATGTATTTTTTATTTCTTACTTTTTAACATTACCAAAACTTTTATTCGTTATGTAAACATAAATTTATTTTTCATTTCACTTCTTTTTTTCATATTATTAATAAAAACTAAACGAAAATAAATTTTCATTCATTCAATTTTTGTTTATTTTTTCTTGTTTATTTTGTATATCATCTTACAAAATAATTTCATATTCAAAAAAAAAAAAAAAAATGTATTTGTGAATAACTTACTCTCATGTATAACTTTATTTAGTGTACCAAATATATAAAAAAAAAAATTGTACATAGAATATTTACATGCGTATGTTTGTATAAAACGTACATTATTTACTCTTAAAAGCCTTAAAAGTATTAGAAAGTTTCCTTTTATTTTATCTTTTACTCAGGCGAAAAATTGTTCACTTATTTTATACAAAAAACATTTTATGGAAAAGTATTTTTTTGGCAGCATAAAATATTAGTTGAATTTTTTTTTTTTTGTTTTTGCCTTTTTACACTTTTTACGTATAAGAATTACAGAAAATTTAACATATTTTATTTTTTAACATAAAAATATATTTTCATGTGTACATTTTTTATTTTATATTATATAGCAGTGAATTTATTATGAGCTGTTAAACTACTATGTATCTTCATTTTCTATTTTACATATGTACGTGGGATTATACAGATATGATTTTTCATACTGAAAGTTAGTCTAGTCCTAGGTAAATCCAATTTTATAATATGACCACAAGAATCTTTTTTTTTCTTCTCATTTTTGCATTGTAAGGATTTTTATTAGAAAGCAAATTTTCCCATTGCAAAAAAAAAATTAAAAAATAAATGAAAAAATCAAAAAAAATTTCTGATTTTTAATTTGCTTTTTCCTGATCGAGACATTTCATCAGAAATTTTAATTCAAAATTCAAAAAAAAACAGCATTAACTTCCTCCAGCATTATTGTAAACAATTAAAATATCCTGGTTACACATGAATCCCTTTTTATTTTACTGAAGAATTTCATTTTACTGTGCGCAAAAAATGAAATAATACCGTTTTAGAAAATTTCGAACTATTCAATCAAAAATGAAAAAAAAAAAAAATCTGTTTTCCATTTAAGTTGCCATATGACATTTTAAAATGTATAAATAACCTTTGAAAGGTATGATCTATGATATGATTTGTAAAACATTTATGTATTCTTGCTGATATTTTATATTCTTGTGTACATACATACATATGTACATATTTCTAAAAAATATGATGAACTACGAACTTTTTCAAGCTTATACAAAATGCAAAACAATACAAAACGTATTTATGCTTTCCATGAATTTTCGCAATAATATACACATATTTTTTAAAATTTTAAATTATTATTAATTTTTAAACGAATGAATACATTATTTTCTTTTATAATTATTAGAATAATATATTTTAAAATGTAAAAAAAAAAAACAAAAATTTGATAAAATTTACTTCAAATATAAAATGTACATATACCTATGTATGCATACATATATTCAAGTAACCCGTATAATCGATTTCAATTTCATTAATTTTTCATACGGTCATGCTGTGTACTAACACACATATCATCATCATACGTGTGTAAAAATACAGATAAACAAGAAAAAAAAAGTTTTTTTTTTGTTGTTTGAAGCAGGTCAGTATACATGTACATATACTACATAACGATAATTATGAATTCAAGTTTTTCTCAAATTGATAAAGACATGTATGTGAAACAAAAAAAAGCTTTTTTTATACATACTCCTTTTTGTGTAAGTGTATATGAAATGGATATAATAAAAATATTCTAAATATATACATACGTATAAATTTTCTTTTCCAGGGTAAAGAGAAAAAGCTTTTACTTCCAATATTTTTTTCCTGGAAATTTTCAGGTATAATTTCAGTTTAGTTTAGTAGGAAAAAAAATTTTTTTTACAATATTTTTAAACAGTAATTTACACAACAAAATACGATATGACTGTTTGCCATTCACGTAATATGTAAATATATAGTACAGCTTTGTTTTTTTTGTTTGAAATTTGATTATATATTTTATTTCTCCTTTTTTTTAAACTTTTTAACAATTCCCTTCCAGAAAAAAAAAAAAAACGTTAAAACGTTTGTTTAAAGTTTAAAAATAGAAAATACAAAAAAAAAGTTACAAATTAACAAATAAGAGAATAAAATTAATAGCAATATTGTATGGATAATTAAACGTTAAATAATATATGTAGATTTGGTAAAAGTATTAAATTAAAATTCGATGTTAAAGAATTTTCTTTTATCAAATTTAAATTATCAAAATTACATTTTAATTAAATTAAGATAATTCATTTTATTTCATTTCGATTTGTGTACACACATGTATTTATGTAAGTTAAAAAAAAAAAAAAAAAAAAAAAAAACAAACAAGAAGGAATAAAAAACAACAAAAAAAGATAGAGCATGTAATCAATTTTTGATGATTCATAGAACTCATCAATTTTATGTATAAGTTCCTTTCATGTATGTTTTATATGTGCAATGATATGCGAATTTATGTTTAGTCAGCATTTAGAATGAAAATTATATTACAACATATTTTCGTATGTTTTCTTTATTTGTAACATTTTATAAGATATAAAATACATACATATGTACATACAAATATACAAATGTTACGTAATTTGTATTAAGGATTTATAGCTTAAACAATAAAGAAAATCCTAAGAAAAAAAAAAAACGAAATATTTACAATAAAAACAAAATTTTTGTTTTTTTGTTAAATACACAATTTGCACATATAAAAAAAGGGTGTGGTGTAAAATAAATGATTAAAAAAATTTTGAATATGGAAAAATATGAAAATTAATAAACTACGAATATTTTTCTTTTTTTTTTTTGATATTATTTTTACTTTAGTATTTGTAGTATAAATGCCTGAATTTTTTTAATGAAACAATTTAAAAAAATACATAAAGGCGCGTTTTTGTTTCGTAAAAAAAATAAAAATAAAAATAATATAAATTTTACGAAACATTGAAAGGATAAAAATATTAAAAAGTCAACAATAATAAATTTTGAAGATGAATTAATTTATATATTTAATTTCATGAGAAATTAAAAAAAAGGCACGATGTTCTTATCATGAATATGACGGGACATATTTTTCGCTTAATTACGAAAACGAAATAAAAACAGACTTATATTCACATATGTATGTATAATATTGACACAGTCACATACATACATATGTATGTATGTATGCATATATAATATTTATACAGCTAGAAAATATACATTTGTATGTATGTATGTATGTATGGAAATTTATGAAAATTCAATTATTTGAATCATGAACCTTTTCTACATGATAATGAAAATTATATTTCGAGTATTTCGAAAGACCTATATGTACATATGTGTTTATGTATGCGTAAATAATGTGTAAATATATTAAAGGATATCGTATATACTTACATAATTGTACAGATATACATATGCATGAGTACAAATGATATATACGGTCATATGTGTATAAAATGGCATACATATGTACATACATATGTATGTAAATATACGTGAAATCGAATATTTTTCTTTCGTTTAATTTTCATATTAATTAAAGCTGACAATTTTTTAAAATAAAAATCCTGTCATTATTCTCACTTCTGACAGTTTTTTTTCTCTGTTTTTGCTTTTTTTTTCAAAAAAGAAATAAAATAAAAAACAAAAAAAAAACAGAGTAAAAACAAAAGAAAAACAAAACAAAATAGAAAAAAAAATTGTTTATTTCATAACAAATTTATTTTATCAAAAAATCATTACAGATGAATTTTTAATTCATATATGTACATAAGTATGTATGTATGTACAAAGGATTAAAGGTCCACGTGTTAAATAATTATGCTTGTGTACCCTCACATTCACATACGTATGTATGTATGTGTACATACATAAAACATGTTTACGTACATTTATTTCGCTCGAATACAATTCACAATCTGTAATATAAGTATTTTATTACGCTACATATGTAATTTATGTTTTTGTGTACGTGAAAACACATGTTTAATTCAATGTTAAATTGTTGATAATTTTCTTTACGTGATTCTCTGTTTATTTGTTTTTGTCTCAGTTTTAGTACGAATTATAAATTTATTATGTATGATTATTTTCCATCCCAAAAAAAAGTCAAAAAAAAAAGGAAAAAGGAAAACAAGAAAATTAAAAAGGAAAACAAAACAAAAACACTGATTGATGATACATTTAAAAAACATAATATTAATTAATAATGAATTAAATGAGGAAAAGCAGAAATTCAAAACAAAAAAATACAAAAAAAAAGTTTGTATGAGTCTGATAGTTATCATAAATTTTCACTTAAAATAAATGATTAAAATTACTTTTTTTTAGAATCAAAAAAAGAAAAAAAAAGTTGTACTGTGTATACGCCTATATGCATTTGTAATCAGGTTAAAAAGAAAAATTAAAATTTTCACAAATTGCTTCTTAGTTTCTTTAAAAAAAAAAAACAAATAAGAATTTCCACTTTTTTTCCAAGTAAAACAAAAGAAAAAGAAAAGAATTTTCTTCTGACCGTAATTTAATTTGGAATTTAAGTAAATTTTTTTTTTAGAATTATATTTTATTTCTTTATCATTGTCATCACTATCATCATTTTTGTTTTTTATTTTTAGTGATTTATTTTTTGCCAGACTAACTTTTTTTTCTTCGTTGTTTTTGTTTTGTTTTTATTCTCTATAATCTAATGTTATTTTTTTTTACTTTGTAGATAGCATGAAATATGCTTTTGTGTTACCTTTTTTTTTTGCTATAGTAAAAGAAGATATAGAAAATTTAGAAAAACGAAAAACGAAAAAACATCAGAATAAATTTCACTTAAAAGCTCACCCAAAGGTAATTAATTAAATAATGTATTGTTTATCCTTAAAATGTTTAAAATTAAGAAAGAAAAAATAAAGCAAAAAAAAAAGAAGTATTACACACAAAAAAAAAAAAAATAGAAAAGAAATAAAAAAAAAATAAAAATGTAGTGTTTAAAAAACAAAAAATAAATAAAGAAAAAAAGGTTTCTAAAATAAAAAAATTACTCGTTATGCACAATTACATCTTTATTTTTTCATTATATTGTTCTGATGTATGCATAATGTGATACCTAATTAAGATAATAAAAAAGGAAAATGTTTGTCTGTATAAAAATTATCATTACACTAACATTGAAGAAGTTTTCACTGAAAAAAAAAAAAAAAAAAAATTGAGAAAAAGATATCTAAGATACAAATATACCTAAAAGTAAGAAAATAATTTTTATTTATTTTTTTCAAATGTTTTGAACAATCTTTTTGTTTTGTTCTGTAAATAAACATACAGACACACATAAAATTGAATGAATGTAATAAAATCATTGATGTAATCAATTGACATCTATTATATTTTAATTAACAAAATCATAACTGTAAAAATTGTAATTTATTTTTATTATAAAGACAACATTAAATTGGGAAAAGTAGAGCCACCATTCATGGTTGGAAAGAAAAAAGAAGTCTGTTTCATATTTTTATATTCATTTGCTTCTATTTTTGTATATTTGAATCTATTTTATATTTTCAGAAATTTTATATTTAAAAAAATTTTCAAATGAGAAAACAAAAACTATACCTTCTAGATATACTATATAACTAAAATCTTCTGTTGAATATATGTATGTATTTATTTTTTTCAGTCAAAGTAAGTTAAAAATTAATTCAAAAAACAGTGGGAGTCCCAATACGTTGAACAAAGATAAATTCTTAACGATAAAATTTGTTAAATATAAAATTAAATTAAATTTACATAAATTATCTTTGATATAAATTTAACGTGTTAATGATGTTTTCAACAAATATTTCAATAAAATTTTAAATATACTCGTACAGAATAAGTTGTATACGTGTGAAACTCATATTTATAAGTAATTCTGTAAATACATTTATTATAAAACTTTGATTGGAAAAAAATTTATTATAAAAAAAAATTTACTTTATAAATTTTCTCTGCTTATTATATCATTTTTAATTTAACCTATACACATATGATATGACGTACACATACATATGTATTACACATACATACATATGTACATATATTAAAAATAAATTGGTTTGACTTTATATATGTATCCCAAGTTGATTCAACAATCTAATTTTCAAATTTTATTCATCATATATAATTCATATCTACATTACACACAACACATTACACGTACACATACATATGTATACATACATATGTGAATATGAACATGTATGCCAGCTTGTACTTGATATACATATATGCATGTCATAAATCATCATTGCGAATATTGATTGAGTGAAAAAATGACAGTTTTACTGATGAATGAAATAAAATTTGATATAAAATCAAAAACTTATACACAAACATATGCGTATGTATGTATATTATACATATGTCCTTGTTTCATATACATATGTATGTATGTAATATTTTTGTGTGTACATACAATTTCTTCTTTATATGATTGCTTTAATTTTTGTTATGGTAACTGAATACTAAAAATGTTTATGATTCATATAAGGTACATACATATGTATATTATATGATTATTTTATTATTATTAATTCAATATATTTACCAATATCTGTTGAAAGTTTCTTCTTATATATATACATACATATATGTGATCTAAAAGATTCAAAAAAAAAAACAAGTGTATTATGTAGTATAATGTATCAATTCAGCATTGATTAGTATGACCGAATGGGAGATGAACATCGCACATACAGACTATATAATTTAGAGTAACAGATATTATGTAAACGTAATTTTATTTAACATTTGGTTTTTATTCTGTACGTCATGTATTTGTATATTGTTTATAAAATATGTACAAGGATGTTTTGCAAGGATGCACATAAATACTGCATTTTCGACTACATATCAATATTATTCATAGTCAAAAAAAGAAAAAAAAAAACAACACATACTGCTGAACATAATATGATATGCGATACGATAATTCAAATTTATTCTATCGAATCAAACTGATTTTTTAAGATCTGTAGTAAATTTTTTGTATTATTTGAATAATAAAAATAGAATTGAAAAGAAAAAAAAAAGAAAATTGTTAAAAAAATAGAAAATTGTGAATTAAAATAATTATAAAATGGAAACTTGAAAAAACGACGGATAGTTTTTTTTTCTCATTTCGACATATTTATGATTTGAAATTTATGTTGAATAAGAACGTTTTGATTCAGTTTAAATAATTTTTCATTACAGAAAGATTTAAGAAAATTTTCCTATTGGTTACATTTTGTACTTTCATTCTGTGAGTTGTAAAATTGTAACAAGCATGCAAGAAGCCTCTTTTTAAAGCACATTCTGTAATATCTCGAGATAAAAATTAACCGACAAAATTTTAATTTTTGTGTAAATTTTGTATAAGAAATATATTTTTCACTAACTGGATACATATGTATATGTGTATATAAAAGAGGCAAGAAAAGTAAAATGAATTAAATACAAAAATGCATAATTTCGAATAATATTAAAATACATGAAATAATATTACTGATATACTGGGGCATTGTGTATTATGCATATCTACTCATTATCACTCATATGTGCATAGATACGTATTTGTATTTATGCATAAAGTAAATAGAACACATATGAATTTTAAATTATGATTATCAAAATACATGTACGTATGTATGTTGTTTTATACGGTGCATATCCTTGTAAGTGCATAAATTTTTGAAACTATTTTATTTAAATTTCTCTATTCTGTAGTTAAAAACTACAAAGTTATAAGGAACATAATATATTTACTTTATATTTACTTATATGTAATAGTACACGTGGGTAACATGAGTTTGCATTTGTGTGTATTTATATACATATGTACATATATATACAAAATACATACAATACATATGTAAAGTGTGTACGTATATTTATAAGTGTATAAATTAAATTTATTTAATAATCTTATTTTTAAAACGGATAAAAACTTACATATGTATATGTAAATTATTTCATGTAATTTATTAATACAATTACGTTTCTATGCACATTTGCACGTACATTTGTATGTATGTATGTCATCATAATTACATATATTTTTATTTATTGTATTGTATCTTATTGTATTATTGTTCCTTTGTGTTCATTTTTGTAATAAGTAACTGGAAAAAAAAATCTAACGTTTGTAGAATTTTTTAAATTAACGTATAGAAATTTGAAAATTTAGTTTTTATTCTTAATTTACTAATTTTTCTGTCGAATTTCATTGAATGAAATATCAATTTCGAATTGAATATTTAGAAAGAATAAAAGAGAATTTTTTTTTTTAAAAAAGAACAAAGGCATTTTATGTCCTTTTACTTTACAAAATTTTACATACGATAGAAAACCAAATACAAACGTGAAATTAAATTATAGTTCTACGTTGTCATTTAATTATATTTTTTTTTTAATTTCGTGTTCATGTAGGTATGTACATACTTATGTATGTTTATATATAAATAGAGAAATTTTCCTGTACGAATTTCCCTTTACGTTATGTTTCACTTCACAGAAAAATTTTATCTTTCATTCGATTGCTATACAACAAGTAAAATGTTCAATATAAAAGAGGTTTAATACATAATTTATAATATCATAGTTACATTTCGCAGTACATATCGTCATACGTTTACATCCATTTAGATGAAATTTCTGTTTCAGATTGATCATTCGTGTACACTTTCAGATACACATGAGATTGTTGAGAGAAAAGAGAAAAAACATATTTTTTTTAAAAAAAAAAGTCAAATTAAAATATTTATAGATTTATTTGATTCTTAAAGTTAAAATTAAATGAAAAAAAAATGAATAGAAATTTTTAAACATTTAAAATTTTCTCTCTTCGTTTTTTTTTTCAATGGTAAAGTTATGTGTAAAAGTATACATACATACACACACAGTTAAAAAAAGGAAGGAAAAAAATGTAATGTATGTACGTATTTTATTTTTGATATAAATTTTTAAATTGGAATTTTTTTATGTCATTTTTTAATAATATATGTAAGTATGTGTACACATGGGTATACATATGGATATGTATACTTTGTGCATTAACATCCTTTTGTACTCAATTCAAAAAAAAAAAAAAAACTGGAAATTTTTTTTTCTCATTTTCTCTATAAAATGATTTTAATTTTTAATAATAAAAGTAAAATTTTGAAAAGAAAAAAAAAGTTTTTTTTTTCAACAGATTTTACGTGCATTTGATAGGAACGTATTTATGTAAACAGCTTTTTTGGTATTAAATTTGTATTATTTGATTTTTAATTTCAAGTCAGTAATATGTGTTTTTTTTTTCCCCAATTTTGAAAAAATTTGCATTAGAATATGATATGTGTATTTGTAGGTACTTGATTTGCATATAATTTATGCACATATTATAAACTGAAAATATACATATGTATGTACATACATATATAAATGTTAGGTATAACTGCTCAAGTACTTCCATAACAACTTTTTTTAACTTTTTTTTTCTAAATTAAAAAAAAAAAGATAAAATATGATGATCATATGCCATCATATTTATGCGCGCACCTGTATGTTATATTTAAAATTGTAAATAAGAAAAAATAATTTTATACAGGATATAAAGCATACATACATACGTATGCAATATTGTAGATACTGAATCACCTGAATTTCAAGCGTTTTCAAACATACATAAATTGAATTTAAAAAGCAAATGCACATGCATGACATTTGTAATATGCATATATACGCCTCTATGCCATAAAAACCATATATGTATGCACATATCTATGTGTATGTGTTTGAATTTAGAAAATATACATATGTACCTACCTACTTTAGTTTAGTGCAACGATTATTCAAATATATTATATACTTGTGTTTTTATCATTATAATTTTTTTGCAACACACACACATACATATATATACGTATTATATGTACTTTTGACATATTTACTTTATATTTATATGCACATATATACTCGTAGAGATATACATACGATTAGAAATTGTAACATATATTTTAGTACATGTGCTTTTTTATTCAGATTTTATTACAAAATATGTACATATGTATGTACACCATAACTTATACAATATATGTATATACATACATAAACATTTGTACTGGAAATGATGTTATCCTAAATGACTTTTAAATGAATTTTAAATTGCACATAAAGTTTGAATTTGTATTCAAATATCAAGTATACTATATGTATATATACACAGCAACACGGGTATATCATACTTATTTACATACACAATTCTTTAGGATAAATACAAGATTTTATATTTACATTTTTTTTTTCAGTTTTTTTTTTTTTTTTTCAGTTTTTTCCATTGTTTATGTTTTTGTAATGTAGTTTATATGATGACATTGTTATATACTAAGTTTCTAGTGTAATATGTAAATATAAATAAAATTCTAAAAAGAGAAAATGTAACTTTTTATTGAGAAAAAAAAAAAATAATAATAATAATAATAAGAAAGAAAATGCTAAGGAGAAAATTTATTAAACAGGAAAACGTTTGAAAATGAAAAATAAAAGAATCAAAAAATCCTTTATTTCAATCAAATTGAACATTCTGTATACGATATTACAAACATATGTATGTATGTTTAGGTAAAATTTAAAGATATAGTGTTACTTTTATTTTTATACTTAATTTTTAATTGATTTTTAATCTGTTTACAAAATACAGACATTATTTTCATTGTTTTATCTTATTATTGTTAAAATAAATATAAATAAGTAAAAAGAGTAGGAAAACATTTTATCCTATTTAATGTAAATCTTATGGTAAAAGCATCACATTACATAGGTAGCTTAAATATTATTATATGTGTATATTGTATGGTTGACCAATGTTGTATATTGTTGTTCATGTTTTGCATATCTCAAAATAAAATTTAAAAAATTTCATTGCTATACATATATAACAATGATTATGTACACCTATACACATACATCCCATTTAAAATGAAATGAAAATTTTATCTTAACAATTTTTTGACTGCCTGATAAATCATCATTTTCTAAAATATAATATCATCATTAAAATGTACCCAGGGGAAACTGGGTATGTATCTTGACTACATGCATTTTCATATCCTATTACCAGAATGTATAGTAATTACATAAGTATTATCATACACGAGTATAATATTATATAGGATGTACTATATATCTATTTTTATATCTATATACACACATATATATGTACAAGTACATATGTACTTGTCATTGTATATACATAAACAGCAGAATTATTATCATTATTATCGGAAATGTATATGTACGATATAATGATGTACTTATTTTGTATGCAGATATACACAGCACATGTTATGTAAATACTGTAACGTACTTTACTCATACACTTGGTGTAAAAAAAAAATCTATAGAATGATAAAACAATTTAAATTCAAATTTTTCAATTCAAAGAATTTAAAAAATGTTTCTTTACACGCCCTATACATATAACAAATTTATTATATTTAAGATCGGATTTCCTTTATAAAAAATAATATAAAATTGTATACAATACATTTAAATAATAATAAAAATGTTTAAAGCTATAAACAAATTATAATAGGAATAATTCAAACAATTTTGTTTTTTTTTTTTTGTTTGTTTTTTTTTGTAAGAAATAATTTTGTTTCATGTTGTTTTTCATTTTTCTTTAGAAAAATTGAGACAATATTTTTTGAATTTTTAGAATTCATTAAAATTGTAGTAAAAAAGAGGAAAAAAATCAATCAATTTTATTTTTATTCAGTTAATAAATTTTTAATAATTTAAATGAGAATTTTATTCAGTCAACGTTAGAAAGTTCTTATTATTAATTTTATTCATTATGAAAAGTAAATAAAGACGACATTTTGATAATTAAAATAAATAGTAAAGAATTTATATGTACTTAATATATTGGCATAAGGTATGTTTCATAACTTCAGGTATTCACAACCCTAACTTTTATTAGGATCATGTTTTAAAATAATTATTGGAATGAACTTTTGAGAAGGTTTAATAAATAATATACAATTGAGATTTTTTAGATTTTGAAAAATTGGTAAAATTAAATATGAAATAAAATCATTGAATATAAATTGAATAATAATTTTAATGAGTTTAAATCTGTTTCATCTACATACTTTATATCTAAAATGATGGTTCAATAAACAAAGGAGTAAAAAAAAATGTTTGAGATTTCAAACATTCTGTGGGTACAAAATATATAATAGTAGGCATTTATGCATATAAGTCTGAGACAGATAAATACGAAATATATAAAATCTGGAAACTACCTATGTATATATTCATTAATAGCTATAATTTATTTTAACATGTAACATACATAATTTAATTTAACTTTGAACATAAAATTTGATAATGGCTTACTAAATAGAATAAAATCCTTCACTAATATTCAATATAAAGCAAATATAAAATACACATCCTCTGCATACATTATAATATGCGTGCATATACGTTTATATATAGTATGTATACTACTACACGTGTACGCATATAAGAATATGTACCTTTAACAATGAAATTTAATCATGCATAAAATAATTTATTTACACAAAAATAAACATCATAATAAAGACAAAAAAAAAAAAAAAAGAAATTCTTTTGTTTTATAGTAAGGGATATACAACAGAAAATTTAATATAATAATTCGATTGTACCGGTATCAGATGTTTATCTACGTGTACATCGTTTGAACTTAATATTTAAAAGACGTTAAGATTGGAAACCAAGATGATGGCATAAAGAAATTTGATGACCAAACTTTTTGTTCTCTCACATGTACAATAAAAAAAAACAAGAAGTCTTACAATTATCTTCTTTTTTTTTTCAAATCGGAAATAATAAGCAAAATTTTTATTTATTTTCGTAATGTGATATCCTTTTATTTTTCATTTTCTGAGAACCTTCTATAATTCTAAAATTAATTGAATTTTAAACTTTAAATTCTTTTTTTTTTCAAAAATTTTTCATGTATGTATTCATCAATTTTCTTTATTTTCTATACTTTGTCTATAATAATTCAGTACACCTTTCAGTTCAGATCCTGTGGAAACTATGTACATATGTATGTAATGTAGTGCCATTTTACATAATTTTGTATTGATATTTAAAAAATTTACATTATATGATTTGTATGAAAATTTCAAAAATTTTGGTAATACTGCTCGTAAAATTATTATTATTATTAGAAATGTTAGGAAAAAAAAGACGCCATGTACTCCAAATAACATTTACAAACGAAGTATACAATTTAATTTTTCATGTACAATACATAGAAGTAAATATATTTTTTCAGTAAATTTTAAGTCTATCACATTTTGTTAAAAAGGACTTTTTAATGCTAATATTAGGATCTAAACATAGTTAATTAATTTTCTTTTGTATTTAAAATTACTTGAGAATTAAAAACAATATATATGCAATACATTTAGAGCGAAGAAAATTAAATTAATTGAAATATTAATTATAAATTATTATGAATTTTGTCTTTTTTTTTTTTCAATTTAGAAAAACCAAAAGACTAAATATTCTTTTGATCTTATATTAAAAAACAAAAAGTCAGTTAGATTAATCGCTCTTAAATATTTACGTGAAAATTTAAAAATTCCTAATTTAATTGAAAAATATTCATTATAATATCCTACGCATAGATACATATAAATTTTTTTGTAATTAAAAATAAAGCGACCGCATTTAAAGGAAATCTATATAGATATTATAATATGTAGGTATCTATTAATTAAATTAGATTTTATTTTTATTCAATTTTCAAAATAAGAAAAAAAAAATTCTTTTCCGTTTAAAATACCAAGAGTAATGAACCAAAATTAAAATCAGAAATTAATTAAACATTAACATTTAAAATTCATTTACAATGTATTGTAGTACATACATATTTAAATAATATGTAGATACGTACATATGTAGATACTTACATATATAAATATATACTATATATGTATGTATATTGTGATCATATTTATTAATACGAAATTTTAAAAATCTTTTTATAATTGAAAAATACATTACACACATACACACATAAAAAATAAATACAAAAATAGACTATAATTTAAATTTTACGCAAATTGCGTACATATAAGCATAATAATTTATATACTGAACTTTATGTACTTTACGTACACTGTATATTTACAAACTGAATAAGTAAGAAAACAACAAATAACCAAAAAAAAAAAGCAAAAAAAACGAAAAAACGGTGAAAAACTCCTCCTGAAAATATTCATAACGAAGTTAAGGAAAATTGAGTAAACAAAAAAAAAAAAAAAAAAAAAAAAAATTATAAGTAAGTAAAATTGAAAATTTATGTATTTGTGTTTTACTTTTATATAGAGTACATACGTATACTTTATATGCATACATGTGTACATATATTGTACGCTATGATTATACGTAAATAAATACATATACATACGTATAATGTGAGATATTCATTTTATTTTGTTATACTGGCATTTTAAATAAAGTAAACAAGTTTTCAAATAACGTAAGTATCTATATCCAATGTAAAATATTATTATTATCACTTATCATACAAAACACATACCCAAAAGATTGTACATTGTACTATACACGTAAACGTTGAACTTATGTATTTTTGTTTCACGTGTAATACGGAATATAAAAGAATAATTTTGTTTTTTTTTTCGCATAATTTTCTCAGAAAAATTGTCTATATTTTTTTAACAAAGTATTTTAAATATAAATTATATAGGTATATGACAGGACTCAAAAATGGGATATACATATTTTCTTTACACCCTGTTTTATATGTACTTCTTTCCTTGTACATGTCATGATTTTCTACAAAATTGAACCGAAAAATTGTTTTTTTTTTTTTTTTTTAATTTTTTTATGCTTTTTTTATTTTTGTTGTTTATTTATAACGTTTTATACATGATGTAATTTAAAATTGCTAATATTTATTATTGAATTTTATTATCATAACCATCCGGATGTAAGTTGAAAAAAAAAAAAAAAAGAAATGAAATATTGAAAAATGCGAAGAAAAAAAAAAAGAAAAAAATAAATGAGAGAAATGACGAAAAATGAAAACAAACAAATTAAATTTTATGAAGCACTTAATGTATAAAAAGAAAAATTTATTAAGTACAAATAAACCATCATAATATATACAATTGCTGCTACGTGAAATTACATAAAATGTACATATGTATATGCCTATATTACAAATTTTAATATGTATGTATATATTTTTACTAAATTTGTTATAAAGAAAAAAATTTACAAAAATATTCATATAAGCGTATACGACGAATACCAAAAATTAATAAAATAAAAATAATAAAAGTAAAAGTAAATTTTTATTATCATCAATTCAAAATTTTAATACAACTGTTCACAGAGATAAATCAAATGTACTTATATACATAAGTATAGCCAAAGAATAGTTAATATTTTAACAAGAATTCTTATGGGGCTTCAAAAAATTTTTTAGCCGATAGAGCGGTTCGGGCGATGAAAGAGGGGACGGCATGAATGATGGAATGATTTAGTACATTTGTTGGTAGAAAAAGGGATGTCGTTTTTTCGTATAAGAATATTCAAAATAAACTCGAGAAATTTTAAGCCATGTACTTATTATATATATGTATGTATACATATGTAATAATATATTACATACGAGTGTTTGTAAATATTTTCATACGAATTTTGTATCTTAACTATAAATACCGTCATCCTAAACAAACATAATTTTCTTTCATAAGAACATTAGAGCACAATTTTGTAATGGTTCGATCATATATATGAACGTGAATTAAAGATCAGAGACTAGGATAGTAGTAAAAAATGTGTAATTTCAGATTAACATACATACATACATATATCGTACAATATTTCATATATAGTATGTACATTACTTTTTTTTTTTTTTTGTTGATTTTTGTTCATATTTTACACTTTTCCTTTACTTTTTATATCAGACAAGAAAATATATACAAGTACGATCTATAAACACATAAATTTGTATACGGTCGAAAGATGTGTACAGAATATTGCACGTATGTATGTATATATTGTATTTATAATTAACAAAATCAAGTCATTATTTTATGGTACAATATTTATACAGGGACATATATGACTCCAAGTGGAGTGTATACTTAAATTACATACTTACGTATACGATATATAATGCATTCATACGATCATATTTTTATTTATCATTACCTAAAAAGTATGAATTTTGAATACCCAAAAAATCAAAATTTAACATTAAACCGATCGTATTCAAAATATATTGTATTTCCCATACAATACATTACAATTTGAATTTACATTTTGTATTTCTATCCTCGTTTCTGATGTAATGAAATTTATGACCCATATGATCGTACAATTATGAAAAAATTATATTTGTTTAGGACGATAATTTGTTTGTTTAGGACAGAAGTTTTACACACGCATATATACGATAAATACGTACATTACAAAATATTCTTATAAATATTGCGCATAATATGTACACTTAAATTACATACGCACGTATGTGATAAATATGCATACATATTCACATTCTATGCTGATTCATGGGTATTTTAGTTTTTTTACATGGGTATTTTATTCTGAAAATTTGCTTGCTTTTTTTATATATTTCAATACATTTTCTTATTTTACACTTTATTTTTTGAATAAAACGGTAGCACTGGGTACTGATGTCAGTACCCAGGAAGAAAAATTTTTGAACGTCGAATTTGCACTGCTTGCAGTATCTCCTAGTTTTGGATTTCTGCGTATAGCGTATTTTTTGCAATTATTCCTGTGGCTATACGAATGCTTATGCATATGTGTACATATGTACCTATATACGTGTGTAGGTGAGTGCAATACAAACAACAACAAAAAATTAACATTCGGCATCGTTATTTTTCTTTTATTAAGACTATAATAACGCAACATATCAAAATTATTATTAAAATCTTAATAAAAAATGAAATGCAATTTAAATACATACTTGTATACACATCGCGTTTAAATTTTTGTTTTTTTTTTTTTTTTGAAAATTATATTTATAAAAAAATTTTTCATCTCACACACATGTACGTGTATAGCACGTATAGCATGTGAACATGCTTATTAAACCAATGTGTGTAAAATAATACAAAATGAAAATTTATCTTCGTCCATATAATATTTATTAGTTTTTTTATATGATTACCATAATGCAAACTATTTTCAATGCAATTAAGTTTACATTTTCATATTCACATATCAACGTGATATAATATACTTATATGTAGGTACATATTTTACTTTCATAGCACCAACAACTTGATGAACTTGTCTGTGTTCACCTTTGTATGTCCATCCAATATTCCATTTATGATGTCCATTTCACGTATGTATCTTCAAAAAAAAATTTTTATTTTTTTTATTTTATTTTAATATTAGCATTAAGTCAATATGACGTACATATTCATACATACATACATACATATTTTTAAAAAATTTTCATATACATAATATGTATGCATGCACAGTTGAAAGTCTTCAATTTCGGAAAATTTCAGATAAAAATTTTCCAATTCATACATTCAATAATGTTTTGAATTTTTATTTTATATAAAAGTTATAGAATTATTTTCCTTCATTTATTTATTTATTTATTTTTTTTTTTGTTTTTCAATTAAATTCGAGATTTCAATTAAAAAACAAAAAACTTATTTAAAAATTTTGAAACGAATTTCTAAAGAAAATTTTTATACATTATTTTTGTATGTGTATAAAGTATAAAATGTATGAGGTACATTAGAAAATTTTGATGATAATTCGTAATGGAATATTTCATGATACAGCATTTAAAAATCAATTCATTAAACCATTCATTAAAGTTTTATTTAACATAACATAATTTACATGGTCAATTCATTGGTTAATATAAAATAATACTAATAATTGGAATATTGCATTAACATCATCATTATATATATGTAAATGATTTCATTTTAAATACTTATGTATGTACATCTCTATTGTAAAATCAAGGAAAATTGCATTTTCAAGTAATTTGACATACTTAAAATCACTTTTACTTGTGTTGTAAATGACATTCCTCTTTTGCTTTTTACACCATGAAAATTACATGGTACTTATATAGCACCGTATATACAACGGAAATAGCACAAAAAAAAAAAGATGAAAAAAAAGAAAAAGGAAAATGAAAAGTCGGAAAAAAATTAAATGATTTTATGTATGTGGATGAGTATATTAAAATACTTATGGTTTTAATATTAAATTGTGCAATGAATTTTTCAAATGCATTTCTAATGTACATTCAAACATTCATACATTCATGTTATGTACACTTTTCATATTCAAGCTTTTTTTTTGTAATTATACTAGCTCTTATATAATAAAGTAAAATTGTCATTGTATTCAAATAATACTGCATAATTTTGTGTACAAAGGAAAATTACAGTTAAATTTTTAAAAAATTAAATAAAAAGAAAAATTTAACGCAATTTGTTTAATTATAAACACTATGTTTTTTATTCTTTGATCGCTTTGATATACATATGTACGTACATATGTGCATTAATCATTTTTTAAGATCATTGTACTTAGTAGGAACATCCTGTTTGTATGACCTCCTGTTTTTGTACGTTTATTGTACAAGAAAAAAATAAGTTAAAAATTTTATAATTTTTGGATTCTCTATAAATTTCTTAAATGAAAACGATATTCTGATTTTTATACATTCCATTTCATGTGTGTACTTATGTAAATATTTCATTTCTTAGCCAAATATGTATTTTTTTCATTTGACAAACTGTTACATAATTATTACATATTTAATAATGATAAATTTTCTGTAAGTTAAATTTTAAACACAATTATGCTTATTATCAACTACGCATCATTCAATAAAGAAAAACTTTTTATACATAAAAGTAATTTTATAGTTTTGAAATTGTGGATAAGTAATTATATTTAATGGAACACATATCTGTGTATGCTTTTTTGTTCGAATTCAATTAAAATGTTAGTAACTTTTCAAGTTTTTGAAGTAAAGTAGAAAAAAAAAAGAAAATCGAAAAATAATTTTCTAAGTTTCCTCACTAAATATACATATATGTACATTACATAAAAGTTATACATTTATGGTACATAGATGTATATGTGTACGCTGAGTTTCAAAATGTAAAAACGGTGTTATGATGCGGTAATATTACACTTTTGATAAGAAAATGGTACAATGTCAGTGATGCATTGCATCAGAAAAATTCATGATGTTTCATTTGCTTGAATAATGTATTTTAGATGCATTCACAAGACGTTTCAATACTTTAGATTCGAAATAGATTACCTTTTGAAATTTTGAAAATTTGCGTCAGGAGGTATTTAGATGTTTTAAAACTCATGAATAGCTATACGCAAACAAGTAATATATACATTTGAGCACTTTACATATAAAAACAATCTATTTACTAAACCATACATAAAATGTATGTAAAGACTTCTTTTTCTTAGAAAAAATTAACAAGATACACACATTTGCCTACAGTTAAAATAAAACCATTTTATACTTACAATGTTAAATTGTATGCACAAGTGCATTTTGTATGCGTTATAGAAAAAATTACTTATCATAAAACTCTTTAAAATTTAATCTGGTCGTTTGCTTTTACCACATAGTGTGTATTATATGTAAGTTATTTAAGATGGAAAAATATTTTCAAATTTTAAATTTAAATTTTTTTTATTATCCCCGCATAATTATATAACATGAACTCTTGTTTTTATATATTTTAGGCATGGGTAAATTAAAAAGGAAAAGTAATATTAAATAAATATAATACCCACATAATATAATGAAATATGTGAAATGTTTTAAATCCACAAACTGGTATAATAAATATGCCATAAAATTATGAACATTATTATATTGATTTTTGTAAAATTTAAAAAGAAAAATAAGTTTATACTCTGTTCACAAATTATAGGCAATTAAAGCCTCATGGAGGAATACAAATGAATTTTTTCTTTCCTCATAATTAAAGCGAGCGTTAATTATGTTTGATGAGCGTTATTACCATAATCCTTGAATTTTTTAAAAATTAATATAATACATGATGTAAAATGGTATTACTTCACGTAGTTTCCATGAACCCTGAAATTCTTGTAATTAGCGGACAGAGTATAATACTATAAAAATAAACCACATAAAGATGCAAATAAATGTACATATGTATGTATATTTTATTCGATTTATTTCAGTCATATTTTAGACTTATACGGAAACAGTCAGTTTTTCATTCATTTCATTTTTAAATTACAAAATATAATGTTAAATTTGTAATTTTTGACTAATTATATTTGTAATTTTTCAAAATTTCTCTTTTAATGACAACAATTGAAAAGCTTCAACAATTTTATTCAATTTTAAAAAAAAATGTTATAATTCTGAAAAACAAAATTCTCAGGTAAAAAGGTAAAAGTTTCTTTTTAACGCTTTTTTATGATTTTAATTAAAAATTTCTCTCAAATCCCAAAAAGATTAAAATATGTAAACAAGTATTAATGATAATTATTGTTGTCATTAGATTTTATTTATATGTACATATGATGAAATAACATCACATTAAAACATGAAAAAAATGTATGGTGAAAAAAAATTTTTTAACACATATAATACTTGGCAATATTGTATATACATCAACAATGTACATAATAGCATACTTATGTATAAAATAAAACAATATGTTTTAATGAAAGTTAGTATAAAATAGCATAGTTATTAAACGTGACACAGGTGTCTTCTGAATAGTCGTTTATAATTTAGAACCTTTTAAATACATATACAATACTTTATAAATAACCTTCTAAAATTTATCTAGTAAACAGGATAAATACGCTTTTATATCACATATACATACACATGTGTGTATATACATATGTATGTCTTCGGTGAATTTGTGACACAGAGGTAATATTTAGAATTACATACAAGCAGTACATACATTTAGATTTTAATAGTGTTATAGCACATTACATATATCATTAATCTGGGAAGTTATTCTGTTGTTCACTGCTATCATATCATATTATGTACATATGTATGTAGTACTTCTACAGAAATTTAAATTTTTATTGCCACTTTTCATCGCATCATTGTATAGCATATAGTACATATTATTTATTCACCTAAATTATGTATTTTAAAATGAGTAAACAATATAATTGGAAAAAGTAAACCTTCAGAAATTAGCCGTTTACTTAAATGTCCTTTTTATACAAATGTACACAAATCATTTTTTCTTTTAATTTTTTTTTAAATTTAATGTTTTGTGTAACATTATGGAAATGTTAGAAAATTTTCTTATTTTTATGTATCGTATTATACAGGACGATTCTTGGGAGAATGTACCTAGATCAAAACATAAGGCAAACGAAAAATAGTTATAGGGTTTCCAGGTTTTAACCATTAAAAGGAAAACGATCTAAAAATTTCATTTTTCAAAATTTCTTAAAGCAAATTAACAGTTGAGATTTACTTATTTCCTAGAATTCATACACATCTTGAATGAATAAAGACTGCTCAGTTATTAATAATATTAATTTTAATGTCTGATACACATATAAATATATAACCTTTAACGTATTTTAAGGATTTAAATTTTATTTGAGGGATTTATAATACCAAAACTTATTTATTTCACGGCTCTATGATATACATATGTACATTTGCGCTTTTATTAAATTCTAAAAATATTCTTTTATCATTTATTTTATTTCTTTATTATCATTTTTTTTCTACAAAAAAGGAAAAATTTTTGTAACAATAAAATGTAATTTAATATGGTGTTTTTGAATGAACTTTAACTTTTAAATACAATGTCAACATAATAAAATTTTGTTTTTTTTTTTATTAATATTATTACATTACCTTCCCCTTTTAATTCGTTAAGCGGACCATTTTTCTCTTTATTATACATTTTTTCATCATCATCATCATCATCACAATCCTTATTACGTATGCGAGTGACTTAGTTTATACAGATCAAAAAAAAAAAAAAAAATACCATTATATAAAGCAGTTTATTTTTTAGAATTAACTCGAAAATTTTTTCTATAATACATATAACAATACTGGCCGGTCACAAAAAGTCATAAGAAAGGTAAACAAAGAAAAAAAACAAGCCATCATAAAAATTTTAATAAAAGTAAAAATTAAAAAAGAAAAAAAAAAAAAAAAACAGCTAAATAAAGTAAATGTTATTTTGGGGCTCATAATACTTAACACCTAAAATTTGTTTTCTTTTTTGTTCAAATTCAAATGTCAACATGACAACGTAAGAAACGACGAGCAAAAAAACAAACATCAAAATAATTAGTCTAAAAAATAAGAAAAAAATTTTTTTTGAAGATATTATAATTAGGTGATAAGAAATTAGATAATAACAATTTGATGAATACGATCGTACAGACAGTAATGAAAAGCATAGGATGAATACCTATGTGCTTTAAAGTATGAGGATATAACGTAAGACATGAACAAAAGTATAAAGAAATCCATTGCTTTGAATTGTATACATTAGGCAATTTTTTAAATTTTCGTTTAATTAAACTTTTTTAATTTGATGCTGTATAATCAAAGTAAAATGAACTGTGAGTCTATTTATTTTAGAAATTTTCTGTTTTTCTTAAAATTACTGGGAGATTGGTAAAAAAAATGACAAAATAGAATAGGAGGAAGTAAAAAAATAAAATTCGTTATTATTCTTCAAATATAACGCTTCGGTTGTTTTATTATTTTTGTTTTCTTGCCATAATATTGATTCTGTGCCAATATATTGAAATTGTTTTATTTATTTATTTGTTTGGTAATACAATTAAATACCATGTGACTTATTTTATTTACGTAAGCGAAGTATAATTATCTATATTCTCATTTTATAAAATGATATAAATTATTTAAACATTTATTATGAAGACACGTACACGTAATGCAATAATTCAAATAAACATTGTTTATTCTTCTTCTTTTCTTGTCTTTTTTCTTTGCATAATCATACATATGTACATATATTATAATTTTTAAAAAAGTTTTCCAACTCAAAGTAAAAAAGCCAAAAATCGTTGGATTTTTGATTTGATATAAAATTACCGCAATTTATTTAGTAGTTATATTGAATGACATGTAATACGCGTTAGTCTAATATATAAGGATGATGTTTGCATAGTAGACAGAAGGACAAAAAAGAAAGAGCAAAAAATGATAAAAAAGATGGTTTTGTTAAATATTTTGATTTATTTTCGAAATTACCTTAAACTGTAATCATAGCAATAAATTATGACTGTATAATGTATGTACATATAGCAATGATGGATATAAGAAACATGGAAGAAAATATATCTGATTTATCCTTGAAAATTTTTTCGTTATTTATTTTATTTTTTTGTGGTTTCTATCATTTTTTGTTTTGATTATTGTCGAAACGTTTCAATAGCATGATTTTTCTTCTTTTACAAATGATGATTACTGTACGTTCTTTTTACTTGGTTTTTGTGATTTTATTTCGCTCTCAAATAACATTGATAATTTTTATCTTTTTTTTTTTTGACTGAATATTGTTTTCTTTTTTTTTTTTTAATTAATGATGATCATCTTATTTAATTTGTAACATACTATTTTATTATTCATTTTTAAAACATACATTAAAAAAAAACATCTGCACATACATATGTATGTGCATGTCTCCATAAACATAATACAGTACAATACGTGGTACAATCTGTTCATACATATGTATTATCAAAGAAATTTAATCTAAAAAGAAGAATCAATTTTGACTTTCACGCTAAAATTTTAAAAAACCAGTGCGAAAGATCAGAATGAAGTTGAAGCTGGGTAAAGTTCAGCATTTACCAGCTTCAAAGTTCTATCCATATGATCTTTCTATTAAGAGACAAGACTTTATATTACAGCCATATGATAAGTCACGATTTTACATACGTTTGATTGTGTGTATATTTAAATATATGACTTCAATTAGTTACGCATGAATGATCACTGGGTCTTTCGTTTTGTGCAATACATTTTGTTTGTGTATTCCTAGAATTATGATCGGATCTACATTTTTTTTTTTTTATTAAAATTTGCAAGCATATATTTTGTTTGTGTAATTTCATTACACACAATTTTTCTAATTCTGGACTATTTAATTGTTCATGATCATGAATATATTTTGTTTGTGTATTCTTTAAAGTTTGAATACAAAATTTTAAGGCCAAAAATTGAATATTGAGTTTATGAAATTTTGTACTGCATAATTATAATTCGCATGGCGTATATTTTGTTTGTGTAATTTCATGACGAAAAAATTTTCTGATTCTATTTTTCGATCATGAAAATGAATAATTTTTGATTTTTGTTTTGTAAAAGGAATGTACGTACATATGTATATACATTTGTACGTATATATGCTCATGTACATACATACATGTATAGATACATACATATAATTATTGCACACAAATATATGTATATACATTTGTATGTACATACGTTTATACATTAAGTATTAAGATCAATATATGGATATACAATATAAGATTTTATATATCCAATCATCATTGTATCAATTATAGTTAAGTTTAAGTTTAAGTTTAATTCACAAGGGTGAGAAGAGGTTGGGTTGCCTCGACACTGCAGCTTAAGAAAGCTTATTGTATCCCTCACCCTTTGTTTGTCTACATAAAGGCATTTATCCTTTTGGCAAGGAGAATAACGTACTTTATGTAGTCTAGATTTGAAAGATCCTCGAGATTTCTGCCCTCAGTGGTCTTCCATCTCCATCTTTCTAGTGCCACACATTCCTTCAGGATGTGTGTAGCTGTTTCTTCCTCTTCAAGACATAGCCTACAGTCTAGGTTATTCATGTTGAAGCCTAGTTTTTGTAGGTGTACTTTAAACTTGTAATGTCCTGTTATTAGTCCAATTACAAGTCTAATAACTTTCCTTTCACATTTCAGTGTCAGGTCTGAAATCGCTCTGTTCGGTTCTTTTATAAGACCCCCAGAGCGTCTTTTTCCTCCATCAGAAATCCAGTGAATTTTATGCTGGTTTTGTACCCAATCATTCACCTTTTTCCTAATGAAGTTTTTAGTAATTCCCAGGGCGGGCTCTGGCCCTATCAGGGGTGTACTGGATCCCTTCCTGGCCAACTCGTCTGCTTTTTCGTTACCAGCTATTCCTTTATGACCTGGCACCCACTTCACCAAAATATTGTTGTGGTTGTTTGCCAGTTCATTAAGGTTTTGTTTGCACTCTAGTACTACCCTAGAGTTGATTTTAACACTTTCCAGTGCTTTAATCGCCGCCTGACTGTCCGTGAGAATGAGGATCGTTTTATTTCTATATCTCCTTCTTAAATTCTCTAGAACGCACAGGTTTATGGCGCATACTTCAGCCTGGAACACAGTGGCATATTCCCCGAGTGGGATTATTATATCCCTTCTAGGTCTTATCCCATGTATTCCGGCTCCCGTTCCTTCACCTGTCTTTGATCCATCCGTATACCAGATGAGATCTCCCTCCAGGTGACTGTCACGCGTTTCCTCCCAGCTTGTTATCTGGGTGAGGAATCTCTTTTCAAAGTTCATAGAAGTTTCAATGAAATCATGTCTCATTTCGAAACTTCTATCTTTGATTGTTTGTAGAATACTGGTATGCCCGGCTTCCACCAGGGGCTTCCAGTGTCTGTTCATATACAGCCTGTACGCCGCTATCCTAGCTTGCCCCTTGATAACGAATTCAAGGGGAGGTACGTTTAGTATAGCTTCTAAGGCTGCCGTCGGGGTGCTTCTGAATGCTCCCGTTGTACACAGAAGGGCCAATCTTTGAATTCGTTCCAATTCAATTTTGGCCTTTTTCTGTTCTGTTTTGGGCCACCACACCAGTGACCCGTAGCTTATCATAGGTTTTAGGATCACATCGTACATCCAAAGTACCATATGTGGCCTAATTCCCCATGTATTACCGAGTGCCCTTTTAAGATTGAAAAGGGAGGTTTTTGCCTTTCTCGTAATTTCAGTCAGCTGCTCATTCCAGGTCAGTTTACTATCTAGGATAAGTCCTAGATATTTAACTTGTTTGGAAATCTCTAACTGACTGTTGAAAAAGATAAGAGGTTTTAGACCCTCCAACGTCTTTTTCCTCGTGAAGGGAACAAGGGCGGTTTTTGCTGGGTTTACCTTCAGGTTTTCCCTGCTGCACCATTGCTCCACTATTTTCAGAGCCTTCTGCATTAGCTCTGATATCGTATTTAGGAATTTTCCCCGGGTTAAGATGACTATGTCATCCGCATAGCCCTGGGTGTAAAATCCTTTATTGTTTAGTTCGGTAATCAGGTCATCCACTACTAGATCCCACAGAAGTGGTGATAAGACACCTCCTTGTGGGGTCCCTCTGGTGACCGACATCCGTATGTCCACTCCTGTCAGAGTGGCTTGTACTATTCTGCTTCTTAACATGTGGCTTATCCACCTGCATATGGTGTTGCTTACCCCATGTTTTTGAGCAGAACTTATGATAGAGTTATAAGAGGTGTTATCAAACGCCCCCTCTATGTCAAGGAAAACCCCCAGAGTGGTTTCCTTGTTATGTAAACTATGCTCTATTTTTGCAACCAGTTGGTGCAGAGCAGTTTCACATGATTTACCTGGCTGATAGGCATGCTGATTGGAGCTCAAGGGTCTCTCAATCAGACAGGTTTCCCTGATGTGCCTTTCGACCAGTCTCTCCAACGTCTTCAAGATGAAGGACGATAGACTAATTGGTCTATACGACTTTGCCTGGGAGCAGTCCTTCCCAGGTTTGTGTATAAATACCACATTAGCTTTCCTCCAGGCTTTGGGTATGTAGCCTAGTGCTAGGCTGCCCCTGAAAAGCCTGATTAGTTCCAGTGCTACAGCTTCTCCTCCTTTCTGTAGTAGTACTGGATAGATTCCGTCTGGACCAGGACTTTTATATGGTTCAAAAGTATTGACAGCCCATATTGTCCTGTTCAGCGTGACCACTCTTTTAGCCAACTCCCAATCTACCTTCTTCGCCCTTAGATTGAGCTCATCGAAGGCAGATTGGTCATCGGTTTCCAGAAAGGTTTCACATTCTGGAAAGTGCGTATGTAACAGTACCTCCAGTGTGTCCCTTTCGTTTTTCGTGTAAATCCCATCCTTGGTCTTTAGAAGGCCCAAGGGATTGGTGGGATTTTTGGCCAAAGCCCTGTGGAGTCTGGCCCCTTCTGAGATTGAAGTTATCTCCCCACAGAAGGATTTCCACGAGTTACTTTTGGCTTCACGAATCTTTTTGTTATAATGAGTCAGTGTTTGTCTATAGACATCCCACTGTCCTGTCTTCTTCGCTTTATTGAAGAATTTTCTTACTTTTGTCCTTAAAGCATCAAGTTCTTTGGTCCACCAGTTTATTGGCTTCCTGCTGGACCGCCTTGATATAGGACAGCTTTCTTGATAAGAGGCGAGAACAACCTCCGTTAGTTGTTCTGAGGCTACCTCTAAGTCAAGTGTATCCTTAATGGACTTTTTAAGGTTTTTTACCCCCTCGTTCACTTTTTCACTGAACAAGGCCCAATTTGTTCTGCGCGGGTTACGATACATAATGTTTGGTCTATCTATGCCCTCGATAGCCATCATTATGTACCTATGGTCCGAGAGAGACGGTTCTCTAGAGACCTCCCACTTACAGATATTGGGCTCTACTTTACTTGACGACAGGGTTATGTCGATTACTTCTTCGCGTATCGCGTTTATAAAAGTGGGTTCGTTACCTTTGTTGATTATACTTATATTATGAGTAATAATAAAGTCTAAAAGGTACTCACCTCTTCTATTTGTATTGGAGCTCCCCCAAATGGTGTGGTGCGCATTGGCATCTGCTCCAATTAGGTACTGGAGGTTATTGTCCTCACAGTACTCAACCAGACTCTCCAGCTCTTTGGTTGGTGGAGGGTCTGTCGAATCGTACGGAAGGTAGGCAGATGCTAGGGTAATTGTCCTACATCCTCCCTCCGTAGCGATTGTCAGATTCCCTGCAATCAGGTCCCTGAAAAAGAGATTTTGCAAGGTTAAAATCTGTAAGCCATTCTTGACAAATATGCAAGACCTTGGCTTGTCTGCATGTAAGTCGTAAATAACCTTACCTGCTAGTGTTCCGAGCCCCATAACCCTGTTCTTCACTATCCAGGGTTCCTGAATTAGGGCCACGTCTATTCCCTCTGCAGTAATCAGCCTGCAGAGAGACGCTGTAGCAGCCCTACTATGCTGAAGGTTTATCTGCACAACCTTCAGCATGTGTGGGCTTTGACAGCACTCGGAAGTTTAGTTGAGAGAAACCGAGGTACGCTTTGTAACCCGTTTCTCTCAACGCTTCCGCTGACTTCTCGTCTAGGTAGAGGACCAGGTTCATGCCCTGTTCCTCTTCCCTCGAGCTGCAAATACTCCAGTCTTCTGTGCTCAGCCCCATGTTCTGGGTCTTCAGAAGCTGGAGTATTTTCTGGGGTGATTTCTCCCCCAAAAGATCCGTATTCGGAATATTTACCAGGACTTTGGTTGTCCTCACAATCTCCTTTGCTTCCCCAACTCGGAGGATCGCGTCCTCCCATGGGGTGATCAAAGGGACTGTGAGTTTCAACCAGTCCTTGGCAGCCTGGTTGGCACAGGTTACGAAAAGCACGCCCTTATCAAAGAAGCTATTCGTGAACTGAGGCCCTTTGGAGGGTTCACACCTCCAGACCTCTGCCAGAATAGCCCTCTGAACCAGGCGCGCCCTCTCCTGGTCCAACTTAGCTTCCGGGTAGCCTTCTAGGACTACCGCCATTTTCAAGGCAGACACCACCTGCCTGTAGGTGAGCCCCGTCTCCACCTCCGAGGAGGGGCCGGGTTGTCCTACCGCAGGTGGTACCTGCTTTGTCTTTTTGACAGGGGGTTTCGGTGGTCCCCCCTGATTCGGAGAGGTAGAGCTCTCCGACCTCGCCCGCTTCAGGATTTTGCCGGTCTGTTGCTTCCCAGCACCCTGAGCGGCTTGATTTCTTTTGCGAGGTATTAAAGCCTCGCCTCTTGCCCGGGCAGCCTCTCTGGCGAGTTTTCGCCTTTGCGCCCCGGACAGTTTTTTGTCTGCTAGCTTGAGCTTGCTCAAGCCAGCAGTAGTCGTTTGTACATCGGAAACTACTGGTCGTGTGGGTGATCCACTTCCCTGTAGACCCGATGTACTCGCGATTACCTGATTAGTTTTAGGGGTGTGATCAGGTTCTCCCCCTTTAAATGTTTTATTTAAATTGGTATCCATTTTTGGTCCCACGAGTTAGGAGTAAAAACGGTCGCCATATGCAGTGACTCCTGTACATATGGAAGGCTAATTACTCTAGGGGGTCGCCTGGTACCCTAGAGGCTCCGTTAGCGGTATCAATTGCCCCTGATACCATTCACTCCTCGGCACGGGTCGCATAACACCTTGAGTTAGGGGTTTTTGGTTGCGTTTGGTTTCATTCCCTCCACGTTTATATCTTCCACTTTTTCAAGTAGATTAATACAAACGTCTCATTGGGAACTACTCAGCCGCCCCACCACGACAAGGCGCAACCTCCGGGGGGATCAATTATAGTACTATAATAAAATATTATTTTATTTTTTTGATACATAATAAAATCTTATATTGTATATCCATATATTGATCTTAATACTTAATGTATAAACCTATGTACATACAAATGTATATACATATATTTGTGTGCAATAATTATATGTATGTATCTATACATGTATGTATGTACATGAGCATATATACGTACAAATGTATATACATATGTACGTACATTCCTTTTACAAAACAAAAATCAAAAATTATTCATTTTCATGATCGAAAAATAGAATCAGAAAATTTTTTCGTCATGAAATTACACAAACAAAATATACGCCATGCGAATTATAATTATGCAGTACAAAATTTCATAAACTCAATATTCAATTTTTGGCCTTAAAATTTTGTATTCAAACTTTAAAGAATACACAAACAAAATATATTCATGATCATGAACAATTAAATAGTCCAGAATTAGAAAAATTGTGTGTAATGAAATTACACAAACAAAATATATGCCTGCAAATTTTAATGAAAAAAAAAAAAAAAAATGTAAATCCGATCATAGTTCTAGGAATACACAAACAAAATGCATTGCACAAAACGAAAGACCCAGTGATCATTCATGCGTAACTAATTGAAGTCATATATTTAAATATACACACAATCAAACGTGTGTAAAATCGTAACTTATCATATGGCTGGAATATAAAGTCTTGTCTCTTAATAGAAAGATCATATGGATAGAACTTTGAAGCTGGTAAATGCTGAACTTTACCCAGCTTCAACTTCATTCTGATCTTTCGCACTGGTTTTTTAAAATTTTAGCGTGAAAGTCAAAATTGATTCTTCTTTTTAGATTAAACTTCTTTGGTATTATACATATGTATGAGTACTATATTGTAATTTATATAAATTGCAGCATATAAAAAGGACATGTACTAACAATAAACGTGATCTGAGAACAAAACAAGAATATTACAGTAGAGTATGATCCTTGTGATTAAATACGTACATACACACGTACTACTTAAAATGTACAGGTGTACTTATGCAAGTATACTAACCGAATAAAGAAAAAAATGTACATACATACATACATATGTTATAACGAAAATTTACCGACATTCTGCTTGACTACCTAGAAAAAATTTATATAAAATTAAAAAAATATTAAAACAGAAAAAATTAATTAATTATGTCAACCAACTGTAATGTAATGTTGTATGTATGTATGTTGTATAATTTAAAAATTATGAATGTATACACGTGGTACATTATAAATTGTACAACAATTCATGTATAATACACATACATACATATATGGTACAATTTCATGTATAATACACATACATATATGAGGGCACGTGTACAAAAAATTGATCTTTCTGTATAATCCGAGGATAAAGTGTAGTAATATTTTAATAATATTTGTAAAAAATATAAATGAATATTAAAGAAAAAATT
Organism: Anthrax anthrax; assembly: GCA_963971155.1. Taxonomy (NCBI): domain Eukaryota; kingdom Metazoa; phylum Arthropoda; class Insecta; order Diptera; family Bombyliidae; genus Anthrax; species Anthrax anthrax. The sequence continues at coordinate 30,447,489 of OZ020118.1, read as the reverse complement.
TATGGAATGAAGGTAAATGAAATTTTAAACCGTTTTGTACATTACGAAGACTATATTAACTATATAATGTAGAATATTGTTATAAGTAGTGCAGATGAATAAAAATATAAAATTGCATTGTACATGCATACATATGCATAGATGCGTACACATATAGGTACCTGCATATGCACACAGCACAATATTCATACGCATTATGCACACTTATATTCCGTGAATGTTTTATGAAATTAACGTCATTGTCACAAAAACTGAAAATTAAAAACGAAAAAAAAAGAAAAAAAAATACACGTATGTATGTGAACACATACCTACATATAAAAAAAAATAAATGGAAAAAGTGTTTTTCGCAACAACAGCAATAGGAATAATAATAATTAAAAAAATTTTTTATGAATTAAATTTAAATATTTTTAAACCGAAGAGAGCAAAAAAAACATAATAATAATTGACATATTTTATATCCTTGGTCTATGGGATAAACAAAAATAATGAAAGAATATGATGTGTAAAAACGTACGAAATACACGTTATTTTGAATAAATATTTTTGTATGAAAAAAAAAGTTTTTTTTTTTTTTTTTTAAACGTATATTGTACTGACATGTAATTTGAGTTGTAATTTTCTCATTGTTATTATCTATATTTCTCTGCCTTTTTTTTATTGCCTTTGTTTTTGTTCAATTATTTTATTAACTAAAAATAAAAATTGATACATATGTTATTCATAAATGCATATTTTCTTATTTCCTGATGTTACACAATTTTCCTGTCCATTTTATATTATTATTGTGAATGATTAATAGACCTTATACATATTGTTTATACATTGGAATTGTAATACAAAACGAATAAATTTTTTTAAACACATAAAATTTATTCATTTATACACAATTTCTATAAGCATTACACAATTTATGTACATTTTTTTTTTAAATAGAAATTTTAAATAAAAAATAAATACATATAAATGAATAGAAAATAATAAAAAAAAAAGAAAAAGAAGAAAAATTTGAACAATTATTGATCATTATTTGTACATACATATGTACATAGTTACACGTGCAAAAACGTTCATGATAACAATACTCACATTCACATATGTATTTTATTTATGTACAAAATTTATAAATACAGTCATTTAATTTTATTTTTTATTTTATTTTATTTGTATATATTGTACATGCATTTTAGATTTTAAAAATTTTATTCATTTTTGTATAATAATACAATTAGTTATTTCAATTTTAAAATAAATTTTATATATGATACATACCTACATAGTATGTATCTATGTATCATACATACATAAAATGATAAAATAATTCAATTAAATGACAAATTATTATTACTAAATATTTCATATTTTTTGATAAATTTTTGACAATTATAAAATAATTAATTTTTGTTTTCAAATTTTGTTAGTTAAATTTTTTTTTTTTTTTTTAATTTTAAAGTGAAAATTATCTAGGAAATATCAATAAATTTCAAATTATTTGATTGGAAAGGTAATTAAATAAATTTAATAAAACTAATACAATTTATTTATTTTTTCATTATCTACATGCATATGTACATATGCGCATATGTACGCAATTAAGTACATTATAAAAATATTCATTGTCATGCAAAAATTATAATAAAGTTTATGTAGACTAAAATAAATTTTTTTTTTTTTAAAACTTTTTTGTTGACGTAAAATTTCGAAGTAAATAATTTTTTCTCTTTAATTTCTTTATTTATTTATTTCTTTAAGAATTGTGATATAAATTATATAATAATTAGAATAAATTATATTTAAAAGAAAAAATGTTTATAGGTAGTTTAATTATGTACAAGGAGGTGTAGTTTCCTTATTTTAGGCCATAAACTTTAAATAATTATTGACATATTTTCCTAATAATCATAAAACTAAGAAGAAAATTTTATAGAAGAAAATTAGGATATTAAATTATTTATTAGTTGAAATTTTTTTGTTGAACAAAAAAAAAAAAAAACAAGGAAAATTTTATATAATATGCTTTATTTATATTTTTATTCATACATAAGAATGAAATGTAAATGAGAAAATATACTTAAATATACATGCATGTGTATAATTCTAAATTCTTTCTTATGTGCTTCATTTATTTTTTATAAGGATACTAAATTTATTTGGGATCTTTTTCTTGTTTTTTTTTTTATATCCTGTAATTTTGGTCATTTATACAAACAAACAAAAAATGAACTATAATATAAACATGTGGAAATAATATGATACATAACATGCGACTAAAAATGGTCATTCTAAAATCTCTTCTTATTGTATGTGTTATACATATGTACATATATAATACAAATATATGAGAATTACATTATATATATGTATGTTAGAAGAGAATGTATTTTTATATTACATAATTTATAGCAAAATATACATACATAATTTCTGAGATATAGAAATTCGTTCTTGAAGTACTTACATACGGACATTTTTCCATGTAATTTCCTCTTGAACAAGTGCATTTTAAATTTTTGAGGTATACACATAACCCCAAGTATGCGCGTATATGGGTTTTATATACACTTACATTTATTGTAGAAAAATATATGGAATTCAAAAATACTATATATGTATACATATGTACAACAATATTTTTCTTAATCATATATTTTCGATTTCTATCTGAGATATAAAATATGCATAAATTTATCTTTTATGGGAATAAAAACATGTAATAAACAAAAACAAAAAAAAAAAAGAGAAAAAGAAATCAATTTTTATTTGTTTATTCTTGCTATTTTCCTCGGTTTTTTTTTTTGTTATTGTTGTTGATTTTTGTTTTTTCAAGCGTAAAAAAAAAACAAAAATAAAAATAGTAAAATTACATTGTTTTAACTTAAAACAAAAAAAAAAAAAACAATACAAAATCATGTAGGTAAATATGTTTTGTATGAAAAAGAGAAAATTTTTTTACGCAAAAATTTTTTTTTGCACATAACATGTGTATATTTGTATATTCTACGCAAAAAAAAATTGGATAAAAATGTTTTTTGTAATTTCATGGTACTAACATATTCATCGTTTTAAAAATACAAATATGTACATATGTATGTATTTTTTACAATATATCGTATAAGTAATATAAAAGCACTGAGCATAAGAGCAATGGGATGCAACGGGCGCAGTAAAACAAGTGTATTTTTTCAATGTTTGAGAATAATAGTAATTCTTCCAAAAAATAAAAAAATAAAACAGACAAAATATTTTATTTACTAAACAAAGTAATGTATGAAAATAAATATAATAACATATGTTGCCATATACACACATACATATGTAGATTCATTTTCATATTTAAAATATATGCATATAACTGATATAACAGAATAAAATAAAAAATGAGAAAAAAAAGTGAACGTACGAATATCATATTCTGACCTTTCTTTTATGGAAAATATTTTCATATTTCTATACATACACACATATGCATGTACATTGTTCGTGTGCACATATTGATAGTATGAATTATGTATGGTATAATAAAAAAACATTTTTTAAAAATCTTCATTTTTTCTGTGACATACATATGTATGTATGTATGTAGTATATGAAAATAAGATAATAAAAATTCAAGAAACCACCACCAATGCAAACATATAAAATACATATGTATGTATGTATGTACGTACGTGTTATATGTATTTGAGATTTGATTAAAACATTTGATTAATTGAATATGTATATTTATGTATGTAAATTCCATTTTTCAAAAAAAAAAAAATCTGATGGTGTTTGTAATATGTACATATGTATGTACATACGAGTATTTCAATTATTTTATCAATTTGTTCAAGAAAAAATGAATAATTTTTAAATAAATGATACAATTATACTTAGAAGTTGAAACCATATAAAATAACAATTAATTACTTATAAAAACTTAAAATTTATAAAACCTAAAAAAAAAAAAAATAAAATAAAATAAAAAAAAATTTAAAAAAAAAAATTAAAAATTAAAAAAAAAAAAGTTTAAAAATTTTCAAAACCTAACAAATAAAGGTACCATAAGGATATCGGAAATTTATGACACTTTTTCCTATCTTTCATTTTCAAGTTTCTAGTATGCCTTTTTTTTTTTAAAAAAATGAATTATTCGAATTATCAAAATTCATGTGGGCTTTATTGTATAGTTCGCAAAGTAAGAAATTTTTTTTTAAAATCGTTTTTTTTTTGTCAATCTTTTACTTTTTGTTTTTTATGAAAAATTTGTCAAATTTGTCAAATTACACGTAATATTTTTACCTTCTAGATATTAATGAAAGTTGTCAAGACATCATTTACCTTTGTTATTACTTTAATATTTTTTCTTTTTTTTTCTAATTTTTCCTTTTTTAAATTTTTTTTTTCAAGTTTTTTTATTCATATTTTTCTTATATAAAAAATGCGACACATGTTCTGCTCATATAAATCTACGCGTGATACAAAAATAAATTTATTATTGCTTTTATTATGTGTGAGTAATGTAAAAGTAATTTTGATATTTACATGAAAATATAAAAAGAAAAATTACATTGTGTGTTATATTGCTTTTTTTTACGTATGTATATACAGTATATATATTTTTATACATAATATTATTTTTATATATTTACTTGAAAGACTAAACGGAAAATTGATTTTTTTATTGCTTACATTTGGGCCTAAATAACCATTGAATATATTTTTACTTCAATATACACTCTGTCTAATAATGATTTTCAGCCAACGCTCGACATACATACATATGTATGATATTGAGAACCATTATTGACATTGCACTATCAGAGACTCAGGGTGCGTACAAAATATTTTGTTATTCTTTTTAATTTTCCCACGAACTGCCCATGAAATCTGACTGTATTTCTCCAAGTGCAAAAGGCAACTGACTAACTAAGTTGATTAATTTCCATTTTGTATGAAATCTACGAGCTACATATTGCTAATGCTATGCTGTGTACGATGTATGTCGTATAACCGGTTTCCGCTTAAACAAGAAAAACTTAGTTGATTCGACTAACAACTTAAATGTGATGTGTATATAAAAACAAAAAGTAGTTAAAAGGCCATTAGTATACTGAACTGAGTACTGTGTAGAAGAAAATTGTTTATCATTACATTAAAAAAATTTTTCGATTTTATATGAAATATTTTAGCATTCTGGTAGTTCTACTTCTGAAACACTTTTAAGAAATGCACTGAAAATCATTGATATACAGAATATAGATTAACTTAAAATACTTAATATGAAATAAAATATCTTTAGAGAAAAAAATAAAATATAAAATTTATTTTATCGTACAGAAAAAAATGATAAATTTCATATCTGGAAATTATTTTAAAATGATTAATTAACTTTAATTTAAAACAAAGTTGATGTAGTAATGTATTATAAACCTTAAATATATATTTTCTTTTAGTACTTTTAAACTTAAACTATATATTTTATCTCAATTAATTTATTGCACATATTTTGTATTTATTTTAAAAATATATTTGTTATTAAGTAATGTTGTCCATAGGAAACATAACTCTAGTGCTCTATAACTTACTCAAAATACAACAAAGTAGAATGAACAAAAACAAAAATCAATGATAATGACGATTAAAACATTTAAGAAAATGTTGTGAACTCAATAACTCTCTCTAAAAATAATAATATAAAAAAAAAACTTTTCTCATTATGTTCAATGTAATAAACTTTTCCATTTTCAGTTGTGAAAAACGAACATTAAAATTTGAGAATAGATTGAATCAATTGAGTTCACAAGTGACATTGAGAAAACTAATCACATAGTTTTTTTTTTTTGCCAAAGAAAAAGCATGGGAAAATTTGAAAAGACAGTAACAATATAAAGAAAGATGATTTAAAAGTAATTCAAATAAGATTTTACGTTATTTCTGTTAAAAAAAAAGTTAAAGACTTTTATTGGATAAAGAAAAAGGTATATACGAGAAAGTTTGTTTTTATGAGAAAAAAAAAAAATTTTTTTTTTCTTTCTGTACATTAAACAGAAATTAAATCCTGAAAAGTTGACAGAAAATTGGTATGTACATTATATTACTAATAGATGTGTACATACATATGTATATAATATGTTCCTAAATGAACATATAATGAAATAAAATAAAATGAAGAAGAATGGATTACATTTACATACTTTTTGTTATCTACATTATTATCAAATTGTCATAACGACAAATTTTATTAATTTCTTTTTAAATGACATTTCTTATGTACGTAATTGTATTGCTAGTTGATTGCATGAAATAATTTCAATCTGTTATAAATGCTATAGAGTAGATATAAGATATAAAAGATGATTCAGATGTACTAAATGTAAGGTGCTGTTTATATGGGGTTTCAAAATTCGAATTTAATTTTGTAAACTTCAAATTTGATATTTTAAACTAGAATTTGATATGTACAAAATTAAATTCGAATTTATAAAAAAAATCAATTTAAACTTCATAAATCTGTATTTAATTAAAATATGCATCCACACACATTTATCTGCACATTCTTATGTTTTTGACTGTAATAAATAAAGTATATAAAAAGAACACCCCAAAATTTTAAATTCCCAAACAGAAAAAAACCTTACACAGTTAAATTGTGTAAAATTAAAAAAAGGTGGAAATTTAATTGTCTGGGAAAATGTTTATTTGATATATTATTGTATTTTCTATGTTTACATTTTTTTAACAAGAGAATCTACATACATATGTATGTATGTTGTTATATAAACTTTTTAATTTAAAATAAAATTATTTTTGGAGTGTCCTCAAGTTAAACATGATATATGAATATATGTATACATAATATGTACATTAATTCAAAATAATATATTTTATGCAAAAGACCAGTAAATTCAATTTGAGTACCAGATACATACACATATGTAGTGTATGTACTATATGTTCAAATTTAGAAATACGAGAATAAACAAAAATTATATGGTTAACTGAAAAATGAATACACACTGTACTTAAAAGGATACGTATGCATGTATTTAAACATGAAAATTAATTTTTCATGTATTGTTCATATGATAACAAGCACATAATGTGTGTATTTTGCTTACATATACACTTACAATATATAAATTTGTACGTGCATTAAAAAAAAGGTCATGCACATGTCGTTTGCGTGCTATTGTGTTAAAAGTACTTTGTGTCCGCAACATTCAATAATAATTTTCATTTTTTTTTCTTATTTTTTAAAAATATTTTTAAAAAATTAAAAAATTTTTGTTTAAAAATATTTTAAAGATATTTTGGCACTTTTTTCTGTTTTCATTGCATTTTCACTGTAACTGGTGTATGTTCATTAAATTTGTATTACATTTAAATTGTACAATCAATCGATATCAAAATTGACAATTTTTTAAATATTTAATTTTAATATTGACAGAGAGCAATGTAAAATGACACCTTGAGCGTTAATGGAACAAAACGATATAAAATACTTCGATTTGAAGTAAAATATGTACAATACATATGTATGTATGTTAGAATAAAATCGCATGAAAAACTTCAAAATTATATTTATTCGTGTAACAAATTTTCTGATGATAACGAATTTTTTTAAATTTTCAAAATTTTCAATTAGCGAAACTTCATAGAAGTGTAATTTTCAATTTATTATTAACATTAAATGATTTTATCTAATAGTGTTCGACAAATGAATTAAAAATTGAAAAATTAGTAAAATTAATAAAATTAAAATAATTACAAAAATACACATAGGAAGGTAAGAAAAGAAATAAAAAAAGAAAATCATGATAAACCAAAGTCGATGCAAAGCACAAGTTATGCACAGTAGATTTTATCTGATGCAATTAATTTGCTTTTGAATTATAAATTTTTCTATTTGTCACATTCATTAGGTAAAACTACATATAAAATTTATCAAGTAAAAATAAAAGTAACAAAAAAATACAAAATTAGAACGCATTTCACCTACATAAAAGTAATTTTAAGCATATACATAGGTATGTGGTGTATGTATATTGATATTTTCATATAACATGGTAGCTATCCACATATAATGTGGTGCTTTTAGAAAATGCTTTTCTTACATGACATAGCAAAAACAAGTGAAAACGAAAAAATAAAACAGAGAAAAACATGAATGCATTAATTTCAAGATAATTAATTATGCATCTCGTGACAATTTCTCTGTGCAGAATTGTTTGTGCGTTTGTTTACGAATGTATATGTACGTGTGTTTTCATGTATTTATTATAGATCCAAATAAAAATTTAAATAGATGTTTAATAACAACATTTTAAAACAATACAAAAAATAAATTAAATAAGAAACGTACTGCTTTATACTCGTAAACAGTATTTTTTCGTATGTACATATAACAAGATGAATACATACTACACAAAGAAAATAAATTAAAAACATTTTTGGCAATATTTTAAATTTAATTTAAATTGAAAACAATTTTCTAATTAAAAACATCATTTACACTCTGTCTATTAATGAATACTCTTTCTTCTTTTATAATTTCTAATGAAAGTGTTTCAAAAGTAGAACTATCAGAATGCTAAAATAATCCATACAAAATCGAAAACATTTTTTAAATGTGATATTGAACAGTATTCCTGTAATCAGCATTCAGTAATCAGTAAAATAATGCTCTATACTCTGTCCACTAATATTATCCACTTAAGGTCTTATAGAGATTATTTAAAGTGGTACCATTTTACATCATTATGTATTGATATTTAAAAAATTCATATGATGTATAATAGAAGCTTTGTGGATTGTGGCCATACTGCTCGTGAAGCAGTCTAATTATAAATTATTAGAGAAGAAAAAAAACATATGTATGTACTCCCATAAGACCTTTAGTGCATAATATTAGTGCACAGAGTATAATAATTTAACTACTTTCAACTTTTTTTCTGGTTTTTTATACCAGTCACACTTAGTAGAGTAGTTAGTCGATGATCGACTCAAATAGTTTTTCCTTGTTCAAGTGGAAACCAGTTTCCGGTTACATATCATACACAGCATAGCAATAGTAAGTGCATAGCTAGCTGAATGTATTCAACTCGTATATTTCATACAAAATAAAAATTATTCAATTTAGTCAATCAGATGAGTTGCCTTTTGCACTTGGAGAATGACAGTCGGGTTTCATAGGCAGCTCGTAAGAAAAATGGATGGAATAACAAAATATTTTTATAATCCCTGAGTCCCTAATAGTGTGATGTCAATGATCGTTCTCATCTGGCGTTGACTGAAAATCATTAATAAACAGAGTGTAATATATACCTACATATATAAGGAAAACAATGTTTTTAAAAATATCTTCAGGTAATTGAAATTAAGAAAAGGTAAATTGAAATTACACACAACAGTGTATACTTAAAAATAAAATTGTAAATTATTATTTTCATTTCATTGAATCATATGCACACGAAATAAGAAAATAAAAGATGAAATATTTCCATGATTGTATTGTACTTTTAACATATTATTTACATAAACTTTACTACTTGAAAGTACTTAAAATATTAAAAAATAAAAATAAATAAAAATGTTTTGAAACATTTATGAAAATTTTAGAAAAATTAAATAAACTATAAACGTTATAAATTACATACAAAATAAAGTTAGAAGATGTTTTTAAACTTAGAAAAAAAAAAAAAAAAACAAAAAAAAAACAAAACCAAAAAGTAATCATGCGAAAAAAGTTTCAACTTTTTGGAAACAAATCTACTTAAAATACATATAGCGAAAATATGTAACAAAAAATTTTTTATAATATCTTCATGCTCACAACGTAATACAGATTGTATTTTATATCAAAAAAGAAAACACTTCACGTATTTTTGCGTATGAGTGTGCGTACTGGTTACTTAACGTAAACTACATATTTTATTTTTTATTTTTATTGATTGTGACATTTAGTAATTTAATGTTCTTATATGAAAAGTAAAATATTAATTTGAATTGAGTGTACTTAAAGTTGAATGAAAATGAATAACAAAAAAAAAAAAAAAAAAGTTAAAGTAAAAGTTAAAATTTTACTAATTTGAAATAACGTATATTATTTCCATGTTTAAAATACATAATGTGTGTAGATATTTTTAGTATAATATTTGATTTTCAATGATTTTAATTTATTTTCTTCGAAAGTATAAAATTTCAAGTTCTTGTTAATATCTTCATTTACATGCACGTATTTTCATGTTCATCTAATATGTAAATGATTATTTGATTTTACTGTATGTACGTGTATGTAGTCACTTCGGAACGTTAATATACTTATCACCTTTCAATTCCTTCCGATTTGTATTTTACAATTTTAGATTTATATATACATATATGTATATGTATATATGTATGTATTTATGTATATCTGTATGGTAAAATATAATCTATAAATACTCGCGTTATAAAATTTGCACGTTGTAAATAACAGCAAATAAAATTTAAAATATCTTTTATATCTTTATCATATTACAAACGTTTTACATTGTATATACACACATGTATACATTACACGTATGCATGTGTGTTAGATTCATGAATTTCTTACTGTTTTCTAAAAATCTTTAATTTTATATCATATGTCATATAAATATATTATCAATCTAATTAAATCTCGTAATGAAAACCGAAATTGTAATTGTACGTTTACATGAAAATTAAATTACGTGTATTATTGCCTTACTATATGTATATACGTATGTATACATATGTATGTATGTACATATATTGAAATAAGATTTTGAAATTGATAAATATCAAGTTTTATTCATTAACTTTTATAGAATAACATCATTATGTATATGTATGTAAATATATTTAAGATTCATTGATATACAATTGTTACACACAACACATGCATAATTACTATTTTAATTTTTTATGTTTTTAATTTAATAACAACAGTATATTTACTCATTCGCTATTTTATATTATTTTTTGTAACATAATGATAAGATATGCGAAGTACATTTCAAAACATTTCAAATTTCTCTTATTTTTACTATTTTGCTTTTTTATTTTTATTTTATTCAGATAGCATTATTAGTTTTGAATAAAGAAAATATTTGATGAAATTTTCCATTACTTTTCAAAATCAATAAATTGAAAATTTTTGTTTCATTTATTTTAAAGTAATTAAAAATTAACTAATATCAAATTAACATTTTCCTGTTCATTAAAAAGTTTTTATTGCCCTTTATTGCGCTCTTTGTTATTATCATTTTACATTTTGTTTATTTTATTTTATTTTTTTTTGTAAATAAATAAATTAATTTTAATCAAAATATGTATGTATGTATATAAAATTTATTTTCAATTTTATTTCATTAAAACTTCATTTAAATTTATTAACTACTGAATTTTCTTATGTGTGTACATATGAAAAAATGTTCGTATTGCCAACATAAAATTTTAATATACATACAACAATAAAAACAAAAATGATCTGTTACTACAAATTTATTTGGCCATTGTCCAGAAAAATATTTTCTCTTTGGATTGAAGATGAAATTTATTTTCATAACAAATTCAATGCCAAATAAGTAAAATACAGCGAATCTAGATGGTCTGTATTTAAATATTTTAGTAGTTGATATGTACACATTTATGTATGTATGAAAAAAAAAAAAAACACAAAGATTTTTATTCGATTTTGAAATTTTATCAGTCAGTGTTATTTTTCATAGATTTTGAAATATGTATGCTTGAGCATACAATGCATCAAATATATGTATTCAAATTTCAGATAATTTTAAATATAAAAAATTTCAGCACTAAAAATTATTTAAAATAATTAAGCTAATTGTTATCTATATGTATAGATAAACACATATGTACATACATATTGAAAATTATAAAATAGAAAATTTTTCTCTAAAACAAATCAAATAACTGAATTGATTTTGTTGAAATGCTTTTCATTTAAAATTGATTTTCATTATGTTTATAAACACAAGTGCATACTTGTTGTACATGATATTCTATATAATTTCTTTAAATGTTATAAAATAACTTTTATTCATTTAATTTATTCAATATTTAAGTGATAAACGAATATATCAAATGTATACTATGCATATGTACAAATGAACAAAATTATTTTAATTAGTTTCAAGAGGACAACTCGTTCATTTAATCATTTATAGAGAATGAAATACTTTTTAACGTTTAATTAAATTCATTTTTTTTTTTTTTTTTTAATATTTATATTAATTTATTTTTTAAAATGGATATTTATGTCAAGAGTCAACTTAAATTATAATGTTAAACGATTTAATAAAATAAAAAAAATTAATTATAATAAAAATTGTATACCTATGCATATAAACTTTTTCTATCTATTTGATTATATAGGTATATTGCAACAAGAAAATACACAGAATAAAAAAAAATCCTTATGAAAATTGTACAAATTTTTATCATTGTAAAAAATAATTTTCACATTTAATTTATGTACATAATATGTTTTGGCTAATTTTTTGTAATTGTGTTTCGTTTCACTTACTTTCCTCTTTATCTACGTAGAACCATGTATAACGAAGTGTACAGACCTCAATTTATTTATTTATTTTATTTTTTCAAAAGGAAATTATGTTTTCAAAAAAATAAATTAGGGGAAAAAAAATTATTTCAAACTGACTGATGTCGTTCTAATTTTTAATTTATTTTTAATGCAAATTAATTCCAATACACCTTAAGTTAATACTATACGTACATATATTTGTATATAAGAAAAAATTACAGTCAAGAAATACTTAATACATAAAAAGAGGGAAAAATAAGAATATATAATTTTTCATCATGTTGCTCATTAAAAAACTTTTGTATGGTTGTGTCTCAGAAAAAAAAAAGGAAAAACAGAAAAAAACTTACTGACATTTTATTTATACAAAGTGTATACAGAAATACAAACAAAATATATCTTAGCAAATCTTATTTGTATTTGTACATTTTCTGTTTTCATACAATTTTTTTTTTTTTAAATCTCTTGTATTGCATTCATTTTAGTATTTTAGTAGATATACTATCATAGTAAATTTTTTAAGCAATCTATTTATTTAAAAAAAAAAAAAAAAACGAAAAAACAAAAAAAAAATAGAAAAGAAATGTTTACTCATTATGATGTTACGTGTAAATTCACATACGTATAGACGTGTGTGTGCATGCATTTTTTTTTATATACATATGTGTGTGTGTGTGTGTGCGCAAAAAATGCATTCTTTTTTATCTTTTGTTTGATAACATGTTTTGTTAAAACCAAAATTTATTCTCATATATTTTCTTTAGATAATGTTTTTTGTTTTTTTTTGTTTGTTTCTTTTATTTTTATAAAATGACAAACAACATTTTAACGGGAAAATTTATTTTCTTGTGTTTATGTGTATACCAAAAATTTATGTACATACGTGTACATGTACAGTATGTATATAAATGGATGTGAAAATAATAAAATAAAAAATACAGTAACTTCTTATAACTTTTTATAACATCAACGAAATTGAATAGATACATATCTATAATAAATACTGCTCTTTCAGCATAAACTGGTTGTTTTAAAGAAATTTTTAATCAATTACATTAATAAAAAAGGATGTTTTTAACAAGTAAATATTTACAATGTGAAATAATATACATTCGTATATTTATCTACTGTGACAAATGTCGTGAATTGTACATACATATATTTTAAGATAAATACATGTTATGTGTGCTCTTAAACTTTATTATTTATTTAGAAAAAAAAATTTTTTTTCTAAGATTTGTTTTTTTTTTTTTATTTTGAATTATTTATTTTATCATTAGAAATTGCCAATTACATGACATCGTAAATTTGTCCAAAAATTTTGGAAATAAAAATTTTCAACTTACGATTTTTTTAAATTGAGTAAAATTTTAAAACGAAGATATTTTGCTCTGTTTGCTTCAAAAATAATTTACTTTATGATATTTAACTAAAATGAATTTTTAAAACTATTCAATTTACTTAATAATAAATTCAAGTATGTATGTATGCATCTGTAGAATTTAAATTAAATCATTTAATTTTTCTCTCAAAATTATTCACAATCGAAAAGATTTTTTTTTGTTTTTCTAGTCTTAAAATCAATTTAAATTTAACATCATAAAATGTATAAATGTCAATAATTGTATGTATTTAAAAAAAAGAAAAAAAAAAAGGAAATTAAAATAATGCAATAAATAAAATTTTTATCTTTTAAAAGCTTTTCTTTGTACGTATATTTTTACACATATATGAATATATTCCAGTTTATACATAAAAATGTGTACAGAGTCGATATAACGATGTTATTAATAGATTTGTGGATAAGGAAATTTATTTAAAATCTAAAATAATATTCTTTGTACATTTGCTTCCTTTTTTCTCTGGTTAAGAAGTAGGAGAAAAAAAAAATTGAATTCGATAATCTTACATACTTTGTATTTTATTGTATTAAGTCTTTTTTTTTTCTTAAATTTAAAAAGTACTTATTATAATGGAGAAAATTTAGAAAGTTTTAAAATTTGTTTATAATTAAAAGTAGTTGAAGAAAATAAAAACAAATTTTTTATTTTTGAATATTGAAGTGGTTGAAAAAAAAATGGAAAAAAATAATTTGTCTTGTATAATACACTTTTTAAACTAAAAAAAAAATAGCATTTATTTTTTTCAACAAGAGAAATATAAGAAAAGTCAAGACATGTTAACAACATTTTTGGTAATTGATTTATTGAACACTTACAAATCAAACGTTAGAGAAGTACAATAATTTTCTTTTAACAAATATTAAATATTTTTCGTTAACATTATAAAATGTTCATGTATCATAAGCATAAAACAATTCCACTCCATATCATTATTTTTCTCAAGAATGCATATAATAAAAAAATTTTTTTTATCTTTTCGTTATGTAGAACCTGGTAGAACATATTTATTTTAATCCAAAAAAAATATTAGAAGATTTTAAATATGGCATAAAAAAGATCTCTTCTTGTACACACCTACATATATGTATGTATCTTACACCGTAAAATATTTTAAAAAATATATTTAGATATAACAATAATTCGATAAACAAAATAATTCATGCATTTAACTATTTCCTGGAAAATTTTTATTAAATAAAATTAAATTTAGGTTTTTGTGGGAAACAATGTTTTTCATTTTTATTTATTTCAAAATGAAAAATATAATTTAAAATTGTGTGTTTACGGTGTACATATAAAAAGCTTTTTATATTAAGCCTTTTAAACCTATGTTTGTAGGAAAAAACAAAAACAAAAAACTGTGTAAACAAACAAGCATTTACATATACGTAATACAGAAAAAATTAATATGAAAAATGTAATAATTATCGTTGAAAATGAAAAAATAAAAATGATTATACCTTTTTTGTTTTAAAAAATACGTAATAATGAAAAAATATAATTACGAGTTAAAATTTATTGAAATTTTAATTTAAAAATTTCAATTTTGTTTTTTTATTCTCACCTTTCTACATTATCCATAGTAAACATATCTACACTTTTCTAAAAAATAAAATTTCTAAAATATTATATACATATTTTTATTAAATAGATAGGCTACGTATATACATAATTGTGTATACATATTTTATATGAAATTAATTCTTAATCCATTTCACGAGTAAACAATAAAATTAAAATACGTATAAATTATTATAGAATTTAATATTTTGTCAACTGCTTATGTATACATGTAAATTGTAAACCGATATTTTTATTAGAAAAATTAAACATGTACGTATAAATATATACATATACGTATACATATGTACCATGTATATATAAATATTATAAAATAGGATCAATTTTATGTGCACACCTCAACGTTTACTTACACACATGTATAAATGAATTCTTCTTTGGCACGTTTAATGACTTTTGAAAATGTATATTCTACTTGATATAAAACGTGATGAGATTATTATCGTATACCTAGAGGATTATAATAATGTATATTATACGTATTTGTTGTTGTTTTTGTTGCCATTGTTTTTTTTCTTTTTCTTTTTTTTTTGCTTGAGAAACTCATGTTTACATTATTGTATTAATGTGCACGTAGTATATACCATACCATATAATATAAAATTTACAAATGATGAATTGATAGGTTTTCAGCACGTGACTTTGCAAAAAAAAATCTTAAATTATAAAAAGCCTATAATATCCTTTTTTTCGAATATTTTCTACAACTTAATGTGTTCGTTGGAAATATATATGTAAGCCAATATACATGTGTATGTGTACTACTTTGTATAACATTTCTATTTAATATTAAAGAAATAAATTTGTATGTACATAAGTATGTACATGGATATATGTACTTAGATAGATGTTTTAAATTGAGAACATAATTAATATTAATTTTAATTTTCATGTAAAAAATGAAACCTAAGTGATTATATAATAATATTTTTTTTTTATTAAAAAATATTTACAAAATTCTGAAAAAAGGTAATTTATAATTTATATTATAGAATCATCATCATCATCATAATCAGCTCGACAGCTCGATGTGGGCCTTGACTTGCTCCAAGATCTGCTGCCATCTACTCTTTTGATTCACATTTTCTTTCCAGTTTCTAATCCTTGCCGTTCTCATATCACTTTTAACGTCATCCAGCCACCGTATTCTCGGCCTATCCGGCCTTCTCTGGCCATCTGGTATGTGCACCAGCACTTGTCTTATTACGTCGTCTCTCGACCTTCTCATAATGTGTCCAAACCACCTAAGTCTACTTATTCTTATGTGATGTGCTATGCTCACGTCCTTGTAAAGTTTGTACAATTAATAATTGTACCTTGTTCTCCAAACACCATTTTCTTGAACCGCTACAAATATCCTTCTTAATATCTTCCTCTCAAATATATTTAGAGATGCAGAGTCCTTCCTTGACAGAGTCCAAGTCTCTGCGCCATAGATCACTACGGGTAGTATTAACGTCTTATATTATAGAATCAGTGAAAGTAAAATAAGGTGAACGAGAAGTATAAAACTTGAAATACATAAGTGGGTTACCCCATACTTTTTTCTTGAAAATATTTACCATAAAAATGCATATATGACATATATATGTACATACGTATGTGAATTTTTATCAATATACAAATCTATGCACGTACCAAAATAAATTGTAAAAGTTATAAATTTTTAAAATTTTTGAAAAATGTACACATTATTACGTATATTTAGCATTATATGTATGTATGAGTACTTATGTATGCATACATCAGGAATAAAGTAATGTAATACGTTTATTTTTACCTAGAATACTTGTTTAAAAGTTTCTCATATTTAATTGTATTACCTACACCATACCAAAATTTCATGAATGAATTGAACTAATTATTTAAAAATCAATTTTAATGAAAGCCACAAAATTTGATTTTATTTTTTAACCTCAAAAATTAATTTCCTTTATTTGAACATTTGAATATTTAAAATTTTCGTAATATTGAAAAAGTTTCAAAATAGAAATTTTATATAACAAAAAGACAACATTAGTATTGAATATGAAATAATATTGGTAGAAATATGAGTATGAATGCAAAATAATTTGTTTTTTTCTTTTCTTTTTTTTTTAATTTGAAATTATAGTAGAATACATATAGTTAAATCAAGTTATATAAGTATACTGAATATCAATAAATAAATTTTTGAAATTATATGCATTCATGCATACACATAAATTTAAATGTGTTCGAATGTGTATACTAATACAAAATATTACATAAATGTGAATATGAGAAAGTGATATGCATTTTGTTTATACAATAAATTTCAATGAATTTTCGAAAAATAAAAATAAAAAATACTTTTCTAAAAAAAATATTTTTGTTTTTTTATAAAAAGACAATTATAATGGAAAATATATGAAAATTTTCTGTATTTGTGAACAAAGTAAAATAAATTACAATTGTTTCTTTTTATTCTCGCAGAAAATTTACTTTTTTCATTGTGCATGTATGTACACATACGTACATATATTTATGTTCAAAACGAATATATTTTATAGTTTCATAACTAAAAGTTTTATCAAAATTTTTAACTCATCCTAACAAAATCGGTGCTCAATTTATGTATATGTGAAAATCTTCGTAAAGTGAAGAAAAAAACCTAAATACATTATTTTATACCAACCAATTTTGTTGTGTACTTATTTGCATGTGAACGTACATTGTGTATGCATATTTGCACAGAAAAATTTATGTATGGATTAAAATTTTGTTGCATATTTTATACATATCAGGTGTCCCGAATAAATGTAACTAATTATCTTTTTTCTTGAAGTTCAGACTATTTTTAGCAAAAAAATTTTCCCATGTCCTTTCACTAAAATTCAACTCATGTGAGATATAGGATATAGGGGATTGAAAATTTTTGGATACTTGAATTACATGATACGTTATATACTGGAAAATATCTTTTGAACCACTCTAGGGAGATAGGGGGTATTTGATAAAAGGGCATTTAGTAATAGTCTGAATTTTTAAAAAAATGTATTTAGTTAGTGACATTTATTCTAAGACATATTCTGAACTAACATATTATGTATGTATGTGTATCTTTGTTTAAGGGTGTTAATTTATACAATAACTCACATACATACATTACATTACATAATTCTTTCTACTTTATTTTATAAGTGGGAAAAAAAATTTTCACATTTTCTTTTACATACACTTTCGTGTACATACTCGTACATGTGTAAGTAACTTAGATTAGGCTATATGTATATATATTACATGTATTACATAAACTGTACATTCAACTATATAATTCTCCTTTTTTATTCTTGAAATCAAGATAAAACTGAAATCGAGTAACATTTGCGAAATAAAGTAAATAAAAAAAAAGTAAAAAGTGTCTACGAAAAATGAAAAATTATTTGCAACTGTAATAAAGGTAAAATAAGGAAAGAAAAAAATGTTTGAAGCGATCCATGCATGAACGTATAAAAAACATAACATAACTCAGTGCATAAATACAATTCTTCCCTTTCTTTTTTAAATACATTATGCAGAAAGATTTCGAGGTAGAAATGCACATATTGTCATAAATTTTTTTTTTTTTTTTGTTACATAAACGATTAAGAGTATTTTAAATAAACCTTTCACGACAATAAATATGTTAAGAGAAAGGTGAAAAGATTTTTTCTTTGTATGTATATGTATGCATGTGCCATGTGCATGTGAACCACAAAAACGTTAAAAATAGAATAATAACAAAGAGCAAATTTTTTTTTCAAAACACAAAAAAAAACATTAAACAGACTTTGAATGATGCAAAATGTTGAAGTTGAAGGCATATAACATAAAGAATAATAATGGGAAAAAATTAGTACATATAAAAGAAAATTTATTTATAAAACAAAAAATTAAAAAATATATTATCTAACGTAAAAGAAAAATTTACAGAAAATATGTGTCTTTTAGTTGATTATTCAAAGTTATTAGTTTTTTTTGAATATAATTTGTATTCATTCTTTATTTAAAAAATATGAGATAAAAAAAAATTTTTTTTTAAAGAATTGTCTTGTGTTACGTGTTCCACCAAGTTTACCATATAGTCATGACCATGGCCATTACCATATTTACATATAAACAGAAAATGTGTAATTGTTGTATTTTTAAGACCTTCCATTATGAACAAATTTATGGATAGACCATCATGGCTTTCCCATACATATTGTCTAACGAGAAAAAAATACTGAACTAAATAAATGATGAAATATCTGTTCACATATTTAAAAATACATATTTTTTATGAATGCAGATATGGCGACCTTATTAATTTTGTACATATCTGCAGTATTACAGATTAAGTAATGTAAAATCAACAATTGGAATATATTTTCGTTCTTCATACATTTTAAATTATCATTTTCCAAGAAAAATGCCATTTTTTTTTTTTAGTTTAAGAAGAGATTTAGAAATAAACGGTTAAACATGAAGTAAAGTAAAAAAGAAATGATAAGATTGAATTTAAAATTTCAATTTAAAAATATTCTCAGAAAGCAAAATTTCAAAAGAATTACATTTTTTATTATCATGTTTTTAATAAAGTCATAATCAAAAACACTAGCTTTTCCGATACATCCTTAATAATAGCTTTTCTTCATCAACTTTGGTTAGTTTTTTTTTTCTGTGTTTTATTTCCGCTTCCTGTTCAATTTGTTTTATGTAGTGAATGCCCAAACATTATTCGGAAATGATGTTATTTTTTTTCTTCACTTTATTTTGCTTTCTGATTTTCTCTTTTTAATGGATAATTTTATATTTTCCTTTATTACAACTATTTATGTTATATTATACATTTATTGTAAAGGATAAGAAATATTCGAAATCTAAAAATAAGAATTCAAATTTCCTTTCTGTTAAAAAAAAATAAAAAATAGGGCAATGAAGGAATGATAAGTTTCTTATAAGTACTTCCTAATAAATTTTAACTAACATATAAAATAATGCAATAAATAGTTGCACTATGTAAGCTATGTCCGGGTTTTATCATTTTATAATAATAGATTTCTTTTTAAAATCCTTCTAAAAAAAAAAAAAAACTGATAAATTTAATGTTTAAATTTTAATAGTTACAATAAACTCATTTTTTTTTTTAAATAAAAATTAAAGTATCTGATAAAATAAATGAATGTACATTACAGATGCTATTAAAAAAAAAATTGTTTATCATGGCATATTAAGTGTTTCAGTAAAAAAAATAATTTTATTTTATTATGTAATGTATCTACATTAAATTTTGCAATGTTAGCCATTTCATTTTGTTTACTTTTGAGTTATTTATTATTTATTTTAATGTTGTTGCTTATTGATATAAAATTGAATATTTTTATTTAAATTTACTGAAAATAATATGTACTGTAATGTGGTATATCCTGTATACTGTAAATGAAATATTATCTTTTTTTCATGCAAACAATTTTTTTTTGTTTTCAATTATTTATATACATGAAATAATTTTTTTTTTTTACATCTCTTTTAATTGTAATTATTATATTATTATAATATATCAGAATTAAATATACTAGTATATAAATTAAAACATTATGTGAAGTATGTAGCATATAACACAGCCTAAATTTTGTTTTTATAAATGTCCAATACATTGGTTGTATGTAATAGTAATTTATTTTTATTGAACTCATTTAACAAAACAATTTAATTAATTACAAAAATGTTTATAATTTTTATTATGCCAGTTAGGGTTTTATTTTCTTCTATCTGTTTTATTTTTCGGTAAATCACAGTGTGTAATTGATAAAAAATTATCATAAAATGAATATTATGTGTATATGTATACATAGGTATATACTCAATTGAAAATATTATTATTACAAATTGTAAATTAAATTACATGCTTATAACTATATTCAAAAAAAAATTTTTTTTTTGTATTATTATTAAAATGTCATTATATTTGTTAATTTAATTAGTTTACTTTAAACTTCATTTTTACAACAAACGAAAAAAAACAATTATTTTTAAAATTTTACGATTTTCACGATATGCATATGTACATATGTTGACCGTATGTAAAACCGTTTAATAAAATATTGAATTTTACATAACAAGTTATGAATACTATCATATACATATTATGTATGGATAATATGTAAATGAACCCATTAAATCAATATATCACTGAAAAATTTTTATATGTACATTATATGCAAAATAGTGATTATCATTATCCCCTTTTATATATTAATGCGTTAAAATACGTAGTTTTCCACATATTTTAAAATAAAAGTTAACACTTATGAATATGCATTTTTAAAAAAAAAAAATTTTTAATTTAAAATTGGACAAAATGAAAAAAAAAAAAATGGTAATAATTTTAATTTCATATCAAAAAAATACATATATGTATATATTTCATATCAAAAATACATATCACGTATATATATGTAGTTTTATAACATAAAATATTTTCCATTACATTTTTTATAAATTATTTTTAATTTTTCAACGAATTAAATTAAAAAACAAAAAATAACTGTAAAACAAAAACATAAAATAAATAAATTACTCAACAAAAATGAATATCTTAAAATTATGAATTAAAAAAAATATGTACAGATATACTGGTATATGTGTATGAGATTAAAATAAATATTTATACAATTGCATACTAGTATTGTATAAATGTATGTAAAATACAATATGAAGCACTCGTAATAGTATTCACTATAAAAAAAAAAAAAAAAAAAAAGAATTACAACATACAGACACAAATTAAATTTTGTACATAAAATTCATTTTTTCGGTCTTTATCGTATCATGATCCATACGAAAGAAAAAAAATTCATCATTAAAAAATATAGTTATACTATTTTAAGAGAAAAAAAATATATCTCGTTATAATTTTTGATGGTTTTATTTTTTTTATATATTTTTTTTTTTTTTCATTTTTTCCAATAATTCATTTATTCATTTATTTTGCATTTTTCCTTAATAAATAATCAATTAGTTCGTTGAAAAGAATATGAAGTTTAAAGAACACATGCACATATGAAAATATCTACCACACAAAAACAAAAAAAAAAAAAAAAAAATGAAAATATTTAATATTACATGAAACCGAAAAATGTTATTTTTCATATTCATATATATGGTTAATATTTGTTCTTACATTGTATTTCAATTTATATGTATTTCATAATATATGAACTTCATATGTGAAATTGAAAAAACCTGAAGGCAAGAGTAAAGTATTTCGTTTTTTTTTTATTTATATTCGATTTTGTAATTGGACAAAAAAATTCAGAATGAAAAATTGGGGGAAAAAAAAAAAAAACTTAACCGATAACCAAAGTTTAAATGAAAATCATCAAAATTTATTCATAGTATTTCATATGGTATTTACAAATAAAATGTTTTGTTTTGCTTTTTTTTTTTTTTTTTTCAATTGCATAATTATTAAAATGTTTTTCATTTAATAATATGTACATAATATATGCACACATTTTACATTATGATATTGTACACAAAAAAATTGTATAATGAACACATTTATGTATTTAATTGAAATGTAAGCAAATTAGTAAAATTAAAATATTTACATGGGCTTAATTTCCAAATGTATACGAAATTATCACATAATGTATCTAATATGTAAACAAATTACTTCATGAATTTTTATTCCTAAAAAAAACAAAAAATACTTTGTTTTATAAATTATTTAAAAACGCTTTAACTATAAAATTTACCATATAAAATAAAATATTTCAAAAAAAAATTATTTAAATATCACTTATAATTATTGTAAAACCGAATATTGTGCATTCACACTCACTGTACAAACATGTTTTTTTTTTTTTGTTTTTTTTTTTTTTCGTTTGCATACTAAAAATAATGTATATGAATTTATCATTTTATTTTTAAATAATAATTATAATAAATTACAAGTACGAAATATAAACAAAAATTTATACATTATGTGTACACACATATATGTACTATATATATATTTTTTTTAAATATAAAAAAAATTCAATTTAAAATTACAATATCATTGAAAAACGTGTGTACCATCAATTTTTCATATGGAAAACACTATTAAATGATGATGAGAAAACCAAAAACAAAAATAAAAATAAAAAAATAAAATTTTTAAATGTGGTTTTAATGTGGAAGACCAATAATAAAAAATGTATCAAAATTATTGTTTCGAAATTTTTAATTAAATTGTGAATTTTTTAAATTTTATTTTACTTTTGTACACAATATTTTGATTTTGTTATCATTTTCAGATTTTTGTTATTTGCTTTTTTTAAAAAAAAATTTTTTTCAATGTTTGGTCAACACTACAATTTTATTTTATTTGGATAAAAAAAAATAAAACTTGAGGGTTTTCAGAACAGAAAGGAGATGATATTTGTATAACAGGAAGGTTTTTGAAAAAAAGTTTTAAAATCTCTTAAAAGGAATCAATAAAAATTTGAATTATATTCTATCTATCCATCTCCGTGGCACTACACAGTCCATTGAGCCTTGGGCTCAAATTAATCATAAAATGTAACGTTTATTCTTATTGAATAAAATTTTTTAAGCATTTTTGTTTAAAAGAAATAAAATTCAAAAATCATTGAACAACCAACTAGAAATTGAAAAATCAAAATAATTACCATAATATGTATGTACATAGATAATGTAAATACAATACATACATATGTATGTACATCTATAAAAAAAAATATCAATAAAATTATTGCTCAAAGATATTGCTTAATTAAAATTATTATAAATAACACGCATATGTATGTACACACATCCTGTGTGTATATGAATTCACAAAATTAACAAATGTAAACAAAAACAAATTTACATACATATGCATATTTGTAAATATGTATTTAAAAGTAATTAAAATTTAATTCAAATTTACTTTTGAAATTATTTATTTATACTATACATATATTTAGTTAAAGAATTTATTAAATTTCATAAAGTGTTAATGATGGAAATATTCCTTAAAGGATGTATACATGTAGAATAAATATGAATATTATTGTTAAATAAAGGGTGACAAATATACTTGTGGAAATATTCGTTTACCTGAAATACGTACGTATATAATAATAATAAGGAGGGGGAAAATATGAATACACATACGTATATCGTGTAAATAAATAAATTGAAAAGAAAATGTATACATTATCTTTTAATATAATTATACCATATTATCGTATACTTTATACAACGATATGTATAATTGTAAATAATTCAAGAAATTTAAACAATACATATTTTGCATTATTAACACATTAATTTGTGTACAACAATTACTATAGTTTAAATATCTTTGAAACAAAGAGTATACATTTAAGTATGTACATACACATATGTACATTCATGTTCATGTTCACAAAACATATTAGCGCGTATTTTAAAGTGTATACAAATATTCAATTAATACAACACACACATGTATGTATGTATGTGAATATCATACAAGTCATGTTTTTAAAGAAAAATCTAAAAAAAAGTTTTTATCTTCTTCAAAAAGGATATTTTACATATAAGTTTCACTGGAACTTGAGGTTTTTAACTATAATTTTTATATAAATGAGAATTTATAAGTATTTAATTTCCAAATAATTTATTATTGATCGAACATACTTATGCATATCCATATAATATCAAAAATTTACTTTCTGGATAATTCATTAGAAATGTTTACATGTATATTATATTTACTATTTTTCTAAGTATATTAAATTCAAATATAAGCATATCAATTTTTGTAAATGTATGTGATACACATGAATGCAATACATATAAACTGTATATACGTAACACATTTTGTAGAAAACAAATTGCGATCCATTTAAAATGATTTCAATTTTAAGGATTTATGAAATTATTAATATCGATTTTATATAACATACACTTTCATACACACGCCTACATATACATATACATATATATATATACTTATATACATGTGAATGTCTATATTTTTGTACAGAAGAGAGTCAAGAGCACAAATTCATCTTTGTATAACATTATACATATGTACAGTATATATAGGGTGTTTTCACCAGAATATGGTGAAAAAATGAAACAATAAAATAGTAATCATAGTATCATATCCCACTATGAATGCCTATTTCGGAAAATTTTTGGAAAATAACGTTATCCGATATAATCATTTGAAATAATATACTTATACTGATGGAAAATATCGACACGAGCTTTCATATAGCACAGAATTAGGATCAAACATCTGTTTATGGAACACCTTGTATAATTATTTTATTTTGCATTAAAATTGCATATACATACATACGATGATACATATGTATATACAATATCGAACATTATAATATTCTATATTAATTATAAGAAATGTAGCAGATGGGTATACATATAATATATTGCATGCATATAAACGATCCAAATAAATATTTTGTATACAAAATATGCTAATCACACTTTTAAGAATTAAAATTCACGTGATTACACACAATAAACATTTTATTTTTTTTTTATTTTGTATTTTCGTGTATAAATTCAATATCTATTACTTTAAATGCAATCAATTCAAATGTATTAAAAAAAGAATTTACTGACATGCTTTTCTTAACTTTTACTTTATCCTTTTTTTCCACATAGAAAATAAATGACGATTCTCTTTTCTTTTTTTTTTTCTCATTTTTATTTTGATCATAAATATAATTTTGTAGTTTTAATTTAATAAATCTTTTTATAATTTTCATTTTGTAAAGTATTTATCCTTTATTGATTTTTCAATGTATTCATATTCTTAACATGATTTTTTTCTTGAATTTATATTTCATTTCATGAATTATCGTTATTTATAAATATAAATGGAAAGGATTATCTAAGAATTGTAATTAGTTATAATTGGAAAAATGTTTTAGGAAATGGTTGCTCATTTTTTTTTTGTCTTACAAATAAGAATTTGTCTGTTTTATTTTTTGTTTTCCTCTAACTTTTTGGAAAAATTTCGAAAAAGTAGAAAATGACAAATATTTATAACATTTGAAATACAAAAAAAAAAAAAACGTACAGAAATACATTTATATAATATTAATTTTATGTATTTAGCAAAAAATATGTAAGAAATTTAGTAAGAAATATGAATGAATAAAAATAAAACTATATACTATGTCCATTAATTTTACGTAGTTAAGGCCTTATGGAAACTATGTAAAGTAGTACCATTTCATATCATTGTATTTAAAAAATTCATTTGATTCTATATGAAAATTTTGAGAATTACGATTGTACTGCTTCTGAAACATTTTAATTGTGAGAGAAAAAAAATCCACTTGTACTCTCATAAGGTCCTAACTGCATACAATCAGTGAACAGGATGTAAAATAAAATTATGCTTAAATAATCTTTATATAACAAATGAGAATGTTGTATTGGCGTTGGAAAAATTTAAAAGGGTACATAATAATAATGTATAAGAGAGCATTCAATATTTAATGAGTTAATACCATAAAATACAAAAAAAAAAAAGATACGAATTTTTCTTTAAATTACACTATACACCAGAGTAATAATATGTACATAAGTCTGATTTATGCAAATTATGAAAATTGACCTGCTGAAAATACAAAGAAAAAGGAAAACTTTTTTACCAGAATAAAACTGGTATATATAGGTATTTTTCTAAATATTGTATACAATATGTACTAAATATATATACTATGCGTATTACATAAAATTACCATATTTTTGTGTGATATAAACTAATTGCTTTTTGTTTTTAAAAGTTATAGTAATATTTAGCAGATGTTTTAGTCTAATTTTTCATTGTAGTTGAATTTATAGCTTAAATATTTACAATATTATGTTATTGATGTTATTGCTTTGCAAAAAATTTTTTTATGTTATTATTGCTTAACAAAAAAAAAAAAGAAAAAACTAAGTATATATACAAATATTGTTTCCTTTTAAATGATTTTGGTCGCTGATGTTCAATAATGATTATTTTAAACACAAACACATAAAAAAAACAAGAAAAATGAAAAATTTAAAAATATATTATTACGTAATTTTGTTACAAAAATATTTTAATGAAAAAGCAAAAAGTAAAAATATCTAAATGAAAAAGAGAAAGTTAAAATTGATGATGAAAATGGATATAATATAATAAAAAGGCCTTTATACAAAAGCAACATTCCTGCATGTAATCTTATAAAATACATGTAGTACGATAAACTTTTTAAACAATTTCTGCTCATTTATGTTGTTATTTTCCTTTATTTTTCTTCTTCTTCTTTTTTTTTAACTTTATTTATATTACGATTACATTTAAGATAATGTGATTTTAAGAATATTAACATAAAATGGTAAAGGAAAATACTTTTCTTTAAATTGTTTTTTTCGGTTTTTTGTTTTTTTGGTTTCTTGTTTCTATGCTCAATTTAATTTTTTTATTTTTATTTTTTATTTTTTTCTTTGCTTTAGTAGATTATAAGTGTTAGTTTATATCAATACTATATGTACCATTCCTTCGTAAAATTAAGGAATAATCGCTCTGTTTGAACTTTTCCTTTTTTGCAAAAGGTTAATATAATTGCATGTAAGAAAGTAAAGAAAAATAAAAAGCCAAAGAAAATAAGTAGAAAAAGTTTTTATGCATGTAAAAAAAAAACAAAAAGAAAAAAAAATTTATGATTTTTGCGGTACGATATTGTACTATAATGTGATATAATCACAGCAATTAAAAATTTAATAAAAGCAAAATTTATAAATTAAAAAAAAAAAAAACACACACAAGAATGCTAACATAAACAAGAGAAAAAAAAACAAAAAATAAAATTGAAAAAGTAAAATGTTTGCATAGTTATTAAAATGTGAAAAAAAAACAACAATAAAAAAGCTGGAAAAAATTATCGTTTAATTTGTTTTATATATCCCAGATTACGTACTTAGTGTACATACTGCAAAAAAAAATTTAACAAAAAAAATAAGTTTTAACTATAAAAACTGTTTTAATTTCTTTTCTGATACTTTAAATTGAACAAAAAAAAAATCATCATCATAAACATTCGTTACATATTTTAACACATTGCAAACGTATACATATTTACACTTATACTTTATCTATAAATATTTTTCACTACAGACCTTGTAGTAGTACCATTTGTGCATCACATTGTATATTAATATTTAAAAAAATCATCTGATTTTGTATAAAAACTTTAAGAATTGCGGTAACACTATCCATGAAAAGCTTTTATTTTTATGAGAGAAGAAAAAAGAAACATCTACTCCCATAGGACGTGAACTGAAAAATATTTATAGATGAAGTATAGCAATTTATAATTTATGTATTTATACACATGTATGTATGTTTTTTTTGCATTTTTTATTATTTTTCTTATCTTTATTATTTGATTAACCAGACTGTTTACTAGTATGCATATTTTTATATTCGAATAAATGATATGTGTACGATATAGTATGCGCATATACATATGTATACTTAAGTATGTATTTTTATGTACTTGAAAATTCTTTAAAATTAATCATCATTTCTACGCTATACGATTTTCATGTGACATGATTCAATTAAAACCCATGGGATACTTCACACATTCTACCCTTTTCGTAGATGGTGTAGAAATGAGCAATGATTTTTTGTCAACTTTGACACAATTTTCATTTTATAGGAAAAATCGATAACATATTAATCATTTTGTGCTTACAGGTAACATGAGATAAGACGTATTCAGTATTCACATGTATTTATACTTAAGTATGTAGATACATTTTATTTATATAATTTATAAACAAAGTGTGTATATCATCAATAAATATATGTGTGTATAAATCAATAATGTATTTTTAATTTTTTTTTTGTTTTATAAATATGTGAATCAGTAATATGAACAATATACATATGTATTAAGTTACGTACCGCACGTGTTTGAAGGTTTCCAATCTCCTTTATCTCAGAAGTGATGAATATTAGGGAAGAAAATCTACAACGATTTTTTGTTAAAAATATTCTGAATTATGCGATAGATGTATTTTGAGTCCTTTACCCTGGGAAATCTTGTATATTGTTCAGCAACTCTGTTGCCTCATAAATTTTCTTATTTAACTCTTCAAATGTTAAAATACATATTTGTTTATGTATTCTCAAATAAAAGTACAAAATTACGTAAATTTTTTTTCCTTAATTTTCATTTTGTAAAAACATTAATTTGAATAAGTTTTATTAAATTGTAAATTGTTATTATAATTTATATTTTATTAATATTGAGCTATTATTTATTTCTATGTAATTTGTTTCTATTTATGCCTAAACAAGTAGGTTTTGAATTATAATGTAATAAATAGAAGTATATACATATGTATGCATGCAATACATACTTACGTGCTTATTGTATGCGTATAAGGAATTTTATATCATAAAATTTTACTATATATTTATATATGATGTGTGTATCACATAAAAATATAATATTCAGTATAATATTGAATAATATTCAATATTATTTATCATTTTATTATAGTTACAAAAACACATATGATTATGACAAATGTAACAAAAGAAATTTATTAATATGTACTTGTGTATATGTTATTATTATGGACATATAAAAAAGAAAATAAAAGAAAAAAAATTAGATATAAATCAAAATTATTTACCATGTATTCATTCAAGTAAGTACACATCAATTCTATTATATACCCACGCTTATAAGATTATTTAATATACATTACACGACATGTATTGCCAGTTTCGACTTATCTCTGCATGTTGTCTGATGCACGCGTAAAATATATTCGTAAATATATGCTGTAGGGAGGAAATACATATGTTATAATTTTCCCTTTATTACAATATATTGAATATAATGGTACTTATTACGTAGAATTCTGTGAAAAGCAATTTTTTTTTTTTGATTTAGCGTTATTTTTTTTATTTTTTTTTTATTTTTATTTATTTCATTTTTAACTTTTAGCTTTTCCTTCGCAAACGTTGAATATTGCAATGTTATTAATATTATTTTAATGTTCAAAATTGTCAAAAAATAAAAAAAAATTGAAAATATATTTACCCAATTGAGGGATTTGTTCATTTTATTTATATATATTGTATATAAAAAAAAAAATTGTATGTAAAGTTTTCAAACAAAAAAAAAAAAAATTGTTTTTTTTTGCACACTAAATATTTTAGGAAATCATCATTTTCCTTATGTCCTTTTTCCCAAGAAAAGCAAAATATAAATAAACATATAAATAAAATAATAATAGATAAATTATATAAGTAAAATAATAATATCTTTTCTCATTCATATTTGTGTGCGTCTTGTTCAAAAAAAAAAAAAACAAACTCAGAATAATTTACTTTTATGACCGTAATAACACAATTGGCTAATATTATTGCTGCATCATAGTCTTACACTAAACTTATCCCTATATACGGATTATAGAAATTTTTATTTTCGTTGGTTTTTTATTTCTTTCCTCTATTATCGATTTAATGTAACTTCGTTTTTTGCTTTTAAAATGAAAAATTTCAAATAAAAGAATGAAAAGGACATGTACATATACGTATATGTAGATCAAAACAATTTTTTTTCAGTGTTTTTAAGAGAAAATGGCTTAAAAACAGCTTTTATAGGATTTTTCTCAAATGCCACTTTAATTGTACATCATAAAAAAATAAAATAAAATAGTGTTGGAAAAATATGTGTATAAATACGAAATTGAAAAGAGGTTTTCAAAAAAAAAGAAATAAAAAAATAAAAAAAAGGAAACAATAATAAAATTTATAAACACTTCAAAGAAATAACAACAAAGTAGAAAAATAAGGAATTAATTTAAAATTAAATAATCAAAAGGAATTAGAATTTTTTGGGTTATTTCGTTTTGTCCTTTATATCATTTTTTTAATGGTGAATTTATTACACACAAGTTCAATAAAAGAATACATAGACATAATTAATAATATTTAGGAAAATTAAATTTTTTTTTTTTTTTTTTTTTTTTTACAATTTTGATGAATAATTATTTGCGTTTTTAATTAAAAAACAATTATATCGGAATGAGAAATTTTTAAGGAAAATAAAAACAAAGACATGAATTTTACAAAATTTAAAAAATTCTGATACATATTTTCTAATTAATTTGTAATACAACTCTTGTCTTATTTACTTTCTTGCTTTGCTTAATTTTGTTTCTTTTTTTTTTTTTTCTTTTATTTAATAGAAAATGTTTTTCCCAGTATACCAAATAGTGTAAATATAAACATCAACATTTGAAAAACAAAAAACATTGAAAATGAATTTTCTTGATTTCTTTATTTTACTTAATATATTTTGCTCGTCATACGATGTACATACATATGTACATACAATTCTGTATATTTCCTCTGTGTTCTGTTTTAATCATTGAAGGTGAAATGCAAACATTTAGTAAATTGGTAAACAAGTTTGTGGTAAGCAATATTTTTTCATTATTTGCTCGAATTTTGAAAAAAGACAAAAAAAAAACTTAAAAAAAAAGAACAAAATCCTTTTTATAAAACAAAGTACATACAGTTGATTACTTTTACATCATACAATGTGTACTGTACATACAAATAAAATTGTATACACTAGTTTTTCCCATCAATACTACACTTTCCCACCTACATACGTACATGTATTTGTCATTCGGTCTATTTCATTTTTGTTCACTTTAACACTTTTTTTTCTGCATTTTCACTTTCATACAACTAAATTCAATTTTATGTTTCATTGATGAGTATAAAAAACAAAAAGGAAATTCCTTTGAGTTTTCATTTCTGAAATTATTTTTTTTTTGTCATTAATTACTTTTCCACAATTATTTTATTTCTATTTTATTGAATTTAAATTGTAATATAAAAAAGAGAAAAAATTCGTAATACATGTAAAAAACACCAAAATTAATTGAATATAAAGTGAAAATAATCAGAATAATGTATTTACAATTGCATTTATTGGATATTTAAAAATATTCGAGTTTTGTTGTTTGTCATTTTTTTTTTTGTTATTACAATTAAATTATATCAACGCATTTTTAACACACAGAATTGAATAATGTAAAGCAAGGATCTTAAAAACTGCTATGAATGATATACATACATATAAGACAAAGTGGGAGGTTCAATAGGTTTACGTTTGCCTTAAATGTAATATTGCATAATGAATTGGATATCATTTGAATAAATTTTTTCATATTTTGTTTACAAATATTTTTCATGTCTTATAGAAATACTTCTGTTTTTTTTTTTTTCTCATAATTTCTTGTACGAACATTTCATGAATTTTCATACAAAAACGGATAAATTTTTTAAATATCAACAGTGATGTAAATGCTTCTATTCTACGTAATTTCCATAAACCATGTACTGAAAAATATTTATAGATAAAGTATAGGAGAAAGTGCAAGGAGTTACAAAATAATTACATATTTTTCGGTTTTTTTATTCTCATTTTTTTTTTGTTATTTTGAGAAATTCAAAATTTTTAAAATTAAAATTTTTTATATTTTTATATCCATTTGATTCATGTAAATTAACTTATAAAACATTTTCCGAAATTTACACTTGGTAAAACATTTATTTTTTGATTTTAGTATTTTTTTTTGGTTTTTATCTTCCAAAACACATACTTATACACAATACATAGTTAGGTATTTATGTTTTTATCAAATATAAATTACTGTGTATTGTATATAAGTACCTAATAAAAAAAATTTTTTTTTCGGAAAGGTAAATTTTTTTATACATACATATAAGGTATGTTCATATGAAATAGAAGAGTATCTAATTACACATACACATATGTACATATATTTTTGAAAATCAGTATGCACATGTTTAACACAAAAATGATAAAACACAATAACACATAAAAATTTTTTACTTCCGTCACGTACATATAAAATCATCCTTTTGATTAGTTATGTTAAATCTGTAAAAACTTTAAAGGTTATGATATTCAAAAAAAATAAAGAAACAGAAAAAAGAAAATTTAAAAGTACAATAAAACGGTCTGTGTAGGTACACATAAAAATTGTACAATTTTGAAATATAATAAAAAAATAAAATGAGCGTAAAATTTTTGCCACAAGGTGTCTTCACTTTTAGAATTTTAAAATTTAGGTTTTGCTTAAGTTTTCAAAAACAAGAAAACTTGTAAATTCTATTGTAGTCATTATTGCAGCAGACAATTATGTTCATACATACATACATATGTACATACATATATGTACATGTTTTTTTGAAAAATTGTTTTTCCGGAGGTTTTTAAAAAAAAAATTTTTTTTTCAATTTTTTATTTAATGTTTTATTTTTCTATTTTACTTTGTTTTATATATTTATTTATTTTTTTATTCTCTCATTTTCCACTAGATGTTACATTTTCATACATGAATATATATTTATATAACATTTAACATATAAATGTATGTATATGTTTGTATATACGAGTACATGAATCTCATATACATTTATATGTATATGTACCATGTCTTCTGTGGCTTTAATATTTCTACTTAATAACCCGTATTACAATTGTAGGTCTTTTATTTTATTTTCATTTCATGAAAATGTGTGAATAACAGAACCAGAAAATTGCTATTATTTTGGAAAATGTGTTATGCATAAAAATTACTTGCACGAAAAAGTTAGCTTTCGAGAATTTTTTTATATTTTTTTATTACATATGTATGTATATATGTATATGTATATACAACGTTTGTTGTATATATACATATGTACTATATATAAAACTTAATTGTACCATATATACCAGTATGTATGTATTACCACACGTACTATGAACCATAAAATGAACTGTTTTTCTGAATAATAGTAAATCCACTAAATGTAATACAACAAAAAATAAAAAATAAAATAAAATAAAATCAAACCACTTGATATTAGCGCATTATATAGTTGATGTTGTTGATGACTTTTTAAATGTAATTCAAGTTATGTTTGCAAAATAATATTTGATTTGATTTTGTTTGTTTTTTTTTTATTATTATCATTTTTATTTTTTGTTTTATTTATTTATTTATTTTTTTTTCAAAATAATTTTAGCTACTGTTAAAAACATTTTGATATCATTATATGTGCGTATGTATGTATACATAAAACTCAGGATTTAACATTAGGCACTGTAATTTTAGCTTTAATTGAAAATTTCTAGTCTCTCTTCTAATGTTACCGTATATTTCGTTTAGTAATGAAAATTCATGCATGTACGAGTACATACATATGTACATATATGTAAATAACTATTCCAGAATTGACAATTTGATATGTGTATACATTATATACAATTACAAATACGTACATATGTATGTATGTACATACATATATTTTAACATCTCTCTAATGAAAATCGATTTCCGAGGTTAAATATAAATTGGAAATTTGTGGTTTTGTGTTAAAAAGAGAAACGATTGTAATTGTGAAAATTTGTGTAATTTATTTTTGTTTTTAATTTAAATTTAAGTGGATTTCAGGTAAATTAAGGAAAACTATATACCATATAAAATGAAGTTTAAATTTTGTAGAAAAAAAAAATAAAAATAAAAATAAAAATATGTAAAAACTTTAATTTTCGTAACTAAAAATATTAAAATAAAACTGAATTAGTTTTGGTTTTATAATAATTAAATGATATTAAAAAAATATATTATATTTAGAAAATATTTAATTTATTTTAACTTACTATAAAATTTGGATTGACAAATTTTCTCTATAGTTTTCAAAAAATATTTTCATTATACTAAAACTTTTTAAAATATAGCATAATATACATGTGCTTTTGTCTGTACAGTATACAAACACTAAATAAGTGAGAGGATATTATTCAACATATTTTAAATTTAAATTATAAGTATTATGAAAGTTATTTTAGAGTAAATAATTTACATTATTGTTATGTAATATATGTTTATTATATAAAAATTATTTAAGTGCACTTTTTAAATAATGTTTTTCTGGAAAAATGATTATAATGATGATAAAAAACTTATTTAAATTATTCTAAATATTTTGAATAATGTTATATAGTCAGTAGTCTATATAATTTACCAATCTAATAATATCACATTGCTTATATTTTCTATTCTTGTACACATGATTATAAAAATATACAAATAATAATAGTAACAATTTTATAAATACTTTTTCATTAATAAAAATGTTATATAAAAAACAAATAAAAAGGAATAACAAATTTAATCAAATAAAAAGAAAATCATTTAACGACTAATTATAAACATGTGAATATAAGAGAGTAATTAATCTTATTAGTCGTCATGCAAAAATGTATAGCCCACACAAAAACTGATATAAATTTATCTAATTTTAATTACATATATACATGGAAATGCTTTTTAAGGACTTTACTTTTATTACAAAAATATTATATTTGAAATAAAAAAAAAAAAAAAACACAAATAAAATCATTGATGAGTCCTACATATGCCTACACGTAACAAAAAATTCGTTTATGTTTGTTTTTTACCATACACATACATATGTACGCGCATATATTGTGTAAGGGTGTAACGTTCATGATTGATAATAAATTTGTTTTTATTCTTACAATTATATACGGTTACATACATACATTCTTATAAAGTATATAATTTCTTATTAAATTACAAATTAAAAGTTTTACTTTTATCATTTGCTTTTATTATCATATAAAAAAGCAAACAATTTCACTAAAACACATGTACATACGTTAGGTATCTGATTACATGAATTTTTATTGCTTCGAATAAAATCAAGAAAAAAAAAAGGTACAAAGTAGAAAATAAAAGAATATATTTATTTTTTTTAAGAAAAATAAAAATCTAATATTCGTAGATATAAATATTTAATAACAAACGGATTTCATTTTATAAGTTATTATATAATTCAGTGAGTTTCAAAATGTCAAAAAATTTATTGTGATGCAGTAATACAATTTTCATACAAAAATTATA
The DNA here is from genome assembly GCA_963971155.1 of Anthrax anthrax. Lineage (NCBI taxonomy): Eukaryota > Metazoa > Arthropoda > Insecta > Diptera > Bombyliidae > Anthrax > Anthrax anthrax. The sequence goes on along the minus strand of OZ020118.1, from coordinate 30,410,946 downwards.
CGATTTCACTGATTCATTGCAGTAAGTCGCCCAAGTGTTTTAGATGCATTTTACAATAAATTTTGAAACTGTAGATGATGTTATCGATTTGAGTTTTACGTCGAGAAGTTATTTAGACGTTTTGAAACTCACAGATTATTATCTGAAAAAACAAACGAAATATGACAATAAACATACATTTTATTTATTTATTTTATTTTTTTTTAATTTCATTTATCATAAAAATAAATGGTTGATAACATTTTTTTTTGTAAGCATTTGAAGCACATACATAGAAGCTTAGATATGCATATGTACATTCATAAGTATTTTAATAATCCATTTTTTAGTATAGTCATGTGTTCTGTTATAGAGCATGAAAGTATTATGTTTCTCCTCTGTGATCATTGTTGTCTTCATTTACAAAATACAAAAAATTGACTATTAGAAAATAATGGCAAAAGCCGGATTCATTCAAACTAGATGCGAAGTAGAATCAATTTAAAATACAGGTGACTATACTTTAAAAATAGGGTACGATATGAATTCAATTTAATGTTGATTACGTGAATGATTTATTTTTTTTTTCTACTTAATTTATTTGCTTTTATATCTATGAACACACATATCGCATTATAACGTATTATAACACATAAAAATAAAGTTTTTCTATTCGCACAACTAAACGAATCGTTTAAAAGTTTTTGTTACTTACGCACATAAGTATAAAAATAATATATTATTTTTTGTTTACATTTCATTAAAAAATATAAATTTTCTTGTTCTTGTAATAGTTTAACATTTTATTTTTTATTTTTATATTTTTAATACATGATATACAACAACAAGAAATATTATTGTAATTTGCAATGTGCTTAATTTAAAGTTTATTTCGCCTACCTATACACATGCAGTGAATATAATCAGAATCACGGTATATTCAAAAATAGAGGATAAGGTATACAATGTAAATAAAATATTTTTGTATGGTTACTACATATTTTTTTTATTTTATTTTTTTGTATTTTGTACCATACATATCCTATCGTTTTTGCTGTTAACATTACCATACAATTCTCTTATTACATACACCTGTATTTTTGTTTGTATATGTACGATTTTTTATTGTACATCTGTACCTAGAGTACGTGAGAATTAAATAAATTTATGTGAAAGAATTCCCATGATTTCTAAGTACACCTGTGGTTTTTATGAAATACAACAACAAAAACAAAAACAACAAAAAAATACAAAAATTATAATAAATAAGTAAAATAAATTTTCAATTTCTATGCATATACAAATAAAAACTTTTTTAGAAAAATAAAATATTATTTGAGCAAAAAGCAAAATAGCTTTTCTTTATATGTACACACATAGCCTTGTGGAAAATATATGTATGTATGTACATTTGTATTTTCCGTCTTTTCACCTTATTTTTCTATTTTCTAATATAATGTGTATGCTAACAACATTATGATGTTATGTTGTGTGCTATATGAACCGCATACACCTTAACAATGTTAACATACATATGTATGTATGTATACAACGTATGTTCATGTGTACAACAATAAAAAAAAAAAAACACAAAAATTTTTCTTCTTGTCGTAAGAATTCAAAAAATTACATGTCGTATTTATTTATACTATTTTGTATATTTTAAGTAATTTCATGTCGGAAAACTCATATGGTCATATTATAAAATATGACATTCTTTTGGAGAGCTTTATCTTTATATTGATTTTGTTTAAAAAAAAAAAAAATTATTATCATCATATCATCAATTATATAACAATACAATCAAATTATTTTTATTTGAATACGAATTTAGACTGGTTAGTAAATATAATCACATATTGTAAATTCATATTCATTTTTTTTATATAGTAATACATGTTCTATATTTCTATGTACAATCAAAAATATATTTATTGGAATTGTTTACAAATCAAAAGAAAATTCATATTCCACATATGGGTTTTTGTTTTTCTTTTTACTCTCTTTTTTTTCTAAATTAAATGATACCTTAGTAAAAGCCCAGAATGTTATTTTATTTTTTATTTTTATTTTTTTTCTTACAAAATCATGTGTTGAACATCTATCAATTTATCATTTATGTTATGCGTGGTACATGAACAGAATGGTGTAAACATGATTTTCTATTCAGGATAAATACGTACATATATGTATGTATGAATTACATATGTTATACTAAGGTATATATGTTTGTATGTTTACAATTTTGTAAAACATACGGTAACAATCCTATCACGTTCTACCTCGAATGGAACAGACATCTTAAAGAGTCATTAAACGTGCCAAAAGGGAAACACATTTATATTTTATATACATACATAAAATCTAAAGTACTTTTACCATGGTACTAGCATTATTATATGTACATTTATATGTATGTATGTATGTATGTATGTATGTTGGTATTTATATAGTAAATGTTAGAAATTTTTAATGCATATGTACATAGTATCCAATATGCGGTTAATATTGTTTGCCAAACAACAATTCATTTATAATGGTAGGTACATATATTTGTTTTTTATTATTATTTTTATTTATTTATTTTTTATTTTTTGTTGGATACTTTTATTAATTTTACTGTTTTGTTTCTAAAATAATTATATTTGAACTAACAATAAGTACCTACTATTTTTTGGCACAAAAGAATTTATTTCTGTTTATAAAGCTTTAATTATTATTATTTTTTATTACAGAGATTAAAATTTAAATTAAAAACAAGAAAATTTTTAAAATTTAAGTTATTGTACATGGAAAATAATTTGCATGTTTAAAAAATAAGACTATACATTTTATAATAAGTATACTTTGTCTACTAATTATATACCGTTAACGCCTTATGGAACATACTTATTGAAATTCAAAAAATTCATCTAAAATTGTATGAAAACTTTAAGAATTATGGAAATATTGCTCATGAAACACTTTAATTAGAAATTATGAGAGAGGAAAGGACATTTGTACTCCCATAAGATTTTAAAATGCATATAATTAGTGGACAGAGTATAAATTAAATAAGATCAATATTTTTTATTTAAATAATAAATTGAAATAGAATAAAAAAAAAATTAGAGATAAAATTGGAAATTTTAAATTTATACCAAATAAAAGATCAATTTGTAAATATAAATCAATGTTTAATTTTATACAAATAAAAATGTGTAATACAATAATAAATGAAACATTTACTAAACATTATAATTCCACTTATATATTTTATCAAACCATAATTTGTTATTCTAATCTAACCTTGTAATCTCTAGGATGCTATAATCATGTATACATATACATAAATATCTGTATCTATGATGAAACAGAGAAAATTTCAATGCTTTGTTGACAAATGTATATATTATATGAAAAGTGCTTCAAACGATAATAATATTTGAAAGTACTATAAAGCTATAAAGTAATAAATGCGTAATGTGTTTATGTTATATATTGTATTAATAAAACAATAGCATTTATACAGGGCGTATTAGAATAAGTATCCTCTGAAATCAACCTTTTCTGACATACGAAAGATTTTGAAAGACCTGAAACATTTTAATGTACTCCCATATTATTGGTAACATCTGATAAGCAATTTTAAATTCTGTAAACCTGAGCCGTTTATTTAATAGAAATTGGGTGAATTTGAATGAAAAATTTTAATTTTGATTTCATGCTATCAGACACTCTGAGCTTTAAAGCAAAAAAAAATGAAATTACGTTCATTTTGAGAAACCCTGTATACATCTATAATTTGCTTTCATGATGACGTAAGAGTACTCATAGAATAAAAAATGTCCTTTTCGGGTACATGTGTGGCAGCATTACATGTATAAATTTTAATAAATTATTCATGATAAATTCTTACGTATGTATATGCTTCGTTTACGTTTTCCTGTCTACAAATAATAATTTTGTATAATATGTTGGCTTATAATTCTCTTGTAATACGTGCTTTATTACAAAATCTGAATATCAAGTAGATTTCAAATGTATGTAAACATTTAGATTTATACACTATTTAAATTCCACATCATTATTTTTACACGACAATAATAATTTTAAGTATAAAATTTTACAATTCCGTTTTACATTTTATATATTTGCACACAAAGATCTAGTAATTAGGAAATGCACCTACACGTACATGTATTTTCCAAAAAAATGAAGAAAAAACAAAAAATACGAAATTGAATATATTTTTCCTCATTACATGTGAAAATTAGTAAAATCTTGAGAACAAATTTTGAAATTAAAACAGTAGTAAGTTGATTTGTTATGTTATATGTAGGTATTAAAAACCTTTAAAAAAAGGTCATTGTTATACGTATAAGAAAACCTTTTCCAATTAAAATGAAACTTAAAACTTTCAATGTCATAAGAAATTAATATTGTGGTCATTTTGTACGTTGATCATCTCTAATTTTTTTTTTTTTTTTACAAACATATTTTCTTCTAATGAATTTTTACGTATATAAGGACGTACAACGTACATTAAAATGTAAGTATACACGTAAATATAAGCTTTTCCTGAAAATTCAAATGAATATTAAAATACTTCGAAATTGTGAATGTTTTTTACAGAATCATGTTTGAAGACTATTTTATTTTTTGGTTCATTTTTATAGGATTTCCAGAGACTTATAATTACAAATCAATTATTAAGCACAAAAAGTCATAATTAGACTTTCTCGATTTCATCAATCACAGTTTCACTTCTTTTTTTTTGCTTATAATTACATAATTTACGAAGTGTACAATCTAAAGTCTATGCAATATGTTTTTTCTCTATTTTTGTAAATCTAGAAATTTTTGTTATTATTAAAGTTAAAATTTTGTTTTTTGTGAGCCATCTGTATATAAAGAGAAAATTTTGATCTAAAGTTTATTACCGATTAAACTTAAATAGAATAATAAATGCTTTTTTTCCTGTCGTATTTTCTATTTTGTTTTTTTTTTTTTTTTTTTTTTTAACTGGAATGTATACATATACGAGTATGTATGTATGTATATTCTAAATCGATATTATTTTTAGAAAATTGAACTAAAAATATAATATGAATTTTCATGAACAAAAATATGTTCGTACACACATACATACTATATATGTATGAAATGTAATGTTGTATTTTTTTTTTTTTTTTTGGTAATGTTGAATCAAAAATGTTTTTAAGTGGAAAAAAGTGCTGAATAAGTACATGTAGTAAAACAAATCTGAAAAAAAAAAGATTTTTATGAGAATTCTAAAGCATTTACATAAGATTTTATCACAATGTAGTAATAATTGCAAGAAAAAAGAAAAAAAAACAGAAAACAGAGAAGTACGAAAAAATATTTTTAACCACTCAGTAAAATGTGTTCTGAATTTATAATTTTTTTCAATCATTATATTTTCTATGCATTATAGTAAAGTTTATTTTATGAAATAATATATATTTTTAAATTAAACTGGGTTAATCTGAAAAATATTAGGTTTAATATATAAACGCTATTCCTATAAAAGTTAGTCATTAATACAAACTACTTCATATCATATTGCTTCATTTTTTACATTTCTTGTGGTTATTATGCTTATTGTATTTTTGAAAAATTGATTTCAAGTTTAAATTTAAATTTTTGATATCAAAATGATACAAAGTAAATCTCATAATTAGTATAATTTATTGTTTAAAATGGTACTACTTTTCGAAAACCCATGCAGTAAGCACATATGTATATGTACAACATAAGTGGATGGAGTATGAAATTTTTTTAAATTTAAATAATAATTTTTAAATATTGTAATGAGTTAGAGGAAATTTAAACTACATATTTTCATTAAATTTTTATTTTGAAATAAATTGATGAGATTAAAAAAAAAAACAAAATTAATAAACTTGAAAGTATGTAAAGATTTATGTATTTAAAAGTTTAAAAGAAAACTTCTATTTAAATTATTTAAGTCGATTTAATTAATTTTCATGGTTAAAGCTTTTTATCTTGATTTTTGGGAAACAAAACTTCCAAAACAAAATCTATTTAAAAAAAAAAAAAAGGATAAAACTGAAGGATTTAAAAAAAAAAAAACAACAAGACTTTAATAAATGGTATGGTTTGTAAACTTTTCTTCGTATACATTGAAATGTACGTATATATATGTAATCTATATACATAATCTGTTTTTTTTTTGTGTAAATTCCTTAAATGGTTTTACAGTGATTTACTGGTTGGAGGATTTTGTGGTCATTTATTAATATTAACTCTTCAATTTTCTTCTTTTTTTTGTTTTGTATATATACCTGCAATTGAATAGGTTATTTCGTTATTGAAATAAATGAAATGTTATTTAACAAGAATTCAAAATATTTTGTGTATTTTCTTTATAGTTTTTGTGTATACATTTAACCAAAATACTTATGTGAATATTTTATCGATTTTTCAGATATTGTAATTATTAGGGCATCAAATTTTAGCCTATTAAATATCTTTTATTTTATCGAAAAGAAAGGAAAATTTTCTTTGAATCTATCAGATACATAAGTATTTAATATACGTTAGAATGTAATACTTATGTATATAATTCAGTGTTAAATCGTATCAAAGACCAGTGATTAAAGCACATACAATTTATTTACTTATATTTACAATTAAATTTACATGCTAAAATGAAACTGATATAAATATGTATAAATATTTGAAGAATTGTTATAATATATGTATGTATGTACATACAATACTATGTATATGTACAGTCTATACAAACAGATACATATACATTTATATATGTAGATTATAGCAATAAAATTAAATTCCCAATCCAACTGTTATTTTGTGTAAACATTATCCTGTGAATTATATCATTCTAACTATCATAGTATAAATTTGTATATTATTCATATACATATTGTATATACACATATATGTAGCATATAGTATACATAATAATTTAAAAGAATATATAAGTATATAAGAATTAAAAAAAAAAATAAGAAATGTGAAAAATGTTTAAAAGAACATTATCTAACGTTCCAATTGTACATATCTTTTGTGTATGCCCAAAGGTGTAAATGTTAGGCTATGTAATATATACGTAGTAATTCAGCCTCTAATAATATACATATGTGTATATCCGTAAAAATTTGTATTACGCAAGAGAGTATATAACAGAATTTTAATGTTAATTCTTTTTCTTTTTCGTTTATAACAAAATCTTGAAAATGTGATAATCTTATCACGTTTTATATCAAATTATAATCACGATAGCTTAAGAAAAAAAAAAAACACACAATTACTTTTCACATTGATACATGTTTTATTTTCTTTACTATTTTAGCATTATTAAAAAAAATCATTTTATCAAAAATGAAAATGATAATATTCTGATTACATAGAACATACCATAGATAAAATGTTTTGTTCGTATGATAAATAATAATAAATTTAACTATATGTACATATATAATATATGCAAAAGGTCAAATATATTGTTGTTTTAAATAATACATATGGGAAAATATTCTGAAACGAATAGTGAGCCATGGGGACAGGTTTTTCTTTCTTTTTTTTAACACTATATATGCTCTTAGTAAATGTACAAAAAATCCAATTTTATGTCAAAAAAAATACAAGTTTTAGAGATTGATAAATGTAAAAAAAAATTCTGACCCAAAATATTATCATGTAGCGTGTACTTTGTGCGTATATCATGTATACAAAGTAAATGAGAGAAGTACATTTTTCTGATTATTTTTGAAACAAAGTTGCCAAATAAAGTTGAAAAATCGATTTTAAAAAATTCAAAATTTCAACTTAAAGTACATATCTTATGTCTGAAAAAACAAACTTTTGATAGGTTTTTTTGAGGAGTAAGTTTTCATGTACGTGCTCACAGAACACAAAAGATTTTTTGAGAAAATTTTCAATGACACTTTTCAGTTATAAAATTAAATTTCTGTCAATAATGACATACATATGATGTTTTATGAAGAAAACTTTAAACAATAATTCCGAAAAAGTTCAAATCCTCAATAAGCATATACGATCTCATTTCAAAATTTTACCAATTACCATTATACCCTATTAAATATTTACAATAAATACATTATTTGTACAAAAATACATTAAATGATATTATGTTTAAAAAACAATGTACGGTTATGAAAAATAATAACGATAATAATCGACAGATAATGTTATTCATTTAAACAAAAAAAAAAATCACATAATACTGCTATTGTAATATTTACTATAATTTATTAAAAGCTTAATAAAAGCTGATTGATTTCTTTTTCATATGGTATTGCACAGCTTATATGTATTTATAAAATACTTTTTTTTTTTTTTTTTTTTAAAAAAGACATAAACGACGATTTATGTATATAAATCGTTAAAAAAAAATGTAACGTGCATGTTCATATGTACGTGAATATTAAGTAAAATTCAACAAAGAGAGGAAAATACAAATGAAAACTTGCATACAATTTTGATGTATACATAGCGTTCACATTACATGGATTAAGCAGAAAAAAAACTTTGTGAAAAATTAAAGGAAAAATTAAAAAGATTTTGTACATAAAAAAATTGATTATTTATTTATTTTTTTCTTCTTTAATGTAAAATACTAATTTTTGCTTTATATTTACTTTTTTCTGTTCTCGTCCTTAACTCAAAAATTATTGAGTATGTGATGACAATATGATAACAGTAATGATAATAATAATAACAATAATAATAATAATCTGAAATTTCCTTGAAAAGTTGAAACAAAGTTCCTGATAAAATAATGGAAAGGAAAGGAAAGAGAAAAGAAATTAAAAAAAAAAAAACTTTCTTATGCTTTGTGCATTCGAATTAATGACGCCATAATTTATCCGTTTTTGCTATACTGTGTTATCCTTACCAAAAGTCTGTCGTTTGTATTTTGTTTCTTTTATTTATTTATTTATTTATTTTTTTTTTTTTTTGTTAATATTTTTGTTTGTTTGAAATATATGGGATAAAATTATCAAAATCTTAGTGTTTCTAATACATATTCAACATACACACTTTACTATATAAGGTATTGTGGTAGGTGAAAATTTCTAATAGTCAAGGATGATTTGTGAAATTGTTTTCCCTGTTGTTCATGAAAACTTTTTTTTCTGTTTGTTTTTATTAAGTTTTAACTTGTTTTTGTTTTTTTTTATTTTTTATTTTTGCTTTTCGTTCTCGGTTCTTTTTTTTTCTCTCTGATGTGTAGAGATGAATTACAATTCTTTTGTGTTTATGAAATTCCTTGAAATCGTTCTACATATTTCTTTCAGTTGTTTAATATTTACGTTTTCTTTGTCTTTTTACACAGCTTCTGTTTTTTTTTTTTTTTGGTTTTCTATTATCGTTTGTTCAAAATAAAAATTATTTATTTTTTTATTATTTGTTTCTTAGTTTTTTGTTTTTCTACAATAAAAGTTTCTTTCTATGGAATAGTATTTACAAAAAAATGTTTGTTTATTTCTAATTTTTATCAAACTTTCATTTGAATAAGATATCCTCGTAATATTGTACTCATGTACACATTTGTATGTTTTTTTTTTTCAATGCTTTTCAATACATTTGCTCGCCACTCTATACATATGTTCAACGATATAAGAAAAATAAATATTTTCACGTCGAATTGTGTGTGACGTACATACTACATACAATATCACGCACGTATGCATGTTCATGTTTACGTGAAACATATTTTGTAGAATTGTTTACTATGAAACTTATTCAATATGAACGTTATATAGTTAATATATGCGATACACATTTAAAGTCAGGCTTCTTATTGTTTGTTAGTAAAATTACTCTTGTAAATATTTTCACAATTTTCTTTCTTTTTTTTCTTCTTTGTTTTTCGATTGAAAATTTTTAGTGATAATTTTTCTTTCTTTAAAAAAAAAAAATCAAAGAAATTTTCTCTTAAAGTTTTTTATTTTGGAAACAAATTTTACACTCAGGAATGAATAATAAAACAAACCCAAAAAAAGTAAACTAAATCATTTGTTCCAACAAGAAAAAAATAAAAATAAAATTTTTGTTCAATGTAAATTTTGAATTATCCTGTGGTTAGTATTACAAATAATAACTCTTTTTAATGTATCTCAAATTTTTGTGTTCAGTTGTGTTTTATTATGAAGAATGATGATAAGAAATAAAAAATATATGAATAAAAACTAGATTCAAAAGCAAACAAAAGAAAACTGATTACTATCATTTTTCTTCACTTTTTTTTTTTAATTTTTGTCGTTTTTTTTTCATCTTTTGTTTGAAAATTTTGTTGTTTTCAAAGACAAATTAAAGAACAAAAATAAAGGCTTTTACTTATACTGAGTTTAATGGCTTTTCGAAAATTCTATGGTTACTTATGGTTATGATGAATATTCATTGAACTTTGAAGAAAATACATGTGGACATAATGTACACAAAATGTATATTTTCTTACATGAATACTGTAATTATTATTTTTTTTTTTATGTTCAATTTACATGGAAAAAACTTTTCTTTGATGGCAAAACACGGAAATGTTATTTTTCTAAGAAAGGAAGGAGAAAAGTACTCTATGATTATTATATCGTAAATAAAACTATTAAAATTTATAAAATATGTTAACGACATGAATAATTTTATTTCGAAAAATTAGATTGAAGATTTATAGGTGAATGATTACGTAAATTCTGTATAAATGGGTGAATTCATGTTTCATCAATAAAACAATAAAACAAAAATTGTTTTTTAATATTTTAAAAAAATCAGATAAAATAATAAAATGTTTAAAAAATAATATTTGTCTCTATTAAACGATTAGAAAAATGTTTTCAAGAGAAAAAAAAAATAAATAAAATAAATTTTAGGATATTTTCAAATGTTATTTGAGATTATATGGATAAACTAAAAAAGTGTATTTGTTGCATAAGTAAAGATGTAAAAGTTTAGCAAAGGTTTTTTTTTGTCTTTTTTAAATAAAAAAGGGAATTCTGACCTAAATTACATACACACGTTGATAATTAAATGTACATAATTTTATGTCTCTATACAAATTATACGATGTTTTACGTATGTATGTATATGTGACGGTGCATGCATACGTAAACTGTGAATCTACAGAGTCTAATATTCGTCGTATACTCTATAATTGCATTATATGTATTTCTGGCATATTTTGTAAAATATCATGCAGTTTCATTAGTGTCTTTCATTTTTCATCATGAAAATTCATTTTCCAATTGTTTTTGTACATACACGTACATAATATACATGCATGTGTATATTGTCCAGGATATGCGCAAGCTCTTTTTCAATTTCATTTAAAATCGTGTTGAGATAAATAAAAAATTTCATTCATTTCGTAAATTATTTTTTGTTTTTGTTTTTTCGTATTTTTTTCATACCAAAATTTCGAAAATTATTAGGAGAAAAATGAGAAAAATTTTTAAGGAGAAATTTATATATCACCTACATGTACAATGTATTTGTTGTCATGTATGTACATGAACAAAAAATTTAATATGATGTTGGTATTTGAGGAATAATAATAAGAATAAATTAAAACGATTATATTTTGTGTACGTACATATGTATGTACATATATGTATATGAAATTTGAGAAAAGTTTTATATTTTTAGTTATTTTCCATATTGTTGTTATCTAACCTTTGATATTATTGTTCATATAAAACAATAAAACAATAAAAATCTAATTTATCCTTTTTAAATGACAGAGGTTCGTTTTTATTTTGTATTTTAGTGTAGATGATATTCTACAAAAATGCTTCAAATTGAGAGTGAATTTCACTTACATTTTAATATGAAACTATTTTAAAATAAATTAAAATTCATTATTGAAAATGTTGAAAATTGTATTTTATTTAGATATCAATTAATAATTCAAATAAAAATTATCTCATTGATATAAAAATAAAAAAAAAAGGTTAGATGTCATTTAAAATTGTGAATTCTTTTAAATACATATGTAGACATAAGTACATACATATATGTGTATATATTAAACTCTGTTACTACATACACATGTAGAGAAAACAAAAATAGAATAAATTTTTAAATCATACATACTTGACCTAACCAAAAGAGGAAAAAGTTTTACATATTCAATAGTTTTATTTTTATATCATATTCATATACAGCATAACATAAAAAACAACTATAAAACACTGTACACAGTCATTTTTTTCTGTTTTTGAAGTTAACTCCTATTTTATTAAAAACAAAATATATTGTACAAATCTACATAAATATAAGTTTGTTTGTACATACATACATTAATATTGCACGCATATACATGTATGCATGTATTAATATATTAAAAGAAAAACAAAATCTAAAAAGAAGAAAAAATAAAAAAAAATAAAAATAAACAAAGAAATTAATATACAAAGATTTAGTAGGCGGAAGTTAAATACATGGTATATCTAGTAATAATTTAGAAAGAAAATATATTAGTAAGAATAATAAAAAAAAAAAACACAAAAACTGAAATAGAATTTTCACCCCCTACAATAACACAGCTCTTTTTATTACTATGTTGTTATGAATAAAACATGGAAAGTCAGCAATTTAATACAGATCTTACAATAACAATTCATTTATAAATTACACATATACACACTCATATGTTGTATGTGCGATATACATAAATATAAATTCAAAAAAAAAAAAAAAACAAAAAAATATATATTAAGAAAAATTTCATACAAATATGTATTCTGCTTAACAAGTACGTACATATATAGGTATACATACTTATGTATATTTCAATGTTGAAAATTATTTTCATCTTAGAATGATACGTATACACATCCAAATGTAATTATCCACATATGTATGTATATACATTATATAGTATGTACTCACAATTTTTTTTTTTTTTTTTTGTTAAAAAACCATCCCAAACTATTGTCAGTGTTATGTCAATTTTGTTATTATTTTAATAAATAAAAATTTCTTATAATGAAAACAAAAACAAAAATCAACGAAAGTATAAAACAAAACAGGATTAGAAATGAAAAAAAAAAATAAAATAAAATAAAAAACAAAAAGTAATTCAAATAATGAAAAGAACAATAAAATACAAAAATAAAATGAAGGTTTAAAGAATGAAAAAAAATTTTCTTAAAAATACATATGGTTATGTAAAATGTAACGTCTTCGTGTAAATACATATGATATGTACATATGTGTGAATGATTTTTGACAATTTTCATGTCCTTTAGAAAAACAGATAAATAAATAAAATGAATGAATGTTGTTATTTTTATTGATCAATACAATATTATGTGTTGTATTTTTTATGTATATGTAATACATTTTATGTACACTTTGTATAACATTCCATATACCCACTGTTGTAATAATTTCAATAAACAAAAAAATGTGATTTAATTTACAAGTTTTTAATTGTTATGATGTACAAATTACAATGTTTTTATTTTACAATTTTTTGTTGAATTGATGCAACCTCATCCGATGACCGTCAAAACGAGAAGAACGATTCAAAAATTAAAATTAATAGTGCAAGTATCAATTATTCAAAATGCTGTTAGATGAGAATTACAATGAGATATACCATTACACCAAATTATCAAAGAGTGCGTGTATGTGTATGTGTAAATGGTATTCAAACAAATCGTATGAGATTACAGTACAATGTTCAATATTTTAAGCTATGCAATGTACATAAGTTATGTTACAAATCAAGCAATATACAATTTTAGTTAGGTAGAAATTTACACTTTATCAATTATGATTAACAGGCAATATGAGAACTAGAGAGAGAATACAATCAAATAAATATGAGAGAGTAAATGTAAATATAATACAATAGCTATAATACAATATAATACTAAATAATACTAATCTATATATGTAGTACAATGTAGTAGAGTAGTATAGTACATAAGTGGTGTAGTATATAGTAGAGTAGCAAATGTAATACAATGATATTAGATCCATTTCTCAACATCCCGCCCCCTCGCTGGAGAATCCAGCTAAGATATAGGTAAAGGTACAAGTTTTACCGTTGGACGTTTTAATAGACCAGATTTGGTACGAACTGTGGCCACACGAATTAAGCCATCGTCACCCGGATGCAACTCAATCACCCGTCCTAGAACCCATGATGCTGGTGGTTGATTAGTGTCTCTTATAACTACAAGATCATCCTTCCTTAAGTTAGGTTGTTGAGTCTGCCATTTCGTTCGGTGCTGTAGAGACGTGAGGTAGTCACGATGCCATCTTTTCCAAAATCCACGGACCATGCTTTGCAATAATTCCCAATTTTTTAAATGAGACGTTGATATGTTGTAATTTGCGTCTGGTAAGGTTGTATGAGGATGTCCAACCAAGAAATGAGCAGGTGTTAGAGCGTCGATGTCATTATCAGACATGGCGCACATTGGCCGTGAGTTCAACAATGCTTCAATTTGGGTTAAGACAGAATACATCTCCTCGTACGTAAGTATGTTGTTTCTAATCACTCGCCTGAGGTGCTGTTTGACTGATTTCACTCCGGCTTCCCAAAGTCCACCAAAATGTGGCGCTGCTGGAGGTATGAAGGACCAAGATATACCTTCATTGCATAAGTAATTTTCAACCTTGTTGTTATGTTCCCTTGACTGCAACAACTGATACATAGTAGAGAGTGTTCTACTGGCGCCTTTAAAATTCGTGCCATTATCTGAAAAAATATGTAGACATTTTCCCCTACGGGAGATGAATCTTTTTAATGCTAAAATGAAACAATCTGTTGATAAGTCACTAGCGAGCTCTAAATGTATCGCTTTTATAGAACAGCACACAAAAAGTACGATGTATCCCTTGACGTATTTAGGATTTCGACCGCGTGATAACCGAAGTGTTATTGGACCGGCGTAGTCACATCCGACGTTTACGAACGGGCGTGCGTATGTAACACGATGTTTTGGTAGATCAGCCATCCGTTGATGATTATGAACAGCTCTTTGTCTAAAGCATGGTATGCATGTATGAACAATCTTTTTGATCATATTTCTGCATCCTAAAATCCAGTATTCTTGACGTAGAATGAAGAACATTTCAGATATTCCAACATGTAAATGTGTTGTGTGTGTATGCGTGATGATCAAAGTAGTTACAATGTGTCCCTTGGGTAGAATGATAGGATGTTTTGTCTGATGATTTTGTCTGATCTTGATTGAATTGTTAACCTTTCGTATGAGGCGTGTAAGCAACACTGACGCACATAGTTCGAGACGAGGAACGTTTATTTGCTTCAACGGTGCAACCTTACTTTTTGCAGCGACGAGACGAACAGTAATATGACCATTTTGATCAATGCTTCGACAGTACAAAACAGCAGCATATGCTGATTCTGATGCATCAGCAAAACCGTGGTATTCAATATGTGAGTCTGGTATCATTAGACGCGGAACCTTAATATCATTCAAATGATGCAATGTATTTCGAATATGTAACCAATTTTCTTCTACCTTCTTGGGTACAGAATCATCCCAATTTAAATTGAGCAACCAGAGTTGTTGAAACAAATTTTTTATTGATACAGTTACAGGAGTTAGGAAGCCAAGTGGGTCAAATGTCTTGGAGGCGTCTGATAAAATTTGTCTTTTGGTGGTTTTAGCTGCTTGTGGCAAATTAACCTTGAATGAAAATGTATCAGCTGATGGCGACCATTGAAGACCAAGAGTTTTTATGGATTTTGATTTGTCATCAAGATCCTTAGCAGATAATTCACAAGAGTTATTTGGAATATCCTTTAACAACCTACAACAATTAGAACTCCATTTGTGCAGCTTGAATCCACCAAGGTTGAGTAGAGTGGTCAAATCGTCCTTGAGTGTTAAAAGATCATCAATTGAGTCAGCGCCAGTCAAGACATCGTCAACGTAAAACTCGTTCAAAAGGACTTGTGATGCTTTAGGAAAACGAGTCTTGTAATCCAAAGCCAATTGCTTCAAGGTGCGTGTTGCTAAAAAGGGTGCGCTAGCAGTGCCATAAGTTACTGTGCATAAACGATAATGTTCAACCGGTTTATCAGGTGATTCACGCCACAATATGCGTTGCAAATCGCGATGACATTTGCTGATCCAGATTTGCCTATACATTTTCTCAATATCAGCAGAAAAAACGTACCGATGACAACGAAAGCGTAAACAAATTGTGAATAAATCAGGCTGAATGTTAGGTCCAAGAAGTAATGCGTCATTCAAAGAAGTACCATTTGTAGATTTGGAGCTTCCATCAAAAACTACACGTACCTTTGTCGTGGAGCTGTCAGGTTTAAATACAGCATGATGTGGTAAATAGTAAACATTTTTGGCGTTGATTTCAGTGGCAGGTACGCGTTCCATATGACCTAGATCTAGATATTCCTTTAAGAAATGAATATAAGCGTTCCTTAGGTCTCTGTTGCGATTAAGTGATCGTTCTAGTGAATATAATCTACGTAATGCAGCATGGAAGGTATCACCTAAAAATACAGACTCCTTGAGAGGTAAATTGACAACATATTTACCATCAGTTGTTCGAACGGTCGTGTGTGTGTATGATGCTTCAGCCTGTTGCTCATCTGATGACAGTGAAGGCTGGTCACAAATGTGTTCAATTTCCCAAAAGCGTTGCAATGTTTTATCAATATCAAACTCTGTAAAATGAGACATTATTAGTGTTGAATGCGCATCAATGTTCTCACTAGTAGGTATTTCCCCAGCAAGAACCCAACCAAAAATTGTAAACTGTGCCACTGGGTGAGTATTAATGTGGCCATCTCGAAAACATTGGAATACTCCGTCTGCACCTAACAAGATATCAATTTCCCTTGGTTGGTTAAACTTAGGATCAGCTAATTGAAGCGTACTGATGATGTTGGTATTTATGTCTAATTCTTCGCTAGGTAGTGGTGATGTTAATTTGTTTAGAATAAACGCGTTGATGACAATTGAATCAGCTGAATAAATTGATTTTAGGGTAACTGTGACAACTCCCCTTGTAACTCCTGTATGAGTTGCTGACAACCCACTGACAGACAGTCTAGCATGTCGACGCCGAAGACCAAGTTTTTTCGCAAACGATTCAGTAATAAATGAGGCTTGAGAGCCCGAATCAAGGAGAACTCTACAAGGATGTATGGTTCCATGAACATCTGAAACATGAACAAGTGCAGTTGGCAATAACGACGTGATCTTAGGTGACCCGCTACGAATAGAATGAGTGTTAATCATTGGTTTTGCAATTGAATTGAGTTGCGCGTCATGGTTTTGATTTTGGTCATCATCGATATGAACAAGAGTGTGATGCTTACGATTACAATGATGACAAGAATGTTTGGATTGACAAGACTTAGAAACATGACCATTTCGTAAGCAATTATAACATAATTTGTTATCTTTTACAAATTTTCGTTTAGCTTCAATGTTTAAGGATTTAAAGTTTTCACACACAAATAGATTATGTTGTCCCTTACAGTTGGGGCAAGTAGTAACATTCGGTTGATATGATTGTGTAACTGATGTGTTAGCCCTTATTTGTTTGGTTTGTACATGTGATTTATGTGATGGTTGAGATGCTTCCAATGCAACACATCGATTGTCGAGGAAAGTCAATAGTTCATTTACCGTTGGAAAGTCCTTGTTGATGTTCGCTTCTGCCCATTCATGTTTGGTAACTGGATCGACCTTATTGAGTATAAGATAGATGATCCATGGATCACGTTGCTCAGCCTCCTCTCCAAGAGCTCTCAATCCACGTATAACCTCATCGCAGCCATCTGAAATGCGTCGTAAACCCACTGATGATGTGACCGCAATCGAAGGAAGATTCAGCAACGCCTTGATGAATGATGATACTATTGGAGCCTTTCGGTTATACCGGCTGTTCAACCTTGACCACGCTTCCTCATAATTATCTTCTGAAATGGGAATGTGGCGCAGCAAGGACTCTGCATCTCCAGTTAATAACCCTTTCAAGTAGTGAAATTTCTGAGTTTTTGTCAATCTTGTATTTGCATGTATTGTTCCGTTGAACATATCACGGAAAGAAATCCATTCTTTAAAATTTCCAGAAAATGGAGGTATGTGAATTTTCGGTAATTTTGAACTAGCTTCAGGAGTATTGTTTATGCAGGTACTTGAAAGTTTCTCTAAGAAACTGGCTTGTTGTGAAACAAGTTTATCAATAACAGTAACATCGTTATCTGAATTTGATGTAACACGTGACTTTATAGCTATGGATAACAACTCATGCACTTTAAAATATTTGTCTTCAAATTGTTCACTTTCTATGTTATGTTCACTAAATTCAGAATCAGACAATAATTCACATATATCACATTGTATAGAAAGGAATTCAGTCCAACATTCATTGAGCTTTTGTAAACGAGCCTGTAACGCTTCGAGAGTGGTATTCGGCCCTATCGTTTCACAAAATGTACCGAGACGTGTGACTGTAGCCTTAATAGTGCCACGTTTCTTTTTCAATGCGTCCATTTTTTTTTTTTTTATATAATTACAAACAACAATGGTACAAAAAATCGGGGTTATGACAAAAGTAAAGTTGATTCAAAAGGTTACAAAATTGCAATTTATGGAACACAATTTCAAATAAAGTACAATGCAAATACAATGCAGTTGAACGTATGCGTATGTATTATAATATGCAAAAAATAGTCACCGGCATCAATATATGAGGCACACCCTATGATAATCACAATCACTGATTTTTTTTTTTTGTATAATTTCAAACAATTATTTTAACCAATATTTAAAATATAAATTCACTTTCCTCCTTTTTTTTTATATCAATAGAAATTTAAATCAAAAAATTAAAAAAATGTTCAAGACCAATCACAGCACAATGACACGTGTTTCTTACCGGCTTACAATTTTATTTCACACTTTAGAAAGTAATTTCGAAAAAATCAAAAATATTAAAGAAAAATACTTATCTTAAATAATATCCTGTAGGATCCGGCTCGAAGGACCAAAAAATGTTGTAAATAATTTCAATAAACAAAAAAATGTGATTTAATTTACAAGTTTTTAATTGTTATGATGTACAAATTACAATGTTTTTATTTTACAATTTTTTGTTGAATTGATGCAACCTCATCCGATGACCGTCAAAACGAGAAGAACGATTCAAAAATTAAAATTAATAGTGCAAGTATCAATTATTCAAAATGCTGTTAGATGAGAATTACAATGAGATATACCATTACACCAAATTATCAAAGAGTGCGTGTATGTGTATGTGTAAATGGTATTCAAACAAATCGTATGAGATTACAGTACAATGTTCAATATTTTAAGCTATGCAATGTACATAAGTTATGTTACAAATCAAGCAATATACAATTTTAGTTAGGTAGAAATTTACACTTTATCAATTATGATTAACAGGCAATATGAGAACTAGAGAGAGAATACAATCAAATAAATATGAGAGAGTAAATGTAAATATAATACAATAGCTATAATACAATATAATACTAAATAATACTAATCTATATATGTAGTACAATGTAGTAGAGTAGTATAGTACATAAGTGGTGTAGTATATAGTAGAGTAGCAAATGTAATACAATGATATTAGATCCATTTCTCAACACCCACCTTCTATATAACATGGCGTCAAATTGTAATAATAAACACTTTCTTTTCCGATTGTTTTTATAACATGTAAACAATTTTATTTGACTATTTCTATCTAATGTACAAATACGCACATCTATTTGCCTGTGTTTACTTTATAACTATTTTTTGTTTTTGTTGATGTTTTGTTATTTTTTGTTTTTGTAAACAAATAATGTGCAACAAAATGTTTTTATTACATATGTAAATACACACAGAAAAAAATTTTTTGTTTTTGTTTTTTGTTACTCTGTTTTTGGCAATTTTGTAAAATTTTTATATTTTCCTTTTACGAAAAATAAATTTAATGTTTTTAATACAAAGTGTAATGATTTTCTTTTTATAATAATATTTTGGTGCATTTAAAAATATGAACGGCGATAATGTTTATCATTATTTCATATGAATAAAACATTTTAATTATAAATTCTATACTCTAATTATTTTTGCTAATCTCTTTAAATTTCATGAATTTTTAAAAATAATTAAAAATTAAATTTCACTTTTTTTTTTTTTGAAAATTAATTACCAAAATGATGTACTGTATAAGTGAAAAATCGAAAACACCACGCATAATAAGGATTTTATAATTTGTTTTTTCAAATTAAATGAATTATTATTAAACATAATTCATCCCATTCGACATATATCAAAACAAAGCAAAAAAAAAAAAAATAGTGATAAGGATTTACTGCAATTTTTTTGACTTATGACACCTTATTTAATCATAATCATAATTTTAGAGAATATTTTCGAAAGGAAAAACGATTGATTTTACTATTATCATAAAATATATCTCTGCAGAATAATAAATATGTATATTTTGAATAAATAATTTTTTTTTTCTTCTCTTTTAAGATGAACCTAATGTTATTCACATACTTATAATATTTGTAGGTTTTTATTAAATTTGAAAACATTTTTTTTTTTGTATTCCATTTTTGTTTACATAAAATTCCTTTTTATTTTTCTTTTTTAAGAAAACATACTAATAATACGCGTCGATTCACTCCAATGATTATCAAAACTATTTTCTTATACATATTTTCTATTATTATTATGTATGATAAATAAATTGAGATGAATGAAAAATATATTACATAATAAAACAAAATATTTATATATGTATAATATAAAATAAATAAATAATATAAACTATACATTTACATGTGCATAATAAATTATTATTAATGATACATTCTTTTTACATTTACATATACATATTTATATATGTATGTATGTATTGTACTTTAGAAATATATTTTTGTCATTTGTCATAGTTTTACGTGTGAATAATTACGAAATCGATTGAATGTATTATTACATAACTACAAAATAGTCAAAATGAACAATAGATATTATTTAAAAATATAAAAAAAAATAAATACAGAACCACATATTATTTACGAATAAAGGATCCTTTTCTTCCATTTTATAAATCTACTAATGGATACAAAAATCATCTTTAATAATATTTTTGTTAGCAAAAAAAATGTGATCTAAGTATATAATGTGTATATAAAAACATCCTGTTATTTATACAAATAAAATTTACAATTTAGAAATATCTTATGTATAAAATAAAAAACAAAAAAATCAAGACTATACATACATATGTACATGTATGACAAATAAGACTAGAGATTTTTCTATGATTGTTCTTTTTTCTTTTCCTTTCATTTTTGTCCTTTATTTTTTTTTCCTTTTTATTTTTATTTATTTTTTTTTTATTATTTTCACTCTAGAATTGCTATCATTTAAAATTTATGTCAAAACGAAATAGATCTAAATTCATTTCATTTTGTCCGTATTTCAAAAAAAAAAAATTGAAGTATTAAATTTTTTACGGGTCATTAAATTCTAAGTCAAAAAATTTTAAATTGATGAATATTTTCATGAGTTTTTAAACATGGCTTTGAGTTTTCCTAAAAAAATACATTTCGCCCTAAATTTTTTTTCTCCCTTTTCATAATCAAAATACAAAGATATTTTTCTCATTTGTATTTATGCGTATGAAAAAAAAGAAAATTACATTTACAAAAAAAAAATATTTTTCATTTATGTGAAATTTTTACATGAGATTATTTAATTCAAAATTAAAATAGAAAAAATGAAATGACAGTAATACGTCATATCTGGTCATATTTAAATAAATTTAAATTAAATTAATTCTTCAAAATAGTTTTTTCTTTATTTTTTTAAAATTTTTTAAACCTTTTTAATAGTAAAATTGTGGGAAATATATTTTTAGAAATTTTACTTAACTCATTTCGTGTCGGTATTTTCAGTTTGATATAAAATGAAAAGTAAGAAAAATAATAAAGAAAAGAAAAAAAAAAATGAAACCAAATAATTCGACAGTAAAGCCATTTTTTTAATTAAAACCTTTTTATTTTTTTGAATTTAATTCAGTAGTGATAAATTAGGGTCTCGATTACTAATATTAAATCTAAGACTAAATGTAAAATATTTTATCCAATTAATGAATGACTTTATTTTCTCTCTTTTATTTTTTATCATTTTCACATTTACTTTGAAGTTTTTAAGTATATAATTAAATAAAATATTTTATAATGACTTTTACTTTTAGAAAATTTCTTAACTATTTTATTTGATAATGTGGTGACAAAATACTTTAATAAAATATTTTATTAAATGCTTTAGTTAAAAAGATTTTGTATACACATTTGCATGTGCATGTGTAGTAATAATACACAAAAACAATGTAGATTAAAATATACACACATAATAAAAAAAAACTCAATTACAAGTCTACTTTAAAAACCTTTTATGTTTTTCTAGACAATTTATTTTATTTTATTTTTTTATTTTTTGAAAATAATTTTATCTACGTTAAAAACTTAATGTACTTTTACACATGTGTATGCATGTATATGTAGTAGAAAAAAGAGAAAAATAATTTTATATATAAATAATTCACAATGCACATGCATTAAAACACACATGTACATACATATGTACGAATGTATACATTTAATACATTCTCTTTTAATATATAAAAGCGTATCATATAATATTCTTTAATAACAATAATAATAATAATAATAATAATAATAGATAAAATTCATTTACATTATGAAGTGATAATCATATTCGATGACACTTCATAATGTCTATTGTTTTTCATATCCTTACATGCACTTAGTATTTTCTTCTGATGTGCATGTGTAGCACCATAAATTGATATGTAGAAAAAAAAAACACTGTACTGAATTTTCTAGACATATTTCAAATTAATACACGTATAATTTACACGTAACTACACATACAAGAAATTTAATTTATATTTTTCAATTAAAAAAGAAAAAAAAAACAGAAAAACAAATTATATCCTTTTTGTTTTGTAAAAACGCTTTTAGTATTTTTATAACATAAATGAAGCATATTTATGTATGTTTTTAGTTCAATAATTATTCCTGTACCTTGCATTTAATTTTATGTTTCACAGGAACAGAAATTATTTTTATTTTTTTTTTTTTTTGTCGTTTTCGAAAATTAAAAATTAATTCTATAATTTTGTATTTCAATAGAAAAATATATAATTTGAATATGAAAATGATGAAATTTTATCTACATATCAAAAAACACAAAAAAAAACCTTAAATTCAAAAATGAGATATTTTAGATAATTCTTACCGTAAGAATGTAAATTATGATATTTGAAAATAGTTTAAAGGGATATTTCAAAAATTTGTAGCACTTGAAATTTTTATTTTCAATGAAGTTCAATAGGGAATGCAAACACGAATTTTAAAATTTTTTCGAAATATAAAAATGACTTATACCACTTCCAAAATAAACAGCTCATACCTATATATATCCTTTATATTGTATACACGTTAAACAATGTATGTGAAGTATATTATTTTCTCTGTTATATTATTTTTCTTTTTTTTTCTCTATTCTTTTTTTGTTTTTGATTTTTCCATTCTCTTAAAAATCCTATTAACAAAGAATGTCACATTTTATTTAAAATTTTATATATTTACTTTTTTTTTTTTGTTTTTTTGATAAGGGTCAAATAACATCCTTCACATATTATGCCGGAAAGTTAAATAAATTTCACTCATATTTATATGATAAGTTTTTTGTTTTGTTTTTCTTTCTTCTGAATTGAAATAAAATATCATGAATTTAAAAATAGATAATATTGTACATAATAGACCGACATATGATACATATGTACATGCGTTACCAAGAAATATTCAAAAATTTTATTACTTATAAAAGAATTTTAAAAATTTTTTGTCACTGTATTGAAGTGTTTTTCAATTAGGCTTATTTATACGATCAGTATCGTAATTTTCTTTCTGTATTATCCATAGTAAATTCATAAATGTATGAATGTAAAAAAAAGTGAAATATTAATTATCCGACATTTTAAAAGCGTTTAGAAAATAATTTAATAAAAATATTTAAAAAAAATAAAAATTCCTCTAGTAATAAATGCAATAATTTTTGTACATTGCAAAAAATACGGAAAAACAACATAATGACTATGTAAATGATTAAAATAAATCTAATAAAATTGAATGAAGTTGACAAAAAAATTGAAATATAAAATTTAAACAAAATTTCCGATAAAAATTATTTTAAGAAGTACGTTTTGACCATGACCACCATATACGGGACGTAAGTATAGACGAAACAAAGGAACTATTTGCATAAGCATATAGACTTTTAAGTCTGTTTGCTTTAAGTACACTTTTGAGTCTTGTACACAAATATATGTATGTACACAAATGCTTAAACACATTAACGTCCTTGACATCATGACTTGCCTTCTTTTATGTCCTTTTTAAAAATAATAATAATAATAACGAGTCTTGTAATGCGTAGTTATCGATGATGAGACTCAATTTAAAAAAAAAAATCTTAGTGATCACATACATAGATGTTTAAATATATGTATACATATATATAGTTCATAATTGATCTACATACGTACATATTTGTGTGTGTATAATTTGGTATAATTAAAAAAATTTCCAATTTATTACGTGAAATATATTTTTTTGTTTTTATCTAATAGAATCATACAAAATACATTACACATTAATGTTCTACATAATAAATTCATGAAATATTTGAAATACATACATACATATGTATTTGTATAAAAAAAAAACGCGTGTACAATTTTATAATGTTTTTCAATCAATACATCTATTATTGTTATGGAGTTCATATATAATCAAATTTTATTTACAGGAAATTTTCTCTTTACTTTTTAAATTTCAAAGCGTAAAAATGGCTATCATAAATTTATTTATTTATTTTATTTTTTATTTTTTTTTAAATACATTTGTATGTACTATACATATGGATGTACATAACGTAGTAACATGTATAGAGTGTGTCATAAAACAAACATTTTATGAAATCAATTGGCTGTGAAATTATTTTAGATGAATAAAAGGCAAAAAAGAATAAATTTAAAAGAAAACCAAAAAAAAAATAAATAAATAAATTCAGAACCCTTCGAAAAATACTCAAATAATTTTAGATGTTAGTGAAAAAAAAAAAAATTAAAAAAATAATTTAAAACAAACAAATGAACCCAACCAGTCATTTTAAACCCGCAAACCTTAATCAACATAAAAAAAAACAAAATTATGTAAATCAATTAATATTAAACTGGTAATATACGATAAAATTTATTGATTTTCTAAAATTCTAAAAATGGTATATTAATTTTTCCTTGATTTACCATTAAGCTCCCACCATTTTGTTTTTCAAGTATTTCGAGTATCATGCAATTCAATAATTATGTTCTTATGGTGTACTACAATGTGCATACATGCAATCAATTTTTTTTTTAATTGCATGTAATGTCAATTTGAATTTTGGTTACATAAAAGAAATTCATAATGTAATCACTCGATTACATTGAGAAAATATTAAATATTAGAAAAAAAATGACTTAATACTTCAATGTAGATTTTTCATTTTTTCATTTTTTTTTCAACTAAATACACATACAAAGTGCTAAATTGGGGTTAAAAATGGTATTTAAACTTTTTTTCCTACATACTAAATATATTTTTCATATTTTTGTATTTTTGATTTTATTTACAAGTTTAACCGTAATTTAAATAAAAATTATGAACAATAACTAAGGGCTACAAATATAATTTGTTTCCAGTGTGTAGTTTCAAACATACATGCATACATATACGTTACAACTGATTTTTAAAAAAAATTTATTTTACATTTTTTTTTTCTAAAATCTGTATAGATGCTAACAATAAACTTATCAAAAACAAACTGCATAACAACATAAAAAATAAATACTTAAAAACAAAAAAACAAAAAAAAATGTTTGAAGAAAGAAAAAAGAATTCATCAAATGTTTCAAAATCTACTCATACACATACAAATAAAACATAATTACTACATGATGTATACGTACGATTTTTTATTATTATCTTCTGGTTGTTGTTGTTGTTGGTACATCAGTAAAAGAAATAAAAAAAATTTTTTTTTTTTTTAAATTTATCTGAAAGTCTCCTTGACACTTTTAAATAAAACTGTAGTATAGCAACGCCAATTATTATATAATTGTTCAGTAGGGAAAATTGTTTGGTGTCAAGGCTAAAGTACATTTCATATACATTTACGTATACAGATTGGGGTCATGATATGTTTATAAGAGTTGTAAAAATATTAAAAAATATATGTACATTATATTCTATTATACATATAAGTGCATAAATTCGAATGTACATACATATGTACATTTTATTATATACGTTAATGCATAATACTATATATGAAATGAAATATGGACAAATAAAACAAGATAATGAAATACAGATCTCTTACAAATACAGATACAAATTTATGTTGTAAACATTTTAAAAATGATACAAAAATCTTTAGGATTTTTTTTTGTCGTCTATTATTTTATAAATAAGACAAGACATCAGAAAAAAAACATGCATATATACATATATAGAGTAAAATGTATTTTATTCGTCAAATCTTTGGTTAACCTATATATCCTGAACAAAGAAAAAGGGGATACGATATTACATAATTTTTTTTCTCAAATTTTTTAAAAGGATACTAGTAATAAGTAAAAAAAAAACAAAAAAAAAAAAAAAATTTCACATATGAATAAAAAAATCCTTTTTGTAATAACATAACTATTAATATGATTATATGTATACCATCCCAAAGTATATATTCTAAACTATACATACATAATATGCATACAAAACTATAAAAGATGTAAATTTAAAGAATTGTTTTCCTCTAACATTTTTTTTTTCGATCAAGTCCTGATGAACAAAAAGTTTAATGACTCATGAAATTTGTTTTCTTTGTTTTTATTCATGTAATAATTGGAATGTACTACGTGCGTAAAAATGGTATCCTTTTACTTATTTGTAATTATTGTGCACTCTTTTACCATAGACAAAATATACTCTACATAGATGTCTACTTTCAATGCAATGACATGGTATATGAAAAATAAAAATTACACATTCGAAATAAAGCTCTACACGTTTAAAACAAAGCTCTTTGAATTTGAGTTTGAGATAAAGTTTTAAACACGACACAATACATGTATTGCATTGCATGAAAATGATCGTTTATCCTATTCTATCATCTTAAGGATATTGATTGTGTACGATAACAAGATATGAATATGTTTGATGGATAGTGAATACATACATATTTTGTTGTCCTGTCATATACGTATAGTATAAAACTGTATATGTATATGCATTTAAGATCAAACCAAATATAGTTAATATATGAAAAACCAGATTGTATACTATATTGTGTAACTGAAGATCTTTTTTTTTAGCTCAGATATTTGAATATGAAAATCATGAGGTCAGGTATATATACATATGTACATACATATATGTACTGTTTGGTACGTAAGGATACCAACTACACAAATATGCATTAGGATTCAAGATTTTTTCATGTATATTCTTGCGATTGTAAAAAATTTGAGCCTTTTCTATATTATCGTCGTTTTACATATTTTTACTTTGATTGTTGTTGTTTTCATTTTCAAATACAGTATATTAACAAGGAAAGAGTAAACATAAAAACGAGTTTTTTCTTATTACATACGAATGATAATGCATTGAAACTGAATACACACATTTCATTCTTTTAAATCTTTTCTAGTTTTCTCAAGTAATAATATGAACATTAGAAAAAGAAATCTCTGGCTTCTTGATTTTTGATTTGTGCTTGTCAATAACTTTAAAATCAAAAAATCAAAACAGAAAAGTATAACAGTTATATTTGTAGGCAACATATTCGTTCCCTTTTTCTAATATTCATGTTATTATTTAGAGAAGCGATTTCAATAATATATGTATACCTATATAATATGTAATAAATATCAACCTGTTTAAACGGTCTCAACAATGAAAAATTTTCTCGTTATAAAGAATGACTAACGTTATATAGAGTGTATCAATGCATGGGTTTTAAATCAAACCAAACAAACTCCGGTAATTTTTACGTTATAAGGAGTTTTTCCTTATAACGAGTTTCGTTATAAAGATTAAAGAGTTTACACTGTGTATCAATTATATCCCTTATTTGTTAAAATCAAAAAAAAAAAAAGTATAAACAAATAAAAAATCAAGAAGCCAACAATTTTTTTTTCTAATGTTCAGTGAATGAAATGTGTGTATTCAGTTTCAATGCATTATCATTCGTATGTAATAAGAAAAAACTCGTTTTTATGTTTACTCTTTCCTTGTTAATATACTGTATTTGAAAATGAAAACAACAACAATCAAAGTAAAAATATGTAAAACGACGATAATATAGAAAAGGCTCAAATTTTTTACAATCGCAAGAATATACATGAAAAAATCTTGAATCCTAATGCATATTTGTGTAGTTGGTATCCTTACGTACCAAACAGTACATATATGTATGTACATATGTATATATACCTGACCTCATGATTTTCATATTCAAATATCTGAGCTAAAAAAAAAGATCTTCAGTTACACAATATAGTATACAATCTGGTTTTTCATATATTTACTATATTTGGTTTGATCTTAAATGCATATACATATACAGTTTTATACTATATGTATATGACAGGACAACAAAATATGTATGTATTCACTATCCATCAAACATATTCATATCTTGTTATCGTACACAATCAATATCCTTAAGATGATAGAATAGGATAAACGATCATTTTCATGCAATACAATACATGTATTGTGTCGTGTTTAAAACTTTATCTCAAACTCAAATTCAAAGAGCTTTGTTTTAAACGTGTAGAGCTTTATTTCGAATGTGTAATTTTTATTTTTCATATACCATGTCATTGCATTGAAAGTAGACATCTATGTAGAGTATATTTAGTCTATGCTTTTACATAGATACAAACATACACATGTCTGCAATATACCAATATTCCCTTGATTATTTGAAAATAAATAAATTTAAAAATTAATTTTACTTTAAACGAAAAATACATTTTGTTTTTTTTTTCTTTTAGTACTTAATAATTATGTACTCTTAATGAGGACTTGATTTTTTTCCCCCTAAATAAATATTATTGTTTACTATTGAATTTTTTAAAATGTATATGATCATTTCCAGATTTTTCATTTAATTACAGAAAATTTTAATTTTATTTACATTAATTTATCTTTATCTCAAATCAAGAATTTTTTCATGTGAAAAGCTCAATTATATGTACAAGCATAATTTAGATACCATTTCAATAAATTACATTTTTTTTTTCTCAAATTTCAAATGTAATTAAAATGTAATTGAAAGCAAAAGTAAAAGCTTTTAAATTATGAAAAATTCCAAAAAGAGCACTGTATAAATGAGTGTTTTAATGGAAAATTATTATTGTAAAATTATTATTAAAGCAAGCATCATTTCATGTTTTTTTTTTTTTTTTTTGCTATTTTTCTAGCTATCAAAGTTCAAAATACGATAAATAATAAATAAATTAATGAATTTCAGTGAGTTTGAAATCGTCAGAAAAATTTGTTGGGATTCGATAATTATTATCGCTTTGATAAATTCAAGATATGCGTAATTTGCTTAAGTAGTGTATTTTAGATATGTTCACAATACGTTTTGAAATTTTAGACGATTGAGATTTTTACGTATTTTGGAGATTTAAACTTTATGTTGAAGGACGTTTTTATTTATTTTTTCTTTTTTTTTTTCACATTTTCAAATTTTTAATATACCAATTAAAATTGCCGTTTTGTATACACTCAGAAATTTAATTCTAATTCTATGTATTGGAATACTTTTTTTCTTTTCCGGAAAATCTAAGCAAAAAATTCACCTTAAAGTGTAGGAACGAGTTATCATCTATTTTTGTATTTTGAAAACGGATTTCCTTGAACAAGTAATAATGTTAAAATTTTTTCAACTGAAAACCAATAAATAATTTTTGTGTATTATTAATTTTAAATAATCTTTTTCTTTAATCTTTATATAATATATAGGAAGCAAATGAAAATTTTACATTTCATGTATATTTTAATGAAAATTCTAAGAAATTATTTTCAATATTCGTTTGAAGATGATTTAAGTTTTTTTTTTTTTTTGCTTTTTGCTTTTTATACATATATGTATGTATGTACCAAAAAATAAATAACCATTATAAAGTTGTCATTTAAAATTAAATTCTATGAAATAAATTAAAATTATGAAAATTTCAAGAAACAAATTATATGTGTATTTCCAGTTCAAAGTATTAATAAATTTAGTAAAAGAAAATGTAAACAGAATATTGTAGAAAGAAACAATATTTCAAAAATAAAATTTTTAAAAATTTTGAAATATTAACTACATAAAGAATATGAATTTTTTACAATTTTTTTTTTCTTTTAACACAATTTACATATTTAAAAAATGAAATTATTATAATCGTCAATATATGAATGTTTTATCCTATAACCAAATTCAAGTTCAACAAAGATCAGTTATCAATACTATACAGTTCGGTTCTATTATATCCTTTTTTTGTATCTAAAAAAATTTTTTCTTTTTAACATTTTTCTTTTTAGTTACTAAGAGTTACACAGTATATACTAGGATTTTAGTTAAATCTGAATATTATTTTACCTCATACATATATAATGTAAATATATGCATAAATATAACGTTATATATGTACATGTATGTATACATATCTCAAATTCATACTTTTATATGTTATAAAAATTGTAAGCACGTTTTTAATATTTACGTGTTTAGAATTTTTTCACTTCTAGAAATTTAATTTTTTACTCATTCTTAAATGTGTATACTATAATTGAATTTATATTTACTTGAATATATAAATATTTATTTATTTTATTGTAATATATATTAAGTATATGTGTATGTGTAATATAACATTTAACATACAAGAAAATATGTGTACGTGTAGTATATATGTATGCATATTTATATATATTTAGAGTGGTTTTAGATATAATATAAGTATGTACATATTTGTGTAACATATACACATATGTACATAAGTTATATTCAATCGTGTAATGTATGTAACCACGAAGACGTTCGATTATGAATATAAAGAAAAATACATAAAATTTATTTATCATTGGGAAAACTAAAATATATTTATATATAAATACAATATGTGCTTGTATGTGTATTTACGCAAATACACATACGTACATGTGTGTATTATATAAACGTTTTTATTAAAAAAGAAAAAAAGGCAAATGTTATATGAAATTAATAAAAAAGGGCAAAAATAATCAAAATCAACCTCAGTTTAATGATTTATTTCTCTTAAAGAATTAATTAACACTCAAAAATATTTCTTAATGTATTTTTATATAAACATACTTTCGATTTTCCAAAAAATGGTATATTTATTTGTACCTATACATACATATTATACTTATATGAAATTGAATTTAAGTTTATTTTCTTTTATTACCTTTTTATTTGGCTTTATTTTGATGGATTGATAAATACACACACATGTATGTATGTATGTAGGTACGCAATCGTTAATTTTCTTTCATTTACAAAACAAATCAATCAATTTTTGTTTTCACTTGAAAAATAAAATTTGTTTGACTTTGGTGTTTTTTTATTTTTATTTTTTTTTTTACTTTTTTTACTTTTCAACCTACACATATTTTTTTTTTTTTGTAAATATTCATTCAAAATAAAAATAAAAATATTCTAACACATACATGCGCAATTGAATTTTTTGATAAAAACCTGAAAAAGTAATCTTGTACTTGTAAATACTATCAAAGATTTTTCTGTGTAAACACCTTGATGACATGTATTCGTTTAGGATTTGGTATATTGTCAATTAAAACTTTTACGTATTGTAAATTTGTATTTATTTGTAGTTTTTAAACATGATACACCATCAAAAGCAGTTACATAATACCAACCGATTCAATTGTTAAAGATGATTTGCTAATGTAAACCTCAACTTTGTATGGGAGAACTTTTTAATTTCATGTTTCTTGGAAATGTATATACATACGAAGAGAGATATATTTTTCATTCATAAAAAAGGAAATTTTTTAATTATTAATTTTATTAGGTTTACAAATTTTATTCCTTTCATATACAAATTTGGTATGAAGATTTTATGAATTCTGTAATACAAAAATGAAATTTATATCATCTATAATAAAAATAAAACTTAAAATACAAATTGATCCTTAAAAACAATGTAAAAAGGATATACATATATTTGTAGTATGTTTATAATTAACAATAATAAAATTTAATAAGACAAAAAAAAAATTATATGTATGGTAGTACAAAAGGCCAAAAAGGCAATATAAAATAAAAGCAATTGTAAACTAGAAAACAGTAAATATAACAAATTGTAAAATTAAATTTAAAACCAAAATAACAACAGAGAAGATAAAGCGTTTTGAAAGATATGAAAGAATTTATTTTTGTTTTTATTTATTTATTTATTTTTTTTTTTATGAATAAAAACACATTTTATTTGTTTGAATATAATGTAAAGTAAAATGTTGTGAGACAATTAAACACAGTACAATTTTTAAGAAGAGATATATATGTATGTATGTGTATACGAGTATTTAACAAAAAATGCAACTGTAAAGAAAATTTTAAATTAAAAGTTATCATTGGTGACTGAAATACTATACTAAGGTTATTTTTGTTTCGTGTAAAAACAAAAAAAGGAAAGAAAAATAATAGAAAAGAAAAAAAGAAAAATTGAAACAAGAGAAAAAATCACACAAAAGGATTACAACATAATGGTGGTATTTCATATGAGCTTACTACAAATGTATGCATGTATGTATGTATGTAAAAGATTAATATTACATACTCGGAACGCATATAGCTTTTCACTTTACTTTTATATGCTCTTCTGCTTTGTTTTTGCATTGCTGCTTTGCTAATTATATGCATTTATGCACAAATAAAAAAAATAAAAAAAATAAAAACAAAACAACAAATGTGCTCTTGTGTGTAGATGCTTTTTAAATAAAACTTTTTCATTTGAATACGTTTTAATTTTAGAGACAGATTATATCATATTATCTTACAAACAAAGTTGTAGAATGTGAAGGAAATCAATTCTTATACGTACATATGTATATACATACATACATACATATACATATGTACGTATACATGTGTATATAATCTACATTACCTTGGTTGAATATTGTGTAGAATTATTCTTATAGTTCATTGTTGTAAAGTATGAAAAATTTTCTTATTATTAAATTTTTTTTTTATACGAGGAAAACATTTTTATATTATTTCTATTGAAATATTTTATTCGCTTTTGTTACTTTCTGATTCAATTTTATTTTATTCATTGTAATTGTTTTTTTTGCTTTCATCCTGTGAATCCTTTTAATCATATTGTTCTGTAAATAAACCAAGCTCTTCTTTTAATTGCTTTCAATTTTAAGTTCTTTTTTTTTTTTTTGTAATGTATAAAGGAAAACAGTTCTTTTACAACAACGTATTCATTTGTTTTGTTATCAAATTTACATACAAATGTAAACACAACGCAATTTAATTATACACTAATAATCTGCAAATTTAGAAAAGAATTTATCTGTGCTAAAAAATAAAATTTGCTAAGTTGTTTTTTTCGAATCAATAATAAATCTTTTTTTTTATTTTATTTTGTTTTGCTCATTTTTTTGTTAAGTCTATTTTGAAGATTTATTTACTAACAAAAGTCCTAAATTATGACCACATTCTATTTACAAATCAAATAAAAGAACTTTGGCGTCAATTCGAATGATAATATCTTGAACATGTTATCATATGTTATGTACATATAACATTTGTAGATACGGATTTTCGTATTAAAAATAAAAGACAAACATATATACATATATGCGTATGTATATGTATACGTATAATCATTGAAGCTTTGAGAAAAATACGTTTATGTATGATATCAGAAAGAATAGTTTATCCGTATACGGTCTTTGCTTATATCCGCTTACATGTACATATATCTGTTATAGACACAAATAATTCGACAACTGTGATAAATCACTTGCCCTATAATGTCTAAACAGCAGTTATATTTAACCACGTTTAACTCATTTTCTTCTTTTTTTGTATAACATTCGCATGTAGTATAAATTTTCATATTAAAATTGTAGATAAATATACAATTTTCATTTGCATGTACATACATATGTGTGCACATGTCTACTCTGTTAATTCCATTTTCCTCTTTTTTTTTTTTATTTAATCAAGTTTTATTTTGACTTTTTTTTTCCACATTCTATTTCTCAGTTAGCAGTTGAAAAAATATTGTACATATTTAAAAAAAAAATGGAGAACATATAATTTATACATTTACTTACACGAAGAAAACAATGAACTAAAACTTTGCAATATTTTAATGAAAAGTTTATCTTTTTCTTTCATTTTAAAATGTTAAAAAAAGAAAATTGTAATATGAAATTTGTGTATTTTTGTTTTTTTTTTTTTTTTGCTTTTTATACAACATATGCACATATGTATATAGATCAAATATTTATTTTTCCTTAAAAAGCATTTCTCGTTTCTTTTTCTTCTTGTAAAAGATATGCACAATTCATCCATACATGTACATTACGTATGTATTTTTTTACTTTATAGATATTCATATAAAAACTAAACA
This sequence comes from Anthrax anthrax, assembly GCA_963971155.1. Lineage (NCBI taxonomy): Eukaryota > Metazoa > Arthropoda > Insecta > Diptera > Bombyliidae > Anthrax > Anthrax anthrax. The sequence goes on along the minus strand of OZ020118.1, from coordinate 30,376,143 downwards.
AAAAAGAAATAAAAATAAAAACAAGGTTATTTTTATGTCTCTAAAAATATTTGTACAAGTGGAACATATATATAAATATTTTAAAAGTTTTCAAGTCCTCTATGTATACATATGTGGTGTACATGTATGAAAACGTCGAGGTCATGAAGAAGAGATTTAACATTAGAATTTTACTTTAAAAATAATATTATGCTGTAATGCTGAATCATCAGATTTTTTTTTTTTTTTGTTTTTTTTCTAGATCAAACTTTTATTTTTTATTTTTTATCATGCAAGTTTCACTAAAATTTGAAATTTATTAAATGAAAAACAAAAAATTTATCCAGATGAAAATTGCACAAAAAAATAAATAAATGTAAAATTATAAATGTATGTGTTTATGGATATTTGAGAATTTAAATATTTTGTAGAGCCTATTAATTTTTATTTAATTGAAATAATATGAAAATGGTATTAATTCCTATGGTTTTATTATACCACTGCTTTTCAACAATGATGTTAATTATATTTATTATTAACACATTATTTTAAACTCATACTTTTTTTTCTTCTGTTATTTGCTGCTCATTAAGAATTTTGACAGAAAAATTTTTTAGTTTTAATTTTTAAAAATTTATATTTTGTTGTATTTTTTTTTTTTTTTTAATTTGAATTTTTAATATGACAACATTTTTTCTTTTTAATCATATTATTTTCTCGTATTATTAAACTTCTTTACTCATTTGAATAAATATTTTCTAAATTGAAATACTGGTAATTTAACTATAAATTTGAAAAATACATTTTTTTTCTGCGCTTCATAAAATAAAACTCATCGTATGTAAGCATGTAAAATTAGACGAAAATTACATATACACGTATGTATGTATGTACATGAATATACTAAATATCCTGAATCTAATCTCAGAGATTTTGTTAATTTTTTCTTTTTAGAGCCTTTTATAATAGTGTCAATGAAAAATTAAAATTTAAATAGAATTTAAAGGGCAAGGCAAAAATTAAAGGAAAAAAATGATATAAAAATACAAAAAATTAAAATACAACATTTCAAATCAAATAATTACACCAGTACACACAGCATAAAATGAAAAAATAAAATAAAATATGAACTGTAATTATAATTTCATTAAAGATTAAGAAAATAATTCTGATCATATTGCAAACTTTTAATTACTTTTAATTTATTGTTTGAAAGAAATGTAAGTTACGGATTGTTGAACTGTGGACTAATAAAGATATTGGTAAAAATAAATGAATATTGAAATAATTTCACTTACGTATACAATATCAAGATGTAAAGAAAAATTTCTTTATATGTATGTATATGAATATGTATAATTCTGTACTATTTATGGAATAAAAGGAATAACACCCACTTACAAAAAAAAATGACATTAATTTCTCATTTGCTTGTGCATATGTACATATATGACTAAAAAAATTTGTTCATAATAAAATAATAATGTATAAAAAAAAATGTAAAAAAAAAAACTGGAAAAAAAATTTGATAACATGTGTACATCAAATGAAAAAATGAAATAAAGCACGTATTTTCAAAAAATATTATTAAACAAATGTAATATACATTCATACATAATAGATGTGCATTACATGTATACATGATGTACATTTGTATATGAAAAAAACAAAAAATCTAATTTCAAAATTTATTAACTTAAAAATTTAGTACTTCGTTTTTCTCATGTTCTGTTCCTTTAAGCTAAATTAGAACAAAATATAACGTACTTTTATACAAATATTCAAATACATATGTATATGAGTTATGTATAGTTTGATTGAGTTACAAATTTTGAAAATTTGTACTAATGTTAAATGAATATTTTATAGAAAATCTACCTTTGGGATCACAAATGGTTTTTCATTTTTTTTTTGTTTTTGTTTTTGTTTTTTTTTTTAAATTTGATTATAATAGATTAGAAAACAATTTTGAAATTTTGTTGGGCAAGTTCTTTTTTTTGTTTTTTTGTTTTTTCTTCTTTATCTGTCAGGTGAATTTAATGTATACATACATATGTGTACATAAATACAAATCATCTTAATACTCATACATTATTTGTTCACTTTTCCATATGAGTGCACATAACAATCTTTATGTTTTAAAACAGAAATAAAAAGATATGTACATACATACAAAATATTATATAAAATATATTCAAATGGAACTTTTAAATAAATATACGTGTATAGACGATGAAATCTCTTTATACATGAAACATACATATGAGTATCGTCTGCAGTATAATGACATATAAACATACATATGTACGTATGTACATGTGTACTTTAAAAAAATGAGGGTACATATTGAATATATGAAAATTTTAATATATGTACATATATGTATGTATATAAATAATACGATTGCTATTTATTTGTAAGATTTCTCAACATCATTCTTAAGTGTACAAGACAATATAATATGTATGTACATTATAGGAATATACACTTTTGCTCTTGGGATCAATATCCTTAATCCTTTTTCTGTATAATACAATACTTAACTTTAATGCTATCGTTGGCGACCTACATTGTTCAACTTAATTATAGTTTTCAAATCATTCTCAAAAAGCCAATTTGTTGTATAATGTACGTATATATACACATACATATGTGTACTTTATACATCAAAAGAATTATAAGTTTTTTATTTATATATTATTATTTTTTTCTTTTTTTTGGAAAATACTGCTTGAGTTGTTTATAAAATATTATTTGCAAAATACAAAAAAAAAAGCAAATTGTATTTTGGCCTTTATTTCTTTTTATTCATTAAATTAATTTTTATAACCAATCATCTGTATATATTTACATATAAATAGAATATTCACATGAACACTCAATTGAGAGAAAATTTATTAAATAGCTAAAATCTCTTGTTGAAAAATAAAAATAAAAACGAAAAGAATGAAAATCGGAAAAATGGTTTTTTCTTAAGCTTGTAGGTTTTTTATTGTTTGTTTGTTTTTTAAGTGAAAATGGAAAATAAAAGTAGCAGTGTAAAAATTCTCCTCAAAATCTAGACCATGTACTGACCGCAGTTAAAAGCTTTATTTTTTAAAGGTCATATACACTGTTCTCAGAAATTGTTTGTTTGTTTATTTTATTTATTTTATATTCTCTTCTAAGGTAATTTTCCCAATGCACGTATTTAATGCGCAAGTACAATAAAATATTTTTATTTTTTTAACTTTGTCAATTTTAATATAAGATTGTTTTAATGTAAATATTTGAAAGCTTGCTCAACATTCTCATTAAAAGAAAAACGAAAAGAAAAAATTTCTTTTTAATGAGCCTGCGTATATCCTAGATCCTAGCTATAAATTGGAAATCAGAAAAATCATATGATAATAACGGCAAATACGAATTTTCATGATATTTTTTAGGATTATTTTGGAAAAAACTGAGAAAATTTATTTTCAACGATTATTTTCAAAAAAAAATTCTTGACCGTTTCAAAATTTTGAAAAAAGGACTCATTTATATGAAACTAGAAAAACAAATATGTATAAAAAAAACAAGTTTTATTTTTAATTTCAAATTACACATATTTTCGTAGAAACACAAAACGATGTACATCCAGAAAAAAACCTGAAAATACATGATTTCCAGTATAAACTTCGAGCACACAATTTACTACATCTGAAATCTGTATACATACACAAGATGTAAAGTGATGAAAATTTTTTTTACTATTGAGAAAATTTCAAATTTATTATTTTCCACATGCATACATATTTATTTGAATGCACATATATGCTATAATGGAAAATGTATTGTGTATAGTGAGTTTTGAATTTTTGTTATCTCTCTCACAGGCAGTATATTACTTACAATCGTTGTGTAAGGACAAAGTTTTTACGGTTCAATATTTAAAAGTGCGTTTTCATAATTAATTAAAAAGGCAAAAAAAAAGGAAAAATATAAAATAACAAAAAAAAAACAATAAAATGCTATTAATAAAAAAACATTTTATTTGATCCATAAGGAAAGGATACAAAGAAGGATTTCTATTTCTTTTTTTTACTTTGGTATTTTTTATAACTATAAAAATTATATTCATTTGTGTAAAACACTTTTTTTTTGAGACATAATGAGACCAATAAAAAAAATTGAAGAGGTTAAAAAGATTTTCTGTTCCGAATCCTACAATGATTGATTAAAAATGAAATAAAAAATGTCAATCCAGGCAAAACAAAAAAAAAATGTAAATTTATTTTTTTGTCATATTTTTCTTAATTCAAGAAAAAAGGATTTTTCTAAAATCTAAAAATTCTATTTACATATTATCTGTGTGAATAATATTTTTAAAATAGTGATATTTGATATCTTTATATTTATTTTTTTTTTTATTAATTTTGAATTACTTAAAAATTTTTATTTTGTTGTTTATAGTGATAAAAATGAAATTTAAATAATGAAAAACTTTTAAAAATTTAAATTTAAAAAAAAAATGAAAAAAAAATGAAAAAAGTAATTCCTAAGAAAAGTAAGGAAGAAAGAAAAAAAAAGAATATACAAAAATTTGTGACAATTGTGAATGGTTTAAATATAAATTGAAAAATAAATTGTAAAAATTCAATGAAAATTTATGAAATTTATTTGAATGTGTATATGTAAAAGTGATTGAGTAAAGAAAAAAAAATTCGAACAAAAAAAAATTTTTTTTATGTTTATTTTTTGATAAATTCAAATTTAAAATGTCAATTTTTTTTTTCAATTTATCATATAACGTTTATAAATTATATCCTTTTCAAATTTCTTATGATTGTGCTGTGTATAACTCATATGTACATAATCTGTGATATATGAAATGATTTATGTGTGATTGTGTATATGTTCATATATGCTAATGTCATATTATATCAATGATAATACACAATTTATGTATTTTATTTAAATTGTTAACGATTTCTATCACGCCTATAAGGCTTTACTTTGTTAAGGAAATCTCTTCTTTTTTTTTTTGTTTATATTTCCTATTAATAATTATTTTTTAATGATTTCATTTTGCAGGATTTTTTTTTTAAATAAATAAAATTTTAATTAAGGTGATGAATAAAGAAAATATTGAGAACATAAAGGAAAAGAAGAAAAAAAAAATATTTGTGTTAATAAGTGAAAAGTGAAAAGAAAATTCAAAGGAAAAAATATACAACTTTAAAGTTATTGTACATACAAAAAAGTTTTGTTTTTAAATTTAATAAAAAAACATAAAATTAAAAATAATAATAAAAACCGCAAAAAAAAAAAACAAACGTACAAAAGCATTCATGCAAAAAATGTGAAAAGGAAAAATCAAATCAAAAAAAAATTTTTTATGGAATATAATATGTTTTGATGGTATCAAATTTGTTTATGTATCATGCGGATATACAATTTGTGGAAATAAATTTTTTTTTGTTCCCTCATATATTTTATTTTGACGGTATGTGTACAAATATATTTATTTATTGAAACATTAATATGATATTTTATTACACATACAGGTACTTTTTTTTATAATACATACATATGTAGATTTTTTGTTAAATTTTATAACTACACATACATTAACACAAAAGCATAAAAATTGTTTTTAAATATAAATACAAATTAAATGGATAGATATTTTGTATTCAACAATGATTGCATGTGCTTATGTATACGTATGCAATTCAATTTTAATTGCATTCATATGTGAATGTAAAATATCAAACAAATATTAAATTATAAAAGAAATAAGGATTCTATATTATTTTTCAAATAATTTTTTGTCTCACAATCAGTCTAAATCGTTTTATTTACGTTACTACCAAAATAGGTGTAAAATCAGAACTTTTGGTTTTCTTTGTGGGTGGTAAACTTATTACAAAAAAAAAAAAAAAAATTTAAATCTGACATTATTGTCATCACTTTGATTAACGGCTAAGATAATTTAGGCTTTATTTTAATTCTACAATTGAAATTCTAGGTTTTTATTGTAGGGTAATAAACTTTATCCTGTACCTTTAAACACGTCATTATACACATGTACGTATGTACATTTATTGCAATTAAATTGTTCACAATTCAGTTAGAGTAATATGCACATATACACTTATGTATGTATAAATTGTGCGATAATTTTTTATATTACAATTTTTCCCGTTTTTCTTTCGTTTTTGTTTTTTGTTTTTTATCTTATAATGAAACAATGAATTTTTTTAAGATGTTTAAGCAACATGCAATATCAAAATTAAATTAAGTTTTTTTGCGTGTAAAGTACATTAATTTTGATTGTAACTATAAATGTATATGTAAAGAGAAAATATAAAGAATGAGGAAAATTTAAAAAGAAAAATAAAAAAACGAAAAAGAATGTAAATGAAAAAGAAAACATAGCTTAAACAAAAAAAAAAAAAAACATATTTAAATTTTTCAACTCATGAAAATTTCATTTATAATTGAATATTAACATATACAATGTACATGTATTTTTATTATATAACATATAAATACAATTTTCGTGTAGAATAGTAGTAGTGTAATGATAATATATACAACAGATGTGCATGTACAGAAATATTATAATAAATAATATACATACATATACAATTGTTATTGTAACAAGAAGCTATGAAAATTTTAAAAATTCTATACATAATATTTATAGTAATATTTTTAAATAATATACTTGTATTTGTATGTAACATATTTTAGTAAAAGGTCATTTGCTACATTTGTTCTACTTTAATGAAAAATACAACACAAGAAAACAGGATTATGAAGTAGCTTTCTTCTTACCTATTTTTCTCATATTTTATAAAATATACATCATAATTTGAATACTGTGTACACACTATATAAAGTTTGTTCTTCTAAGTAAACAGGTTTTCTTCAGTTTAAGAAATTCCCCTTATAAATATTCTTTATAAACTCTTGAAAAGTTTTAGATAAAAATCATACACTGATTTTTGTATGGTATATATTATTTGCACTTAACACGACATGAAATAAATGTCGCTGATTTTATTATTGTGGAAAACGGAAAATATAAATAATATATAGTATATATGAATGTATATATTGAAAATTAATATCATGCTTGTTCAATACTTCAACACCCTTAAAAACAGAAAATTTTTATTGACTACAGACATAAGCTTTCAATTATGTATTATTATTTATTATACTACCCACAATTTGTGTATAAAAATACCGCGCTATATTAATAATAATGGCACACTGTTGGAAATAAAAATATTTATTTGGCTCTTGGTAATTCGATTTTGTTAATATGGTCAATTAATAAACATAAAAAAGAATAATAAAACTAATAGACCATAGCTATAGGGATACATGTTATAGATTTAAAATCAGCCAACATTTAATATAGCTAATACATCTGCGTTCAATTGAAAAAAATTCAAAAATTTTGAATTTAAATCAAGATCAAATGTGGTGTGATCATAAAGGTCTGTGATCCTTTAAGTTAAGATTTTATTTAAATTTTTACTAATTTATAATTTACTGAAAAAAATGTATAATCAAAAATTATTTACTTCTACTTGAAACTTCACTTCCCGACGCTATATGATTATACATGCATACATATAATATTATAACTTCTTCAATTTGATATAACGAAAATCGTATGTGTGATTATGTTTGCATGTTCTTTCCTATAATTAAAATTAAAGATGATATTTGCACATAAGAGAAACTAAAAATTTTGTACATAAAATATTTTTATTCCGTTTTTATTTCTCGTACTTTGATACTACTTTTTTTAATTAAAGTACTCCGTTCTTTACAATACCACTGAATTTTAAAATTCAACTAGCTTCTCGTGATAATATTTTATTAATTATTTTGCATCAAAAAATATAAAAACATTTTGGTCCAAAGTAAATTATTTCACAAATCAGAATAATTCCAGTATTTTGTTATTTTTAGAATTTTTCGAATTTATTCAAATTATCTCAATTTTTGTTTTTTTTATTTTGTCGTTTATGTTGTTATAAGTTATGTTTCCGTTTTAAATTTTAAATAACAATGTAAAAATGAATTTCATTTGAAAAAAAAAAAAAATAACATCAAGCCAATAAAGTGTGTAAAGTGAAAATAAAAGAAATTTGTAGTGCTATGTATTTATTATTATTTATAAATACTTCCCTTGAACCAAAAATAATCCAAATTTAAATACCAAAAACTCCATGACAATAATTTCAAAATAACACAATTTATTCAAGAAAATGAAAAGTAAAATGAATAAAAAGAAGAAAATTGACTGATTTTCATATGTAATTTAAAAAAAAAAACATTTGAAAATATAAAAATTCAAAAAAAAAAAAAAATTGTGATTAGTTTAGGGAAATACGTACATTGGTAACATGAAAAATATTATACAAAACACAAATTATATCAAATTATTCAACAAATATAATTTAAATTATCTGTTTAAATAATTTTTTTCTTTTTTTCTCGAAAGCTAATAATACAGTTAAATAAAATTTTCTTCTTTTATTTTGTTTTTTTTTTCCTATTTATTTTTCTATTAGGTGTGAATAAATAAAGTCTTCAATGAAATGCTTCTCATACTTGAAACTTCCTCAAACACCGTCCAATTTATCAACTTTTTATCATGATAACAAAATAAAAATAAAAAAAAATATTAAAATACTGGATAAATAAAAATTTTTAAACAACAAAAATAAGAAATTTTTAGAAGGAGAAGATATCATAATGCAAAATTCATAATAACGAAAAAAAAAAACAAAAATGTGATGTAAATTTTTAAATAAAAGTATAAAAGTTGGAAAATGCGTGGCAAAAAATTGTTTTCCATTATGAAATAAATGAAATAATAACATTTGAAAATCTTTGTATAAAAAAATTTATACGAAGAAAACGAAAGGAAAAAACTTGTATACGTATTCAGATAAAAATCAAGTTGTTATTTCTGATTTTGTTTTATAAATATAAATAATGGGAAATTTTTGTTATTTATTAATTAATTTTTCTTATGTTTATAAAATTTTATCCCTTAACATAAACATTACATAAATATGTATATCTAATAAAAACAATTGTCCCAAACACATCAAAACTATAAAAAAAAAAAATAATAAAAAATAAAAACAAAAAAAACCGAACAAAATAATTATTTAATAATAATGATAACGCATTGGTTTTCAACAAAACCAAAAAAACATATTCTTAAGGAAAATACATAATTATATATATAAAAATTAAAAAATTAAAATTACGTTATGTACTAGAAATTACGATTAAAAATATATACATGTACATATGTAAGAATCAAGCTTTGAAAAAAAAACTTGATATTAAGTAAACATATAGAGGATTGGAATTCATTTTGCATAAAAAATACAATAAGAATAAAATAATCTTCTTTGCAAGTGCATACATAGTACATACAATAAGATAATTGTATCAAAATAAAATAAGGAAAAAAAAAATTATATATTTTACAATTTATTCCTGAACTGTTAAAAATTCCACATTATATTTTCTTCGTTAAAATAAAATAACTAAAATAATACAAGAAAAGGGAAAATAAACATAGAAATAAATAGTAATAAAATTAATAAAATATGGCATCATTCGCCCAAGTACGTCGTAAAATTATATTGCGAATATTCATTATTGTGATCATCTCAATAAATTCTGGTAAGTAATATTTATAATAATAAATTATAGTTTTAATAGAATATCAAAACTAAAGTAAAACTATATAATTTTAAATTTTAAATGAAGTACCATACAAGATTCATTTTCTATTGTGTATTATAACGACTATTTTTCTTACATGTAATATTTTTCCACGTATGTGTATGCATTAAATACATGCAAATTTAATGCTAAATATTTAGATTACTACTTTAGTTTTTTTTTTATTGTCATATACTTTTGTACCATATTTTTGTGTACCTTATTTTTAAAGCATAGTGACTTGTGCTTCAAATTGATGCTTTTTGCATTATTTTGCAACCTGTTTTATATAAATTCGTCTTTCACTCTCATTGCCAGATTGCCAATTTTTTGTATTTTATCACAAAAGAGCAAGATTAAATAAATCATAAACGTAAAAGATGTGACGTAAAACTCTACATGACTGTGCTCAAAAAATAGATTATAATTACATTGAAAATTTATAATTTTGGTTTAAAAAAAAATCTTTTAACTTTATGAATTGCGTATAGTTTGGCTTATCTACACATATATGTATGTACACTTCATGTTAGAATTTAAAAATATTTTGATAAGAAAACCTCATACGATAAGAATATAAAGGTCATTTGCTATACACGGTGTTTCATAAGCACATATTATCCACGTCTTTCATACTTTTACATTTTTTTTTTTGCTCGTTTCTCAGCTTGATTCATTTAAGGCATCCGGTTTAGCAGCTTATTCGTGAAATACATTGTGTAATATATTTGTTGTGTATAAATAAAAACTATAATCATAACTAACACAATAAAAATTCATTTATACGTACATATGTATGTATATGAATAAAAAAAAGAAAAATTAAAATAATACAAACACAAATAAAACAAAAACATAACAAAATGGTAATCAATCAAATGCCAACTCTAACTAAATATTGGTTCAAAAGCTTGACTAAATAAACAAAAGTAATATAAATAATTTTATTCAACACAAAAAAAAGAAAGAATGCTTCAAAAATGGCCCATTTTTATATTCAAATCATGATTCTATTTTCATTTAGATTGCGTGGAAAAATATATAAATTAATTATTTAACTTGATTTTTTTCTTTTTCGTTTTTATCAAAATTTCATTATTAAATACCAAATTTCGTTTTTTTGTAATAATGAATGATCTGAAAACAAAAAAATTTTTTTTAAATAATCAAAAAAATATATACATAGAAAAATTTTTATTTTTTCTTTGATTTTATTGATTTTGAAGTATAATTAAAAAATAAAAACAATTTAAAATCAAACAGATTTACGAGAAAATTTTTATTTGAAAATAACAGATTTATTCTTTTTTTTATTTATATTACTAGTTCACATGGCACAAAGGGAAATTGGAAAAAATGGAAAAGATACAAACATGAATAATACACCAAATAATTCAACGATTGGTATTAGTCCAGCTAGTAGTATAAATGCAGTTGGTTTTGTTGCTAATAAAAATAATATAGAAATTGAAGAGTCTCGAAATGGTCCTTATTTTGATAAAGCAGCATCAAAAAATGTTACAGCCCTATTAGGAAAAACTGCATATCTCAATTGTCGAGTGAAAAATTTAGGAAATAAAACGGTGAGTTTTATTATATACAAAAACTTCTAAATGATCAATAAATATAAATTACCTTTTTATATATACATTACCTTGGTAAATAAAATTTTAAATCTATAAATTTTTAATTTTGATATCTGTGTGTGTTTGTGAAACTCGATTTCTTTTTCGTGTTTATTTCATTTTTTATTCTATATAACTTTTTTTTTTTTTAAATTTTATTTTCAGCCTTTTCGTTGTACTGCTTTGTAGCCTTATAATTTGTAATTTTTATTTTCTTTGTTGTTTCGTTAGTATTCAATCTTTTTTTTCATGAATTATACTTTTCGCTTGTTCTGATTTATATTGCTATAATATAATCGTATTACATTAGAAGGAAAAAACATAATTCTAACATAAAAAAAAATAATTCTAATTTTTGTACACAATATTATATTATATGGAGGTATAATGATTTTTATTGCTATCCACGATTCCTGATTTACATGTATTTTTCTTTATTCTTTGCGTGCTATAACGAGAATAAAGTAAAATTTCCATAGAAACTATTTGTATGTGAACACAAAATAAAATTATAATTTTTCTTTAATTCATATTTAATAATAATAATATTTGAAATATCAAGTATTTTTGATTACAATAATTCAAGTACAAAAAAATGTTTCCCATAATTTTTTGTATTCATTTTTAATTATTATTAAAATTTAAACTAAAATTTTATTGAATTTGAATTTGAATTATTCATATAAAAATAGCATATTCTTCTATAAATTAAATTACATCTCTTAAAAATAATAACAAAAAAAAAAAAAAAAACACATATATGTAAATTTAAATATTCAGATTACATAATTTTGTTATGTAACATACATTCACATTTACATTTCTCTACATCATTTCTCTGTATAAGTAATAATTGTAGGTTAAACCATTTTTCGTGTTTATCACCATTTAGAATCTAAAACATTCCAAAAACTCAATGCAGTAATTTTTTATAACGATTTTTTTACATTATAACGTGCGGTTGATTATATTTTGATTATGCTCTAAGGGTTTTGTTTAATGTATATTAAATCGGTTAAAGTGGTTGTACAGATATGTATGTATATGTATGTATACACATATTATGCGCATATACATACATACATATTTTACATATACCTATGTGCATATGTATGTAAATAGGCAGAAAATTGATAAAATAACATGAGCAGTTTTTGGAAATTTTAGAAATTCTCCCAGGGAATATCTATATACTGTTTCAAATTTATTGGTAAATTTACATAATACACATATCAGTACAACACATACACGCTAGATGCAATAATTCAATTTTTTAAGGAATCACGTAATTATTTTCAATTCAATTCAAATTTTACATATTTCAAATTATAATCAAAATACCTATCATCGATTTTTATAATTCTATAATTCCATTAATGTGAAATTTATTTTTGTTATTTTTTATTTTTTTTATTTCTTGGGGACTATTAGATGTTATTACAAGTATCATGGGTTAGACATCGTGATATTCATTTATTAACTGTAGGACGTTATACGTACACATCAGATCAAAGATTTCGTGCGATACATCATCCACATACTGATGATTGGATATTACAAATAAAATATCCACAACATCGTGATTCTGGTATATATGAATGTCAAGTATCAACTACCCCACATATGAGTCATTATATTCATTTAAATGTAATAGGTAAGTGCATTAGTAATGATTATTCCCAATTGTAAGTTCATTGTATAAATGAATATATAAAAAGATGTTGCATAAGTTTTGAATATCTGTCTAATGTTCAAATTTTATCAAAATTCAAATTTTACAAAATGTGAATGCAATTTTAATTAAGGTCAATACTGCCTATGTATTGAAAGAAATGAGTGTATACATTCATTGAAATTTTAAAAGCAAAAAGTTAATTTTTTCAATTAAATAACTCATTTTATTCAAACTCTAATTTCTTGAAAATAATTTTAAAAATAATTGCAATACAAGCAGATTGCAATATTTTACATAGATGCAATTTTTCCATATTAGAAATTCTAAATCAATTATTTACTTTGTTCTATATCGAAATCATTAATTAGTGATTATTTTTACTTATACTGTACACCTATAAATAGTGTACACAAATACATTTTATTAGGATAATAAACAAGATAAATACTTTTGTTCAGCTTCAATACAATGAATTTTAATTTCTACATTTTTATTGTATTTTTAAATAATGTACGTACTAAAAACTCAATTTTATTGGTTTAATTAATTTAATTACAGAACCATCAACAGAAATTATCGGTGCTCCTGATTTATATATAGAAAGTGGTTCAACAATAAATCTTACATGTGTTATATTAAACTCTCCAGAACCACCAGCATATATATTTTGGAATCATAACAATGCAGTAAGTGTAACACACCGACATGTACTTACATTACGTGTAGTGTATATGATATTTCGATGTATTTGAAATATCTAAATCGTTTTTATTTTATGTAAATTTTTTAAATTATTTTTGATATATTGATATGAAGAAAACCAATGACTTCAGGTTAAATTTTTCACTTTCTTTCTGTTTTTTTTAAAATAAATCTTCGAAAATTTTTTTTAAGTTTTAAGGAGGAAAAAAATTTATATTTATTTGTTTATTATAAATATGAAAATATTTAATTTGGTATTCTTATATATTCCAAAAAAAATTTATTTATTTACTTCTAAAACATTATATGTGTACTATGCATAATACAATGCATTTTATTTAGGAATTATTTTTGGATGAATTCCAAGTTTTACTGATTTAAATCTTAACTGCAAAGGTCTGTTGAATAATAATGGCCTCCTTGTGCATATAATATGTACAGCCGTAATAAAAGTAACAAAAAATAAAAAAATAATTCAAATAAAATTTAGATTTATTTTCACTTTTAGTTATGTAAGTATACGTTATATATGTACGTAAAGTACGTGTGTTAGAATCTATAATGTACATACATATATTACATAAGTATCAATATATGCATGTACATATATTAAACGTTCATCAAAGTATCGTTATTTATAGCCCGCATTATACTTTTGCAATAAATATGAGCCAAATTAATTGACCTCAATCTAATTTTTTTCTACTAAATTACTAGATTTAATTTTTCCTTGAATTATTTATCACTAAATTTCATAACAAAAAAAAAAAAAAATTTGCAAAAACAAAATGAATATATTCAAATGATGAACATAAAAAAATCTATTATTTATAGTTTTGTACTTTATTTTAGACAATTAATCGCAATCAATACATCCAATATTTGATGAAATGTTTTTTTTATTTTTTTTATTTTGCAAAAAATTTTTATTTAGATCATTAATTATGATTCACCAAGAGGTGGGGTATCTGTAGTTACAATAAAAGGTGAAACAACAACATCATTTTTATTAATAAAAAATGCAAGACCATCTGATTCTGGGCAATATCAATGTAATCCATCCAATGCAAAAAGTAAAAGTGTTGCTGTTCATGTGTTAAATGGTAAGTATATTCGTAATAAAAACTTAAATTTTTCAATAGGAGTTAATTAAATTTAAATAATTTTTTTTTTTTAAAACATTTTTTTTTACATTTTAACTAATGTGTAAGAATACAAATGAAACAGATATTACATAAAATAATTTAAATTATTTTTTTTAAAAAATCCAATTGCTTGTGTTTAGGAGCAGTTAAAAAAATTAAATTAAATAGGTGTTTCTCATTCTGTTTCTAGGGGAATTCCCAGCAGCAATGCAGCGCGCGGGTCAGGCGCATCATCGTATGTCACAAAATCATTATATTTTAGTTTATATATCAATATTATTATCTACATTATTATTTATCAGGCATCAACAATTATTAAATCAATATCATCTTTGACATATTATTTTCAAATAATTTTTTTAAATTTTATTTTAAATATTATTCCAATACCATATTATCATAATAAATTTTTATTTTCATATTATTATTCATACTATAATATAAATATTTTATTTAATATATTTTCTATAATTAAAAATAGTTATATATTAATTTTAATGTATATCTATCGATTTATTATAAATCGATTGAATACAATTCATTATAATAATGCTATCGTATCGATTCTTATAATAATAATAATAATAATACTTCATATAAAATTAAATTTCATAAAAAGAATGAATAACAGTAAAAGTAGTAATAATAATGAAATTAGTAAAAATAAAAATCTGAATAATAATAATAAAAAAATCAGTTTCCATAATATTAATAATATTGAAAAAATTAATAATAATAATGATGATATTTGTAATATAAGTGATCAAACTAATAATATTATTTACAATTCTGAAAATTTACCTAATATGAGAATAAATATACGACATAATAAGAATATTACGATCGATGATAGTTTTAATAATAAAAAACGAACAATAAATAAATTTATTATTGTTTGCTTTAATATTATTAATAAATATAACAATAATAAAAATAATAATTACAATTATCATCATCACTATCATCAAAGCTATAATTGGAAATATATTTCATTATTAATAATAAATTTTTTATTATTTACAAAAATAAAATACTATTTAAAAATATTATTAATAAAAATGAAAACAACTATATTTATGACAATTAAAACATTAAAAATAATAAAAAATGGTTATACCGGAAAGAGAAGAAAAAAACGAAAAATAACACGAAAAAACATATTCAATAATTCATTTAATAAATTCATTGATAAATTATTTTTTAATGAATGTATAAATATTTGTGTAATCAGATGAGAGTTGTAAGTAAATAATAATAATTAAAAATAAAACAGGCATAAGCTCGATTATAAAAAAAAAAAACACAAAATATATATATACATATGTATAAAATAAATATTAATGTATGTATTAAAATTCTAGGAAATAAATTGATTAAAAAAAATAAAAAATAAATATTAGATAAATACAAAATAATTAAGTTAATATCACACAATAATAATGCATAAACTCATTTATATGAGAGAATAAACTAAATGTAAAAGTTTAAAAATAAAAAGGAAAGCTTAATAAAAACAAATCATAGAATATAATTATTAAAAATAGTAATAAAAGACATAAAACATAAAAAAATAAATAAAAAACAAAATAAGAAAATATAAATTATAAACTATATGGTATTTATCTATAAGATAAAAACAAATTAATTAAACTCTAACGTATATACATACATTTACTAAAAAATAAATAATTAAATGGAGAAATTATATAATAATCTAAAAAATCATTAAAAAAAATATAATCATAAACTAAATTAAATTTAGAAAAACAAAAAACCAATGTAAATAATTTTTAGTTATTAAAACTGAATGCATATATAATACCGATTATATTAACATAAAATAAAATAAAAAAAAAATAGAAAATAAAATGATAACGAAATAAAGGATAAAAAAAAACGAAAATAAAGAAAATAATAAAAATATATATATGTATGAAAAAATATGGTGTGTATTTAATTGAACGAAGAAACAAGATGCATGTATATATACAACATAGAATAATATATGAAAAAAAGAAGAAGAGGAAGCTATACCATGTAAGGAAGTTATTCTTAAAACGAAAACAAAAAAGAAAAGAAACAAAAATTGTAAAACAAAAATTATCTTTATTATTTATTATGTTATTAACTAGGGAGAAATAAATTAAAAAATAAAAAATAAAAAACAACAAAACATTTTAAAAGGAAGAAACTTAATACTAAATTACAGTCAAATAAAGAAAAGACAAAAAAAGACAAAAAAAAAAAACAAAGAAACATAAAGAAAGAAACATTTAATTATAGTTAAAAGAAAATTTATAATTGTTGTTAATGTAACATTTAAAGTGTTTAAAAAAAAATTAAAGAAAAAAAAAAATAATGTTAAAATATATATATATATAATTATATTAAATAAAATATATAAAAATATATATGTACATGTATTTTAATGTACATACGTACAAAAAATGAAATCCGATTTGAAATACATTAAATAAGAATTTTAAAAGTACAGCAAGAAAATAAAAATCTGAATATGAGCGTAATTAAAATGAAATAAAAAATAAAATTTTTCTTAGAAGAAAATATGACTGGAAAAGAAAATTTCACAGAAAATAAATTTGAATAAAAAAATTTAAAAAATAAATAATAATTAAAATAAATACATAACATAGAGCTTGAAATACTTTATACAATTTTTTTTTTTTTAAATTCAAAATTTAATGGCCTACATAATACAGTATTATATTTTCAAAGAAAAAAGAAAAGACAAGAAAAGAAACAAAAATTATTCCTATTACAATAAACCATGAAAATCATAGAACTTATTACTAAATTTTCACATACCATGTGTATAGTATTGTCCTAAGACACTTTTTTTTTTTTAATTTTCAGACAATTTGTAATAATTCTTCCAATAATTAAATTCAATCATATTTAAAAAAAAAATAATTATAAGAAAAATTCAAAAATAGTTAACCTAAATTCTAAAAATGTATTTTTAGAAAAAGAAATTTTCTTTTTTTATGTTTTATTTATTCATTTATTTTTATTATTATTATATTTTTTTTTTTCATTTTATAAAAGATTAAGTTCGTTGTAAAGTCACAAAAGAGAACTTTTTGATTTTTGAATGAAAACAAAACAAACAAAAAAAAAACTTTAAATTTACTTATAAATATATATAGTATGAAAAACTAATTTTGAAATCGTAAATTTAATTTTTTTATACTGACTGTGCACTTCAGAATACAAAAGAATCCTAAATTGAAATAATTTAAAAAAGTTTTATTTATATATGAAATATATTTAGTTTTCTATTTTGTCAAAATAGTTTTATTTTTTATTATATTTTATTTTTTTATATATACATACAAAGTAGAAAAATTTTGTATCACTGATAGATCCATGAAAATTTTCAAAAAGTTATATTTTTTAATATTGCAATACAATGATGTATACAATAAATTTTATTATTATTTTTTTTTTTCCATAAAATATAGTATAAATGAATTAATCATTTTTATGAAAATGTACGTAAATATAATTTATCATGGAAAAAGTTTCAAATACAAAAATAGTATAAAATATGAAAGGAAACAAAAGCTCAAAATAATTATTTAAATTTTTTGTTTGTAATGGAGAATTTTTTTTTTTAGCTAACTTTTATAATATAATGAAATAAAACGAATGATTTTTGTTTTTTAATTTAATGCACTTTATTTGACGTTTTTTTTAAACTTATATATATTTATTTTTAATTTTTACTTTTATTTTTATTTATTTTTTTTTTTAATTTTTTTAATTTTTTCTTTATTAATTTTTTTTTTCTCTACACATTTTCAATTGTACATTATGTACATTAGATCAAAATAATATAAATATTTTATCCTCAAAAACATAAATTTTACAAAACAAACTAAAAAAAAAAAAAAGAAAAGTCGGGAAAATAAATAAAATTTCAATTGTACAGATTTTAACAAATTGTCAGTCGAAAGGAAAATTATGAACATATTTTTTAATTTAATAAAATGTGAAAATTTTCAAAAACGAAAAGAAATGTTGTACGGAAAATAGAATGGAAAGCTGAGTACATCATTTAAAAACAAATTATTTGCTATGAACATTTTAGAAAAGGGAATTAAAATAAATGTGTTCGACTTTTTTTATTTATTTTTTTTTAAATAAATTTTTACAAATATATAAATAGGGTATACAAAAAGAGTTTAATAAATAAAATTATGAAAATGGATACAATATATGTGACAATGCATTTAAAAAAAAAAAAAAAAAAAAAAACTTTTATAATAGACTTATTAACTTATTATACACATATACATAAATAGTAGTTTTGAATCTGTACAACAATTGGTTTTGATTTAAAATGATTCAATGAATAGAAATATTATGTAATGGATAAAACAAAAACAACAACAAAAAAATGCAAAAATTTGTTTCTTTTATAAACTGATTCTTTCTACATTTTATACTGAATTTAAATTGCCTCACACTTGATATTTCATAAACGACTCGTTTTTACTTTTATTTCAATGTGCATGAAATTATCAAACTATAAAAAATGGTCAACATTTTTATTGGGCTTAGTAACAAAAAATTGAAAAATATAAATAAATTAAATAAATTTGAAATTTTAAAAAGATCAAAAATCATACCGTAAAAATTAATAAAATTGATAATTCTGTAATTAATAAGATATGTAATTGTATAAAAACAAAAGGTGTATACTTAACATGATAAAAGAAAGAATATGTTTTAAGCCAAAATAAAAAACCATATGCACCATATGAAATACGTTTACATATATGTACATATATAACAGTATAATAATGTGATGAACATGAAAAACAAAAAACAAAAAAAAAAAATGTATAAAATATGTATGTCTAAATATTGTGAAAAATCTTTAAAAAAAAAAAAAAAAAGATAAAAAGAAAAAAAATGATAAATTAAAAATATAAAATAATAAAGAAAAACAATTTTAAAAAATGAATTAATTTAAATAAATTGATTTTCATTTTAACTAAATTAATTTTTGGGATAATCAGTAATAAATAGTTTTTTTTTTTTTTTTTTTTTTAATAATCTATAAGTAAACTAAAAATGTCAAAGTAAATGATCTTGTATAGGAATTTCTAACAATAATGTTAAAAAGAAAAAAAAAACGGCTAAATGTCGAAAAAGTTATTGTTTCGCTTATCTGATACCATTCTGTTGACTGTTTATTTATTGATTTTATTTACATACATATGTACGTTGTATTGCTTTGTTATAAATTTTTTTGACATGCTCTAAAGAAAAACGAAATACCATGTATACGTATTATCTGTCTAAAAAGCCCTCATTATCTTTGAATGACATAAAAAAAAAATTAAATTTTTCTCTTTTTTGATCACCCTATATTATTATGTTTTTCATACAACTTTCATATCTAATCTTTTTTTTTATTTTTGAATTTTTCCTTCTTTTTTTTCCTGTTGGATGACAATATACTTCATCCTATTTATTTTTTTAAATAGCTTCACTAAAAATATACAAAAAAAAAAATATATGAGAAGACAGAATTTCCCGATAAAATAAAATGAAGGGTTTTAGGTATAATATCGTTTACTATAGCAACAATGGATATTCAAATACAAAAAAAAAGGAAAATGTGAATATATATACACATACAATGTAACCGATATCCATATATGACTATCAAGCTAGATCAAGCTTTCTCATGATGATAAAAAGAAAATGAAATATGAAACATCAATTTTTCTGCCTTTAAGCGAAACTTTGATTAAGAGTAAAAGCAAATAAAAAAAAAGTTGAAACGAAAAACAAAATATTTCTTTTATATAATTTTTAAAGGATCGTAGTGTATCATGAAAAAGAACCATTTTTTGAACTAAAAATTTAAACAGTTTGATGGTAAATTTGCTGCAATAATATCATTGTATTTAAAATTAAAAAAAAAAAAAAGGTTATTAAATGAAATGGAAAACAAATAAATCGGTTATAATCTTGAATACGCCTAAAATGTATAAAGAAAAATAAATTACAGAAAATCGAATAAAATTTCGAAAAATTGAAAAATATTTCTATGTCAAAAATGTGAAAATTACCAAGGCTCTAGAAAAACAAATTTTGTTTATCGTTCAACCGATTATTGGAAAACTTATAAAATTTTCAAAGCTTGTATGTCTTCTCATGCTACACTAAAATCAATGTAAATCACCATTCACGAAAAATTTCTTTTTTTTATTAGCATGTCAATTTTTAATTTTCCTCATTGTACCTATAAACATTCATGTATACGAAATGTAATTTTCTAAACTGAAAATTATTTTTAATTAATTAACAATTTGTTCGTTCCAGGTACAAAATTCATCAAATGTAATTAAACTAAATATTTCTAACATAACAAAATATTTAAAAAAAAAAAAAAATGAAAAATGATACGTACACACATTGAAAGTAAAAATCATATTAGCTATTCCCTTTCCAATTAATATAATTACGACAATTGGATATTATGTTAAATTACGTGTACACAGGTAATGTAAAATAAAAATGATCAAATAAAAATAAAAACAAAAAATGAAATTGAAAAATTCTACAAATACAAAAAAAAAATTAAAATCAGAAAAAATATCACGATTGTATTGAGGAGTACATACACATCGAAACACTCTCATATACTTTGCTTTGCTTTGCTCTACTTTCTTTGATAAATTAATTTTATGCAAAACTTTATTAATTAGAAGTTTTTATTTCGTTAATTTTTGTTTATTCATTTTATGTTTTATTTTAAATAAAAACAATAAATTATTTCATTTTTTTTGTTTTGATTTATTTAAAATGGTATTGATATTAGGTCAAATATAGTATGTATAGATACGTACGTATGCTACAGCTTTTATATTTACGTCAACGTATAGTCGTATAGCCGTAAATATGTACGTACATAAATTTTCATTTTTATTCAATATCATATGCATATTAATTTGATTTTTTGATTCTTTTGTTATTAAAAAAAAATATACATATATATGAGCATACGTACGAATAAAAGAAAACACGCAATGTTTCTACATTATTTTTGTATTTTATTCATCAACGAAAGTTTACATAAATTTATTTATATTTCAGCTTGATTTTAGTTGACTCAAATATAACGGGTGTTTCGCAAGAAGCCAATGATAACCGCTTATTGAGTGAAACATCATGCCAAGCGAAGAAAAAAGATTATATTAAACAGTAATTTTACATTTGTTGGAAAGGATATTTTATTATGTTTATTTTGCTATCAGGATCACGAAAATATCACATTGCGTTTAAGAGTGACATAAATACCACTTGTGAAAAATGTTTTCAAACTGCTGCTTAATACATTTATTTATTTTTTTTCATTTTTCGTTATTTTTAACATCAACTCACGAAACACCTTGTATAAAAGAAATAATGAAATAAAATATCAGGAAAAGAATAACTTTTCAACATGGTACATACATACATACATATGTATACACAAATCGGAAAAGCTACTAAACCAATAAAAGAAAATAAATTTATAGTGAATGCATTATGTACGTACTTTGAGTATATTATTTGTGACAGTACTCAACATATATTCACATTGCAGAAATTTACAAGTATTAAATCAAACGATTAAATCTAACACATGTATACAAACTATAAACGTATGAATTACATTCACATACTTATGTATGTATATATGTGACATAACTACATTGCAAGCATATACATATATGCATGTATGATGTACTTCGTATGTTTTACAAATAAATGTAAAAATTTATTTGTTAACACTTGTATGTACATTAAAACAATCCCCAGCAATTAACGATATTTTGATTATTTCTCATAATAAATAGGAATATTATTTTATTTTTCGATTTTTTACCTTATTTATTTTGTAAAAATATACAATTGTAAAAATCGATTTATAAAGAAGAAAACCACCCAGAAGGTTTCCTAAAGGAAATATATAATATTCTGTTTTTTTATTCTTTCATGTCTGGAGAAGAATAAGTATGTATGTATGTATTTTTTTTTAAATAAATAAATTTTCATTATACAGCAAAAAAACGTTGTCTAACAATGCATGAAATTCAAACATTTTTTTTTCCTCATGTAATACCTAATAGGTATTTTAGGTATTTTATGTGGTATTATTTTACGTAGAAAAACGAATTAAAAAAAAAATTACGAAATACCATTAAAAAAAGATGTTGTGAAAACAAAATATAACAAAGGCAATTTTTCACCTCATATCAACGAAAAAATAAAACAAAAACTTGTGTTTTTATAATATTACGGCCTTCTAAGAATGAATATTATTCACATGCTTACCTTATTTTTCTACTGGTATTCTGTTGATTTTTTGTTTTTGTGCTAAGTAATATAAATGAGTAAATAGGAAAATGTATGTATTTTTATTTTACTTCCTAAAGTAAAAGAAATTTATCTTAAATGTTTTCAATTTTATTTAACATTAATGGTGTAACATAAATAATCAATACAAGAAATTTAAATGTGTTTACTCAATAGAATAAATACGAGTATGTAACAATGATATGGAACAATTTTAGTAATTTTCTTGTATGAAATAAAAATTAAAAATCGCTTTTAAAAGTCTTTTATTGAAAATTGTCCTTTATTTCATTAAGATTTTTGTTGATCACCCGATAGAACATCATCCTACGCCCAATGTCCTTCAGACATGCAAATGCAACACCTTTTCAGTAATTATAGCGTTTCGAAACCTTTAATTATATCAACTGAATTACGTGTAATATTTACTAAAATTAGAAAATTCCTTTTTCATTTCAAATTCTTTAAAAAATTCGTTTCTATTGTCAATTTTAATTTCCGACTTCCATAAATAAATTTTATTTTAATAGAAATTTTCCATAATGAAAAATCAATAATAAATTTAAACAACCCAACCCAAAATCTACTAAAATATACATTACATATACTTTTATTGACGAAATGAATTCAATTAATACAAAAAAAAAAATTGATCCATCGTAATTTTGTTTGTTAAAATTTAATCTTAAGTTCTAATAGAGAATTTTTGTATTAATTCCTTTTTGAATTAGTAAAAATAAATTTAGTTTTTTTTTTCTCAAATAATCAACATTAAATTTTCCTTATGTATACATTTAAAAAATTCTTTTTGAAAAAATTTTGTATATCAATCAATGTCATGTCATTCAAACTGAAATACAAAAACTCTTGATGTCAGGGTTTATAACATTTTAAGTTATATGACAATAATTGAGTATAGTTCACGAAAAAATAAACTATTGGTTATTATCGATTTCAATTTTAATCACCGAAAATTTTTTTTGTATTCTTCGAAAGTTAAAAGATTCATTTAAAATTAATTTATTACACACCATATAAGATTAAATTCATTTCATTTGTTTAATTCATTTGAAATCTAATTATAGATAGATAAGTATGTATATAAAATGATTTTAACATTTATGAATAATTAATTATGAATCTTTTATTAATTTTTTATTATAAACAAAATCTTAGCTATATATGTACATATTCATATTTAATTGATTTAAATTTGTTTTAAAATGCATAACACAATCTAAAAAATAAATTGAATTTAAAATAGTAAATGAATTTCAATTTATAAAATACATACACGAATAGTATACTTACACATGTATAATTTCTATCATATAATTACAATAATAATAAATTTCTTAAAAGTGCGTGCAAATAAAAATAACATGAAAATGAAATAAAATTTAATTTGAATTTATCACGCTAATAAAAAGTAATACGCAATGTTTAATGTAATTGTTTATGAGCATGTAAATGAAATTTTATGTAGTACATTCACTCAAAAAAATTATTGATACACCCGAAATTTTGTTTTAAATTTAAAGTAAAAAATTATGTATTGAAATTGATGTAAAATTTATTTCAATTGTAAATTATTATAATTTATCTTAGTTTTTACATTTTTACCAAATTTTATTAAAATTTGTTCGCATCATATTAAAGTGATTCCGATTTAAATTAAAAATGTTTGAAAAATTAGGCTAAAAAGGTATGGATTTCAAATTTTTTGAAATTTGAATTCTGTTTCCAACGATTTCAAAGATGTAACAGTTTGATATCAAATACAGTTTTACTATTTAGAGCACCCTGCCTCTCTGAAAAGAAAAATGATGTAAAAATGATACAAATGTTAGCATCTAAGGAATTTTAAAATTTTTTAGATTAAAGTTACTCACATGTGCACCTTTACGATAACTCATTCAAAAATTAAAGTCACTTCAGTTAAAAATTTAAATTTTCTATGCGATAGGTATTTAAACAAATGGTTATAAACACAGTGTAATTAATAAAAATTGTAACTTCCGAACGCTTAAAATTTTTAAAAATAAAATTACCATAATATTCAAAAATTTTAGAATATATAAACATATTTCATAAACTCAAAAATTTCCATACAACAGAACAATTTGTTACCATGTATAGCAAATAATTAGAAAATTCAGGAGTTACTTAAGTCATTTTTTATTTAATTACGTGCTAATTTTGTTGAAGGTATTTTCGGTACACCGTACACCCACTCAAAAACCGATATATCATTTTTTGAGTGGGTGTAAATTATATATACGTATACGTGAAATTTTAATTTTATTTTTTTTTAATTCCTTAATTTATTTATTCCTTAAATAAATAATTAGTTATTGTAAAAAAAAATTTCAACTTTAAAATATTTCAAAGAAAACAAAAAAAAAAAAAAGGTGAAAATGTCGAATTAAATAAAATTTTCTCGAAAAATTACTCCTACAATAATTTTTAAATGGTATGCTTGTGTTAGGAAAAGCAAGTGTGGAATGAGATACGTGTTAAATGAAAAAAAAAAAAAATAATAATAATAATTACAGCTTTTTTTACTCTTAATACTTATAATGATAAGATGATTTTCTGATGAATACTTAAATGATAAGATGATTTTCATATGAAAATATGTATTTATACACATGCTTTGTGCCAGACATGTGTATTTATATTTGTACATAAATTTCATTATGAAAATTTAATCTTTTATGTGAAATTATCTTTTTATGAAGAATATCCCTCAATTTTTTAAATTTTTTTAAAATTCAAAATAACGGATTTTTTTTTTCAAAATCCATTCTTTGTTCATTGAAAGTGAATACAACAACATGACACCATGATGAATTTTTTAAACGAAAGCCAACTTTTAGCTACATATTTTAATATTTAAAAATAAAAAATAAAAATAAAAAAATAAAATAAAATAATTTAATTCATAAATAAATTAACAAAAATATTAGAATAAGAAAAATAAACCTTTAAAAACAACAACAACGGAAAAGAGATAAAAATGAAAACTTTAAGAACTTAAAACTATTATCTTTATGGTTTCCTTTAAGTAAAAGTCTAAAATAAACACAAAATATATTTATGTATGTATATGTTAAATGAATGCAAAACAAAAGTTTTTATGTTTTGCAATATTCATGTAAACGTTAGAACAGATGACTCTTGACTTTGATAGTTATATGTACATATGTATATAACTTATAGCTACTAAAATCTCATTTACCTACTTACTTATACCAAAAAACTTGTATAGATAAAGTAAAATACACACACATAAATACAATTTCATTTATATATATTTCTGTTATTTAATCTCTCAATTATAGTTTGTTTCTTAGTATTTTCTTCGTTTTCTTTTAATAACTTCAATTTATAAGTTAATAATAATTAAAAGACGAAAAATTTTGTATATCTTAATAAATTTTATATACATAACAACCATAAAGTATTTTTAAAAGGGCAAAACTTTAAATGTCTTCTCATTTTCCGTTAAACAAAAATTTTTTTTCCTATTTTACAATATATTCAGTATGAAATAAAATGTTTTTACAGATGTTACCAAGGATTTGTATCGATTCTCAACCTCATGATATCCGATTTTATATTTAATAATTTTTAATTACATTTCTTTCGAAACCGGACTCTGCTACAAGACATTATACTGCACATATGTACATATGTATGTACATACATGTTATAATGTAATCAAATATTCAAATACAAACATATGCATGTATGTATGTTTGTACATATCCAATTAAATTAACTATAGAGAATAAGTAAAACTTAGTTTTTAATTAAAACAAGTAAAATTTTAGTTAATTTTAGACATATGCTTAAATAACTTAATTTAATTGTAATAATAAATTTATTATGCTCATTTATTTTCTATGTGATATTTTTTATTAAAAATTTAATTTATCCATACATCCTTTTCTATGATTTTTAAATCCTTTTTAAATAAATCAAAATTCATACTTTTAAGATATTTTTATATGTTACATTATTTACATGATTGATTTTTCAAATTGCTATTGAAATTTTAATTTTTTTTTCCTTTTTTTTTACCTTTTTTAATTTAAATATTTAAAAAAAAACAATCATTTTCACTTTGCACATTTTAAAATAACAAGGATATAAATTTCAAAAAAAAGAAAAAAAATTAATAACGTTTACACATTTTCCATTGAAAAATTTAAAAAAAGAAAACACAAAAAAAAACTACGTATACGTATGTAAATTACATAATATTTTTCATTACACAAATAGAATTGAAAATTTATGTAATAAATAAAAATAGAATGTTATAGCTATAAAAATAAAAAAAATATATATAGAATTCATGAATGATAAATTATGTATAGAATCTAATATGTAATATATAGAGAAAAAAATTTGTAAAAAAAAAATTGATTGTAATTTATGAATAATTTCAAGAATGTTCCATATAAGTATGTTAAAAGAATGTTTGACAGTAAATATTCCGCATTTTGACACAATAACATTCCACAATGTAAATTGTATTTTATATTTTTAATACATACAATTTTACTGATGTATTAGATTAGATATACTTATGTATATATGTACATAACATAAGTATGTATGTATATAAAATATGAATACAGGCAAACTATTCAACCAAAATGGATTTAATACAAAAGTTTTATATATTGCATTTTACTATATTTGCATTCATGTACATATGTATATATACATATATACTCATATAAACGATATATAAAATGCATATAAATTATTTATATACGTGCATACATATATATTGTGTATATAGTGAATTAGATGAATACCTACAGTTTCAGTCTTTCAGTTTTTGATAAAATAGACATGACAGCAAGATTGATTCATGCTTTGAAAATATTTTAGTGTCAAGCAATGTCATCCATATGATGTGCATAACATATTACATAAAGAAACTTGAACAAGAATAATTTTGAGTTCAATAAACTTACATACACATATACAATACACGTATTCGTATACATACAAAAATTACATATACACATGTAAATTTATATTGAAGCTAGTGGATATAATAAAACAACCATAACATAATTCACATTATATTTCAATATAATAACACTGTATTGTGTATATTTCAGTTCATCTTCATCATTCGTTGTAGATTTTGTGCAATTTTTAGAATAAATTATATGTGTATGTGTGTTATTCTTCTAATACATATGATTACATTGCATTAGCACCATTGAGTTAAATTTTATTCAGGTATGAAATACAAACACATATATAAGTAATTTTATCCTTTTTGATGAACTGCATAATGCATACAATAGGCAAATACACAATTGCAGTATAATATAGTGGAAATATGTACTTGTTTAAATCAATATTAGCTGTATACATTCATACATATGTTCACCGCATATAATTATATTTAATTAGGGGTTTTCTAAGCAATACACAGTAATGATTATAATTAATCCTCTCTTTCATATATGTATGTATGTACATATATGCAAAAATAATTTACTTTGGTGTGCAATATGCATATACACGTTGAATTGAATTTTCCCTGTCACAATTGTAAAATTATAAACTAATAATAATTTTCAAACACATATGCATACAATATGCGCGAATCATCAATATGAAAATATGTATGCATATATGTATAATCAAATTTTCATAGACAAATGCCTCTGATAATAAAAATATCCATAAATGTATCCTTTATGCAAACATTAGTTCATTGAATATATTACGCTTATTTTAAAGGTGAAATATAAATAATAAATGATATATGTTCATCTATATTACTTGATTATTTCGACATTCAAGAAAATTACAAATATACAAACAATTTTTAATACATGTTATTTAACATTTACAGTATATTTGTTTGGCTTAACATTTTCATTTACTTCTATTGGCATGTGTTTGAAATAGAATAATAACTAAAAAAAAGAAAAACAAAAAGGAAAATTCATTATTTTAACAAAATGAAAGCATTTCTAACAATAGTTTTAGGGAAGAAGAACATCATTTAAGAAAGGATAACCGATTACTCTATAACATAGATTTAAGAAAACAGAAAACAGAAAAAAAAAAAACAAATTTTTAAGAACTGTAGAAAAATAAAAAAATATTACACATATACTAATATAAAGTTGTTCCTGATTTTGTTTCAAAACTTTTCAATTTATTTTATTCTGCCTTTTAAAAACTAAAAAGTTATACCTTATATACTCGTATGTGTGTACTAAAACTTCAATACCAAAATGTATTAAAATAAGAAAAAACTAAAAGTTATTAGAGTGTATGTGTATGTTGAAAGTTTTGAAATATGTTTTCATTGTTTTTACGTAACATACCGAATTAAAAGAGTATATAAGGTTTTATAAGAGATATAAAATACGCGAATCGTTCATATATACATACACATACATATCTTGTTTAAAAACTATCGCATAACATACATATATGTACACCATGTATAAATACATATATGAATTCGTTACGCATAGGTATATGTATGTATATTATATACTAAAATACATATATAAGAAAAATGGGTTCTGTACAAGAATGTGAATCACGTAAATATGACAAATAATGAATTTCAAACAAGTTTAGATAGCTATGTTGTATCTAAATTTTAAAATAAAATGCAATTCTGTTTCAACTTTCAACTTATGCAAAAAGTATTAAAACTTTCATATACTCAACTTTACAACTTTATTGGGTTTTGTTTTTTTGTTCGCTGTTTGAAATGTTTCAAGATTTTCAAAGCTTCTAGCGAAAAAACATGAAAACACGTTTTCATTTTTTTTTTTTCTTTACTTTTTGTTTTGTGGTGCCATAATTACATTTTTTTTTTTTTTTTGCAAACAAAATTGTATTTTATTTTAATTTAATTTTTCAACAAAGAAAAAAAAAGTTTTAATACAAAGATTACATTTTTGTTTTTTTTTTTTTTTTTTGTTATTAATTAAAAGGTTTTTTTTTCTGTAGGTTTTAACTTTAATTTTTAAAATTAAAATTCATCAAATCTTGTTTATGTCTACTTTGTATTTTATTAATAAAATAAAATTATAAAAAAAAAAAATAATAATTAAAATCGAAGTTTCCATATCTGATCAATACATCAGATATCTCACAAAAGCAAAAATAAAAAATAAAAAAATAAAAATAAAATGATTATAATAAACCAAGTTAATTAGTTTATCAAGAAAAAATACAATTTTGTTTAAAACCTTTAAAAGAAGACTACTACCATATAAATAAGCATGTTAGATTAGAATAAATTTCATTACGTTAAATTCATCTTGTTGATGTATTATATAATTAGCCAGAACCCAAAATTGAATTATATTCAAAACGAAACGAAACGAAAAACAATGCGTAGAAATTATAAAATTAAATTTTACAAAGTTTTTTAAATCAATATGGACTATCCAGTTTAATTTCATTGGATTTTATGTACATATTTTTAATCTATTTTTTTTTTGTTTCGTTTCGTTTTGACTAATTCAGTATGGGTTCAAACTAATTGAAATAAACGGAAGAAAATAAATTTTTCTTCTATCGACTTTTTTATTGACAAAGGTATTTTTTTGAAATCTTTATTTTTTATTTACCATTAATTTCTCATATATGATATGCCTACAAATATTCATGCATTAAAATTGAAATGTAGATAAAATTTTCTACTACACACATACATGAATGTTTAATTCTATATAGTCATATAAACGTATACAGTGTAAGATTAGAATAATAAAAAAGGAAAAAAGAAATGTGAGATTAAGAAGCTAATATTCGAAAAAGAAGGAAAAAATCCTTTCAGTATGTCTTTCAAATATAGAGACATCGAAAATTAAATATTTTTCAAACTTTTTTTTTTCTTGTCCTTAATCTGTTTTTCTTTCTTCCTTTTTTTTAAGAAAAAAAAAGGATTTAAAAATGCTTAATTTTCACATAAAATACTTGTCAAATATTCTCTCTGTATTTTATACATACATATTATAATTTAAATATTAAATTGTTCATTTGGAAAAAAGAAAAAAAAAATGTTTTTTAACATAGTAATAATATGATATTTCAAATAAAAAGAATAATAGGAAAAGAAAATGAAAGATATCAGAATAAGCATAAAATTTTCTTAATTCAAATTTTTTTTTCCTTTTTTTTAAATACAATTATACGTAAAATATTATTTTCCCATTTTAATATATGTCCGTGTACCTACTTATTTTTATTTCTACGTAGCATAATTTTATTGCGAATAGGATTTTAATAATAATAAGCATTATATTAGATTTTTCTCAAGAATTTTTCCTTGACTTCTAATAGTGCATAAGAACATGACGGTACATTATACTTGTCCAAATGTATGTATGCATGTACAGACACACTAAAAATGAAATCGTTTTCATGTATTGCATTTTCATTTATGTAGATACTTTTTTTTTTCTTTCAAAATTCGATTTTATAACATAATTTTCACATTTTCATTTCACTCTTTATACATCCACATGTATATATAAGTCAACAGCCATAACACCGTCAGTGACATACACCAATACATACATATATGCATATTAATTATGCTTGCAGAAAACTTCTTCAAAAATTTTGTAATTTTTATAGTTTTTTTTTTTTTGTTTTTGTTTTTGTTTTAATGCAAAAAGAAAACTTGTTGAGGATTATAATAATAATTTCTTCTACTCATGTGTACAGACACATTTATAAAATGTTTATGCATAACATATATTTGTATTATTTTCTCTTTTCATATGTATTTGTATATGTATATAGGTATTATATTTTTAATAAAATGTTCCATTTTAAGGCTTAACTAACTCTTTGAAAATTATATGTTCGTATTGTATTTTCTAAGCATTATAAAGGAAAAATAACATTAAATAAAAATAAAATAATAATAACAAAAAAAAAATAAATAAAAATAAAAGCGAAGGCAAAAAGAAAATCAAAAAATATACAAAACTAAAAAAAAAGAATAAAAAAAATTCAAAAGCGCGAAGAGATACTAGAACTCTTGATGCATTATCTAACTCTTTTTTTTTTTAATGAAAAGAGGTGAATGGTTATGAATAAAGATAAGAAGCATAAATGAAATATGTATACATTTAGGTTAAGTATCTGCAGAAATGAGAATGTATAAAAATGAAAATAATAATAATAATAAAAAAAAAAACAGAAAACAAAAACAAATAAAAAATGTTAATAAATATACAGAAAGCTAGCAAGTACAGCTCATACATACGAATAAATACAATCTGCATTATGAATTTCTTTTTTTTTTTTTTTAATTTTTTGTACATAAATACATAATAAATATTCGTAAATATATGTATGTATCTCATTTACACCAACTCCATAATATTATTTTATATTCTCTTGGAAATTACATAATATGTATTATATGAGCATTACTTTATTTAAATTACCGTAAAAACTGAAGGTATATAATATGTTCCATACAATTTTACGTATAACGTTTATAATCTACTTTTTGTGTGATTATATTTAATAGTTTTATATTTACAAAGATCTATTATCTTTTTTTTTTTGAGCAATAAATTTACTTCATTTATCTCATATGTTCGTATATCTAATAATATAAAAACAAAAACAAAAAAAAAAAAAACAATAAATTGATTATGTGGATAGCATATGAAAGGATATGAAAGCCAATAAATAATAATTTAGTATACAGATTCATTTGAATCGAATATGTATTAGCTTAAAGCATCTTAAAGGTTTGTACAGGAAAAAATATCAACACAATTTGCATAAAATTAAAAAAATATATTATATAAAGAAAAAAAAATTTATAAATAAAATTATTTAAATTAAATTATAATATCTATTTATTTTCTTTTATTCTCATTATTATTATTATTATCATTTTTATTGTTTTTTCCTTCAATATCGTATATAGCCGTTACAAAATATATCCTTATAAAATTAATCATGAGAATAAAATTCAACTAATAGAATCTTACAAGTAATAAAAATTGTGTAATAATAAAAATAAAAATAAATAAAATTAAAAAAAAATAAATAAAATAAAAAGAAAAATTTAAAATATTCATGTTTAGAAAAGAAAATAGTTATACGAGTATGTGTGTATGTGTATAATTGTTACTTTCAATTTCAATCCACAATATAATACACTCTGGAGAGTAACTAGGTCAAATGAATAAATTACTTCAAACCAGTTTATTTTTTTTTTATTTTTATTTTTATTTTTATTTTATTTTATTCTTCTTTAGAACACTATGTATGTGTACAAATAAGTTTTTTGTATAATATCTGTATATATATGTATATGGTTATAAAATACACAAATTTATACTTATATTTTTAGATACAATTATGGTACACACATCAACATATATATTCTCATACAACATAACATAAATGCGCTGTAATATATTTTTTCTTAATAAAAAAAAAAAAAATTATAAAAGTATGTAATGTTGAAATTGGTTGAAAAGTTTATTTTATTTCATTTTCATTTTCTCTCTGTTATCTTTACTCTTTATATTTTTCACAAAAATTACAAATTCTAAATTATGTTAATATTCATATATGCATGTACATATGTATGTATGTGTTCATATAACAATCATACACATACACATGTATCTATATGACAGATATATGTATGGTATACAATTATACACACAATTTATGTGTAATATATAAAGTAAATGTATACACATACTGTTGTTTTTTAATATACGGATAAATAACTTTCTTTTACTTATTGGCTTTCTACATACATAAGTACACGCATCCATGTAACATATATGTATATATGTAGATACTTAAATAATTTAAGAGCTTTCTAAAAAGGAGATAATTATGTGAAATTGAAACAAGTACAAAAATAAAATAAAATAATCAAGTATTACTTTGTTTTTTTTTTTATTTCTAATAAATTTTACCTTAATTTACTTTGATATCTGTAAATATTTACAAAATAGTGTTTTTAATCTTTTTATACATTTGCACAAAACTAAAAAAAATAAAAAGGATACATTTTTGTTTTTTTTTTAACTATACATTTCAATTTATTTATAATATGACCAGTATACACAAATGAAAAATAAATAAATTTTACAAATTTCAATTGAAAATTTATAATGAAAAAAAATATATACATACATACATACATATGTACATACATGTAAAATTTCTAAAAATTTTCTTCATACGAGTATTATGCTTATTTAAATATATTTTTAGATATAAACAAATTTTTGAATGAATAAATAAATTTTGGAAATTACTTATTATGTAAATTTTATAATTTTGTAATATATTTGATACAGATACTCATTATAGTAAATATTATTACAAAGGTAAAATTTCCATGAAATCCTATATGTATACAATACATACATACGTATACTTTGTTCAGATGAGATCCTCATATTCACTTGATATTTAAATAATTGATTAAATTCCTATACACGGACGTTGTTTATACCGTGGCACCTACATGGTATGTCTTTCTAAAATACATTGTGGTATACCATTCAGTTTGTTTTTTTTAAATGCCATGACATTTTTGTTCATAATTTGGATTTAGGGTTCCAAAGCCTTGAAATGAAGCTTGTTGAAGGGTACAGTGGGTAAGAAAGGACTTTTGTATGCCAGTTTAAAGAATTTTTTTTTTTTTTTTTTGTAAAATAAGCACAATATTCAATGTATATATGTATGTACTTATGTACATCAACATGTGTTTCATATTCATTATTTTTTATTTTAATATTTATTTTAAAAAAAAAGTGAATGGTATAATTGAAGATCGGATACTCTAAATAAACTGTGTATATAAAGGATTATGTAAATATGTACATATTTGTTCAAAACAAAATTTACAGATTTTAAAATTTGCGTTTTCCAACATTTTAATACAAAAATGGGCTAAAAAACTAAAATCTATTTTCTAATTTTCAACATTCACATGTGTAGTATTATAATATATGAATATATATTAATTATTTAATGCATATTTTGTATTGTAATTTTAGTAAATTATACAAATTCAAAATAAAATAAACATTTTTGTATACACAAGTGTACGTTAAAATTAATTTTAATCAATTAACCTGCAACAGAGGAAAATCTAATAATTTTTAGAAGCTCATAATGTATTTACATAAATGTACATACTCGTACATACATATGTATGTAGCAAATATTTATACACAATATGATAAAAATCAAATAAGAGAGATTAACAAAATCCACAGTAAAACATGGTAAAACATAACACACAAGTTCAAAAAAAATTATTTCTCTAATAAATCTTTTTATTGTTGTTTTGAAATTTATAAAAATATATGAAAAGTTTTTTTTTTTTTTTTTTTTAAATGATTAGTTAAATAATAATACCGAATACCGATACAAACACACATGTGCACAAACTTTGTAACACAGTATACAAAACATATAAATTTAATACAAGCAACGGGCAAAAGAAAATTGTGTTCTATAAATTTCCAATCAATTGTGTATTATATACAATATGAACTAGCAAGTAATAAAAAAAAAAAAAACTAAAAAAACAAAAAAATATCTGAAATAAAAACAATTTTCTTTATCCACTGAATAGAACGTGCAATGAATTTAAATGTGTAAAAATTCTTTATTACATTTAATAAATATGAGGGATATGTTATATAATCAACAATAAAATTGAATAGATTTCGATTCAAAACAAAATACATACACATATAATGTATGTATGTATGTGTAACAGAGTCGATGGTGGAAACAAAATAAATGCAATAAAATTTTTCTGTTTATCATAACAAAAAAAAAAAAAAACCCCGCAGATAAATGAATAGATGAATAAAAATAAAACTAATCAACGAATTTTTCATTTGAATGATTTTTTTTACTTTTTAAAAAAAAAAAAAAAAAAAAAAAAAAACAAATAAATCATAATTTAATAATTTTTGCTTAGTATAGACGATGTTTTCTTCAGATACTTAGAGAAATTCAGTTATATTTTTACATATTTTAAAATTGGTTATGTCGTTAAATAAAAAAAAAAAATTAAAATAAATACAATAAAATCAAGAATTGAGGCTTTTTCTAAAGGACCATTCATTAAAAAATATAAATTTAAAATATATTAAATTTTTCTTTTCAAATTAAATTGTCTCAACCGTTTACATTGTTCACTTTCAAATATATTTTTTTACGCAATTGTATATATGCAAAAAACTATTTGAATTTAACAATAAAGAATATTTAAAACCCAGATTTTGAACGTCAATAACATCATCAATCTTCTGAGAATATTAAATTTTATCATTTATTAAAAGGATATTAAACAAAATAAAATCAAAATTTAAATATATGTGTATATTTTTTTTTTCCCGGCAACATGAAGTTATTTATGAAGTTTTTTAGGAAAAAGCTTTTCATTGTATAATCATGAACAAAAAAAAAACCACATACAAACGTATATATAGTATAAATATATAACTAAGAGCAAGTATATATAACAAGAACAAAAAAATCCTTCACTCCATCAGGTAATATTAGTCATCAGGGTGTCATCTTTAATCCGATTATTTCGTCCATTACATGACAACAACAAAAAAAAAAAGATAAAATAAATAATAATAATTCATCACAACAAAAGGAAATTAAATAACAATGAATATCCTAGTATTTAGAAAAATAATTTTTCTGTTAATTTCATTTCAAACGTTTTTTAAGTTAATTTAAATTACTTAATTATATGTAACGTAAAAAACCAAGAATATATATATATTTTTTTTTTAAATTCATTATCCCTTTTTTCTTATTTTCTCCTTAAAATCAACTGTAATTGTGTAGTGTTTGTACAATTTTTATTTTATCACAATATGGAATGGTCATTTATGTACATACATATATTTGATTGCTTTTGAATTAATTAAAAATTTTAAACTAATTGAAAATTTACAAAATCGTAAAGAGAAATCACATACACGTATCAAGGGTGTATCAGAGGATAAATATCAATTGTATTATTTTTCTGAAAATTCAGACTGTTCCTAACTAAAAATCGTTTTAGACCCCCTTCCTTAAAATTCCTTCCTTCTGGGATATAGAGGATTGAAAATTTTTGAACACATGAAGAACGTTATGTATTTCAATCGTATATCAGATGATATCTTTTTGAATCACATTGTTCTACCTATTACTATAGCAACAACAATGTTAGTATAGTAATAAAAAAAAAACAACTAGGTACTAAACTTAATCAATAACCTGTGCATAACTATACATACACACACATATATTCATGCATATTCAGTTTACAGTAAAATAGTGAACATGTATCAAAGAAAAGAAATGTATATATAGTTATAGTTCTTTTTTTTTTCTTAAGTGCTGCCAATTAAAAAATTAACAGTTGATTATCATAACTTTTTAAAATCAAGTAACACGTAGTACACATAAAATATACAACATATCATAACGTGTACTCATATGTATGTCAAAATACTTCTAAATAATGTATGCAACAATATTTAGAATTTATTTTTATTTTTTATTTATTTTTTTATTTTTTATTTTTTTGTAGTATGTAATGTAGTCTCATAATATATTCTATAAGAAGCATATAACAAGTCATCTATGATAGTATGTGCATAATACAATTTTTTCTATTGCACCTAAAAAAAAAAAAAATTAACTACAGTATACAATATGTACATACATATATAATTTTTATTTTTCGTTTTTTTTTTTATAACCCTTCAGAACTTTCCGAGGCATGCGTATATGAAAAACTAGCGTACATAATTTTCCTGTTTTTTTACAAGTCCTTATAATTTATATCATGTTTTATTTTATGCACATGTATTATTTCAAAGATTCCACTTTAGTAAGTACTTTAGCGTATAATTATTATCTTTCAAAAAAAAAAAAAAATATTCAAGCTAAAAGAGTATATGTACACAAATATACGTACATATGTATGTTAATACACGTATGCATATATGTATAAATATGCAGAATTTTATGTAGGTAATTAGTAGAATTTTATTTTCAATATTTTTTTTTTCTCTAGTTTATTTTTTTACATATTTCAATTAAAATTAAATTACAGATTTACACTTTTTAAGTTGATAGTGAATATAATGTAGGTGTATTATTTTCCAGGATATATGCAGGTATATATTTTTTTTTTTTCTAAACAAAAAAAAGGTAAGAAAAATTCTAATTTAAATGTATATATTTGAAATTTTCAAGAGAAAGTAAGTGATCATATTCTTTCAAAGTTTCAGGAAATGTATATATGTATGTACATGTGTATTCATTTCAATTTTAGAATTTCTGTTAATATTTTTTTTTTCAAATTTTTGAAAGTAACTCCTTATTTATTAGATAAATTTTTTATCTAAATATAAAATACACATATAAATTATTTTTAATTAATTTTTTTTTAACAAACACAGATACATTATTGTAAATAGCAAAATATGTTATTTTATCAACTTTTTGAATGAACAAATTTTTTATATAGAATAAAAAGAGTATATTACTTTGAACAAAAACGAATGTTTGTGTGTGTGCTTAATATATAGAAGAAATTTATCTAAAATTATGATTAAAAATAGAAAAGACAAGAAAATTTCGTAGAAAAAAAAAACAAAAAAAAAGATATGTTCTTATAACTTTAGGCAAAGAATAAAAACGAAAACTTTATTTATCTTTATTATTTTATCAACAACAACTTCATAACGTTTTTTAACATTTTTTTTTTCATATTTTTGTCTTTTTTCGTTCTATTCCATTTAGAAAATGAATTTTCTTGATTATTTTACAACATACACATATACACACGTATTTGTAGATATACATTTAAATTTTATTGAAAGAATATGTTTTTATTTCATAAACGGCGTTTGTAAACGTACAAAAATTTTCTTTTTTTTTTTTTTTCGTTTTTCGGAGTGTGTAAGTACATATAATTTTTGTGCTCTTTTTTTTTATGTGTATATTTATTTTTTATGATTTTATTTGTAAATATAGTATATACACAGAAAAAAAAAACGAATATATAAACGCATGTTTAAGATGAATAAAATCTGTTTACGACTGTATAACTTTCTTGAGGCAATGAAACAAAAATATAAAATATAAAATAAAAACAAAAAAAAGACTAATAAATATGAAACACGCGTATATTAATATCCGTTTGTATATGTGTATAACATTTTAACCATGTATAAATGATACATCCATTTGTATGTTTTTTTTTTTTTTTTTTACTTTATATACATATCTTTTACGTTTATTATTATTTTTTAATTTATGTAATAATAACAATGTTAACAATTCCCTTCTTTTTTATAATATCATGAAAATTTTATTTAAATTAAAAAAAAAAACGAGAAAAAAATTTTTATTTTGGGAAAGCAATTTTTACTTGCATGTAAAACATGACTATTAATTTTCTTTTATTCTATTTTTCTCTTTTGTTACGATGAATAAAAAAAAAAAACACAAACCATCTAACATCAATCAGATAATTATTATGTTTTATCCTTAAAAGAAAAACGTTTGAAAATAGTAAGAAAAATGATTGTAATCTAAAATCCATCATTCTCATTTTAAATATAAAAACAATTTAAAATGCACTATAAAAAAAAAAAATAAAAATCATTAATTCATTATTTTTACACATTTATGATAACATGTGTGTAAGCTTTCATTCAAGCTAATTTTACTATTATTATATTTTCTATCATCTAACTTGTCTCAAAATATTTCTTATAAATATTTAAAGTGGTATTTTAGACAAATCTGATTTCTTTTACATTTTGTTTCCCCATACAAATATAACAGATGTAAAATTTTTGTGATGTGATTTATTATAACTTTTTTATTTATTTACGATTTTTGTTTTTATTACTATGTCATGTGTAGATACATTGTATAACACATAAAATTGACTATATAAACCTAATCTTAAACTTTGTATACGTAATATGGGTGTACATAAGTACATTTATGTTGTTCACATCAGGATATGTGTACTTTTCATGTGTAGAGGAAAAAAATTTAAATTTTTATTTTTTTTCCTCCTTTTTTACTGAAATAAATTGTAGAATTAAAAAAAAAAATATTGTATATAAAAATATAAAGTGAATTGATAGAGTCATACCATATGAATAAAACCTAAGAATTTCACATCAGTTATGTATATACGAATATATATAGCAGTTACATAGTTGGTTTAGTTGGTAATATAAATTGATCATAATATAACGATAAATCATGTGAATATATCCGAATGTATATGTTTGCGTGTATATTCTAGATATACTACAAGCAAACACATGTAATATCATTTTATATGTTTATAAATGTATTGATATGTAGGTGTTGTATATAACCGCAATCTTTAAACATTTTCATAAACGATTTCTGTGTGTTTATACAGATAATCTTTATTTTTTATCTTGCTTTTTCAAAATAATATACTTTCAATTCAATTCGTTTAAATCAAATATTTTTAACCAATACGATATTTATTGAATAAATAATTCATAACACAAATTTCCTTTTTTCTTATATACTTAATATAACAAGTCAATATATTAAATATTAGAAAAGTAAAACTAATAAAATATGTACACTAATATAAACTTAAACATATATGAAAAGAGAAAATACATTTGTAAATAAATATCCTATTGCATTCAGGTATTCAATAAAAGGAATTTTTGAAACATTTTTATTTTGTTTATTAATATTTATTTTATGGTATTCCTTTTTTTTTTACATAAAAAGAAGAAGAATAAAAAAAAGAGAAACTAAAAATTTTCAATTATTTTTCAATTTAATAATTCTCTAAGCAATATTAACTCCCTATGAAAGTTATTTTCTAAAAGTTTATTTTATTGAAAATTTCATATCTACGCGTTTACACATGTATGTTGTACCTTTAAATGTACCTACATACTGTATATCTATAGATATTCTTTACTGTTTTCATTCTGATAAATAATGATAAGAAAACTGAAATTAATTTTTTACACTTAAAATACTGATGCTTAATACATTATTATTCAATGTAAATTGTATAATCAATGGAAAATAATTAAAAAATAATTAATGTGTTGTATATATGTATATACTACTCGTACATTATAATTTCCCACAATATTTTTCAATTTCTCCCTAAAATCAATTTATATTACGTAGAAGAGATTTTATACACAATGGTATATGCATATATGTTATGTATAAGTATTTAAAATTTTCTTGAAAATTTAAAGTGTAATTTATTTTTACAGTGTCTATCACAACTTGAAATTAACGTTCAATGTTACTAGTTTTTGTTTCCCATTAGAAATATAATACAAAAAAATTTGAAAAAAAAAATATTAATAATTATTTTCAATATACGAGCAAAATACGAGTATGTTGATTCTTTAGATATTGTGCATATTTCTTATTTTACATTTTGGATATCGTAAATGCAAGATAAATGTATTTAATAAAATATGCTATAAATCAATACCTGATCTGATGTAAGCTGTAAATACAAACATTATGTAAGTACATGTGAATAAATATTTATATGAATTTTTGAATTGAATTGATGAATTTTTTTTATTTAAAAAAAGAAATTAAAAGGCCCACCTATATTTCTATGAATATTCTATACAAAAATTAAATTTAAAATAAAATTAAAGTACAATCAAACGCCTAATTATTATTTCAATAACGTGTACACGAATATAATATTTAATTTACCTATTTAAAAATTTATAAATTTTCTTTTTCGTTTAAATTTCCTTACTAAAATGTGAGGTACATACATACCTTTAAATGAACAAATAATACATTCATCTAAGTTATTTATTACAGTAATTAAAAAAATTAATTTTAATTGTTTAAAAAAATAAAAAATAAAAATTAATAGATTCCTTTTAGTAATTTTCCCTAACATTGAAATCTGAAATACTATTAAAAACATCCTTCAAATTACCATAATTGAATTGAAAACAAAAAGAATTTGAAAAAAAAAATCCCTCTTCTTGTCTCTCATCTCTTTTGACTATTACCACTATTACATATAGGTGTGAAAAACTACAAAAATGTTCATTAGTAAATTATTGTTATATCGCTATCGTTGACTCCTCGAATTCTTCAAAATGAATTCTTTTCCATATCTTCAATTTATTTATTTTGTGTAATTGTTTTTTTTTTGAATAAAAAAAAGAAGGAAAATAAAACATCTTGAAAGAAGCACTCTAAAAAGTGTTCTAGTGAGTAATATTTATTTTATACTATTTTTATTCTTTTCCTTTTATACATTACATTTTGTTGATTTTTCTCATTTTCTATGTTTTCATGTTTTCTTTTTTTACTTTGTTTTACTAAAGGCAATTATCTTTTTTTCTTCGTCATCATCATCGTCTTCTTTATTAAATTTTAACATGAGAAATTTTTTTTTTTTTTATAAATAATTTTTTGTGACTTTTATACAAAGAATATGTACAGAGAGAGTTTCAAAAATTTATCAAAAGCTTTTCAAAAACTTATTTACATATAATTTACATAAAACGTATAATAAGTACAACAAAAAAATAGTTTTTCTTTTTGAGAATTTTTTTATTAAATTTTATTTTTTCATAGTTTAATAACATTTTTTTGTTTTTACTATTGTTTTTGTATGAATTTAATAATTGTAATTAAGAGAGGCAAGGAAAAAAAAATTTTTTTATCCTTTTCATGATTGATTATAATACCCAATCTTTACGAAATGGTTTTTCCTAAAAACCTCAAATGTTTGTGTAAATTGCATTCATAATTTTTCTGCTTAATTTTTTCTTTTTTTTTTTTTTTAAATAAAAGAGAAATATAGTGTTCTTGTGATATGAAAACTATCAAGGATGAATAAAACAATAACAAAATAGTAAAAGCACTTTTAAGTGAAATGATATTGTTTTTTTTTTTTTTTGTCAAAAAGCCCATTAAGCCCATTTTTTAAAAAATCCTCGCGCAATAGCAAAATATAATCCTTGAAGAAAAGCTAAAAAGCTTTAATATTCAAGTTTGAAAAATTTTATATCATTTGGAAAATTTTAAGAAATTTGACGTCATTTATTCATGGTTTTAATTTTCCTTACAAACGAATATGTTATTTTAAAATTTAGTAAATAAAACGATGAATGAGAAGAATCATTTAATTTTTAAAATAAAAATTAATTTTTGTATTTTTTTTTTTTGTTTTGGTTAAATTTGTTTTTTATTTTTTTGAAGCCCATAGAAACATAAATCACATTTCCAAGAAAGAAAAAAATGAAAAGACAAAAATAAAAATTTACTTTTCTCATGAAAAGATAAATCTAATTGATGTTTAATGATTTGTTAAATTTTGTCACCATGTTTTCTTTTGATTATTGAAATTAAAAGAAGAAACTTTTGGTATCTGTGACTTTTGAAATAACAAAAAAAAAAACAAAAAAAAATCCAAATGTTTATTAACTTTATTTTTTAATTCATTATATTATTTTGATATCTTTGATAATACAAATTTTAAAACGAAAAAATTGTTTTTTAAATTTTCATTCATTTTAATTATTTTTAAAAGAAAAATAATTCAAAAAAAAAAAAACAAAACAAAATTATTTTAGTGATTTTATGAGCTGCAAGAAAATTTTATATACCTATATAGTACTCATGTGTGAGAATTGAAAACATGAATATCAAATACATGAATATACAAAACAAAAGTACAAAAAATCACACAAATAATCATAAAATCAAAATTAGTTTTATGATATTTTTTTTTCTTATTATTATTTTTGTTTTTGTAACTTTTCCTTTGTTATTTTTCTATTTATTAAAAGATTGTAACACATAAAAAGTTATAATTAAAATGTAAATTAATAGCGAAAAAGTTTGTCTTCAAAGAAAGAAAAAAAAATAATCTGGCGAACAATTTTTTTTTTTTTTTGTACAGGTATGAGCAGTGAAAAAAAAATCGGTCACGTTTATAAAAATTTGAACATATGTATGTCTGCTCGATGTATACATTCACACACATTCGTGAATACATATGCAGGTATATTACATTCAGATTTCTATGTTAATTTTTAAGATAGCGAAAAAAACTTTTTAATTAATTATTATCTTTCGTATTTTATACATGCAATGATGGTATTTTTTTTTTAAATTTTTCTTCGGTAATTTAAAAAAAAAGCATCGGTTTTGTATTCTTGTTGCAAGTTAAAATTATTTAACTGAGCACAAGCTTTAATTAATTGTAATTAAAATGTATAATTTTAAGTTATATTTTGCGGGAGTCTTTTTTATTTTTTCTTAGATTTCCTTGAACAGGTAATGTATGTACAAAAATGTAAATTAAATTCATGTGTAAATGTTCTGAATTTAAAAAAATTTTTGCTTTCCATTTTCCTGGATTTAAATTATAATTAATAAATATTAAAAAAAAAAGAAAAAAAAGAAAAAAAAAGAAAATTCAAAATATTAATATTAAACTGACTCAAATACATGTACATATATACATATGTATATCAGTGTGCATAAGAGCAGAATGAAATCATTATATATAAAACGTACATATGTACATATATCATTATACAATCAGATGTACATATGTATTAAATTTCTCTGACCTTTTGCATTTTCCACAGATAAAAACCA
The DNA here is from genome assembly GCA_963971155.1 of Anthrax anthrax. Classification (NCBI taxonomy): domain Eukaryota; kingdom Metazoa; phylum Arthropoda; class Insecta; order Diptera; family Bombyliidae; genus Anthrax; species Anthrax anthrax. The sequence continues at coordinate 30,331,174 of OZ020118.1, read as the reverse complement.
GAAAAATAAGCAATTATAATTTTAATTTTATGCATACGGACATGTATATATGAATACATTAATTGTAACATTACAAGTATCTCCTTTGTATTTTTACTCACTCATCCTAACTATCTCTTAACCTTTTTGATACTATATAACACTGTCGTTTTGTGTAATTTGAAATAATATAAGAAAAAAAAGAAAATGTTTCGAATAATAATTCAAAGAAAAATTTTCATCTTTTAGAATTTTTTCTAAATACAATACTTGTAATATAACTTTTCAACGTACAATTTCATTAGGTTAAAAAAAAATACCTGAGGTGAAAAACTTTAATTAAACCACATAGACTGTATATGTTTGTTACGTTTTAATGACGTGTGTATGTATGTATACGAGAAACGACTGTTTAAAACCAAATATTTATATAAGAATAAATGAAAGATATGAGTATTATTGTACAAGTTGTAAAAGTATAATATATGCATTTTTACAAAATAAATAAAAAAACTAAAACAAAAAATGTTAAATAAAATACATGTTTCAGAGACATTAAAATTGTAATGTGTGATGTTTTTTTTTTCTTTAGTTTTGAATATGATTTTTCTCTTTTTTTTATGTAAGATAAAAAATTATAATAATTCATATAATTATTTGTGTATCTAATTTAAATGTAGCCCTTTAATTAAAACTATGTACATTCCATTTTCGACTGAATAATAAAGTTTGTTTCACTCCGACCGAAAACATCCTAACCATCTCATCTCAGTTATCACTCGCATGTGACATGTCTTACTTCTTAATTAAGTATCAGTATTCCATTCAGGATCAGTGATCAGTAATTTTGCAACCAAGTTTGTCACATTCCTGTTGTTTCTATATTTCAGTTTCTTTTAAACAGTAATTATTCTTCCGTTTGTGTTCAAAAATAAAATTTATTTTGGATTTAACAAAATTCAAAAAGCACATTTTTTTAATATTTTACGTAAAGACATCATTAAATTGGTACCTATCGTATAAAAAAAAACTTTACATTTACTGACTTCCGTGTTTACCTTGCTTGACTGTAAGAATTTAAGCACAAATATGTATAGGGATGTCGATCTATTTACATACATACATATATCATTTAAGAGCTTCTAATTTTAACGATTTATACATAGTTTCAATTTGAATTTAACGGTCATATTGCATTCTCGATTACTTCCTTTCCGGTATATTTCGTTTTCGAAATTTCATAATTTTATTGCATCGTTTTTGAATCCACGGTTTGAATCTAAAATTTCGATTTTCGAATTAACTTCGTTTATATGTTTCGAATGTCAAATCAGAAATGAATCGAGATTAACTATAAAATATAAATAATTTATATTTGGGTTTGGGAGAGGAATACAAATACAAAAACAAAGACATTTTTCAATTTCTATTTTTTTTTTTATTTTTCATTTTTCATTTTTTCGTTTTAGTTGGATGGACTTGCATTGTTGTATGTAAATTTGGTTTGGCAATTTGGCATTAGTTTAGTACAAAACTGAAAACAAATTGAAATTGAATACATCGTTTTAGTTGAATGTTCGTGGGTGTGGGTTAATTGTGGTATGAAAGGTTCTATTTTTTTTCTGTAAAAATTTTTAATATTGCATTTAATAATTTCATGTGCTTTTAAATTATTTTTAAAAAAATTAATATACAAAAAAAAAAAAAATTGTTTTTAATCCATAAATATTTGCAGTTAAGAAATCATTGAGATAAATCAAATTATAAGATTGAAAGCATCATTTTGGATTTACTTTTTTTTTTCTTTTTGTGAGTGAAATTACTTATAAAAAAAAATTGCAAAATAAAATTATTGAAAAAAAAGGAAAATTCTTTTGGAAAAAATGTAACATATTCCTAATGTGTTGTGAAAAAATAAATTCAAGTAAAAAAGACTGAAAAAATAAAAATAAAAAATAAGAATTTTGTTTCTGTTCAAAGGTGTTTTTTTTTTTTGCTTTTTGCAAAATTTTTTGCAATATTGTTAAAAGTGCGTTTCTAATTTAGTTTTTCAATTAATTTACTTTAATTACAAACGAACAGAAAAAAAAAGAAATACTAAAGCAGATTTTATCATTGAATTATAAGATCTAATTTCCATCTTTTCCATTATTCATCTTGAAAATAAAAATCTGTGTTATTTTAATTTTCTAGTTTATTTGTTGCTTATATTTTTCATGTGTCATTTTGTGTAACAACAAAACATTATATAAAAAAAAGGATCAAATATACATAAGCTGTTCTCATACATTCAGGCATCATACATGGACTTGTAAATCACTGTTATTAAAAAAATATATATGTATATATTTTTAAAAAAAAAATAGAAAAACTCATTGAACATCAGTCAAAAAAAACAAAAAAATTTTTTTTTTAAATAAAAGGGAACATCTGTCTTATGTGGAAATTTTAAAAAATTTTTCAAAAAATCAAAGAAATACCATATTTCTAAAGTTTTTATTACAAAAATTTTTAAAAATTAATTTTACAATAAAACATTTTATATTGTATAATTAAAATAATTTTTATTTAAAAGTAAAAAAAAAAAAAAAATAACTTAAAGGGAAAGTAAGGAAAAAAAATTATCTTAATATTGTGGGTGAAAATATATAATGCCTTTAGCTAATTTGGCGGATCCATGGAGAGCCCCAATCAATATCGTAGGGAACGTGGTAATTATATATACAATATATACATATATAAAAAATTACAATTTAAATGAATTATGTTTGTAAATTGAGTGTAACAGACATAATACCTATGTAATTTTTCAATATCTATATATTTTATATTCGTATAAATTAAAATATACATATTATTATATTATACTCTTATCCTATTTCTTTTTTATTTTAATTCATTTTTATTGTATTATATATATACCTATTTATATAGTACATCACCTTTTTTTTTAATCCATCTGTTTTCTTTCTCATATAATAAATATCTAAAAGATACCTCCACATAATAATATCTTTAATTAAAAGAAAAATAATAATCAATGCAAAATTTTAAACACCAAAGAATGTAGAAAAAAATATGAAATGAAGTATAAAATTTTAATTTATCTACAGTAAGGTAACTTCCCTAATTATTTGGAAAAATCGAAAATTTTCTACTACGAAGGAAATTAAAAAAAAATCACTTAGTTAATATTTTTGTTGAACATATTCGAAGGAATTTTGTAGATATATACTCGTCTACAATAAAAGCCTTGGAAAAATTTATTCGAAAAATTACCTTGGAAAATTATATTTACACAAAAAAAAAGTTATCGATAATTGCTAAGAAAAAGTTTATTTTGTTAATAAAAAAAAAATAATAATAATAAAGTCTTTAAAGATTATTGTTATATAAATAGAAATTTAATTTGATTATTTAATTAAAATCTAATTCCATAATCTACCGTTATCCTTTTTTTAATCCAAATTTTATAATAATATATAGGTACCTACATATAATTTTACATTATGCTAACATTGTGTTCGTAGCTTATATCATTATTAAAACTAAAAAAAAAAAAAAAAAAATTAATTTTCATTTTTATGTGATTGTATTTTAATGTCTTTATTATTTTTATGCTAAATTAATTCTATTATTCTTTATTTATTTATTTTTTGTTTTATATTTTCTTTTCCTTCACCTGCTTAAGAAAATCAAAAGCCTTAAGCAATTTTATTCATAGCGTATTATTAATGTTAAGATGAGAATTTTTTTAATTGACTCAAACAAATAAGATGAGAAATTCAATCTCGAAATTAAATTCGTTATATACATTTGTTATATGTGTATATTAACATTGTATTGTATTAGTATACAGCATAAGTATCTGTACATCTATACATTAATATCGTATTAATAATTTTTTATACGGTAAATTGTTCTTATATTCTTTTCATTTAAGAAAATTAAAAATTATTAAAATATTCATAAACGCAAAGAAAATCTGTTTTTATTTTCTTTTACAGTTTTCTCTTATATATTTGAAACACGAATTAATCTTTTCAATATCATATGTAAATACGTATGATGTATGTACGTACATTCGATCACCCACACATTTCAAGTTTTAAGAAACCTGACTCCAAAATTAAAAAAAAAGAAAAAAAAATTTATTGCTATTATTTTTATTTGTTATGTGTTGCGATAACTTCTTAATACGTACATTTATATCTTACTTTAATAACAGATAATCTTGAAATATGAAAATAAACGAAAATCCCTAGAAAAATTATTTAAAAAGTTTATAATATTGTTTCAAAAAATCCCTTTACGAATTCTCATAATTATTTGCGTGTGCAAAATTTAAAATTTATAACTTTCCTGTCTACGAAAAAAATTTTTTTCTTAGCTATAAAATTTTCCATAATTTAATATCATTTATTCTGTTATCGTTGAATATTTTTCATCATATCAAAAATAATTATAAATTTGTTAGGTATACATAATGTGATATCAAAATAAAATGATAATTTCTTTATCACTTTTCTTGTTTTGTATTTATCTACATATTTACCTATATATGTCTTATTTTTGTATATTTTATTTATCTTTAAAAAACGATATTGGAATGTGTACATATACTGCATTATGTACATACTTTGTAGCATTATAATATGCTAACGTCTATTGTATATTGTACAGGATGTTTCATAAATAAATTCTAAGCAGAAAAACAAAACAAAATTGTATAAAATGGGGGTGTATAATGTATATATATTGATATATCAATCCCCCTTACTATTATGATCAATTGAATACAATCAATGACCAATTATCAAAGACATATTAAATACATATAAATATCTAATTCAATAAATGTTATTGAAACAGTGTTATACCGTCTTAATTCGTTTCTAAATTATAAATTTCCAAATTTGATTTTTTTTTTTGTTTTCAAAAATGATAAAAATCTTTTGTTCAAAACAAAATTTGTCTGTATTTTTAAAAAACTTTTCTTCCTTTTATTATTTTTTATTCATCTCCAGATGAATTTTATTGATAACGATAAGGAATAACAAAAAAACAATTATAATTAAAATACATATATGAATTCGCAAATATACATGCATACATACAAAGTTAGTTAATTATTTATTTTAAATTAAAAGGTGTGTACATATGTACCTTTATTAAAACACGTAAATATACATATGTGTGTGTTATCTTATTTTTATAAATGATTTGCATAACAATAATACACGATTGTTTGTATATAAAGCAAAGTATATTAACAATTTTACATACATATCCGTATGAATATTTTTCTGATATGTTGGTTTTTTAACCGGATAATGTTACGTAATTCACGGTTATTTGCATTTCCGAAAGCTTTTTTTCTACTTGAATAAATATTATTCTTATCTTTATCATCATAGTGATAGAATATTGACGACGACGATATACATATGTATATAAACATTATATTACAAAGTGAAGATAAAAAAAATATATTATATTGGAACCCAACAAATTCAAACCTTTCTGGTATATATAGACAACAATATGCGTATATATATGTATATATAATCTTGCTTGGGTGTGTGCTTATATAGGTACATAAAATTGGTAATGGTAACGCACGTCAATCCCATTATATTGTATTGTATTTCTTTATTGTCACATACAAACTTACAGATCAGGATATAAAAATAAAAGATATACATAGGTACAAAATTTTAGGATAATGATAGATACAAAAATGTGACCCAATAAACAAAAGACCAAAATCAAAATTTAGTAAAATTATATATTGGTGTAAAAATATAAATTAAGTTGTCAAGGTACATTGTGCCCATCAATCTAAATAAGAAATTTAATTAAACGAACGCAATAACCAATTTTTTTCCCTTCGTCTTTTTAATTAATTGGCAAAAATTCCAATTTTTAATTTTTTTTTTTTCTTTTTTGTTAAAAGAAAAAAAGAAAAGAATAATAGAAAATCCCATTTTCTTTTTATTATCGTTTTCTCATTAAAATTTTTTTATTTGTATTGTTAAATATACGTTTTATGTATACACTTTATTTGCTTAAATGTAGCATAGACAAAAGATGTTTTTATTTAATAATTTTTGATATTTTTTCGTTTTTTCCGTCTATAGTCTTTTTTTAATTTTTGTTTTATTTCTTATATTAATAATACTCGATATAAAGATTTAAAAAAAAAAAACAAAAAACAAAAACAAAAATATTTGTTTTGTTTTTAAATTTTTACAGCTCATGGAGTCTCAAACTCGATTTCAGGTCTCAGGATAGTTTCTGTACGTAAAAAATATCCCTTTATCAATTTTTAGTTTTTAATTCATGTATGTATATGTAAACACACAAATACAAAGGATCTGTTTTTATTACTTATACATAATGAATTAAAAAGGACATTTTCCTTATTTTAATATGATATATAGACCCTATACAATTTGAAAATTATTTCCCCGATTTTTGCTTGCTTTTGTTTTAAATTTTTTTTTTTTTTTATTGAATTTTCATTTCTTAGTTTTATGCATAATATGCGTTTTGTATATATGTATATATACATTATTTATATTTTTATTTGTAAGTTTATATATTATATCAAAATTTTAGTTACATATGTATGTTTAAAAATACCTATGTATATTATATGTTTATAAGAATCTATAGATAAAAGAATAAAAACTGAATAAACAAAACAAATTAATCGGTTTAAAAAAAAAACGTATATGTAAATACAATTTTTTGATTGAAATTTTTAATAAATTAAAATTACAATGAAATACGTCCTTTTATAAGAGGTCATTTTTCCAAATAAATTTTATTGTTTTTTTCAAACACAAATTATATGTACATACATATGTATATGAACATCTAATTTTATTTATTTGAAACTAATTAAAAACTACTAATTAAATGAGTAGAATAGATTTAAATAAAATACCTAATTCTTAAATTTTTTTTCTCTCCAAAAGACCCTTTTACCAACATAAAAGGACATATAACATAATTCGTTTAATAAATTGTTTGAACTTGGATCATTGAATTTTTTCATTATTTAATTTTAAAAACATGTAATTTATTATTCCCATTGTTCCTTATGTTTATTTACATATGTACATACATGTATACAATCATTCTAGCTCAGCTAGCATATATACAATTTACATGTACGATTTCTAATACTTTTTCTCATTTATTTTTTTGTGGACATTTTTTTCTTTAATTTTTAATTTTAGGCCACTGTGCGAATATCAATGTAAAACAATTAGATGTTATGTTTTACTTTATATTAACAAATTAATATACACTGGCACAAAAAGATTTTGGAATATTTAAAATTTTAGATAACATTCTATAACCTAAAAAAAGGTCATAGAGGTGTACATTAGATACAATATAAAAACAAATTTTTTTTTTTTTTTTAATTTTAAAACGTCGTATCAACAGAATTTAATTAAATGATCATTTTTTTTTTTTTTATTTCAATTTTTACGGAATTAATACATGAAAATAATATTTAACACGCGACCTTTATTTATAATTTTAAATGTTCCAAAACATTTTTCGCTATAGTGTATTTCGAAATGTGCACATGAATACATATACGATATCATCTGCTATTCGCACGTTGTTAAATATATAATCGTTTAGATATTATTTTCCTTTTTTTAATCATGAAAAAAGGGTTTTATAATAACGTGTAATATAAATTTTTTTTTTTTTTTTTTAAATTATACGATGGTTTGTTCTGTTTTTCTTCTTTTTTCAAGTTTTTATTTACAATTCAACTAAATAATATATATATTAAATATTTTATTTTTATCCCCTATCACTATATTACGTAATCATTTTTATTTTTTATAAAATACAAATCCATATTACATACATACATATGTATATATATTACAAACAAAAGAAAATGCATAATAAATTTATGATCTCTTTTTAATTTGATACATGTATATATCTTGGATATTCTGCAGTGAAATTTACAAGTCATTTTCTTTTCTTTTGTGAATATACTCAACAGATATAATGTACATAAATGTACATATACATGTATACATATTCTACATACAACATGGATACAACACGTACAAGGTGTCCCAGAGTAAAGTTTACATGAAAAGCCGCATTTAGTAACTTTGAACGTTAATAACTTTGGCCTTTCTTATTTGATTTCAATGAATAAATAACTTGTTGGAATGTACTAAGCTTCAGTTTTCATCTACAATAAACATTAATTAAACATATAGTGCAGTTCAAAAGATATAGCCAATTATATGACATCACGTACTTTACGTGATCAACAATTTTCAATCCTTTATATTTCAAAAGGAGTGAATTTTAGAGGGAAGGATCTAAAATGATTTTTTGTTAGAAAAACTCTAAACTACACGACAAATCCATTTTGTTATCTTTATTCTGGGATACCCTGCATACTATATACAAACACATACGAAAAAACACTTCATATTATTTGACCTTATTTTTCAATAATATTTTTATATATTTCCTTTTTTATAACATTTGCATGCTTTTTTTCCAAGAAAAGAAAATATAAATCCAAATGAAATAAAAAATATAACATACACTTACATGTACATATTTTTACATTAAATCAGACTTTTTTATTATATGTAAAAATGTTCAGATTCCTTTCCAAAAAAATATTTTAAAATTTTTGTAGAAATTTAATAAAATACTTTAAAAATTTCCCATTTGTTAACATGAAAATATAATTTTTTATAGATTTTTTTTTTATATAAAATTTTATTCTACTTTTTTTTTCTACTTTTACCTAAGTTTTCTTTATGAGATTCCGTTTAGTTTAGTTTCTTATTATTTTGTGATTCGTTTACATACGTTTTGCATGTACACATTGCACACATGATTTTTTCATGTATTTATAAGTGTTTTCTGGAAAGCCTTTCGTAATTATTTTAGAAGTTTAACTTTAGTTTTTGTTTAGTTCTTAAACGTTTTTTTTTTTTTTCAATCTTATTTTTCTTTTTACTTTCTAGTTTCAAATTTTTATTTTCCTCAATTTTATCTCAATGTTTTCTTCATCGAATCTTTTTTTTTTTTTAATTTATCTAAATGTATTTTACAGACATCTCAGGATGACTTAGAAATGGTTGTAGATGAATCATATGAACATCAACATCTGCATCATCACCATCGTCATCATTACCATCATCAAAGTTTAATTATTGGTAGTGATAGTGCTGGTGGTGATGGTATAAGTGTCAGTAGTCATGGTAATTACATTAATGATAATAATATTAGTAATATCACTGGTATTATTGATGATCAACAAAATATAATAGATCCAAATACAACAACAATATCAACAATATCATCAACAATATTACCAACAACAGTGACAGAAATACCAATAACTACAACAGCAATGACTATGCAACAAGATGATAATTTAATTGATGATATACAAATGAAAGAACGTGAAATTGAATTAAAAGATGTTGTTAAAGAAGGTCACGATAAAGCTGATCCATCACAATTTGAATTATTAAAAGTACTTGGTGAAGGATCATTTGGAAAAGTATTTTTAGTTAGAAAAATTGTTGGTAAAGATGCTGGAACATTATATGCAATGAAGGTAATATACATATGTATGTAATAATATTGAAAATATATATTTTTTTTTTAATACAAAAGTAAAAACAAATCAAATACTTATGTTTTTGTTTTTTGTTTTTCTTAAATCGTTTGCATGTAAATACTTGATTTAATACATATATAGATACATGAGCATGTATACATTTTTAATAGTAGAGAAATGAAGTAGAAAAGCATGCACATATTTTCTTAATTATGTACATACATATATACTTAAGTGTCTATACAAACTCTCATACATGTGTATACCATCTTATATACCAATAACTTGACGTTGAATTGATGATAAAGTGCTACGTAAATTAGATAAATAGTCAATAAATTCTTCAAAATACTAATAATAATAGTATGTCATATACACATTTATTTTAAATTAACTGAAAGTTGTAACTGAAAATACAAATAAGCATGACGCATTTTAATTGTTTTTATTATGTTTAAGATAGTTTGAGAATACAACATACATATATAAAGTAGTATTTAAGTATGTGATGTTAATATAACATAAAGAAAATTAAAATGTCGCACAAACCCCTAAAAATCTTATTATTTTTTTCTCGAACGATAAACAAATTTGAATTTTAATTAAATTTTTTTTTTTTTTTTTATTAAAAAAGGTCCTTAAAAAAGCAACATTAAAAGTAAAAGATCGTGTTAGAAGCACAAACGAAAGAAATATTTTAGCTGATGTTGGACATGCTTTCATAGTTAAATTACATTATGCCTTTCAGACACCAGGAAAATTATATTTGATATTAGATTTCTTACGTGGTGGTGACCTATTTACACGGCTCAGCAAAGAAGTATGATAATTTTTGTCATTAACAGTTTAATAAATTTATTTTTTATTTATTTTTTTTTTTTTCAATTATTTGCTTGCTCTTTAAAAAGGTCATGTTTACAGAAGAGGATGTCAAATTTTATTTAGCCGAATTAGCCTTAGCATTAAATCATTTACATAGTTTAGGTATAATATATAGAGATCTTAAACCAGAGAATATATTATTAGATCAGGTAAGTTTCATGTTTCGTTAAAAAAAGTAACACAAATTTATTTTAATTTAAAATTTTTCATTGGATCATTTTAAGGACGGTCATATAGCATTAACAGATTTTGGCCTTTCAAAACAACCATTAGATGGCAAAACATACAGTTTTTGTGGTACAGTTGAATATATGGCACCAGAAGTTGTAAATAGAAAAGGACATCATTTTGCGGCCGATTGGTGGTCATTTGGTGTTCTTATGGTAAAGTACTGCATTCATTTTTTCTTTTCTGTATTCTACATCCTCTTATTATTTTATTTATTTTTTAGTACGAAATGCTAACAGGTAATCTTCCATTTCATGGATCTTCCAGACAAGAAACAATGAATCAAATATTACGTACAAAACTTGGTATGCCAGAAAATTTAAGTCCTGAAGCACAATCATTATTAAGAGCATTATTTAAAAGAAATCCACAAAATCGGTAAAAAAAAAAGACTACAAATAAATATAATTAAAGTATTAGCTATCATTAATTTTAATTAAATAGATTAGGAGCTGGCCCAAATGGAATCGAAGATATAAAAAAACATGAATTTTTTGCAACAATTGATTGGGATAAATTGGAAAAAAAGGATGTACGACCACCCTTTATTCCTGCTGTATCACGTGATGATGCATTTTATTTTGATTCTGAATATACAAGCAAATCACCAAGGTACAAATTAGTTTTTTTTTAATTAAAATGAATTTTCATTTTTGTTTTTTTTTTTCTTTGTTATTCAGAGATTCACCAGGTGGTCCAGTTAGCGCTAGTGCACATGAAATATTTCGTGGTTTTAGTTTTGTTGCTCCAGGTCTTTTAGACGATTCAACGAATTTATCGAATGGCAGCACAAATAATGGCAATGGTCAACAACAGTTGCAGCAACCTAGATTACCACCATATTGTAATGATATACCAGGTGTTAAAAATGCTAATTTTGGTGATGAATATAATGTAATGCAAGAACTTGGACGTGGTACATTTTCAATATGTCGTTTGTGTGAACATAAATCATCAAAAAAACAATACGCAGTTAAAGTAAGTAGACAAAACAAAATGTTGGATTAAATAAAGTTTAATGAATGATTTACTTTTTTAGATTATAGATAAATCTGGTCACGATTGTAGAGAAGAAGTTGAAATATTAATGCGATATGGTAGTCATCCAAATATAGTAACATTATATAGTGTGTATGAAGATATTTCGTACGTTTATCTTGTTATGGAATTATTGAAGGGTGGCGAATTATTAGATAGAATATTAGCAATCCAAAGAATGTGTGAAAGTGAAGCAAGCGCTGTGTTAAGAACAGTTGTATCAGCAGTGGCATATTTGCATGAACATGGAGTTGTTCATAGGTAAAAAATTTTTTTTTTTTTTGTTTTGAAAAACGATGATTTATATTTTTGGTTTCTTTTTGTACAGAGATTTAAAACCATCAAATCTTTTGTATGCGTCTATACATCAAACACCAGACTCATTAAAATTATGTGATCTTGGTTTTGCTAAACAATTAAGAGCCGATAATGGTTTATTAATGACACCATGCTATACGGCTAATTTTGTAGCACCAGAAGTTTTAAAAAGACAAGGTTATGATTTAGCATGTGATATATGGTCACTTGGTGTATTATTGTATATAATGTTAGTTGGAAAAACGCCATTTGCTAGTACACCAAACGATTCACCAGAAATGATTTTGGCGCGAATCGGTTCTGGTCATGTTGATCTTGAATCTGAAGTAAGAAAAAACAATTTTTTAAAAAATTTATTCTGATTTTTCCTTTTTTCTTGATAAGGGATGGCAGTATATTTCAACTGAAGTTAAAGATTTGTTACGACAAATGTTACATATTGTACCACAAAAGAGGCCAACAGCAGCACAAATTCTACGTCATCCATGGTTGTGGCAACAAACACCTTCAATTGTTGCAACAACAGCCAATGAAATGATACAACAACAACAGCATCAACCATTAGCTATGAAACAAGCAACGGCAGCTGCATTAAAAGGTGCTGTAGATGCAACATTTCGTGCGATATCATCACCACAAGCAGCAAATGTTGGCCCAGTTGGCATGTCAGAATTAGCTAAAAGACGTGCCAAAGATAAAATTAGTTTACATTCATAAGGAATATTAAAAAATAAATAAATAAAGTCATGTAAATTTTATTATTTAATCAAAATTTCAAAGAAATTTTTTTGTGTATGTAATGTTTATATAAGAAAATTTTATTAGTGAGCTTAAGGGAAAAAAAGTTAATTACGTAAAGTATTAAAAATTATAAATGGATAATTGAAAAAAATTCACAGCACAAAAAAAAATGTTTATAATAAAAAATGAATTATAGAATTAATAACAAAAAATAGATAAGCATTTCTTAAAATAAATTAAATTCAACGCTTTAATAAGTAAAAAAGTATAAAAAAATATCTTCCTCTTTTACTTTTTCCTTGTATTCTGTATTATAAATTAGGATTTATAAGTACAGTGTCAATACCTTCCAGGTGAACAAAAAAGCAAAGAATTTTTTCATTATCTTCCTTGAAATTTTATTGTATTTTACGATTTATTTTCTTTTAAATTTATGATAAAATACATTGTAAAAGTAGTTATAAAAATAATTGTCATTTTTATTATCAAAAAAAAAAAGAAAAAAAATTTTAATTAAAAAATGTATTGTAGGTAATCTGCCTTTTTCTCATATTTTAATTAAAGTCAATAAATTAAAAACAACAAAAATTAATTATGAGAAAAATAAAGTTTTAAATGAAATTGTAATAATCAAAAAAAAGAAAGAAAAAATCGTATTATTAAAGAAAATTTCTTTTTAGTGTTAAAATTTACGTTTTTTATTTTATTTTTTTATCCTCATATTCTTCGTTCTGACTGTCATTATTAGTTGAAAGATTTTGATTCGTCCGTTCCAAATGGCCCAACGTATATACATTTAACAAGGAGCTAAGAAACTAAACTATTTAAACTAAATAGTAGAATCAATGGAACTATTAAACAGCAATAAAAACACCATTATAATTTTGTTTTTGTAGATTTTTCATTTTTATTTATCTTGTTTTTATTTTACTTTATTTTTGTATTACCACAGTATGAAGAAGGCACAAATTACATCTAATAAATTTTTCAATTTATCATACACATTGTGCTCTACAAAGAAATAGATCTTAATAGACTTCTACAAAAAAATTTTTTTCCCTTCTTTTTTTCTATATTTTATTTATTACATTCAAGTAAATTTTATAATGAAAAGTTCTTAATAAATTTACTGTGTAAATACCGAAAGTATAAATAAAATTCAAAGAAAAAGTTAAATTAAATAATAAAATGAAATAAATAAATGAAAAATGTGCATATCTACAAATCTCTCATATTTGTTCAATGAATTTATTTATCATTTATTTTGATTTTATTTTTAATACAGTATGGTAGAATTCATAAACATTAAATGATCGTTAATTACAAATATTCAAATATGTACATATCTTAATATGCAATGTTTGCAATTAATGACCATTTGGTGTTTATAAATTCCACCTACTGTGTATAAGAATATTGCATTATTATATACTACAAAATTTTATTTTAATAAGCAAAAAAATATATAAACTTAACAACTCCATTTGCAGTAGTTCTTGTCTTTTATTTAAAAAAAAAAAAAAACATAAGGAACTTAAATTAAAAACTCAAAAAAACTCAGGTAAGTTCAAAAGTACTATCTATTTAATATGATGTGCAGTAATGCGTTTTTGAGCCTACCTAAGTATTATTTTAAATGTTTTAAAACTTCATTAAAAAAAAAAATTGGTTGAAATTACAACTACATCTAAATATGTATATGTATATATAATTTGAACCTTTTCTGTTTTTCTTTTCAATCCAAGCAATTCTTTTCTCTTTTTTAAGTACTAAGTATTAAGTATGTATACAATAGGAATAATTCAATATGCTAGCATATTTATGCTCTTTTTGTTCTTTTTAATAGTTTTATGTTTATTAATTAAGCACTAATAATTTTAATTATAATTTTATTCTTATTACGTATTATTATTTCACTTTATATTTATTTCTATTTTCTTTTTCATTTTAATCTTAACATCAATTACAATTTATTTATTTATTTTTTTAAAGATCATATGTTTCATTATGATATGAAAATTCATGTATTCTCTAATACAAAAAAAAGAAAAAAAAATTAATACTATAATTATATATTAAGTAAATAAAATAAAAATAAGTAAGTAATTTTTTTTCACGAAAGGAATAATTTCATTTTACGAAGTTTCATTTAATTGATATTTACTTTTTAATTTTTATGTTTGTTTAAGAATTAAATTGAAAATTAAAAAAAAAAAAAAAACATTAAATTGAATTTAGATTAGTATGTATTTAAGTACATAATGTGTTTAATCCTAACAGTATTAATTTACTTTTTTTATTTTATTATTTTATTAATACAAAGTTATGTGTTTTTCATGTGAAATATTTGAGGAATTTCAAGGAGAAAAATTTATTTTTATTTTCTCGTCTTCTACTTAGATTGGTTAAGGATCGGTTTATTTTTTCTTGTGAGGACGGATTCGTTTAGTGTACATTTTAAATAGATTTTTCTCCTTTATTAAGCAAAGAATGCTAATAAGAATGAATTTCTTTCTTAATTTAATGAAAATTCTCTATTTAAATTTTTTGAATTCATCGTTTCAAATTAAAATCTGTGTTACAGTCTTTTTTTTTGTTTTTTTTTTCTTTTTTTATTATATTTTAATTATCTACGTTCACCAACAGTATTTGAATATTTTATATTTTCATTTTGTTGGTTTTTTTTTTTTTGGAAAGTAAGAAATAATGAAAGTGAAGATTATCTATTGCTTTTTAAAAATAAAAATCAAAAACTAAACAAATTCTTATTTTAAATACAGTGTTCATTGTCTTAGCTTAATAAGTTACAAAGGGTCATTTAACTAGAAAAAAGTATTTTTACTCGTATTATAGCTGAGTAACAGAAAATTCATATATTTTTTAAAAAAGTCTTTCATAGATTAGTCTAATAAAAAAAAAGTTTTAACTTGCGTATTTTTTTTCTTTTTTAACACCAAATTTGTATTTTGTGACAATAGTTATTTTTTTAGTTAATTTTTATAGCTACGTTTAACTGAAAATTAATTTATACTTAAATTTTTGTTTTATGCTGATTCTTGTTGCTGTTGTTGTCCACCACTTGAATTTTCTGATTTTTTTGAATCACAATCATTTTCTTCATTAGATTTTGTTAATTCATCATTAACAACAATACCATCAGCATTAGCAGATTCATTTGCTATTGTATCTTTTGTATTCTCATTTTGATTTGATTCATCTTCATCTTCTTTTCCATCAGATTTCTTTTTATTCTGAGAATTATTATTATCTGATGATGATATTTTTTCTGTTAATTTTTTCTTTTCATTTTCCAAATTTTCAATAGTTCTTTTCAAATGTTGTATTTCATTACGTGCATCTTCTAATTCTAGTTTTACACGCTGATAACTATCTGATTGTTCTTTAGATGCACCCAAATTTTCACATAAAAATTCAATTGCATTTTCTGGTCTATCTGGTGTTTTTAATAATTTTACAAAAACTTTTGATATTGCTTCTAATACACCAGTGTGCTCTAAATATTTACGAAATTCATCGCGTTTAACATCAATTGGCTAAAAAAAAAAAAGAAAAAAAGACAATATACGCAATTTAAAACATTTTTTTTTTTCAAGTAAATTCTAAGAAATTCACACTTTTTTTTCTTTTTAATAAAATTCAATTAATTATTGATTTTTAATTAAGAACAATGAGGTTAAAAACAAAGCAATGTAAAACCAATACCAATTACATTTTTGATAAAAATCTTACCTTGAAGGACATTTTTACAATGCAATTATGTATTTTTAGTCAATTATTAAAAATTGCAATTTTGTATAAAAATTAAAACGAGAATTTTTATTATAACTTGAAAATATTTAAATTATCAGTGATTTTGTTTTAAATGTAATTATGAAGCCAACAAATATTAAAATTAAAAACAATTTATTAAAATACACCGTAATAGTAAACCGTACCAACTATGTACAGTATACCCACACATGACACATATAAATGAATTGGGTTTTTGTATAATGTATTGTATTATTGTATATTATACTATTCTACTATCGAGTATCGATAATCATTATTCACTTCATTAGTTCACTATCACTAATCAACTATTCAATAATTCACTCGAAATCACAACACAATCTAAATTCACTGTAGACTTGTGTAGAGTCGACTTCACAGTGCTATACACTAGACAGACTTTATTGAAATCGAGAAAAAACTTGATTTACATACATACATACATGCTGGATCAACTTGGTCCGCATCAGCAAATAGGAAGCAACATATGTATATATACAGGGTGTCCTTAAATTTTCATTAAAAAATTACATGCAATATGCGATTTTTTGCGATATATTGAATCCACGAATTGAATCGCAATGTGTCGTGTGAAAATTATGTGATGTAAAAACGGTTAATGGGGATATCCGATATGGGGAATGGGGATTATGCATATCAGCATATGTGCAATATGCATATGTTATGTAATTAGCGTGTAATGTAAATTCAATTTCCAATTCAAATTCAATTTCGAATTCTATTTTCAAAGTAAACCCAAAAAACGTTGAACAAATTCAAATATTTACGTTTACTTGCTCCATCTTGCTCTTGCTATTTGAGCCTCAAATATTTCCAGTGCAATTTTTTTTTTTTTTTTTAATTCAACCCATTAATTTTTTTCATCTTCTAATAACAATTTCCGTACTTTTATTTTTTTAATTTTCACAAAAAAATTAAAAATTCAAATGCATTTATTTTATTTATAGGTATACAAATGTATACTATATATTTCCAATAAAAATACAAAAAATTTTACATTTTTTAAGCCAAAAAACAAATACGTTAACTGCCACGGTAATCATCCACACTCCACAGTCGGAATCTATTCGTTTTTTTTAATAATGGAAATCATACTTGAAACTCCTTAAGCTTAATATATAAAAAATACGTTAGCAATCAACGTTACAAAAAAAAATGAATAAACAAAAATACGTATTCGAAAAGAAATATAAACGTTTCAAAATTCGAGTGATGTCTTATTACAGTATGAAAAAACTAAAAAAAAAATTCTGGTTATGATAATTTTTAGGCTTTTCTACCTGCCTTTTTAGTATTTATATTTGAAATCCATACGTAGTAAATATTGTATATTAACTTGAGCAACATCATATACAATAAATTCATTATAAAGTAATGATGATTTAATTTTATTATTTTTAATTGGTTTACCTAATGGTATTTCAACACCATCATCACGTATATATGATTCATTTGGATTAGGTTCAGTTTGTCCAATACCTTTAACACTATGTTTATTTTTTGGTAATTTTGTAACATAATTAGCTTCTTTATATTCAATCATATCACCTAATGCCACTTCTGATAATAATACAATACCAGTTGAATTATTTTTACTTGTACAACAATAATTAGCTGATTTTGATACCATATCAGCGAAATAAATACCTTTACCAAACATATAACCAGTAACTGGTGCTTCTGATGGTGCTATTTTTAATCCATGCGATAATATACCAGCAAAATTTGTTAAACGTGAACCATGCCATAATAATTTACGATTATGTAATTTTTTAAATGGTTTATAACGACGTAATTCACCTTTACGTGAAATTTTAAATATATCAATTATTTCAAGATCATAACTACGATGAGTTTCAGCATGAGTATTTTGTACATATTTTTCTAAAATTTTAAATTCATCAGAATTTTTATCAATTGGTATTATATCAGTTTTTAATTGTTCATAATGTTGATCAATTGGATTTATATCTGTACGATTTTCTTCATGACTTATCATATTATAAGCAAATTCAATTTCCATTAATGAATCTAATACATCATTATGATGTTTTATTTGTTCAATTGTCTTTAATATTGGTGGATTATTGATACCAAAACTATGCGGTATTAATGTATAAAAACGATTTGTACAATCAATAAATTGTAAATCATTACCACCATTTTGTATTAATTCTGATATTTCTGTTAATACTTTATATGCTGATTGAATTTGTTTTTGACTTAATTTACCAAGTGGCATTTTTTCCATATCTAAATCAAATTCCATCATAACTTTTTTCATCGCATCAATATCAAATATTAATTTAATTAAATCTTGCACTGTTTCTGGTAATTTCGATGGTATATTTGAATTTGCCTGATTAAATATATCTTTTTTATCTGAATCTCCATAATCAATATCAATTGGATATTTTTTGCCAGGTTTCTATTAAAGAGAAAAAAATTGGAAAAAAAAATTATTGAAATTTTTCATATTTAAGTATCAATATATTTATTGCCTTGATAAAATTGTTATGGTCAGAAAAATCATTTCCACTTTGCTCAAAATAAATTGCCTTGAATTCTTCAATCGCTTCAAGCAAATTAGAGAATGTATCCAATTTATGACCACCAATCGTTGTACCAATACGCCCCCATGATTTAAACAACCAATATCTGTTTTGAAAAGAAGATAAAAATAATTGCTATTTTAGTATTTGAGATATATCTAATATTTTATAATTAATTTTGATTACTTGTTCTTATTGTCAGATTCTAATAATTGCAATTTGTAATATGAATTTTTGTTTTTTTGTACATCAGTTAACCCCAGTACAACACTATACTTCGTTTTATCTTTTGCAACATAAACATGTGCAACATCTTCTAAACCAGAATCTGGATCAACAGCCAATCCACCTTTTAATTTTAATTTCATTGATTTTGGCACAGATTTTGTATAAATACTTTTTGATTTTGATGATGATGCTTCTTCATCTTTTGGTAAACGATTATGTGGATCTGTACCCCAATCACAAATACTTTTACTTTTTATTAACGCTACAGCATTAACTGATTTATCTTTAACATCATCTAAATAATCAATTGGTACAACATGTACACCCAATTCTTTTACTTTCTGCATTCTTGTGCCCATTCGTTCGATTTCTTCTGGTGTTGAAATCACTAAAATTGTTTGTTCAGTGATTTTTGTTACTAGTTTTCCGCCAAGTTTTGCAATTTGCCGTTTCAAATTGTCATTATCTTTATCTTTAATACCAATCGAAGCAATTTCCCAATTATATAACGGTGGCTTTTCACGTTTAACTTTTGGACCACCATCTAGTTCATCTTCTTTCTTAATTTTGATTTGTTTCTCTAACGTTTTTGTGCTTGGTGGTATGTACTTTATAATACGATTTGATACAGAACTTTTATATGAATTAAGAAAATTGTATGTCTCCTTCAAATGTTCTGGAATTTTGCATTTTGTCCTAGGGGGCTCTTTTAACATATTAACACATTTTGACCATTCTAGTTCCCCGGTACATAAATATCCAGATTTATTGAATATTAGTTGTCCACCACATTTTTCACATGGTAACAATGCACCATGTAAGAGCATATCAGCTGTCATATCGAACAGCTCATTTTTATCTGCTCTTGGACTTTGTTTATTGTATTCTAGAAGTTCCTTAACATCAGTCCTTTTCATTGTGTTTTCAATAGAGTCACGATATTTAAAAAAGTTTTTCATTTGTTTTTCAATTTTTTGGTCTAATTTTTTATCTTCATCATTTTTATCTTCTAATTTTGGTTTCTTTATTTCTGGCGGAATATCATCTGCTTTAATTGCGCTATAACAAATTTTTTATAGGTATATTTAAAGAAAAACAAATATTAAAGTAGTCAGTAACAAAATTTTAATGAAACTTACGGAATGTGCTTTTTGACGTTATCTTGATCCTCCTTTTTTAATGTTTTAAAACCTGGCAATTTTTCGCCAGTTTCAAACCAACCTAAATCATTACGACATTGTGCAAAACATTCAACATGATGCCATAATGCTTGTCCACCAAATTTTTTACCAATTTCTGTATCGTAAACAGTTTTACGTATACGTACATCATCTTTTACGATTTTTTGTTGACAGCCAGCACAAGAAGCTCTACTGGATTTTGAATATTCTATACCAAAATTTTGTATAGCAACAGTAGCAGATGAATCAGCTTTAGAACGTTTCTTTCCACCTTTGCTTGATGATGGTAAAACAACACCATTGCCACCCAAAGAATCTAAAGACATACATATGTTGAAAACTAAGTAGGATTTTATTTTCAAATTCATTGCATACCGATTTTCTCTTTTAAACGTTTCTGATCTTCTAGACGTAAATTCAAATAATTATCAAAATCCCCTTCAGAAGCTGGACGTTGTTTTTTGAAAAAACATTCATAATGATACCAACTAAGTTGTTTACCATCATAAAATGCTGACTATACAAAAATTTTAAGGAATCAAATAAATGTTTCATGAATTTTGTAAAGAAACTTCATTTCTTCATACCTGAACTGAAATGCCAAGACGCAATGAGCCGGCATCAATTTTTGTTTTACATGCCTTACAAGAAGCTCTTCCACTTTTAGCATATTCTGCACGATATGGCAATTCAATATCCATTATTTATTCAAATTTTAAACAATGATAGTTCTTTGATGCAATGATGCAAAACTTTTTCTTTAAATAAAAATTACAGCACAAAACAAATTAAATTAAACACAAAATATTAGATAAGACGCAGACTATTTTGTTCTACTATTACACAGTACACAGTAACACAGTGCTGAGTGCAAATTCATATGAAAGAAGAAGTTAAAGTAAAATAAAACTGAAAATCTGCCTGCAGTGGCGCTCGTCGCTTGATTTCAATTCAACAACTTGTAAGAATTGACAACAACAAAAAATGTTCGTTATAATTTGAATTCAAAATTTAAACGAATTCAACGGGACCATTTTTAGAAAACACCGCCTCGCTTTGATCTCTGACCAAAGACATTATACTTGGAATGACTTGGAATACTTCAAAAAAATAAAGTATTTACGCAAATTAATATAAAATAATTTTTTTTAAACAAAGCATATACCTTAGTTAATGAAATTGAGTTGATTTGAAGTTTATATGTATGTAAATCGAAAAGTTTTAATATTTTAAATATTTTTCCCTCTTTGTAGGAAATATGTAGCGCCTGAATTTATACTTGATTTGGATTGACACAGTTTCATGTTTCATGTCGCATTTTTGTAATTTTCATTTTTCGAAAATTTGAAAATTTTTTACTAATTTTTCTACTGATTGTCAAGGTTAAACAGCTGACAAGATAGTAATTAGTAATAATAAATAAATATTACATTTATAATTATTATTCGCACCGCACTGTACAGTGTACTAGTGTTTTGGACTTTAATTACTATTTTTAACTCCTAGCATGTTACATTAACAAAATTACACATCATAAATTAAATTTCTAAATTTTCTGTAAATAAAAAAACAAGTGCAATAAAAAGTGAAGTATTTATTTCCATATTTTTTTTTTATGCTGATTGTGTTATATACATAAAAGAAAAATGTTTAAAAAAAATTTATATAAATTTATTTCAATTATAAATAAAAAACAAAATAATTACTATTTACAATTAAATAAAATTCATAATAATTCAAAAAATAATTTTATTTTTAATGTAAATAAATCTAAGGAAATTTGTAAATTAAATAATTTTGCTAATAATAAAAAGTTATTGGGAAATACTTCTAAATTATCATCATCATCATCTTCAGAAATATCATCATTTGATAAGTATAATGGAAATGATTCAAAGGAAATAAGAACTATGCTCGATGGTGAGTAAGCAAGCAGTAAACAATTTATGTACGTATTTAACAAACGTAAACGAACTTTAGCCTTTGTAATTTCGTTTCCTTGTACAATGTACGTTATATAAATACAGGTACATATAAGTACATATTAGGTAATCTATACCTAATTCGATCTTATCTTATCTTTTGTTTACTTTTTATGTTTTTAAAATTATTGATTTTTACGTAATATATGTTTGTTTAGTTTTTGTACTTGTTTTTATTTTTTTACAGTGAAAAATACAATAATGAAGAGTTTAGGTCTTGAAGAAACATATAATCCACTTGTTAAGCCACGTGAACATTTATTAAAATATGAACCAAAAATAGAGGATTTACCACCAAGAACAATGAAAGATTCATTTACAACAGCATTTATACCATTAAGTGTTGACAAAAATTTACGTGATATGTATGTTACATTTTTAGGACATGTACGTCTTGGTAGATTAATGGAAGATATGGATTTATTTGCTGGTAAATTTAAAAAAATTAATTTAATATTTATTTAATTTTTTTTTAAATATTTTATTTTGTTTTATTTCTTTCATAATGTTTTAGTGTGGGTTTGTCATAAACATCTTCATATACCATCATTAGATCCAAATATACCACTACCTTATACTTTTGTAACAATTTTAGTTGATAAAATTGATTTTACCGATTATTTACCAAAGCATGATCGAGATATTCGTTTATCTGGACATGTTAGTTGGGTTGGTCGTTCGTCAATGGAAATTGCTGTATGGTTAGAACAAGAATTAAATGGTGAATGGTATAAATTAACAAGAGCATTATTTTTAATGGCAGCACGTAATGCAACAAATACAAGAGCAGCACCAGTAAATCCATTAAAACCTAGTACACCAGAGGAAGAGAAAATTTTTTCAGGTGGTGAACAACGTAAAAAACGTCGTATACAATTACAAAATGAATCGTTATTTAAAAGTGAACCAAATGATAATGAACAACGTTTAATACATGATTTATTTTTAAAAACAATTCAAATGAATTATCATACATTAAATGAACGTCATTTACCATCACACTCAAAATGGATTGAATCGACCGTATTTTCAAATGTAATATTCTCTCAACCAGAAAATCGTAATGCACATAACACAGTATTTGGAGGATTTTTAATGCGTAATGCATTAGAAGTTAGTTGGGCATGTGCGTATATGCATTCTAAACATCGGCCTATATTAGAAAGGATTTGTGATATTAGCTTTCAAAAGCCCGTTGAAATGTCATCATTTATTAAAATGACTGCACATGTTATTTATACAGAAATGAATTATATGCAAATAATTGTAATTGCTGAAGTTTTCCATCCAAAACGTGAATCGACAACAACAAATGTTTTTCACTATACATATTCATCAATTGAAAAAGTAATTCAAGTATTTCCACGTACATATCAAGAAGCTATGTGGTACATTGATGGTAGGCGTAAATTTCGTTATGCCTTGGACTTAGAATAGTGAGAAATAAAAATCAAAAATTCTACTAATTGGCATTGAGGAAAAAAAATTACAAAATAATCTTTCTCCTTTTATATTACGGTTCCAGCTGAAACTAGGCTTTTTCTATAAAGTCGCCAAAACTTGTTCTTTACCTGGTGTTATCATAGTTTTGTATTCTGAGACTATTAGAAAGTAGAAAAGGAAACTTTTATTAGAATAATATTATTATTTTCTGCTTTAACATTTCAATTAGATAAGAAAAGTATTAAATTTTACCCTAACAAAAAAAAAGATTGGAAGTCATTCCCATTTGAATTTGGAAAAATTAACGAATCTCAAAAATTTGGAAACTTAAGATGCTAAAAATTTAATTCCTTAATGACTTAAAATTAAGAAGAAAAGTGTGTATTGTTTTTTTTTTGTCTATTTATTTACTTGTTTTAATTAGTGAATTGCTTTTATTTTAATTAATTTTTATGGTTTTGATGTTTTTTTAACACTATTATAGAATAAATATGTAAATGTATTGTGTAATGCAAAGAAAAAATAAAGAATTTAAAAAAAAAGAGTATATACTTGCGTAAAAATATACGCTTTTATTTTTTTTTTAATTTTTAAAAATTTTTCGTACAACTTGTTTTCAAAATTATAATTACAACGGTTTTTATAACTTCAAACAAAGAGCATATATATAGAGTTTCCACTTGTCTGTATGTTTGCAAAAAATGTCTTCGAAATGTCTTCGAAATATCTTCGAAACACATTTAATACAATTGTATATATGTGCATTTATGTGTTCGAAATTTTGACAGTTTTATTACTTGGAAACTCTATTTGAATATATACTTTTTGCTTCAAACCGTTTTTTAATTTTATACATATTTTTCCGATTTTTCGAATTAACGTATTTCAAAATTAATCATTATACTCTGGTAATACTACTTCAGCAATTGTCATTGTCAATGTCATTCTATGACTACAACGACAACGCCACCAGTGGTAATTTGGTCTGGTAGCCACATTCAAATTAAATCTACGATTATTTTTGAAAGTGATTTTGACATAACCTTAAGTTCTTTTCATAAAAAGTTTTTGTAGTGTGTACACGTGTTTTTCGCAATGGCTCCAACAGAAAATGTTAAAAAACCAAGCGATGGGGCTAAAAAGAAACGTAAACATCCATTAAATACTTTACTAAGAGGTGGAATTATGAAATATTCCAAAAGTCAGGTAAGAAAACTAAAAATCTTCATGAATTTTCAAGTGATTGTTGCGATGAATTTATAGTGCCGATTTGACATGAATAAATATGCCCATTGATTTTTTTTTAAAATGAGGCTACCTATTCAGGACAAAATCTCCATAGAAATTAAGTACTGGGATGGGTACATAAAACATGCAAATTTCATAATTACTATTATTGTATATCTGGTGTTTAATATATTGAAAGTTTGAGTTGACATCCAATTGTCAATTTATTTCTACAGTGGTGTACTTATACAAACTAATTTTGTTTTATTTTCATTTCAGATGTATAAACGGAGAGCATTATACCGTTTGAAGGGTGTTAAACGACCAGTAGTAAAAAAAGAGAAGAAACCAATTAAAATTGTTAAAAAGATAGGTGGACCAAAAAATGGTGGAGAACGTGTCGTTTATAAGAAAAAATCAAAAGCTAATTATCCAACTAAGGCACGCGTAACAAAACGACCAGCACGTAACACATTTAGTCGTCATCCACGTTACGTTCGTCGTTCATTGAAACCAGGACGTGTATTAATTCTTTTAGCTGGTCGTCATCAAGGTAAACGTGTTGTTTTCTTAAAAGCCCTAAAATCTGGTTTACTTTTGGTTACTGGACCATTCGCATTAAATTCATGTCCATTACGTCGTATCTCACAACGGTATGTAATCGCATGCCAAACGAAAGTTGATCTTGGTGACTATCAAGTACCAGAACACATTAACGACAGATACTTTAGCCGTAAGGGTAAGGATAAGAAGAAGGCTAAATCAGTTGAAGCTGATATATTTGCAACAAAAAAAGAAAAATATGTTCCAAATGAACAACGTAAACAAGATCAAAAAGATGTTGATAATGTTGTATTGAAAGCCATTAAAAGTCATCCAGAATCAAAGTACCTTCATAAATATTTGAAGAGTATGTTCAGTTTAAGAGCGACCCAATACCCACATCGTATGAAATTTTAAGAAAAAAGAATAAATTGTAAAAAAAGGTCTTTTTTGAAAATAAAATAATTAAAATCAAATTTTAAATTCTATATTTTCTTTATTTATATTTTAAATTATTTGAATAGAGGAATGATTTTTGCTAAAAAATGAAAAGGAGGTGTTTTAGTTTCTTTATGGATTAGAAAATGAACCACAAACAACTGCAAAATTATTTAGAAAAAATATTGCTTTGTTTTATTTTAAATTTCATAAATAATTATAATAATAATATAAAGTGTCTTTTCTCTTCATTTTTACATACATATATTATTTCTTCAGGTTTTTTCTTCTAACAGGAATTTATTACTCAACAGGAGTATAATTTGAGATTTCTAGATATTTCCTATTATACCTATTACATTTTTAAATTTAAATTTCTACTTAGGAATTAAATAACAAGAGATTTTGAAGAATTTCATTCTTCCTTTTTTTTTAATCTATTAAGTACTAAATTTAAAAAATAAAATTCTTTTATTTATGTATATATTCTAAACTATTAATACCTTAGCATTTGTTTTTTTTTTTGTTTTTTTTTTTTTTGTCAATGTCTGAGCCAGCTCAGAATAATGTAATGGAGCAAAATTAATTTTATATTATGTGATATAACTTAATATGTGCTTAATTAATTTATAATTAATTTGTTTATGATGTAACTACTTTTCTATATATTCATATTATTTTATAATTTGAATTTTTTTAAATTTCCTAATTTTCACTTTGTTTTGATTTTTTAAATCGTTTTTTATGTTTTAATTTGAATTTTAAATCCATTAAATTCATTTTAATGAAAAATAGTTTTTCTTTTTTGCTTCGTAGTTAAATAATTTTTTTAAGTGTTTATATAGGATTTTTTTCCTCTCTTATTTTCTTTTTTTAAAAAGAAAACGAGAAAAAATAATTCCTTAGAAAATAGAAATTCTAATATAATTAGACTAATAATTTAATCGCTAATTATTATTATTATCCGTTATTATTATTGTTATCAATTGTTATAATTGAATATCATATTCTGTTGATTTTTATATCGTTATGATTTTTTGTTGTCCATATTCCAGGCAATAATTCTGGAGGTAGATTTGTTGGTGAATCTGTCTTTTTACGTTTTGGAATTGTTCTAGGACTACTTATGAGGGTAGTTAAAACACCACCGATTATTGATAATGAAGCGAATGCCGTTTGTGGTATTAATTGTCCAAATATTACAGTTGCACCAATAAATGGTGCACATAATAACCACATTCTAGCCCATACTATAGTCGAGAATGCACATATTCTTTTCTTTTCTTCTGGTACTAATTCTGTTGTACATGTTGTTAATATAGCTAATGTTGATGATATTGCTGATTTTGATATCATTGCCGTTAACATTAACAATGCCACACGATTATTACCTTTGACTAAGATTTTAAAAAAATTAATTGAAATCAATAAATAAATATTAATAAAATATGTGACTTACTTTCCGGGGGTATTATCCAAGCTAGATAACATATAAAACCTGCTACAATATTAAATAGTCCAGTCCATAACCATTTTTTAGTTGTATTTAATATTAGATATAATCCAATGAATACACCAATTATTTCACAACAACCAGCTATTGCTGTATTAACTTCTAAATGATCTCTACTAAATGATCGAATGTTCAATAACATTCCATAATATACAACAATATAAATTGACCAACATAAATGTACGCATATCATATGCCTTATTGATTTGAATGAACCGGACCATAATGACCACCAACCAGCTGGTGGTGGTGATTCCATACATGCAATCGCTTGTAATTGTAATTGATGATCAATATCACTTGGAAGACCATGTTTTGTGCCATTATATTCAATACATTGCATTAAAATTTCTTTAGCTTCATCAACTCGTCCTCTTGTTATCATCCAACGTGGTGAATCTGGTATCCATCTATATAAAAGTTAAATGAAATTACGCTTTTATGTCTTTTATAAGAAAAAAGTAAAATAAAACCGAAAAAATCGATTTTATACTTTTTTTTGTTATATGTATGTATAGTTAAAAAATAACGATCGATATTCAAGTTACTTTTATACATACATACATATGTTATTTATTATTATAATCCTTTAATTCTAAATTGAATTTTCTAAGTGTGTGAAAATAACGAATTTTCTTGTAATTATTGGAAATCAATTTTAAGTATTAAATTTAATGCGACTATTATAAAAAATTTCATTGTAATATAGTAAGTCGTTTGTATCGTATCGTTAACCGTTTGGTATTACTTAATAAGAATTCGTTTTTTTAAAATCAAAATAACTACTTAAATTCTTTTAATTTTTTCCTTCTTCTTTATTTCGAATTTTCTTTTTTCTCTAATTCAAATATTTTTTCTTTTTAATATTTCAAAATATAATTTAAAAAATAAAAGAAAATCAAGGATTTTTAACACTTAATAAAAGTTTCTCTCATTTCAAATTATCGTGTTATTGCGTGAATATACATACATATGTATTTCATTTTGATATTTTGTATCTGTAATTCGTATATATTTGTATTGATAAATGTACGTAATTACGTATGTATATACGAATTTATACATATGTACGTATCATCATCTATGGTCTATGGCGCAACAGCTCGATATGAGCCAGGGCCTAATCATCATTACTAATGACTCTTCACAACAAATCGTATACATCTCTGTATAATATACTTTAATAGAATGATAGAAAAATTCTGTTTTATTCTCATTATTTTGCTCCTGCACGTTTGTATGTATATTTGTTTGTTTTATTAATTGACTTATTATTTGTGATATGGTTTTCCTTTTACATAAAATACAAAATTTGTTAAATAAAAGAGCAATTTGATAGTCACATAAAAAAAAGTTATCTTACAATTAGTTATATTTCTTTTTAATATATGCTCGTATATACTCATAAGTAAAAATAATTAGGCAATTAATATACATGAACGTTCATATGCACATAACGATATTCTACCTTTATAATTTACGGATACAATTCATATTCACATTTGTATATAAATAAATTACCGGCTTATGTTATGGCTTAAGGTTTGGATAAAACCAATTTTATTTATTAGGTGAAAATGTGACATAATTATATCCTGTTCCTGTTCTTTGTGTGTATATCACATTTTTTTGTTATAATCTTTGTAAGATCTATTTACGTATACTGAAGGATTATTTGTTAAAAATTGTTTTACTCACAATCCACATACACATAAACGTACAAGATTTTACGTGTATTCATGTATTTGTATATGTGTACGTAATAAGAAAAAAAAAAACGATTGCATTAAGAAAACTTGTATATAAACTTATGGTATAATAAGGATGAAAAATTTATTGAACACATTTTCATATATTATTTAGGAATTATTAATGTAATACAATATAAGCATGTCTTATGCATGATTATACATAAGTGAACTTGTATTTTTCTAAATACACTATCTATATGTGTATTGTGAATTATTTATGTCTAGTAAAATTCGTATTTCTTTATATTTATTTTTAGTCTTTTTTTTATAAGGATAATTTTAATTTTTAAAATGTACCCAATAAAAGATAATTAAAATTTGAATTGATTGGGTAGGATTTAAAACAAAGGATGAAAAAATTAATTAATTTTTTCTTTATTTTTATTTAAAACTGATATAATTAAGTAAATTATTAGCATAAAAAAATATACTTACCTCCATAAATATACTAATATAAATGTTGGAAATGATATTGCCATATATAAGTGTGTCCAGCTTGAAAAAAGACTAGCAACTCCTGGCAATAGAATAACACCAATTGACCAAAATTGTTCAAATAACGTAATTACAATAGTTCTATGTTTTCCACCCGTTATATCCATAACTATATATAAATGCCAGCATATAAGGAAAAAAAAATAAATAAATAAAAATAATATTAGTAATAATCAAACATAAAATCATCATCATTATAATTGGCGTAACAGCTCAATGTGAACTAGGACCTAATTACTGTGATGATTTTTTAAGACATTTCTATCACACATGCATCTCACAGTTTAATGTGGATAAAAGTGAAAATGAATTATCAATATCTAAAAATTATGAATTTTTCCATAACAATGTAAAAAAAATTTTGTACATCCCTACATTTTTCAATTATTAATAATTTTTTCCTTTGTGTAACGGATTTTCTTTTATGTTAAACAGTATCAATAAAAAAAATTACAAAAAGGACAAAAAGGACAAAAAATAAACAAAACGATAAAAGTAAAAAAAGATTTACATACACACATTGATAAACTTTAAGTCTTTAAACTTGAAAAAAAAAAACAAAATTGAGTTGATACATGACTTATGATATAATATTCCATCCACATACAGGATATACACATATCGTTTGTTTCTCTACATATCAAGTGGAAAAATTAAAAATGAGTTTAGGAAAAAAATTCAACCTAAAATATACATACAAATGTATGTACATTTGTATATGTATGAACTTTTCCATAAAATTGTGTACATTCAAAAAATTTTAAAATAACTAAAGGTAGTATCAGTTGACCCATTTATAAACACGCATACATACTTATATGTACATGATTGCATAAATGATACTGTCGATATATGTATGAACATCGTCTTCATTATAACCGAATAAAAACAACAACAAAAATATGAAAATGAAATTTATTTAGATAAAACAATATACATGTAATAAGTTGTACTACCTGCAACTATACATATGGTTTAAGTGTAATACTAATACATATGTACCTATATATATAAAACTTCAGTAAATGAGTGGATATGTGTTACACTATACATATGTGTATGTAGCTTGATAATATGAATTTATTTAGAGCATTTTTTTTTTTTCTTTTTTTAATTGTATCATTGAATGTATGGATACACACCTATTTAATTTGAAATTTATCCATATTTTATTTTATTTTACACCGTAAACATTTTTATACCCTTTTGATTTAGAAGGATCAATTTTTAAAAAGTTCATTTTGAAAATAAAAAACTTGATATTAACTTATTAAGAAATGGATATAAATGAAGCTAATGGTATGCAATAAATACAGGCATTAACATTTAAAACAAAAAAAAAAATACATAGTACAAAAAATTGATTATAAATGTATTAGTTTGGGTATGTATAGATATAGTGGATCCTTTTCTAGGAAATTCTAACCAATATATAGCACGGAAAAATATATATACATACATATATACGTATGTATGTATGTACATAAAAAGGGTATTGAATACTTACGAAAATATTAAATTAATCATATTAAAATGATTAGAAAAATTCTAGATGAAAAACTCATTTTTTGACTCATTATTAAAAATTTTAATTATTAATTTTCTTTTTCATATTTTTTTCCTTTTTTTTTTATATCGTTAAAGAAAAAGTTGACTGTTATGTAAACGAATACTGGGTACGTAGGTTTATCTTTTCACTGATTGATGATAATGATTAAACTTTTTTGTTTTTAAATAAAAAGGGTAAAAGATAAAAAAGATTCTATATATCTATAGATATGCGATTTTTCATTAGAATTTAAGATAGATATAAGGAAGAAATTGATATACATATATATGTATGTATAAATTTAATATAAAAATATTTGTTGTCAAGAGTTTAAGAGAGTCTGGAATATATGGACTTTAATCAAAAGTTCTACTAGTTGATTATTATATCAACACTTCTCAATTCAATTTTTCTCACTATTCATTTTTTAAATATATGTATGTGTATATACACATTTGTATGTATGTACATAATATGTCTATTGATGTATTCTGGTAATGCATGCGCGTATTAACTTTTAATTGAAAAAGAAAATTTAATTTTTATCATTGACATATTTAAAAGTTAATTTTATAAACTCTGATGATAATTTGAAAAAAACGGAAAAGAAAACATGGAAAAACCTTTAATTCAAAAAAAGAAAACAAAAGAAGAAAAATAATAATGAATGAAAATATGTACATATATTATGAGTAAAGGGATATGTTATTTTTTTCTCATCCTTTTTTAAGTTCAAGTGTTTGTGTAATGTATGTATTGTACATTGTATTTTACATTTATTAAATATTCCATTATATTTGAATGTTCGTACATATATACGTACATATGTATGTTTTATTATAATAACATTGAAGCGAAAGGACGAAAAACTATCACCAAAAATGTACACATACATTCATACTCTGTTCATATATAAAGAATTCATTTTTAACCGAATTTTCAGAATGAGAATAAATTTTTAAAAAACATTTTATTTGTAAATTTTCTGAATAATTAAAATACATGAAAAAAAAAAACATAAATTTGTAATTTTAATTATGAATCCTGTATATACAACATCGATGTACATATTTGCAGTATTTATATGAAGCTCATGTTACTTATTTTTATATTGTGTTCGTGATACGCATTACCATGTAATATTAACAATTAAATTATTTTATTTATGTATGTCTGTGGAAATAAAATAAATACAACGTATAGACTGGAAAATAATAAAAAACAATAGACATTAATAAAAGATTTGTACTTTATTTGAATATTAAAAACGAATCTTTTATGTGATAATTAGCATAAAGAAAATTTAAAAAAAAAAAAAAAATTTAGCAACATAGTAAAATGTTTATTCATCTTATTATATATAAAAATAAATTGATTGTATTTTATAATGCTGAATTCAATGTCCTTAAAGTCCAAATCGGATACCTTAAGATAATTTTTGTTTTATATTAAAAATGCATTAAAATGTTGAATTATACGAATTCAATTAAATTTTGCATCAATTACGCAAAATATTAAAAAATAATAATAAAAATTCAAAAGAGCATACAATCAGCTGCGTAAATTACGTATAAACATACATGATACACGTGTACATAATTTAAAATGAAAATTAATTAAAAACTAAAATGAATTAATTCACTTGTTCATTTCAATTTAAAAAGTTATTCTTGATGACTATGTATGTATTTACATATACATATGTATGTATGTACGTAAATCATATATGTATAAAAGATATACACATGCACGTATTTTAAGTCCTGCTTCCTGCTATATAAATATAACACTTATCACGTATGTAATTATATTAAACATTGTAATTATATCAAAATAATGCATACATGAAATGAAATCAAGCAATAATTTATATTGAAAGCAATGCACGTTGCACACTTAATTATCATCAAAATTCAATGATAATAACAAAAATAATAAATACATAATTTGCAGTCTATACAATTATAATTATAATTCAAAAATTGAGAAAACGAAAAAGATTCTATCTTTGAATTACGTGGAATTATACGCTTTTTCATTTTAATATTTATATTATCGAATATTCATGGTCTATTCTGGTTGTAGTTAACAGATTTGGCTAATTTGACATTCTGTTAATTTTCATACAAAATTTTGATAGTTCATAAATTTTATATAAAAGTTAGCAGAATATTAAATTAGAAATTTGCTAATTACGACCAGAATAACCCTGACTGTTTATGACATTAACTACGACATATACAAATCTATTTATAAATACCTATAATTTGTTATACTAAGAATTCATTTTAATGAGTTTATTAGTATTATTATTATTATTATTTTTTTTTAAATTATTTTTTTATCAATTTTACTCACATATCATAGCTCCTGCTGTATACATTTGTGCACAACAGACAGCTGAAAGGCATCTAAAGAATACATGAAGTTCATATGATATCACATGTCCAGTCATATTACCACAAAATATTTGTGATAACATTCCAAACATCATTACATTTCTAGGACTAAAGCTGTAATTATTTGTTGCCATTGATTTTTTTTTTTTTTTTAATAAAAGAGAAAAAAAAATAATAAAAGAAATAATGTAAATATCACTCAAAACGATTGATAAATTTTATTTTGTATTTGTATAGGTAATTGAAAAAACAAAAATAAAAATTACACTTACTACTTAAGTAATTGAGTAGCTAATATACCTCCAGTTAAGACCCCAAATAAATGAAAAAACTGTGTCACAGCCACCAAAATATCTCTTGAGCATACCAAATCATATTGTGTTATAATTGAATGATAATTTGTTTGATGTTTAAATTCTGTACATGGTACAATTTTATTATTACTAGTATTATTATTTCGTGGTTTTATCCATGGTTTTGGTATATTTGCCGCTTCATCTAATGATAATGATGTTATTGTTGATGCTGATGCTGCTGATCCATCTAATTTATGACTATACACTTCTGTATCACCATTCGATATTGACATTGAATTATCATTATTATTTACAATATGATGATCATTTATATATTGTAAAACATGATCTTGTGCATCTTCATATATATTACAAAAATCTATAGTAAATTCTTCATCATATTTTTCTTCTTTTTCTGGATGTGATATTTTAATCCAATATGTATGATTTTGTTGTGGTATAGTATCTGGTGGTTTACAATAAAATTCACCATGTCTTGGTGCTGGTGCAGTAAATATAATGCATGCCATAAACCATGATGATGGTATTTTACATAAAAATATTAATAATACTGTACGTAATTGCCATTTACCCCAATCACCAGTTACTTTACCAACAGCATCACCAACTTTAGATGGATCCATTTTATCTCCATGTGTTGATGGTATTGTTGTATCGTCAACAGTAAATGATTCAATAGCAGCAGCTAATTGTTGCTTACGATTTTGTAAATTTATTGATAATGCAGAACTACGACGTGGTCTACATAGTGTCGTTTCTTGGCCCGGTAGTAGAGGCGATTCCGCCTATAATATGAAAAATTGAAGAAAATAAAAAAAAAATTTTTATAAGTATCACATTTTATATATAATATAAAAAATCAGGAAATTCGTTATAAAAATATTTCATTTTTATTTCTAATTTACACACTTTTAGTATTAATAGCAGATAAATGATTTATTTTATGTTTAATTCTCGTTTTTTCTTCATTATGCGTTAATCCGCTTTTCAATTGTTATAGAAGCGGTGAAGCGGCAATAGAGGTCAAACGCATAGTATAAAAAAATTTGTATCCTTACATTTTGAAATATGATATTGAACTGACACACTAACTGACTGATACATATTTTTGTTACTACATAGTTAGTAGTTACAGAAAAAAAAGGTAGAAATAAACAAAAAAAGCAAAAACACAAAATAATTGAGAAGAAAATTCTATAAAATCATTCTAATCCTTTAATACATAAAAAGTGAAGAATATCCCTTGTTCATATTCGTATACACATCAAATATAAATACATATCCATGTACGAAGCTTTTTCTCTTAATTTCGGGATTCAATTTTCTTTTTTCAATATAATAGCTTTGTAAAAGTTTGAAACAGTTGAAGGCTTAAATCAGCTTAAATTTTTCATTCAATAATTATCTTATGTAAATATGATAGTTTTGGTGTAAATGTTATAGAAAATGCCTTTTAAGACACTTTTAAAATTTTAAGGATTTTTAAAAAGTATGTGTATACCTATATAGTGTCTATTAATAATTTCATTGAATAATTTTCAAATTTTTTATACACAATGCGTTTGTAACAGCAACGATAATACATACACAGATACACGAACTAGAGATAATGAAGCGCATGTTTGTACATAAATACATAAATATAAAGATAAATAAGTTGTATATGGTTGTATGTATCCTTAATAATTTAAACATTATTAATAAATATTTGTATAGTTGTGTGTACACATAGTAGCGTAAATATAATAAGAAGCTTACGATTTATCGATTTGCTTTAGTTTTTGTTTTTTTTTTTTGCAAAAATGAATGCCATATTTACATATTTATAACCCAATTCAATCCCAAAACAGATCTCTTGTAGTATAGTATTTCTACTCCTAGATCTTGCTATAGTGGCTGTTTACACACCGAAGTGTGTATGTATTTGTACGTTTTCATGAAGAGAAATTAATATTGAAGAATTGAAATGTGAGTAAATAAAAAAAGCTTTTTACTCATTTCTATCACTATGTATGTGTTTATTCATTTTTCAAATAATTTCTATTTTTTGGGATGTTTTTTTGTTTCCACTTCGAAAGCTGAAATTTAACTTTTAATGTATTTTTATATAATACAAAAAAAAAACTGTGGAAATTTTTATATTGTTGTAATTTCCTTTTAATTTTTTTTATTTTGTAAAAAAAAAGAATGAAAATTAATTATGATAAGGAAGCTAGAGATGTGTAGGAGAAGTAAAATAAAAAAGAAAATTTACATCAAAAGATATCATAAATATACCGGTTTCATTGGTATATGTATTAATATATGTATGTGATCGTATGGTTTTAAAACAATTCCTGAATCCTGATACTTATTTGATAGAGTATACAGTATGTAATATGCATGTGTATGAATTTTCTTTTAGCATATTACCACATTATTTCAATATCATAATACATTATCATGAAAATAAATATTACAATATACGTATGGTGTAATCAGGAAAAATTGTAAAAAGAGTAAAATTGTGACAACATTTTTCATGATCTTACTATCAAAATACATAGTACATGCATAATGTATGTGAAAATATTTTTGAAAATATTATTTTTTTTTTCAATAAAATATAAAAGATATGTTTCACATATTCCGATGTCAAAGGTCAAATATTATGGTGCATTAATTTATTATTCGCTTCATGTTTTTTTTTTTTTTTAATTCTTTGAAAATTTATTCCCAATTCATTTTATTGCACACATATGTATGTACAAACAAACACATATGACTGTATGTATATGTATGTGAAAAAAATTTTAGTTTTCATATTAACATATCTTTTGGGATTTATATTATATTGTATCAACATACTATCATTTGTTAAAAATGAATGAAAACAAATTATGTATTATCGTTTACAGCTCATATGCTGTGCGTAAATTGGAAAATCAAATTTTATTTTTTATGATAACAATCTTCAAATAATTTCCAATTTTTATTTTTTTTTTAAAAATACATACATACTCGTAAGTGAAACAACATTGATCACAAATAAATTTTTTTATTTTCATCTTATTTGTATATTTTTCTTGAAATATTTTCTATTTAGATGTCAAAAATTTGAATAATATAAATTTCACATCCTTTAGGGAAAACTCAATATTTTTGTTTTTCTTGTTTTTTTCTTATATCATACTCTTTTTTTCAATCAAAATTTTCATTTTACATATGAAAATTCGAAATTTATAAATGTAAAAAGGGTATTGTAATGATATTTTTCTCCTAATCACGTATACATATGAACTTTCGTCATAAATTTAAAAAAAAACAAATATATAAAAAAAAATAAATAATAAATACAAATTGTAAGATATCTTATTATTTTCTTATTGTTTTTGTTTTAGTTTTGTTTATTTACTTTTAAAAATTATCAATTATGAATTACGCATACTATCTGTTAACAACGTATTCAATTATTTGAAATCTCTTAATATCAAAGGATATTATGTTGTATATACATGAATATAAGACAAAGTTGTAAAAATATGAAAAAAACACAGCATAAAAAAAAATGAAATACAACAACGGTTTTCTGACTTAACAAAACAAAAATTCTTTTTAATTTTAATTTTCAATTTAATTTTTAATTTAATTTTTAAATAATTTGTTTTTTTAACTTAAGTTGCACGTCAAAAAACTTGCCTCAATGAATTTCATTGAAATGATTGTAGATTTTTTCAATTAATATTTATTTCTCAAGTTTTTCACTTGTGATTTTTCTTTTGAACAAATGTAAAATTTTTCTCATTTTATTTTTACACTAAATCACTTTAACCGTTTTTGCACCGATATTGCTTTAAGTATTTTGAAAGAAGTCAGAATTATTTATAACATATTATATAAGTAATATGAATTTCTACTTTATTATATATTTTTATTTTTCTTATATAGTAATCGTAATTGTTTTGCGCAAGTTATTGAATATTTAATTGTATCGATAGTTTCGTGTATACCTTACTCAATAAATAATTAAAATAGGTAAAAAAAATACATACGCCAAAGGTTCTTTTAAGGACTGTATGGCAGAAGAAGAATAAAAACATATATATGTACATATGTATATATGTATGTACAATACGAGTAGGATAAATTATTGTATTCCCTCGTTTAATTTATTTTTATTTATAAATTTCAAATTGAAAAATAAATTTTCAACGTGTTTAATTTTCGTTAGTTGTAATTTAATGTTTTTTTTCTTTTCCTTTAAATTTTTTGGCATTTTTCAAGGTCTTATTTTTAAAAACCTCATAAGTCATACATACATACATATGTATACGTATAGTTTGTGTATTAACGATTTTCAGTGCATGCCTTATATAAAAGTGTTTCACGAGCAAGGTTACCAGACAGAACAGAATTATCGATACTCCATACAAAATAGAACACATTTTTTAAATGTTGTATAAAATGGTATTCCTGTCCTGAACATATACAACTTGTATACAATCCTGTCCTGTTGCGTTGATCACACTCGTTACTCGACCGATTCAAACAATTTTTTGTTTTGCTTTCTGGTTTTTACTGTCTTTCTTGTTTCATGTATACATATTAGCAATAGCTCATAGCATAGCATGAGCACTATATGAGCAAAGCCCATATATTCATATTATATACATGCATATATTGTATTGTATTGTATATACATATTGTATATATGGGCTTTGTTAAGCAGTAGCAAAAATTATGGTTGATGAAAATGATTATTCAATTCAGTTGTCTTTTGTACGCAGGGGAAGACGGCTGTTATTTCACAGTGTCTCTTGAATTTTTTAATTTTTTGTTTTCATAGCACATGGACATAGAAGACATGGATTAACTGGCGAGGTAAGTTGATAAGTATTTTTATGCTCCCTAAATAGTGCAATGTCAATGAACTGAAGATCATAGTGATAAACAGACTAGAATCTTTTACACAATGAAATTTGAAGTCATTTATAATTGATTGCATATACATGTATATGTGCATAAATAAATGTAAAAAGGACGATATGCTGAAATAATGTCATTATTTCGTTTATTATTTACTTTAGTTTTTTTTTTCAATTTAATTTCAATTTTTATTTAAAATTCATTTTTTTTTTACATGATTATACGAATAAGAAATATATTTTATAATATGAATTTAATCAATCATTGATCTTTTTTTGCTTTTCAAACAGCTACAGCTTTGTATTATGAATTTGATTTTGGTTATCAATAATAATTTAATTGATTCGTTTATTCAATTATTAAAATTCGATTTAAATAACACAATTTTAATTAAAATTTTACCAATTTCCTTCATAATTAAAAAAAAATTTTTTTTTTTTTTATTTACTTTATAAACTAAACCATGTGTAGAAAATTTTTAGGAATACAAATATTTTTCTTATCTCAAATAATATTTGATTTATTTTTGTTTGAAAAACTCATTTTAATTTTTTCATATTATTGTTATCCTTATTCTATGAAAATAACAATAACAACAATAACAAAATTGATAAAAATATAAATTGAAAAAAAAAAAAAGGAAAAATAAAGATTTTTATTTAAAATGAAGGAATAACCTTTAAATATATAAGCGTATTGGTATAAAAACCAATAAATAAAAATGCAAATAAAAATAGTAGAAAATTTGGTAAATATTTTATTAATGGATGAATGATTAAATTAGTTCTAGTAATATTAACTTATTACATTTGTGTGTAGCACGTACAAAATTTAAAAAAGGAAAAGTTGAAAAAAAAAATTTTTTTTTTTGACTTTATATAAAATTTTGTATCTTTTTATGAATGAAAAAAAGGAAAAATATTTTTTTCTTTTTGAAGATCTGTTGACAATAAAAGTGTTTTCATGGAAATCATCACAACTGAAAATATTTTTTCAATTATTATTAAAGCTAAGTATTATTATATTGAAAAAAGTAAATCAAATTCATAGAATTTGAATTTGAATTTGCATATTACAAAATCAAAAAAAAAAAAAAAAAACAAATACAAATGAAAATGTAAAATTGAATTAAATAAATTTAACAGTAAAAAAAAAAACTTTTCATGTAATCACGAAGATTAAATAAACTTTGTTGCCTACTACAAAAAGTAACAACAACAACATGAAAATATATATATGTACATACGAAAGAAAATAACATGAAATAAAAATTTTCTGTAAATCCATTTGTGTAAATTAAATATTAATATGTGGTTAAAAATTATAATTCAAGAACCATCGAATTTTTCCAGACTAAAACACACGAAAAAAAAGAAAAAAAAACAAAAATTTATTACTTAGTTGAGTGTTATTCAGAAATATCAAATGATCATCGTTTGCAAATATTCACCATACTAAGTAATAGAAACCTAAAAATATGCAAATTATGATTATTTAATGTTTCTAAAAATGTCTTAAAATATTCAATTAAGTAAAAAACATTTTTTTTTTGTGTTTTTTCAATTAATCAAAAATTGCAAAATGTAAATTGATGATCATTTAATATTTACGAAAACGGCCTTGTTCTCATAAATTTAATAAAATTTACATTAAAATGGAATTTTATACGAAGTGTTTCGTAATTCTTTTTTTCTAATTGGAAAATTCTGATAAAAATGTTTTGGTAATTTTTTAAAATTTATAAGATTGTATATTTTTTCAAATAATTTGTTATACATGTCTTAGTTTTATTTACCAATATTGTTTTTTTTTTTTTTTTGAAAAAAGAAAACATGTACACTTTTATTGCGAAAATATCAATTTCAAAACTTTATAATGTAAGTATCACATACATACATATATTTGTATGTATTATTCTGACAAGTATACACACACATACGTATTCAAAGAATATTTTTTTTCTTTTTGATAACGTTTTGAAAAAGTTTGTAAACAAAACTCTCAAGGATTAAATAAATAAGGGAGTGGATTTTGAAATATTAATTTTACTTTATCATATACTAGATTATATTTTAAAAATAAATGATAATAAAAAATTACATTTTATAATTATGTACTATAATTTTTCATTAATGTAATAATAATAATAGGAAATAATATATTTAAAACAAATTGCGAGAAAAAAAATAGAAAAAAAAATTATGATGGATGATTATGATGGTAATAATGACGATGATAATTATGTTGATGATAATGACTATAACGGACTTAAAATGATAATGAAATTTAAAAAAAAAAAAAACAAAACAAAACAAATTTTTTTGTTGTTCTTTATGTTATGTAATTTTTTGTATTTTATTTCAATTTTAATTTTTTTTTTCTCAAATATGCAAACACATCGTATATCCTTACTTTTCTTTTTCCATTCATTGAAAATATAAATTTCGTACATATAACTCAATTTTTGATTATCCTTTTATAATTATGAGTTTTATTTTCTGTTATTTTAACTTTGAAGGTCATTAAATAAAAAAAAAAAATAATAAAATATGTGGAAAAAAATATATATTGCACAAATTCAAGGTAATTTTCATTGTCATAATACACGAGAGAAAAAAAATTTCAAAAAATGTTTGTGTTTCAACTATTTAGTTTCATGCAAACAAAAATCAAGTCAAAGAGGCCATACATCATATGTATATGTATGTTAATTGTACTATACATTGTGGTAAGGTATAGTATAACTTTCTCTTTTCATACCACTAATTTTAATTAATTATTTATTAATGGTTTTAATGCAGATATGAAAACATATAAAAGAAAATTAGTTTTTTCGAGAAATCTTTTTTCTTAAAAACTATATATTATAAATTTAATTTAATAAAGATGAAAAATTGTTATATAATATACGTATTAAAGTGATGTAGTACAAAATTTAATAAATATATGTATGTATATGTATGTACCTGCTTAAATCTAGAATTTATTTTTATCCATTTTCTGTTGTTGCTATAGAACAAAATGTACAGTAAACGAGCACATTTAAGGTATAATGTTTGTATTACATGTTGTATTATTTCGAAATAATTGTAATTATTTTCATAAATATGAAGTTGTAAATTTTTCATAATAATATTGAATGTATATATAAAATAATTAATACATATTTGCACATAAAAAGTATATACATATATGTAAGGTACATACATATGTATAACCGTGTTTATTGATACGAAAATAATGTTTTTAAATCAATGAATTTTCTGGATAAAGTTATATTTAATTAATATATAACATTAATGTAAAAGATACATACATAAACATGTAGGTATAAACGTGTACATCATTTAAATATATACATATACGATATTAGATATATAATAATTGAAAATTATTGGATAAATCGAAGTGGATTATGTGAGTAAGATATTGAAATAATAATTAAGAAAAATAAAGACGTAGTCTAGAGATCTAAATGTAAAAATTTTGCCTTTAAGAAATAAAAATAAAATATATATGAATTAATGATTTCATTTTAAGTAGATTAATTAGCAGATAAAAATGATTGTGATAAGGTGTATAGAGATTTTTGTTTTTTTTTTTATTAATTAAAATTCACTGATAGAAAGTAAAATGCTAAGTGATTTTTCATAAATATGGCGTCATATAAACCCACGATCCAAATTTTGATCGTTTCCATAAAAAATACGAACATAATAAAATTTTCAAATTTAAAATGAATTAACAATGACTTTTCAATAAAGATGTAAGCAAACATATATCCACTATCCGTTAAAAAGGTTGTATGTAAATTTTTAAAGTAGTTAATAAGAACTTCGTTTCAATAGAATGTTTTTCGGTTTTTTGTTTTCATTTCTCCCACAGAGATATATTATGTAAATGTATTTACAAAATATTTATAATTTTTATAAATATGAATGGTTGAGGAAAAAGGACGTTTTTTATTTTATAATATGAAAAAACAAAGAAAGAAAAAAAAAAAACGAACAAAGACCCCCATTTACAAAAAATATATATTCATATTGAATACTTGCAAAGTTGATAAAACATTAGATTAACGATAGCCAATACCTTATATATGTGTGAAAAAAAAAATTCTTTTAATATAAACAAACATACAGGTGCGTATGTATTTTTTCATTTTACAACAAATTTCTTATGCTTACGTATACGTAAATTATTTATAAATAAGTTAAAAAAAAATGTTTTTATTATTAATTTTTATGTTGAGATAATGTAGTTTGTGATTTGTTTACAAATAATAAAAATAGTATTGGTTAGTTTAATCATAATTGACATTAAGAACTTTTTTGTATTATACATAAATCATTTCGTTAGAAATCATCGTAGACGTAGGATTTATCCAAAATAAAAATAAAAAATAAAATAAAAATTTTCATGATTTTGATGTCCTTGAATCATATAATATATTCAATAAAAATTGATATACATAGAATGAAATTTAAATTTTTCAAATGTAGATTAAATTTACATTTGAATGTGCATAGCACTAAAAAATCAAATACATCGTAGGAACAAAATAAAACTAAAAATATACTTTTTTTCAAATCTATTTTATAAAATAATTAAATATGAGATATTTTTATTTGTATAAATGATCATACCGTACTTTCCTCTTCTTCATCATCATCATCTATATCATCACTTTGATTATCCTTACTATTTGATTTTGACATTATTTACTTGAATTAGTTCATTTTGAGTTCATTTTTAATGCTTATATTATCATACGTGATTAGAAGCATTTTTTTTCTAAATTGTTTTGTTTACTATGTTTTTCATATATTGTATATATATGTGCCTATATATATTTTTTTTTTAGATTAAATTATTTTCACTAAAATAAACTTTTTTAATATATTGAAATTTTTAAAAATTTATTTTTTATTTTCTTAATAAATATTTTCATTATTGTTGTTATTATTGTTAAAATATATATATTTTGTTTTTTTTTTCTTTCTTATAAAAATATCGTAAAAATAATATTCGTCATATATGTATTAACGAAAGTAATTTTTATAGCGTGTTAATTTTATCACAAAAACATTACATACATTATATAATAGGTAATTCAATCAAAATATCACCTAGACATTCAATTCAAATACTACATACATACATATGTACATATATTTTTAAATATTTATGATTTTTGTATATAGAATATCCGTAACATATATTAATAATAAATATTTTAATTAATATGTACATATGTACAAGTAATATATTTTATTCTTTAATTGAGTTTTGAATTGTTTTCTTTTTATTTATTATTTATTTATTTATTTATTTATTTATTTTTTGGAAGGTCATTTAGTTGTAATTTAGTTATTAATTAATTTCAAATATCACGAAAATTGAAAACGACATAATTAAATAAAATAACAAAAATAATTTTATTAAATCACGATAAAATAATTTTTTGAATAAAATCGTACCTCATTTTATTTGTGCAAATTTAACGTTTTTTATATATGACTGATAAGAAACTAAACTGTCTGAGATGTTTAACAAGACTGTATATGAATTCATTTCAAACTAGATTTTTAGGATTTTTTGTTTTTTTTTTATTCCTTTGGAGTATAAATTTAAAAAGGACATTAAATTGAAGAGATTCGTCTTTTATTATATGAAAATAAAAAGCTTTATAGAAAAAACTTTCATTATTATGAATAGATTTATATATGATGATATTATGTAA
Organism: Anthrax anthrax; assembly: GCA_963971155.1. Taxonomy (NCBI): domain Eukaryota; kingdom Metazoa; phylum Arthropoda; class Insecta; order Diptera; family Bombyliidae; genus Anthrax; species Anthrax anthrax. The sequence continues at coordinate 30,286,272 of OZ020118.1, read as the reverse complement.
AACTTTGATAGAATACAACGACATTTATAATTTGAAAATTCAACTTATTGTGGGAGGATATATGTATACATACATAGTTACGCATGTAAATGTAGGTTTTTCTTTAATATATAATTATTAAGTGTGTATTATAACACGCGCGGGATCAAAAAAACAGCTGAGGAAGCTTTTACACATACAATACTTTTATTTTACATGTTCATTACCTTTTTCATTTTTTTACTAGAATACAATCTATGCAAAATATATATCAGTGTAATACAAACGATGATTGGCAAAAATAAAATAAAAAATAAAAGGAAAAAGTAGAAAAGCATTTTCTTTATATATTATAAATCAAACAAAAAACTCAAGTACCTAGTACGTACACACACTATAGTTTCCTGAAGTAAAAACATTAAAGAAAAAAAAACTTATTCAATTTTAAAAATATACATGTACATTTAATTGAGTACAAAAAAGAAATGTGTATTTGCAAAATAAAACCTGAATTGATTGCGACAGGAACGATATATCGAAAAGCAAAGAAAAAAGGCATTCAAGAAATTTTAAATGGTATATGAATGAACATAAATATGTATTGTATATTATATTTCTAGTAATATTGAAGGTTAATTGTGTTCTTTTTTTGCTTTATTATTCAAGGCCAATGTCAAAGAAAAGTTTGTAAATAAGCACACGTACATATATACATGCTGTGTATAGCATGTGTTACGTGAGCGTAGGAAATATATGTATATCTTTATTATACCTACATACATATATACATGAATATGTATATATATTTACATGAGATGTTTACAAATATGTGTATGCACGTATACATGCATATATTTTTCATTATCTGTTGTTGACAAGTATTTTCATGATAAAATTTTCAAATTTAATAAAAAGCTATGATAATAAGGAAGTACAATTTAAATAAATCAAAATAGCATGAAAATAAAAAATAATAACAAGAAAATGAAGGATGCATTCTTGCATGAAATCTATACAAAAAATCAGATAAGTCAACCAAAATGAAATAGATACACATACACATACGTACTAACAATATGAAAATGAGAGGATCATGAAAGTGAAATACATATAAAACATTATTATTTGATTTACAAACAATCTACATCACAGAGAACTATAGAAATAAATCAACTTTAAATAGAGAATGACACAATTTATTATATAATGATTGATTTTTAGTGTTTAATGTTATCTATGTATAATTGAATTTCCAATAAAACTATTAAGGGAATAAAATTATATTCAGTTTTGTTTTTTTTTTTTTTGTATAGAAAATTACAAAAATTTTCTTCTTAAATTTTTGATTATTTTTATTTGCTTTCATTCATAGATAGAAGGAGCAGAAACTATACATATACTTTTCACTAATTTTATACAATTAAGGTTTTATGAAATGGAAACCATTCTCTACATTAATGTACGATATTGATGTTAAAAAAATTCATCTCATTTTATATGAAAATTTTAATAATGAAATTCTTTAATTAGAAATTATGAAAGAAGAAAAAAACTTAAGATCTCAACTGCATTTGATTAGTAGACAGAGTATAATTTCTAATGTCGAAAGCCTAGCTATATTTATGAATTGAATATATTGTAATACAAATGTTCAGTGGGTATCTTAAGTATGAATGAACATGATAAGTATAGTAAGTAAATTGTAAAGTATTGCCTTTATTCATTGTATAAATATATTGTCTTCGAATGTATTAACAATATAAAAATCCCTGTTAAAAGTGTTTGTTTTCGTTGAAATAAAAATCAGAAAAAAAAAAAATTATGTAACAATAAAAAAAACTAAAAAACAAAAAGTAAATACCAAAGGTATACGTGTATTGTTATTTTCCTAAAATGTATTTTCTTTTTTGTCTTTCCATTGTTATCATGAAAATAAATTTGTTTTTATATTGTATACATGAATATTTGTATCGTATCTATAAAGCATATGTAAATATTTAGGTAAATGAAAAAGAAAAAAAAATACTTTAAATAAAATAAATAAAAAGCAAAAATCGTTGAAGGACAAACCAAATTGTTTATGTATCATGATAGAAGGAATAAAAAAAAACTTACTCGATTACCATCTTTTTATTATCATAATTTTCTTTATTACATGTTTCTATATATCTTTGTAATTTTTGTTGTTGTTACAATAACAAAAAAAGTATACTTTTAGTTTACTTCCTTTTTTTCAATTCGTGATATTATATTAATATTCATTTTTGTTGTGAATAATTTATATTTTTAAATATCACGATATTTTTCTTTTCTTCTTTTATTTTTTTGTTATTTTTAATTTAAATTTATTCATTTTTTTATTTGTAATAAATTAAGGTAAATATTATAAATCATAAATATTATAATTTATATTTTTTAGTATTTTTAAATTAACTTGTATTATTGTCTTTGTAAAAATTTTGAAATTTTATTTTCAACGGTTTAATAATTTTTTTGTTTTTTAATAATTTTACAAACTTTTTTAATTCATATTTTATACAAGAAATTTTATTTTTTAAATTAAAATATACGTATATTTTAAATAATTCTATAAAACCACTTAAAAAAAAAAATTATAAATAAATAATTTTCTTAATAATAATAACATGTTCATGACATAATGTTGATTAATATTTTAATTTTTTCAAAATATTTTTTAAAAAATTTTTTTACCATGTTTATTATTTCATCCATAATTTAAAACTATGTATTAATTATTAAAAGCAATTTTGCAAAATACGTTACACAAAACGTTTGTAATAACAGCTATACATATACATACGATCGCATACAAATATCTTATTTTGTATGATACAATGTTATAATGGTAAAAATCATTGATATGAATGTGATAAAAAAATATAAATTTACAATTTTTAACAAGAAACACAGCTTAAGGTAAAAAAGTGTATTAAAGAAAATCAAATGAAAAATTATATCAGTAATGAAAATTAAAAAACGAAAATTTTAAAGTCCTTTTATACATGCATACACGTACGGAAATATGTATATCCAGAAACGCGAGGATTTATTTGTTTACAAAATATTTCAATAATATTTATTTTTTATTTATTAAATGCATGCAATTGTAGTTTTTTTTGTCAAATTAAATATTTCATTCAATACCACCATGTTTACCCTGGTTTATGTATTATTCATAATCTAATCTAGACACGTATTTTGTAATTTGAGTACATAGAAGAATTTTATTTTTTTTTTATTTTTTTACCTTTCGTTATTTATTTTTTTAATTTTCCTTATTTAACTAAATTCAATTTTACTAAATTTAAAAATAAATTAACATAAATTCGAAATTTCTTAATGCAAAATCCTTGACTTTTAGTATATTATCATTTTACTTATCACAAATATTTGTAAAAAATAGCACGATAAATATTTGTGAAAATAATGTCAAAAATAATTAAATTGACAATTGGTTTTATTACGTTTTTTTTTATTTTATTTTATTTATTTATTTGTTTTTTTTTTTTTTTTTTTTTTTGAATAAATAACTCATAAGATAATACAACCCAGTTACTAAAAGTTACAGGAAACGCAAGTACATATTTATTCATTTATGAAACTTTAATAAAATGTAATTTGTAGGTTTTTTTCTATATGACTGTAATTAAATCTACATCAAATACAGAAAACGAAATGATGAATTAAACTGTCAGAAAGTTTAATTATAAGTGAAAAATGTAAAAAAAAATAAATGTTATGAAAAACAAAAAAATGAAATGATTAAGAAGAAAGTGTAATCATATATGTACATACATATATCGCGATTTAACACTTCATAGAAATGTGTATGTATGAAAATACATTTTATGAAATTCATAAATGAATTGCATACATAGTAGAATTACAACATAATAGCAACAACAACATACAAAAAGAAAAACAATTTATTCGTTTGCATTAGAAATTCTGTCATCATTACTGTATAGCAAGAAAATATACTATATGAATAAAAGTTTACATATGGAAAAATATTCTTCAAGTATAATAACAATTTATGATGGTGTATGGTACATTACTGATAGAATTTTCATTACACGCGTAACTGTACGATGATGACCAACAGAATAAAAAATGATAATAAAAACAACGGAATACAACGTTAATATGTATTATTACATCATACTGATATAAAAGAAAGTTTTGTTTATATTCTAATATTGTCTCATCATGTAGGATTGTTTTACATACATACATATGTATGTCCAATACATGTCCTTGTTATTTTATTGATTATTTTCTCGTGTGCTCAATATTTTATTTTACCCCTTTAAAAAAAAAATAATAATAACATGTATGCTTTACTATTAAAGTTTGATTTGAATTGTTTTGCTATATAATGAAAACATATGTACATATGTACTTTATTTTTTAGTGGTATAAGAAATAGTATAGAGCACGTTACATACATTAAAACCTAAAACCGTTTTCACTTCCTAAATGCAATCATAAGTTGTTAATTGATAGTGTGTTAACATACAGACGTTAATACAGTCTTCTATAAAATTGAAACCTGATCATTTTGTATAAAATTGAAAAATTCTAATGTAAATCCATTTTTATATACATAATGTATGTACCCGTATATTCAATGAAAATTCAATGTGTCCCATTTAAAGTCAAACAAAATTCGATGGTAATTATAAGCACGAAATAATGAAATAAAAATCAAATGCATACAAAAGTATAATAATAAACGTAATAAATATTTAATTTTATTTTTATGCATACATATACATATTACAGACTTTCTTGTTCTTTGCCAATTTCCTAAATAACTAGAATTTTTTTCTTTCAGTCTCAAATGAATGAAATGAAATTGTTTTATTTCATTTATAAACAAATGCATACAAAAATTGTATAAATCATTGCATTAATTTATTTAATGAAAATAAAACATTTTTTTTTAACACATATACATACTTATGTATGCATTTTTGTATTGAAACTGAGATAGTGTGTTTAAATACACCTACACCCAATAGTTTAAGACTATCAATTTATTACATATGTACACATATCGAAGTACCCATAAAATTATTTCATTTTTTTTTTTTCTTATAATTTTACGACATTCTTTTATTGTTAAATATGTAATAAAAATAAACAAAAACAATAATCGAACACTTTTAACAAAAATATTGAATTATTAAATAATTTTCTGCATTAAATCTTTTATTTTTCTTATTTAATTCAAAAACGTGTGTACCTCATATACATACATATGTATGTATACTATGTATATTTGTAATTCTATGATGAATGAATAAGTAACAAAAAGGCAGCCTTATACACACATATCCTTTTACATTTAAGGGTAAGGGGTATAGCATAATGTTATAGACGGTTTTGGGTATAGACCATTTTTGATAATAAAAAGAAATATTTGTTAAAAAATTGATTGATTCCATTGATTACGTAAGTCCATTATGTACAAATAGAATAATGGTAAATACTGTAAAATTTAGATATTTACATAACTAACTAAATTTAATGTTAATAAGAAAAAGGTTAAAATGAAATAAAAATAATGGAATATAAAGAAATATGATAAATAAAATTACAAAATAGAGAATATATGAGCCCATATGTATTTAAAAAAATCATCATTGACAAATGATATACATAAACACCTTTTAGAAAAGGAAACTGTGCTCGATTTATGTGTATTTGATGTGATTTGATGTGTATTATGTGTGCCTTGCGATTTTTATTACATAACTATAAAAGCCTTTTAACATTTTTAAGAAATGTATTAAAAATATTTATTTCCACATATTATAAAATTTAATATTTTAAGCAAAATTTTTATTTGAAAGAAAAAAAAGACTGTTTTTTACAGGATTAAAATACACAACAATAAAACCTAGAAAAGTGTAAGTGCAGACATTTAAATTTATATGTACTCGTACATAAAAATAAATATACAAAATAAAATATTGAAGTATAATTGTACATATATCGTACACACATTCATCCACATGTTCGTATTCATAAAAAAAGGATAAATATTTTTTTTTTTTTTTATTTAATGTAAATTACAAAAATAAAGTACAAAATAAAACAGAACAAGAGGAAAATAAAAAAAAAATCAATGAAGAATGAAGTAAAAACTGGGTGCGTTTTACCATTTTATTATTTTCATTAACTGTAAATGAAGGAAAAAAGTTTTTGTTTTCTGTTATACATTTTTAAGTATGTACGTTATAAATTCAAAATAAAAGATTAACGTTAAAAACAAAATAGTATTTTTAATTAATTTCATGACATAAAAATGTCACTTGTTACATAAAATTCAGTAAAGAAATTTATTTTAATTTCAAATGTGAAATTTTTTTTTTGTTTTTCGTAACATTGAAAATTGTTGATTAATTTGAAATTAATTGTGAAATTTGAGTAAAAATTGAAATGTATGTAAATGTTAATATGAAAAATTGTAATTAAATAGAACAAAAGAAAATAGAAGTCAATGAAAATGAGTGATATAATAAATCATTGAAATTCACATTAAAATCTAAAATTAAGTCATTAAAAATCCACAAAGGAAAATTTATAATGGGTATATGCAGTAAAATCCTACCTGCATACTGTAACGCGGGCAAAGTAATGTTTCTGGAATCATTTTGATGTTGTTGTTGGTTTTTTTTTTATTTTTTTATTTTTTAAATTTATTGCACTCACAAAATTAATACGTTACAAAAAAGCACCTACTTTTCCCAAGTTTAGAATAAAAATTAGAAAAAAAAAAAACCGAATTTGGTCACTTATTAAAATTATAATTTGAATTCATTTTTTTTTAAATTATGTTTTTCAAAAAAAACAAAACAAAATGAATCAATCTTAAATTACACACTAAATTCGTTTATTATGAAACAATTTTTTAAAATTAATTATATGATTAATTTTAATGATATGTCGTTATTAAATAAAATTTTTATTGTATGTATAATTGCAAAAAAAAAATAGAAAAGATCCAAATCTATTGCATATACTATATACCACAAATTAAAATTGAAAATTATATCCTGTGAGAATTTTTATGTCAAGCAGACAAAGCGGAAATTAGACTAAAAAGAAATATACAAAACAAAAATTGAAGTATGAATTATAAAAATGAACAGAAAAACAAAACAAAAAATTTATAAATATCTTCTTTTTTTTTGTTTTATTCACGAAGAAATGAAAAACTTGTACATATAACAATGTAATATACGTAATAAGCAGACAACTTATTTATACATAAGAAAAAAAGTATATAATATAGTGTATGTTCACATGAATATATACTGTTGATGCTGCTTATTGTAAGACTTTGTAACATATGTACACATATACACATACGATTAATTGTTTTTATTAATAAAAATATTTTTCTATTGCAAAAAAGAAAAAGGAATCACTGTTGTATATAATTGTTTTCATTGAAGACGTCATTGAATGTCCAACCAATATCTGTCTGTATACAAACACATATGTATAACTAAAATATATGATTATACACCTACTTGCCTGTTGCATATTATTTGTATACAAAAAAATCAAAATAGATAAATACCAGATAATATTAGTATACATTTATGCACGAAATTCAATGTCTCTTATATTCATTTATATGAATTTTTTTTTATTTTACAGAGTAGAGAGAAAAAAAAAAGAAAAATTCTATATTCACACATGTACATACATATGTATATATTTAAGAACTCGTGCAAGAAATAATTGAAGATTTTGAAAAGAAAATTTTGGCAAGAAATTTATCGAGGAAAAATCCGTTTCATTCTTTTTCTTTTTGTTTAGATTATTACAAGTGTAAAAAAAAGGAAAAAATAAAATGTGAAAAAAATTTTTTTTTTAATAAGTAGTTTATTATAAAAATGTTCATGGGAAAATTTGTTAATAGCATCTCAAATATTATAAAGAAAAAATTATGTTTAAATAAAATATTTAAAGTTGAGTTTTTTCTTGTTTTTTCCTCTTCAGAAAATTTCCCTTATTAATTTCCCGCAAATATGTATATTTATTTTTTGTATATTATTGTATCATGCGCATACACGTCTAAATTGTAATAATTATATAAATTAATTAATGTAATTCTAAGGAATTAATATTTTCCTATAATACAGGTATGTACACATTTAATTAATTTTTTTTTTCTTATATAATTAAATTCTATATATTCTTATATCAATTTACCTGCTTACTAAAAATTCTACTTATTACCTAATATCAACATTCCAGCATTCAAAAATATCAGTAACAGTTGAAAAATATTTATTTATTTATTTTTTTTTTAACATAACATTTTGACTAAAAATAATTGTCCTACAATAAAATAAAATAAAATATTAAAGAAAGTGTTATACATACCTATGAGATGTAAATTATATCGAATATCGTAGTATTTATAAATTTACAAATGTTTATACATTAATAAAAAAAAAAAACCAAATAACTTGAGAAATTAGTGGAATTAAAAAATTGTCATAAAAATAATTATGATTGAATGTATATACTATATAAACTTTTTTTAAAAATATGAATTATCGATCACTTATTAATTATTTTATTTGTTTTTACACAATAAGTAGATGTATTTTTTATCTTAAAAAACAAACACTTTTGTTTTGAATATTACGAACACATTTATGCAATTTTCAGTTTTTTATGAAATTTTAATTTTGGTTCATTATTTTATTAAACGGCAAGACAATTCTTGATGATTTAATGATAAGCAATAACATGAATAAATTTTTATTATTTAAAAAAACAAAAATCGTTAAAAAATTTAATATCAACTTTAATGTGATTAAATGCCTACAGTTAACTTCGGTATGTAGTTAAAATTACAAATGTATAGTAAAATTGATTAAATGCACATTATATATGTTTACAAAAGAAATCATTTGAGTAAATTGTAAATTGTAAAAATAACATAGCCTATATACCTGCTGCTCCATTAAACATCATTATTACGTATTTTATGAATAAATATCAAATTATCACATTATCAACAAAAAAAAAAATTTTTTGTATAATGTTGTTATTTGTTATAAATGTTTTTCTCTCTACGAAAAAAAAAACTATAACAAAAATTATAAAAGATAAAAAAAAAACACGTTTTTTCATACACCTTCTTTTCCGTACATTACAAACATACTATGTAATATGTATGTAAGTTTTGTAACATAAAAGCGTAAATAAATTTTGTACACATTTTCATAATTATTTATCCTAACTTCATGATATTTTCTTAATTTTCACAAAATCAATTTATAATTTAATTTTTTTTTTCATGCAAGATTTTTCCAGAACAGATACACATAAGTATATATTTTATTATTAATTCAATCAATTTTTTTTCGGCTACTATAAATAAACAAGAATATGCTTTAATTTGAATATTTGTGTAATTAACCCATAATGAAGTATTCAACTTTATTTTTTAGAATTATCTTTATAATAATGAAATTAGCATACGTTACAGGAAGAGCACGTTAAAGAAAATGATATCTGTATTTACTATATATTTGATATATTCATTTTGGTTCATATGAATAATAATGTATATGCCATAATATTTTGATATTATTTTTAAAATAAACGTTAATTTACACAAATTTTTTTATTTGCAACTCGTGCTTACAAAATAAAAAAAAAATTCATCACGTGATTAAATTAAATTCCAAAAAATTGAAAATAACAAAAAATGTTGAAAAAAAATTATTCGTAAGAAAAGAAAAAACCGAAACATAATTTTTCAAATTTTTGAAAATATTTATTTTTTTATTGATGCGCTCTTGTTACATATGTACTATATATGTACAAAAAATAATAAAATATAATTATTGTATTAATTATAAAGATGATAAAATGATGACTATATGATGACGATAATGAATGTAAACAATAGTAAATAATAGTAAACAAAAAATATTTTTTCCTCTATAAACGAATAAATACACACATGTGTAAACAAAAATCGTCATATTTGCGGACAAATAATTACAAAACGAATTTTTTTGCAAAATAAAGACATGAAAAAATAACGACATACATAGGTATATTTTTGTTTTTTTATTAAATTATTTGGTTTATTTACAAAATATATAAATTAGACACCTATATACATAAATATGTATCAATATGTAATTTATTTAAAACTAAATTCTAAAAGATAACGTCTACATAAGTACTTATTCTGATAAAACTGAAGAAAAAAAAAAATTATAATAAAAAAAAAATGGATTTATCTAACAATAAGAAAAAGTTCATTATCCGGAAAATACTAGGATGAATGATATCTAGAAATTTTTTAAGACAAATAAAATTTTCTTCTTATAATTAAAAACGTGTGTACACATGTATGTGCATAGAATACAAATTTAAAGAAGAAAATCTTGTCATTTTAATGTGGAAATTTTTTATTAAGTATATTTTACATTTGTATTTGTTTGTTTATATTACGTAATAAATCAGAATACATTTTATATTAAGTATAATTTCACGATAGTACATACAGTCCATGTTTTATCAGTAGAAAAAATACACGTATACATACATTTTTTCCTAAACCAATAAAAAAATGGAAATCACGTTTCATTTTTTTCTGCTTTTTTTTTGACGTGACACACGTGCATTAAGCATGCTTTAATATATGCCTTGATGCTTTTATTATTTTTTTTATGATTTTATTTTTGTTACAGAGAATACAGATAATAATTTTATCTTAAGATCAATCTTTTTCTTGTTTTTTTTTTAAAATGAATTTCTAACGTAAAATCATTAAATTTTTTTATTATAAAAATAAAAATTGCATTTTAATTAAAAAACTTTTCCGATTCATGTTTACAAATTTTTATTTTTAGAAAATCAGAATTTTTCAAAAGTACATATAGGCTTCAGCCACGTAAATACCTATATGATTAGAATTAAATTACATACGAGTCTAGGTATTTAAACACATACATATGTATGTCCGTGCATTTGAAAATTTTTGGTTGGATAAATGCCATTATTATATTCCAAATATAGAATCTGGGTAAAATATTTCATGTGTTTTTAGGTAGTATTATAACCAAAATACATATAGTACATTACATTGTGTATAGTTCACATGTAGATATATGTACACATGTACATATGTACATATATATCGTATTGAAATTATTGTGGTAAATCGTTTTCTTTATTTACAATTATTTTAAAATTGGAAGTGAAGATCAAGTTTAAGGTGAAGGTTGTTCAACAAGATGTTTCATTATCATTATGTATACACACGAATACACATGTATAGGTGTACAATATAGCGCACATTGCTATGTATGTAAATTTTTTATATCGAAATCAAGTAAAATTCAATTAGAACGGAAAATTTCCTAATTTATTTTTTTCTTTATATTTTACATTGCATTTTAATCAATTTTACACAATAAGAGTACTTTATACCAATAGAAAAAATTACCTGATAAATATTAAAATAATCAAACAAAATCATGCTATGGACAAATTAACAAAATTATGGATTATAATTAGATGCACTAATTTGTAACTAAAAAAAAAATAAATAAATAAATAAAGGAAAATGTCTTAATAATGTTTTACCAACGTTTTACTGTACACTACACTGTGCGTAATTCAAAGTGTTCGAAACTAAAAAATGAATTGAAAAATTAGAACATAAAATTTTACAAGATTTTATTGTTGGCATTTTTTTATTCATCGGAAAATTTAAAATTCTATCAAAGCCAAACACGTGCCTTTCTATAGTATTTAAATTCATACGTATGTACGTAGGCTTAAAATATATGTATGTACAAATAACCATTATGTGACCAAGAAGAAAGTGTATGATGTAAAAATAATTTTTTTGTATTTTTTTTTTTCCTAATTTCTAACATCGATGAATAGAAAACTCATGTGAAAATACCCAATATAAAGGAAATACATACATACATATGTATGTAAGTATGTATACAATACATTTTGTTGTCATAATCAAAAATGGAAAAAATCATTTGTCACACCTAAAATCAAAACGATCCATAAATGGATCCATAGCTCTGTTCATACTTATGTTTATGTGCAATATGGTTTTGTTTATGACACAGGAAATTGAGTTTTGATTTGTCAATTTGCTGTGTTCCCTTGATTTTAATTAGAATACAAACAAAATAATTAATTTTTCCCCAAATTTTGATTTTTTTTCTTCAAAACTTTAAATTGAATTTTTATCTAAAAAAATTTTTTTTTGTTTTCACGGTCTCCTTATTTGAAGGTCACAGTGACTGAGTGTTTAAAATACTGCGAAGCAAAATTACTAAAAAATTAAACATTTTCACTTTATTTAAAAAGTCTTTATCTTTTATTTTTTTTTAATTTAATCATTAAAAGGAAAAATTTGTCAAAGAGCTAATGGATATTACCTTGAAATGAATAAAATTAAATTGTTTTTTAAATAAAAAATATAAACAATATGCGATATGTAAAAGCAATAAAAGTAAATAAGTTCAATTTAAAAAGATACATACACACATACATTGATGTAACCTTGATATGTACATGTACACATCGGCTTGGTATAGTTGTAAAAAATATATAAAGGTTAAAAAATTATCCTTATTAAAAATAAAATTCACACAACAAATCAACTACTTTGAATATACAATATATAAACACATGTCTGTGTATGTGTTTATGACAAAAAAAAAAAATAATTGATGACAATTTTCAATTTAAACGTTTTACCAATTTTTCTTTCTGTATATTTTTCCTTCATTTCCTTTATCAGTTTTTTTTTTTTATTATCATTTTAAAGTTTCAATGAAACATGCAAGGCAAAACTTTTTTCCTTTTTTATTTTCAATATTTATTTTTTTTTATTATTATTATTATTATTTCGCTACAATTTTTTTTGTTTTTGTATTGGTCTACGTGACTTTGACTTTATTATAACAATTATGTTTTTTTTTTCATCTTTTTATATTTTTCATTATTATGATTATTTTCTATTTGTTATTTTTTCCTTTACTCAAATTATGTTCTTGTTGTCCTGATAATATAATGATATAGCGTAATAAATTGTATTTATAGAAAAAAAATTTTTATATTAAATCCAATAATATTTCTCTATGTATTTATATGTATGTACAATATGAAACTGTGCATACATGTACACAGATGTATATTCCTAAATATTATATATTTCATTGTTTTATTATGTACATGTGACTATATGTGTATGTGTAGTAAATAAAATCTAAAAAAAAACATACTATAATTTTTTAAAACTTTTATATATTTTATTAAAAAAAAAAAATTTACGACTTAAAAAAAATTAAATGATATCTCATCATATCATAAGAAAATTCTGTAAAACAATTTTATATATGAAAAGCGAAAACCATATAAAACGCATGTAAAGAAAAATGTTGTTGAGTACAAATTTATGGGATTCATTTATAACATGTACATATTATGTTACATGTACATAAAATAAAGAAATTAAATATTCCTATGTATGTGATGTAAATAAAAGTGCATACATTAATTTTACTTGATAACAGCAACACGCATTATTGTATGTACATATGTATGTATGTATAAACTATTAAAATAATTTTCATTTCTTGTGGTTGAATTTTTATTGTTGAAATATCATTTTTATGATGTTATATATTCTTTGATTTACTGTTTCATGGAAAAAATTGTAAAAAAAAAGAAATTATTTATTATACGTACAGACATACAAAGATGTACATACATAGGTGGAAAAATTAGATTTCATTTTCGTTAAAGGACTCTATTAAAACTGCACGTTATAACTATGTGTAACAAATAAAATTTTCATTTTGTTTCTGTGGGAACGATTTTAAAATGTACAGCGATTTAATGTGAGAATAAAATGTTGACATACGTATGTAGGTATATTTATATTCTTTACGAAATTTGAAAAGAAAAATATTTTTTGTTTCTTAACTTATCATCGTCATAAACATCAAAAGAAAATCAAGAAGAAATATATATTTTTTAAATTAATTAATCTTATTTCAAATTTAAATGTATTGAATCTCATCAGCATTTAATGCCATATGTATACGTTTATTAATGTGTTACGTAATTTCAAATTTTAAATAAATCAACAAAATAAATAAATACATCTAGGAAATGTTGAAATATTTTCAAATATTCATATTTACATTCAATTTACACTCTATATGTTAATTCAATTGAATGCGTGAAATAATAAATGTATTTATTTAAATATTGTTTGTGCAGAAAGAGAAAAATATAATTATTTAATGAATTGTTGAAAACAAAAAAAATAAAAAAGTCATTATTTTAGAAAAATAAAATACAGTCTGTTCTATAGTCGATTCAAACAACTTTTTTTGTTTGTTTTTGGTTTTTCTTTCTAAGCAGTAGCACATAGAATACTCATTAAGCAGTTAAGTTCTAAACGGTAGTAAAAATCATGGTTGAAAATGATCATACAGCAATTCAGTTTATTTTTGCACGTAGGGAAGGATGGAAGGGGAGAATGATGGCTCCATATCATCTTTCAATTTTATTTTCACAGACGGCGTATGGATATAGAGACTTTTAATGACTAGTCAATGCAAATCATTAATAAACAGACTATAAACGTCTTCAAGTGTTTTTCTTTTAACTAATGAAATCTTTTCCATTTACCTATTTTTTTATTATTATATATTTCTGCTTTTTATTTTCATTGACATTTTCAGTTTTCATTACCAACATGTGATAATCAGTAAAATAAAGAAATATGTATGTATATAAATTTTTATAATCTAGATTTACATACATTTATTTACACATAATTCGACGTCAAATTGACACATTATTGTCAATCAATCACCCTTGTACGATATCGACATATTACTTCTTGCAGTGTGCGAGATATAAGTACAAAGTTTTATTTTTTAATATAGGTATGTATGTACATGTATGGTAAATATGTTTTTTATGTTAAAAATATTTTTTAAATAATTAAATAAAAAAAATTAAAAAAATTAAAAAAATAATAATAATTTATATTTTTTTAATAATAATAAAATCCCCAATTTTCCATTAAAGTTCCTGAATGTATAAATAGATGATGTAATTGGTTTTTACGTTGATAACAGTAAATTGAAGAAAATGAAGATGAAAAGAAAATACCGTGTATTAATCGCGTTTGATTTGTATCAATGGACTCTAAATAAACGTTGACACAGTATTTAGCTTTTAATTAAAAAAAATAAATAATGAAATCAAATAACAATGGATATGTTTTATTAAAAAATATTACAATGAAACACATGCTATAAAATAATAAATTTTTATTTATTTACTTAATTACTTTTTCGGTGTTTTGTTTACGTGCTAAGAACATTAACAAAAATTTGAAATTTTGGAATCATTATTAGCTGTCATTAATTTAAAAAAAAAAAAAACAAAACAAAAATTTCATAAAGCAAAATATCGGCACTCGTGTGTAGGTAATTAAGACAAAAGGAAAATTTGTGTATATATGTAAAATATATATGTAAATATATATGTAAACATATACAAACATGTGTATTTTCATATTTGTTTAACGTACAATGGAAATATACATTTTTCTTTTCTTGTCCAAAAGAAAAACAAAACATAATGATGAGAAAATATTTTCATATTTATTTATGTAATATATCATACATCATACAATATAAATGTACGCACATAAATATGTACAGTGTACAGTGTAATATTCATAAAATATAATTATTTTCTTCTTATTTATGTAATTTTTTGTTTTCAATATTGAATTATTTTCCCTTGAAGCAACATGAAACAAAATAAAATGGACAAAATAGAAAGTAAAAAAAAAATAAAAAATAAAATAAAATAAATAAAAAAAAGGAAATAATGGAAAACTGTAAACAACAAAACAATAAAAGCAAAAGAAAATGATACGTGATAGGGAAATTCAATTTTCTGTATATACATATATTACACATTATGCATAATGCATAATAGACTGTACTATATATGTATGAAAAAAACAATGAAAATTTTCTATACAAAATTTTCAATGTGTGAATACACCATAGTCCTTTTTTTTTCTTTTTGACGAAAATTCGGTACATATATTTATTAAAAAATTGATCAACCATGAATTTTCCTTTTCTTTCTTTTTTTTTTGATTTTCTTTTTTTTTAATTTTCGATCTTTGATTTTCTTTTATTCCTTCTTTTTCTCGTGGGTTTCTTATTTGACATAATGTATGTAGATACATACCATATTTAATGTGTAGTCCTTATTTGTACACTGTTGGGTTTTTTTTTTTGCGTGCCATATATCTAATCAATAATAAAAATATGTGTGTGACATACACGTATGAATAAATACGTATACGTATACGTATGAATGAATATATTTAAAAATATATTATGAATGAGAAAAGGTTTACAGTACATATTTTGCTGCATATACATACGTATATCTATGTATGTACGTGTATGGCGATAGGATAGCACAGTAAACGTTTGTACGTTGATTATTTTCGTACTATGTATTTGAATAAATAGAAAAATAAATTAAAAAAAGAAAAATATTTTACATAGAAGTGACATTTTTTTTTGTGACCACAAATCATAATCAGAACTTTGAAAATATCCCATAATGTTTTATTACATGTGTATAGGTACAGTTTGAAAAAGGCAAAATAGACGGTTAGTCTATCTAGGGATACTTAATCAAAATTCAAATACAATGACCATATGACATAAATCACAATTTCTTTTTTTTTTTTTTTTATTACAAAATTAAGACTGAATAGCTCTTTTTGAACTCAAAAAACAAATTCAGATGAACATCGTAAAAATTTTGTTTTTTTTGTTTTCCTCTCAATGTTAAATAAATTGGCGACATTTCAATTAATTTATATCATATACAATTGAATTCAATTAATTTAAGACTTTTCACTTAGATACATATTATTTACATACAAGCTCAATTAATACATGCACTTGCCTAACAATTTAATATATGTATATACATATATGTTTCAAATTGCACAAGTATGTGTATTATCGCATATGTTTTGTCGTCATACACTGACATACATATGTACATATATGTACATTCAGGTATGTATATACGTATGATTACGTATATGTACGTATGATTAGTATACTGATCTACAATTGTATTTCAAAAATAAAAATTCACATTTCCATATATATATATGTACATATTTGAAAATCTAATGAATAATGAAAAGAGATGAATAAGAAAATAAACATATGTAGATTTTTATTGAATATAAATAAATACAACATACGTAAATGTATCGTTTTTTAAATAAATTATTTTGCTCTCTAAGTCGTGTTGCATAATATTTGTAGAATATTATTAAAGGCACTGATTACTCTACTACAGTACATCTTGAAAGATAATTCATACAGTATACACATTTTTAGATTTCAAGTATCCTAAATTTACAAATTTTCTTATATATCTTATCATTCGTAATTCTGTGTATCAGTGTAATTGATTTTTTCTAAAAAAGAATCTAATCGATTAAATGCTTTAACGATATTCAAATTTAAAATACTTAGATCTTTTTTTTGCTAATATTATCGTTTTTCTTTTTTGTTTTATTACTTGAAAAGCTCTCGTGACAAATATATTTTATTTCTTATATCCTATCGTCATGCGTTATCTAATGTGTACGTTAGTAAGTGAATCAATATAAAAATACAAAAATTATAATTAGAAAACGATAATATAATTTTTCTTTTATGTTTTATAATTTTTTTAAAATTTGTATATTTTTCAGTTTAAATTTTAAATATTTAAAAACAAAAAAGTAATAATTTTGAATGAGTTCATTATTTTGGTGATTTGTTTTATGTGATTATATGTTTTTATAGTGCATTTTTGAATCAACAACCTGTTAGAAAAAATTGCAATTATCGATTTTTTTTATTATGTAATAAATTTATATTAGAAAAAAAAATACAATATTTATTTTTCATTTATTTTGAATAAAAATTCGTTAATCGTTGTGTAAATCAAAGTGCGTAAATCGTTTTAAGATGATTATATTTTTCTGTACTTTTTGAAATTAAAAATTTCAATTAATTATTTTATATTTCCTACACGTTTTTCTCTAGTTTTTTGTTCATAAAGATAAGTAGATAAAGGTAAGCATGACAGATTTATGTATTTTTTTCTTATACGTGCTTATACTCTGTTCATTAACGGAGTTAAATTCTTATATAGAAATCAGTACCATTTTACATGATTGATATTTAAGAAATTTATTTGATTTGAAGGATTATGGTAACACTACTCGTGAACCATTTTAATTATGAGAGAAGAAAAAAGCCATACGTATTCATAAAAGGCTTTAGTAGCATGTAATTAATGGACAGAGTATAAATGCAAGAATAAAATTTCTCACTAATTACATCATTTACCATTTCATTTTAATTACAAATTAAATATATAGGAATGTACATATGTATATGTACGTATATTGCAATTATACTCGTAATAAAATTTTACTGTAATTTGTTTGTTTTTTTTTTTTCTTTATTTTTATTTTATTAATTTATTAAGATATTCGCAAAGCTATACAAGATATTATTAAAAAAAAAACATAAATTAATCAAATACATAAATGTATTATCTAATCAAGAAACGCAAAAATATCGTTAATGCATAAAAAAATGAAAAGTTGTAAAAAAAAGTGCATTTAATAAATACACCTCCACATCATATACGTATCTATGTGTTCATTACATACCGGACTGGTTTAATTTCATGTTCTCAAACATAATTTACATTTTTTCTAATAATCTTGTGGCTGAATGTTTATAAAAAATATAAAATAAAATAAGTAAAGAAATACTTGTTTTTAATATAAAATATATAAGAAAATTAAATGAATATAAAACACTTTTATCATATGTCTTTTGAAGTTACATATTTTCTATTTTGTTTACGTACATTTTAAGTGTGAAAATCATACAATGTGGGCTATAAAAAAACAAAAGCTTTTAAATTGTGTGTCTCAAGTTTATTTGTATACATACAATATTCTGATACAATATAAATATAATTAATTTGTAATTATAATTATGATTATAAACTTGTTAATTTATGATATAAATGCAATAAAATTTAAATTAATTCCATATTAATTCACTTAAGTATGAATGTGTTTAAATTGAAAAAGAAGTATTTAGATTAAATTGTTAGGAATCTATGTATTATGAAAATTCGTTATTTAGTTTTTTATTATAATTCATGGAATTAAGATTCAAATTGTTAAAATTAAGGAATGTTTGAACAAACGTTTTTATAGAGATATAGTACAAGAAAATTTTTACGTGGTTTTCATTATGTAATATGTAACGCGTTTAAGTATTCACATTGAAAAAAAAAAAAAAAGAAAAAGAAAAAAGAAAACCCTTCACACATTATTTTGTAAATTTTCGTTTGTTGATAAATATTAAAAAAGGTTAGTACAATTCAGTGAGTGAAAACAAATATTTGAACAATTTTGTGTGTACTTACAATGTGATAAAACGAATGAAAAGAAAATTAAACACTTACATACATGGATTTAAAAAAAATATATATATACATATATACATATATTATATACAATACATTTTTCAAGGAGAATTAAAAATTTTCAATTTAAAAGAAAAATGTTCATTTCAATCAAACATATATTTTATTTCGAAGAATTTCATTTTGAAGGTAAAAACAAAACTTAACATAGATTTTCCTCTTCTTAAAAAGTTTATGTACGTTTAAAGGATAATAAAAAAAAAAAACGAATTTAATTTATTAAATTTCGTTACTTTAAGAAAATCAATAAAAATAAAATGTACCTTTTTAAAATTTATTAAAGCATTAAAAGTATTTAATTTATTTATTTATTTTTTTTTAACTGTTATGTAAACACAGAACAATAAAACATTTATCTTATAGTGAAAAAAAAAACAACAAAAATCTAAGAAAATTGAAATTATAATAGCGTTGGTCTAAATGTTAGGTGTTAGGTCGAAATATTTTTCATCAAATTAAATAAAAAATTTTTATGTTTTTTTTTACAATAATTAATTAATTAACATCACGAATTATTTGAATTTTCATCCTAATTTTACATAAATTACTATATACAGACATCCACGTAGTTTAATATTTTGGAAAATTTTCCAGATTTCCAAAAAAAAAAACAACATTTTTGTGTAACTCTGTACAAATTTACACAATAATATTAATTAGTTAGATTTATGTTAGTAGGTACATATCGTATGCTAATTATATTTACATTTTAGCTTCTATTAAAATTAAAAGATAATGAATTACTTGGGAATTCCTTTCGGCATTATGTAAATGTAAATATATGTATACAGAGAACAATTTTTTGTTCCTATGTAAATACGAGTATGACTGCTGTTATGAAAATTATCTACCTTCTGTAAATACAATAAAATGTTTCTAAAGGAAGTTAAAAATGAAAATGACGTTTTTTAGTGAAAATTAAAATTTGTTTTTTGTATTCAAAATTAAAGATATAATTATATATGTATATGTATCTTTTAAGTTTTGTATCAAATAAAAAATCACTATTTTTTCTATTTTTATTCAAAATTTTTATTTAAATCAGATAATTATGTTGGTAAAAAAATATTATAAAAATTATTTTTAAAAAGTTCGCCTCAATAAAATTCAAATTTATACTTTCCCTTCTCAAAAACAAAAAAAAAAAAAAAACAATCTATGCAAAGAAAATTAAACTGTACAATTAAACTATTTTTTCGGCATTTTCCAATCATCGCTTTTTTTTATTTTTTATATCCATTTATTTTTATTGCACGATCTGTTATTTGAAAATAAAATTTTTCTTAATATCTATTAATTCTTAAAAAAAATTCAACATCCCCAAGCAAAATGCATATTTTTGTTGTTATACGAAAATCGTCATCTTCTAATAATAATTTACATAATATTTTAAAATGTTTATTTTTTACACAATTCACATTTCCTTGTTATACTGTAAATTTTTCTCATTAATATTAATTAAATAAATAAATCATAATGTAATCAAATCCACATTAATAAGCTGATCTATTTTCCCTCAGTCTACAATTGATTTTTAATAGAAATTATTTAGAAAATTGATTAAGTAATAATCATAACTAATGAATTCTAGGTGATGTTAATTTTCAGATGTACATGAAAATTTTTTAAATAAACCAAATTTCAAGAAAGCAAAAAAGAAAAGCCTGACAGTAATTTAAGATGAAATTGATTTTTTTTTTTTTTTTCATAATCTCATCTTAGTAGATAACTGTAGTCATTGTAATTATGTTCTAGTGAGTGTGATACTAAATATTATTAAATTAAAAAAAAAAAGATTGAATTTTTCACTAATTAAAAATTTTTCTATTCTACAAATTTAATTCAAAATATTTTAAATAATTTATAATTTAAATTTTTAATTAAAAAATTTTGTTTTTTACTTTCAGGGCAGTTAATTTAAAGTATTAAAAGATCTTGTACAATTAAAATCAATTTTATCTATTTTAAATTTTATTTCATTTTATCCAATGATACACCAAAACAATAAAAAATAAAAATTAATGTTAAATATTATAAATAAAAAATGAGTGATTTAATATCAAAAATACTTGGAAATTTTGGTATATGGCAATTACGTTCAATTTTGATAATATTTTTATGTAAAATTCCAGCATCATGGTTTATGGCATGCATTATATTTACTGCACCAGCACCACGTGAAAATGAATGGTATTGTTCACCACCAAAACAATTATTAAATGATAATGGTGATAATTTAACAATAAATAAAAATGAATGGATACAAATAGCACATCCAAAATATACAAATAAATATAATGAAATTCAAATTGATCATTGCCATATTTATGCGAATGCTATAAATCAAATTAATTCCTCAATACAAAATAAATCATTATTAAAAATGAATGATGATGAAATTATTGATTGTGAAAATTTTATATTTAATTCAGATTTTTATTCATTAATAATGCAATTTAATTTAGTTTGTGATCGTGATATACTGTTAGCATGGTCACAATATTGGCATCTGTTTGGAATATTTTTGGGGAGTGTATTAGCTATTAAAATGATGTTATTGTGAGTAATATATGAAATTAAAAAATTTTTTTTCAATTTTTCTTCAATTTTTATTCCTTTTTTTTTAGTATTAGTCCTAGAAAAGTTATGTTGTCTGGAATGATAATGCAAATAATTTGTGGCTGTTTAACTGGACTTTTACCAGATTTCAATTTAAATTGCTTATTTCGTGTAAATTCGGCTATTTGTTGTGCTGTTATGTTCGTATCTGGGCAAGCAATATGTGAGTTGAAAAAAAGAAAGAAACAAAAAAAAAAACAAATCCTTTTTATTGAATATTAGTACAAATTTTCTGTTACAGTTCAAGATATTACTGGTGGTAAATATCGTATTGGTGTTACAACTTTATATGATACATTTTGGTCAATTGGTTTATTTTTATTACCTGGTTTATCAAATTTCTTCAATAATTGGTCATATATATATTTTGGTATAACATTACCAACATTCATTTTAATATTTTTATATCCATGGATACCAGATTCACCAAGATGGTTATTAAAAAATGAATTATATGATAATGTTGAAAAATTATTATTAAATGCAGCTACAATAAATGATCGTTTACATACGATACCAATTTATTTAAAAGAACAATTAGAATTAGAACATAATAAAATGATATCACAAACACCAAAACCAGCTAAATGGTTAGATTTATGGAAAGGATCAAGAGCTAAAATTCATTTAATAGCAACACATTTAGCATGGGCAATATATATTATAAATTTTATGGGGTTATTGCTAAATGTTAGATCATTTCCAAATGGTCGAGAATATCTTGGAACGAATACAATCATAACAGGTAAATATAATTTATTTTTTTTTCTTTTTATTTAAATTAAAATAAAGTAAAATGTGAGGAAAATTAGCAAAATTGTAAATTGACATCCTTGATTGATGTAATTTATTTTTTATTTTTTAAAAAAGATAAAAAATAAAATATTTCACTCCATCTCTAGAATTAATAAAAGTAAATTAATTGAATGAAATTAAAACAAATACATTAAAAATCGATTTAATTTTCTAACAGGAAGACAATACGTACGTACTTATGGTAACATTTTCAAACAATCATTTTAACTCTATTATTTTTCTCCATTAAAAATATTTCATTATTTCTGAACTTTTACGTCGTATACATTTATTCTATACTATTTAAAATTTAATTAAAAATTTTTTAATTGTAACAAATACTTAAAAAATTTAAAAACATAAAAAACATTTTTAATAAATACAATGTATAAAAATTATTGTTAAAATAGTAATGGAAAATTTTCAATTAGATTTTCATTTTCATTTTCCTATCTCAGTATACATACATATATACTTAATTATTATAGCAAATACCGACACATATTCTGATAGTATTATAACCATAGGGACACGCATACATTATTTATGTGTAGTATTTGCATACAGAAAATTTTCCATTTCCATTTTTTTTTTTTTGTAATTTCAAAAAAAAATTTTTTCTTTACAATAATTTCATAAATTAGAAAATCAACAATCAAAGAAAGAAATCAAATAAAGAAATAATTTATTTAATTCACAGTCAATTAGGAAAAAAAAGGACGAAATATAAATAAATAAAAGTCATACAAAAAAAAAATATTATTTCAAGAGATTTTTATTAAGAAATTTTGTTGTACATTTTTGTGTGATAAACATGGAAATGTCTGTTTTTTTTTTATTTTGTTCAATTTCTGCTTTGTTCGCCTTGTTTTATATCAATTTATCTAAAGCAGATAATGAAAATTACATACAATTTTTATACACATCCTTTTTACTTGTCCTTTATGTCTTAACAAAGTAACTTAGAGAATAAACTTCTTTGTCTTCTCCATTACATTTAGAGATTTAAGTTTTTTTCCTTTTGTATTGTTTTTGATATTCTATGTTTATTTTTTTTTTTATTATTATTTAAGTTTAAGTAAATGATCTTTTATTTAAAATCCCTGTCTTCTATAAGAATAAAAACGGGAAACTTAAATGTAATCACAATACGAAATGTAGGGTGTTGAATATTGTATATAATTGAATTGAACAGTTGACTAACTGAATGCACTTACGTATGGTACATATATGTATATGTGTACTTACGTACATACATGTGTGTATATATCTTATATCTTACATACGATTCATCAGGATAAAATGTTTAGACTATTAGTTCTGGACGAAAAAATTTTTCGATTTCATAAATTCGATCTTTCTTTTGTTAATGTGATAACCATGTACATTAAAGATGATGACAATGATGATAATAGCAAGGAAAAATTGAAAAATTTTCACTTAATATTATAAAAATCTAAAGGAAACAGAAAAAACACCACATTAAAATAAAATTAAAAATGTAAAATTTGTGATTTGTACACAAACTTTGTATGTGTATAGGAATACATATGTAGGTATTTCTACTGTATTTAAATAAAATTCCTTTTGCGGAAAAAAATCAAAAACAAGAAAAATAGGAAAAAAATTTTTTGTTTGTAAATTATCGAAAATAAAAATGACGATGGAGCATTTTACAGATACTTTCCTTAATTGTATCATTTTTTGAATTTCTAATATAATGATGTTTTTTTCCAAATGAAAATTTAAATTTTAATTATAGTTTTGCTGTTATTTTTTTTTATTTATTTAGAACAAAAATAAATTTGTTTTTCAGGAATTAGTGAAATAATTGGATGTTTTTTAGCAATGCATTACAGTTGCAATTCAAAACATAAATGGTTATACGCTGGAATATTTAACATTATTGCAGGTTTAATTGGCTGTCTAGGCTGGTTATTTCCAGATTCATGTAAGAAAAACTATTTTCAACTAATTTTTATTAAATTCAAATAATTTAATATATATCTTGAATATTATTAAAATTTTTATTCAAAATGTGTACGTATTTATTTTTAATTTTTGTATATAGGGGACGATTTATTCGGTATGTCAATGTGGATGTTAATATCATCTATTGCTAAATGTGGTACATCATTTGCATTATCAATGTTAGCCGCATGTACAGCTGAATTAGTTACACCAGATAAAAAGCAAATTTTCATATTTTCATGTATTGTATGGTCAAGAATTTGGTTATTGATAGCACCATTTATTGGTGTTTTTAAACGGATACATATTGCATTATCATTATCAGCTTATTGTATATTAAGTATAATTGGTGGTATTTGTTTATGCCTTTTAAAAACACCAAAAATTCTGCCAACATCATCATCAATAGGATTATCATTAACAAGACAATCAAATCAAAATGGTACAAGTAATGAAGCATTCAGTTCAGATGTACAAGATGAAATGAATCAAAAACAACACCAACAACAGCAACCAGGACATTATCAGATAGATTCTGATAATGTTCGGACAAATAATAATGCAACAGAAATTGAAAAGACAAAATTTTAAAAAATTTATTCAATGAAAATCAATTAGAAAAATGAAATAACAGGACCAAATAAATTGAATTAATCGTTTAGGTACTTAATTAGATATAAATAAAAATTAATTAATAATGATTACATAAATGTTATGTGTGATACTCGTATATAGAAAAAAAAAATTAGAACAAATTAATTTACTTAACTACATTTATACAAATGTGTACACGACATGTGTACCTACAGTCTACACATATATCATACGTACAATTAAATTAGATAGAAAAAAAAATCTTTTTAATAAAAAATCAATAATTTTCTCATTTGTTTTGGTTCTTTTCGTTTTCTATAAAATTTTATCGTTAATCTCTTTTCTTTAGAAATAGAAGATGAGGTAGCAAATTATTCCCTTGCTTATCAGCATTATACGTGTAAAAAAGAAAATGAAAAAAAAAAAAAACATTGATAAACATTTTTTTTCGTTGATTTTTAAAATAACGAAATTAAGTTTTTAAATATTTGACGAAAGAACAAGAAAAAGCACAGATATTTTTTCATTCTTGAATATTTCTGCCATCTAGGAGGTTTTTCCACGAATGGTTTAAATATTGAATAAAATAATGTTGCAAAACGTAAAATGAGGATATATACTTATTTACAATATTCTTCTAACGTTTTTTTTTTCTCAACAATAATTTTATTTACAAAGTTGGGGACAAAAAATCGTCGTAAATAAAATTTTCCAAGTTTTCTTCAATGATTATCATTTTTATTATATATACGTTTATTTGAAAATAAAAATACTCATACTTATCTTTTTTGTTCATATCATTTTATTTTACCTATGTATAATGTGAACATTAAATTTAATTTTTATTTATATTTTATTTCATTAATTCCATTAGAATTTGAAGACTTCTCTACATCAATTGTCCATATTTCAGAAACAGTTGTAACAGGCGGTGGTAATGTCGATTGTACTGATTGGTGTTGTAAATTATTATTCGCAATTGTGCTAACAATTACTTCAGTATCTATTGAATTACGTTTTGTAAGTAAAGCAGCTGAATTTCGTCTAAATGTTCGTATAGTTGGAACTCTTTCAATACGTGGTTGATTTGAATTCCAAAATTGTGTATTTAAATAACACATAAATAAACCAATTATAACAGCTAAACCAGCAAATATTGTTATTGGTATTAATGGATGTAATAACATTGTAGCTACTATAAATGGTGCTAATAGTAACCAAAATCTACTTAATGTTACTACAGAAAACATTAATAATGGACGTTTATTTGACGCTATCATTTCTGTAGTACATGTTACTAATATTGAAATATTAGCAGCATTTGCTAATTTTAAACCAATACAAAAAATCATATCTAAGCCAACACGACGACTTTCTTTTACTATTTAAAAAAAAATAAATAAATAAATAAATAATTTTAAATTTTATAAGATATTTAAAAATTTACTTGTGTTTGGTATCACCCAAACAAAAAATGCTAAACAACCAGCAATTATGATAAGATATCCGGACCAAAGCCATCGTCTTCTTGTATAAAGGATCAAATACAATCCAACAAAAACTCCAATCATTTCAGCAAAACCTAAAACAAAGAATATCAATAGGCAACAAAAAACACACGTTTTATTTTATTTTAACATACCTAAAACTATTGTGTTTGAATGAATATGATCAACACCAAATGATCTTATATTTAATATCATTGCATTATAAAGCATAACTGACCAAATCCATGCCCAATGTATAGCCAAAATGTATCGTTTCTTAACTTTTCCATCCCATATAGAAAAATAATTTAGTTCTTCATTTTTTTTTAAATTTTCTGCATACAATTTTAATTGATCTTCAGTATCTAATGGAATTTCTTTTCCATTAAAAGCAGCTGATTCAAGCAATATTTGTAGTGCTTGATCTAAATTACCATGTTGAATTAACCAACGAGGTGATTCTGATATCCATCTAATAAAAGTGGTAGAAATTAAAAAACCAAAAAAACAACATGATCAGTTTTATGCAATTTAATAAAAAAATTCTTCTCAGTAAGATTTTATAATATGTCTTGTTATGAGTCAAGTAAAAAAATTGCGAAAGCAAAAATTGTGTAGCTTAGCGTATGCCTCATGCCTCATATGCCTCTTGTTAGAACAAGAGAAATCGAATAGAAAAAATAGAAAAATGTTTACCTGTGAAAAATAATTAAAATAATTGTTGGTGTTGATATTGCAACATATAAATATGTCCAACTATCAACAAAAATTGATATGCCTGGTAACATTATTAAACCAATTGACCAAAATAATTCTGATAATGCTGTTGCAATTGTTTTCGCTCTACCAGATGTTATATCTGAAACTATATTATAAAACAAAAAAAAACTATAAAATAACAAAAATTCATCAAAAAAAAAATTTTAATTCTCTTACAAATACATTGTCCTGCATTAAACATTAATGCACAACATATCGATGTTAGGCAACGAAATATCAAATGAAGTTCATATTTATTCATAAAACCAGTCAAATTTCCAAATAATACTTGTAATATCATCCCATACAGTATAAGAGTTTTTGGACTAATACTATAAATAATTTTCAATAAGAAACAAAAATAAGTCATTGAAATTTTAAAATGAATTTTAACTTAACTATTTTAATGCAATTGTCGATAATAATCCACCTAAAAATTGTCCTAATCCATGAAAACATTGTGTAACACTTATTAATAATTGTCTTGAACAAATTAAATTAAAATCACTAATTAATGATTTATATTCTGAATTATGTTCATAATGATCACAAGGAATCATCATTTTTTCTTTGGTATTATTTTGAAATTTTTTTAAATTTTCATAAATATGACAAATATTAACAGAAAATTCACGATCTGTACTACGTTTCCAATTTTTTGTACCATTTAAAATTTCTAGACTATTCGTAACATTCATTTTCCCAAATGATAATAATGGTGATGATGATGATACCTTGCAATAATAATCATTAATTTTTGGTGTTGGTGCTGTATATATAATGCATGCCATAAACCATGCTGTTGGTATTTTACATAAAAATATTAATAATACTGTACGTAATTGCCAACGTCCAAAATTTCCAATAATTTTTTCTACGATATCTTCATTACTTTCATGATTAATCTCTTTTGTAATTTTTTTTTCATTAATGTTCTTAGATGAATTTTCACAATTTTTTTTATTATTACTATGATTATTTTTTTCCTTTGATTGGAACATTTTTTTTTTTTTTTTAGAAATCTATGTCTATTTATGAACCTTTTGAATAGAATCACTAATACAGACTGCGATAAATATAGTTTTATCATAAAATTTTGTCAAAACTTTAAAATCATCTGGTCGAAAGAAATTCAAATATTTAATAAATTCATTAACATCAATTTACACATTTATCGTGTATACACACATGCATGTATCGCATATAGATAATTTTCCTATACAGGTGCTAAGCTCATGCATTGAACCTAGTAATAAAGCAAGAATATTGAATTAATTCTGATTATCATAATTTACATTTTGATTATGAATTGTCTAGATTGTTAACAAATTAATTTTTTAGAAAAATCGTGTATGTATAAAATAAACAGAAAAAATCAAACAAATTTATGTGTACATAGAGTATCAATATACAAATAATACCTATTCGATTAATCTACTTTTAATCATCGTCTTTCAGTGCATACGTTTAGAAAATAACGCATGTGGAGTTAAGGTTTTGAACGTATTGTGCTACTTTAAATATAAGATTTGAATGAAAGAGTTTTTACAAAATTGTAAAGAAGATTTTAACTAGTTTGAATCTCTTTAAACTGATCACTGTAAAGTAGTCAAAATCATACCTTTCGATTAACGTACAACACAGAGGAGATATTTTTAGTAAACTAAAGAATAGGGTAAGGAATCAATTTTATAAAATGAAAATCAATTTTTTATTACATAAGAAGGAAAAATTGTTTATTTTTCTTTTGGTTTTTTTTTTTAGTTTTTTTTTTAGTTCATAATATAATTATTTTTTAATTAAATATTTTTTTTTCTTTTTCATATTTAAAAAAAATCCTTTTTTTTTGTAGTTTAAGATATGATTTAATTTTTTTACGCACACTGCTTTTTTTTTTTGGTTAAAGTTACAACCGTTACATGTTTTTTTAAATATATTTTTAATTCCTTTTTTTTTTTTAAATTAACAAAAATAATTAATTAGTTAAAAATTATGAATTTAAGTATGTATGTAATTAATATGTATATAGACAGTATTTTATATAAGAATTATAATTTAATAAGTTTTTATTCACTTTTAATTTTCTGTTGTTTTTTTTTTTTTTTTTGTTTTTGTTTATTACACATTTAATTTAATTAAATTAATTTTTTTTTTAATTTAAAATCTACAAAATTTAAATTTACGTTATATTACACATAATTATGAATAATATTACAAATATCTTTGGATTTATATTTTTTTCTTTTGTTTCTTTTTTTTTTTTAAATGTTTTTATTTTAAGTAGGATATTCTTTTTTTTTTTCAAAATAGAAATTAATAAAAAGGAGATGATAAAAGGTAAACTGTTTTATTTATCGTTTTTTTTTTTGCAAGATGAGAGGACATTCGAAACATTTCTTAAGTGTTATATACATATTACTATTACTATTATGTATGTTTGATTTTTTTACTTTAGTGTTTTATGTGGTTGTGCTCAATCCCATAAATTTAAGTCATTCCGTACCATTCGGTGTTAGGTATACTATAATTAATTATTAATGGTATACTAATAGTACCAATAGTAATTAGTGATAGTGCAAAAGACACTTTACTACGTATTCAATACGTAGTTGATTACGTTATGTATACTTACAAATGAATGCATATATCATATATATGTATATTAATTAATTTATTATATTCACGTTTATACTCTGTACACTAATTACACACAGTTAAAAGACCTCTCACAATTTTTAATTAGAGTACTTTACGAGCAGTATTACCATAATTTTTGTAGTTTTCAAACAGATTGAAATGAATTTTTTAAATGTTATACACAATAATGTAAAATAACGCCAGTTTTCGTAGTTTCCATAAGGCTTTAACTGAATATAATTAATAGATAGAGTATAGTACTATAATTTATTATTAAATTAATTTGTGCATAATTTATAAATTTATTATAATATTCAATATACATATTTACTAATTTTTAAAAATTTTTTTAATTCTATGTATTTAAATTCAATTTAGGTTTTAATTTTTTAATTTTTTTTTTTTTAATTTTAATTCAATTGTTTATATTATATTATTGCCTTTTTTTAAATATACATACATGTAGGTATGTGTATACGTGTTATATTATTTTTTTAAAGGAATTCTATGTAATGTAATTAATTAAAATTTGCACTTATCACAGAAATTAATATAAATAGTATTTACATATAAAAAATCGTTACTTTTTTTAAATTTAGTTTCATCTGATTTTTTAGTTTTTTTTTTTTTTTTAATTTTTTTATCTCGTTAATTATATTTTTTTAAAGTTTTTTTTAAGTTATTTGTAATATGTGTACAAATTAATTAATTTTATTTAAATGAATTGATTTTCACTGGTCTAATATATATTTTTTATTTATTTTTTTTAATTATCTTTTGTTTATTTGAAACAACTTTAATATGATAATTACAATGGTAATAGTAAATAATTATATTTATTGTAAAAATTACAAATTGTGGAACTATATACAAGAAAATAATAAATCAATGAATGTATACATATTACATCAATAATTTAGTCAATAATGTACATTTTAAGATTTTATTTTATTTTAATGTGATAATTGCTTTTAATTTTTCGTTGGTCTTTGTTTCCTCATTTTTTTCAATTTTTTTTAAATTTTATCTAAGAAATTTTTCTGTTTGAATTTTTTGCTCAAAATTTTTATTTACAAATATGTATGTGTTATATATACGCCATCATATTTTATTTATTATTTTATTTCTTTTTATTATTATTATTTATGATAGATAAATTGCACACTAATAATACTTATTACACAAAAAATAAATTGAAAAAAAATTTTCATCCATATTACACGGTTTCGCTATACAGTATTCTCAACATAGGATGTACAATAATGAGGGCAACTGATATGAAGTCAGCAAAATAAGAGAAAACGCGTTTAAAAAAAAAAATACATACTTTCATAGCCCTGTCTTAAAAAATATTCAGTACGTCTCATTTAATTTAATAATTTTTTTTTTCTTTTTTTTTTAAATCTAAATTGTTTAATTAATTTTGTCTATTGATTTAATAATGTGTTTGTCACCTCAGAGAAGGACAACAAAGGACTCCCGTCCGGGTGATCGGTGTACGTGTTGGATGCGTATGCGAGAGCTGTGTGAGCGGTGATATTGGAGATATGGTTCCTCCCGATGGATGATGATGATGATGAGGATGATGAGGATGGTGTGATTGGTGGTGGGATGGATGAGGATGCGGATGATGGGGATGATGATGATGATGGACTGGATGGTGTGCATCCATGTAACCGTTGCTGCGTGAAAGGTAATGTGATTGACTGCTGTCTAGACCCAATGATGACCTATAAAATTTAATAAGAATAAAAAGAAAAAAAAGACATTCTAAATGCTTGAAGATAAAAATTAATAAGAATTGTATTAGTAAAGGAGTTTTAGAATTTTTTATTTCCATCACCAGTAATTGTTTGAATTTAAATTGGAGTGAATTAAAATGTGAAGTTTTACTTGTGATTTATAAAATAATACTTTAGGTGCATTCAATCTTTACTACTCATATAATAATAATAATAATAATTGAAAAAATAAAAATGAATAAATAAAAAAATTATAAAACCCAGTTAAAATAAAATAATAATAAACAATTAAAGAAATTAAGTCAATGTACATCAAATACATATCTAATTGAAATATGAAAGCCATAATGAAAATAAAATAAAAGAAAAAATAATACAGATTTTAAACTAAAAGTTCGACACTCACTGAGTGCTTGCGTGCTGAGTAGCGTGGTGATAAGTGAAATACTGGTATTGTGAGTAGGTCGCAGGACTCCATACCTCACAGCCACTATTACTGCCCACTGTTTGATGATGATGAACCTGTTGTTGTTGAACTTGGCTATGAAGATGATGATGATGCTGATGCTGTTGATGATCAGTTACATTGTGATTTTGATGATTTGTTGTCGATTGCATTATCACATCTTGATGACCATGTGGTGATTGGTGATCATTGCTGGTCGTACAAACATGTCCTCCAGTTGGATGATGCGAGGTTACATTATGAGTACCAGTAGCATACATTGCACTGGCATCAATTGTATCGGATGCATGTTGCTGATGTAATTGATAAACGTGAACATCTGATATCACAGATGTTGTGTCTTTGGTCGTTCCATTCCATTTAAGATGATTTGGATGCTGCAATTGTTGTTGTTGCTGACGTGCAGAATCATCCACTTTCACATTTTGAGTGTCATTGTAAAGACCATTTGAAGTTGGAGTATTGTTTGGTGATCGATTTGCAGGATTTGACGTAGATGTAGTGTTGGATGCATTAACACCATCGCCGCTACCTCCATTTCCAGTGCTAGAAGTTGTACCCCACATTAGAACTGTTTGACGTTCATAGTGTTCAGGGGGAGAATGTTCCATTTTTGGTGTGACCGATATTATGTTAGAAACACCATTTCCTGCGTTTGCATTAAGACTATTCACTGGAGTATTTGTCGAATTAATATGATTTGGCGTCGTATTGATTGTAATTGATGAGGTACTATTCACAGGAGAAGGACCATCTGACGAACAGGATACTACTTCCATTATTTGAGGAGAAGACTTTGGAGTTTTAAGAGGTATTTGTGCAACCTATAATACATAGTTATAAATCACGATAATTCAGTAAGTTTTTCAAATTTAAAAAAATTTACCTGAGTATTAGAAGTTGGACTGCTATATCCACTGTAAACACTTCTACTGGAAATTTCTGCTCCACTATAATATTTCGAAGAATCTTGCCATTTATCGTCTTTAGTAGCTATTCCATAACCTTCATAAGAAAGGAAACCATTTGCTACGTAAGAAGTAGGAGCTGAGGTATGATGATATTCAGGATAATATCCACTCACACCTTGAAGTCGATATTGATGAAATAAATTTTCAGTGACTGGATAAAAATTTGTTGAATGAACTGATGGAGTCATATAAATATTATCGGCTGCTGCGGCATACGGAGAGGTCGTATACATTGGATTTAAATTCGAATAAGCAGCAGCAACTGCAGCAGCAGGATCTGGAATATATTCTACAACTGGAGCAGGAGGTGTCACCTAAATACATTTTTTTTTATAAATTCTCATTAGTTTCATTTTATTTTTGAATAATAAATCATTTACTGTACCTGTCCCAATGGTGATGTTTGTTGAAGTTTACGTTTTGATCGACATGTTGAAAGGAAATCACGTAATTGTGTCTTATATCGACGACTAGTTCGTTGTGGTGTAACTGGTGGTGGTAGTGATGTTGGTGAACCAGTTGGTGCTACAACTAATTGATCAGCCTCAGAATAATATGTTGATGCTAATCCGGTATCTAAGTAACTAACTTTAAAATCCATTGTCCGTTTACCCAACAAATCACGTCCTTCTTCTTCCATTAATTGCCGATGTGTACATATTACAAAATCTGGTTTTGAATTTTTATAAACCAATCTTGAACTAAAAAAAAAAATAATTGAAAATTTACGTAATGAAATTAAAATTTAGTATTTTTATCTACAACCAACCTAGTTTGTAACCATTGCCATTCTCCATCTTTTTTTTGGTATCTATAAGCTATCATTCCTGAGGCACCAGTTTTTAATACTAAAAAAAAAATAAAAGAGAAAGTAATTTTTAATAAATTCACTTTTCTTTGATTATATAATCAAAAATAAAGCCAGACTTACACTCTTGATGAGCACTTGCTACATAAGCTAAATCATCATAATGTACTAAATCATAACCACCAATATTTACAATATCTGAATCTGAATATCCAAGAATAATTTTTCCTCTACAAAATTGAAAAAAAATTTTTTTTTTAATTCATAACGGATAATTTTTTTTTTTTATTTAAACTACCTTTGATCCATTGAAACTAAAGATAAATCAAGTTTATGTTTTGATTTAAACATATTCTCTTTTTGTGGTAATTCAAGTAAACTTGGTGGTCCAAATGGTGTACAATATGCAAATAATGCTAATGGTGGCTCTTCAGTTTTACGATTTTGGCCATGTAATATTTTTATTCTACCTCGTATATCTAATCTTAAAAATCCGGAAGTATTATCCAATAAACAACGAAAACGTACAGTAAAACTACGTTCCAAATACACACATTTATCTGGTGTTGATAATGTTTCACATAATGTTATACCAGATAAATCGGCGGGTAAAAATGAATTCCATAATAATTGTCTTTGTAATTCTTCACGATCTTCAGAATGTACTAATTCATAAACAGATTGATGGACTATATCAGACTAAAATGGAATTAAAAAAAAAAAAAACAAAATATATACATTAATACAAAAAAAAAACATAAATATAATACATATTTTTCAAATTAACGAATTTTTATTGAAATTCAATGGATATCATTGTCATTATGTAACGAGCATCGTATTACAGAGTATTATAAGAAATTCAATAGTAATTGTTACAACCAAAATAAAAATAACATACATAGAAATTTAACAAGTGAATAAACATGATAACACTACGTAATGATAAATATTAAAAACTTTTGTACAAAAACAAACGATATATATATATATGTATGTATGTAGTAAACGATACAGACAATATGAATCAATATATATTTATGTGTATATGAAAAAAACACAGTAAGGGGTATATTTGAATTTTTCGACAACCAAACGCACCCTACTGTGGACAAGGTAATAAATTTTGGCCAATCAACTTGTAATACATGAAAATATATTTCACATTTTTGATTTCTCTTCTTTTTTTTTCAATAAACATTTTTTTTTGTATCTTGTTTTAATTTGATTTCGTTTCTTTTGCATAAGAAACTGTCTCAAAAGCAGAAAGCAGTACAGAAGTGCATTTCTTCATGTTGTAAAAAAAGCAAAAACGAAAAAAAAATTTGTTTTTCTTGTCGTCCTTTTTAGTATAAATACAAATATGATATTCATATAATTAAAATGTCAAATTTAAAAAAAATAAATAAATAAAAAGTAATAAAAAAATTTAAAAAAAAGAAAGAAAAATATCCAAGTTACTATAATTTTTATTTCAGATACATGTATGTAATTGATTTATTATTTTATTAACAATATTATATATATAAAAAAAAAAAAAAACAAAATGTGGAAAATGAAAATAAAATGTTAATCAAATGTGTCTCATAAAAATTCAATAAATACATTTCTAATGTAAATAAAAATTTTTAAAGAAATTATTTATTTCCATTTGGTATTTGAAAAAGGCTGGCAAAGAATATTATTGATTTTAAAAATGTGTGTACAATACATATAACAGCAGTTATTTAATTAATTTTTTTCTTTTCATTGAAAATTTCTTTTCTTTTTAGAATTTTTAATAAATTAATTAAAACAATGAATAATTAAAATATTTCTCAGTATTTAAATTGAAAGTTTTAAATACTTTATTCAAATGGTATTTATGGCAGTTATGTCGTTAGAATGGGTAAAATATCGTAATACATACATATACTGTATTCAATTAAAATCTATACACTTAGTTTATACAAATGTACATACATATACTCGTATAACTTAAATTGATAAAAAACAACAAATGCAATTAACTGCAAAAAAACATGTACTTACGATTCTTGTATATACATATGTACATATGTATATGATTGTGTGCATATATATACTATATCTATAAATACGTGTCGATTGATTTTGTATTTGTATTAATATCGCTTGAGGAATCTCAACTCAATATCAAAAATATTAAATATAAATCTTTTTCATTTTCATAAACTCAATGCAGTTTATATACTTATATATATGTACGTAAGTATGTTTATTCATGCCCTTGCTTGAATGAAGGAAGAGGAAGGATTAACCAGAAGAATTTCAGAATGAAAATGGAATTTATGTCTCAATTTGCTGAGGATGTAGTTTCATTTGATTAATTGACTATATTCTGATATTCATCGTAGTTTTTTATGCAATAATTTATGATCATTTCGAAATATATTTTATAATGTATGTACAAACCGTATAGCCATCAGAAATAAAAAAAAAAAAAGGGCCAGACCAGTTAATTCAACCACTAAAAACAGAAGATATTTCTTTTGGTATATTGTAAAATACATTGATCGTTGTATTTACTTAAAAAATATAGAAATCATGAAGATGGGAAAGTTCATAAAGATAAAAATAAAAAGACTAAACTGATTTGTTTATTTTTAATATTTAGATGTTCAATAATGTTTACATAATTTTTTATTTATTTTATTTTTTTAAATATTATCTTCTTCTTGTTCATTTTGTTTTTATTCTTTTATTTTTAATTAATAAAATGTAAAATATTGCTTGTATAGAACGCTGTGTACATATCTGCGTTACTATACATAATTCAGAGAACACAAAAATTTTACATTTTTTTTGCTACCTCTGTTAAATGTTTTAATTGTGAATTTAAAAAAAAAAATTAATTAATTATTAATTAACGTATGTACAGCATTGAAAAAATAAAGAATGAAATTATTTAAAATTGAAAACTTCAGGTAACTACTTTAATTAAATTACATAGTCAACGAATATGGAAATTTAAATATGTACGTATTTTTGAAAAAAACAAAAAAAAAATGTAATGAATTTTTGAATTTGTTTTTATTATTCCAAATTTATTACATGGCCTATTTTAGTAAAGTGATTTCTAGTAAACATTACTCGAAAAAATAATATCTTCTTCGTTCAAAATACAGAATATTGAAAACAAATTTTATTGATTTTTCCCTTCTTAATATGTATTAAATCTACATGATTTGATTAAATTATTTGAAAACAGATAAACAAAAATTAATAAAATAAATTTGTTGTATACAATAAAAATTAATATTTTCAAATAGTTTCTTTCATAATAAAATTGTTTAACTATGATTATTTACGATTTATCTACATATATTAATATTAGGTAAAATTATAATTTTTATTTATTTTATTTTGAACTATTGCTTATTATATCTGAGTACATAAAATGAATTATCGAATAAAATGAATATTCCAATAAATACACTTACATATATTTTTTATTAGTTTATTTTTACTTTTTTTTTTTTTTGATTTGAAGATTTAAATGTTATTTTTTATTTATGTTCATTTATTCTTGTAATCATTTTTAACTATTGTTTCATATACATTAATATGAATGTGTATAAAAAAACAAACATAAAGTAAAAAATATGTTTATATGTTTAAATAATACATATACACAATAAAAAATAGTAAATAATGATAATAATAACAGAATATTTAGTATCGTAATACAATCAGTTTACATTTAATTTTCAAATAAATCAGCAAAACGATTAAAATATTGATTATTAAAGTATCGAAGTTTAAATATACGTACGTGTACATACGTAAATGTGTGTAAACATAAATATATATGATCATCGTGCATAAAGTGGAAGAAGATATTTGACTATACACTGTACTGATTAAGCTTAAATCTTGTATATAATACTTAGATACATACATACACAATGTAATACAATCATAATCACAGTTAACTGATCATTTCTTTTGCAAATAAAAATGATCGGATACAAATATCTCAAAATATATATTTTTTTTTTTTAAAGAAAGATGTTGAAGACGCCTCCTGCTCATATATATTCAATATTCAATATGTATGTATATAAACGTTTTGAATCTTGCAGTATTAAAATAGTTAAAGGCCTGATACACAGTACAAAAATATATTTCTTGAAGTATAAATTTCTTTTACAAATTTAAAATAATTGCAAATTTTTTTCGAATTTCATTAAATTTCCATTAGGATTCAAAATATATCAATAAATTTAAATTTTTCGTTTATTGTCGTTATACTTTTATTAGAGTTTAACTGCTTAATGAGCATTTCACTATGTACGTGGCTTAAAAATACATATTTTGCTCCTTTAGAATTAGAAATACAGATAAAAAATATATATTTAAATAGAAATCATCTTTTTAAATCCTCGTGACTTTAATTGATTTTATATTTTTTGATGCAAACAAAAAACAAAAAAAAATTGAATTAACGAGGTTCGAAAAATAGAATTTAAAAATTAAACATCCATATATTCAAGACTATTCTGGTTGTAGTTAGCAGATTTTGCTAACTTGACATTCTGCTAACTACGACCAGAATAGCTCTGGTTATCTTTTATATTTATCAAATTTGTTAGTTTAATTTAGAAACAAAAAGAAATAAAAATCTTTAAAAAAATGAATTAAATTTCAGGAGTAAGATAAAAACAAAACAAACATGAAAAAAATGTTTTTTTTTTACCATTTTTTTTTTTTTGTTCTTGAAGATAATTTAATTTAACTTAATATCTTTTATTTGGTTTTTGGATAATTTCGTTAAATTCATCACATTCCCTGTATTTTTTTTTTCATCTTTCATAATTATATTTTAAAATCATCTATTATCTTCAAAAC
This sequence comes from Anthrax anthrax, assembly GCA_963971155.1. Taxonomy (NCBI): domain Eukaryota; kingdom Metazoa; phylum Arthropoda; class Insecta; order Diptera; family Bombyliidae; genus Anthrax; species Anthrax anthrax. The sequence continues at coordinate 30,246,889 of OZ020118.1, read as the reverse complement.
ATATATTTTTACATATAAATATAGTAGTTCAAATTAAATTGTGATTATAATTCGAAAATTACTACCAAGGAAATGTAATCAAATGATATTATACAATACTCTCTGTTTAAATAATTTTACATTATAATTTAATACACATTCAGTGAATTAATTATAAATAATTTCATTGATATATGTTCCATCCTTTTGTAACTACCATAAATTCATCAAATATGGATGATGATGAGTCGGTTAATAAAATAATTTGATTTCAAATGTTAAAAAAAAAAAATGCGTATATCTTATAATGAATTTTTGATTTTTCTTTTAAAAAAAAGAATGTTATACATAAATATATTATTTAAAATATAATGTAATCAAAATTTACCTGATGAAATCCAAGATAACTTTCTATACTATGCGTTGCAAAGAATACTTCACCCTCACATGTAAGGATCATTAGAAATCCATTTAATGCCTGTGAATAAAAGGAGAAAAAATTCGAAAAAAAAATATATAAATTTAATTTATATTTTATTATACGTGTGTATGTTCAAGAAATCTACTGGATTTTTTTTTTCGATTATACTTTAGGAATAAAGAATCAAAGATATTCTTAATGAGTTTTTTTGTGTCAGAAAAGAGGACAAACATCGTTTTTGTGTGTAATCTATACGATAACTTAAATGACATGATAAGATTCATAAAAATAATGTATCATTTGTTAAACAAAAACAAAAAAAAAAGAAGGAAATGAAAACAAACATAAAAATAAAAATTTCGGGTTTTTCATTTTCATTACCATCAAACTTTGTTTTTTTTTCTTGTTTAACCAGGAAATGATGTTCAATTAATTTACAACAATATCTTTAAATATATTAAATAAAATACTTTGATCATCATAATAACAAAAATAATAAAAATACATCAAGTAAAAGGTGTCTACATACACACATGTGTCGTGATGAGAAATTATTTTATCATATCAAACAGATTTTCTAATATTTCATTACTTAAAATATATCAAATACTCAAATAGTACAGAGATACAAAAATTTATTTAAAAAATTAATGAAGCTAACAAAAATTTCGAATCAGAAATTTAATGAATATATGTATATGGTGTAATGTACATATGTAATAAAATGTGTTATTTTGTAGCAAATGTATACGTAAATTAAAAGGATACATTGCAATTAAAGATATAAAAATTTTTGTTTGAAGAAAGTTGAAGCTGCCGAGTCAAAATTAAAAAATTACTCATTACATAAAATACCCTGGAAAGTTGAATATTGTGGTGGTAGGTATAAAAACTCATTATCCATCCAAAATTATCACTTTTGATATAAATAACAAAATTCAACGAATAAAATACTGTAACTGAATTATTTAAATGTATCCACATTAGTTTAATAATTTTATTGTGAATGGGTTAAAATGTAATTTAAATTGTATAGATGTGTACGATATCTACACACACATCCAAAAACATTTTGAATGGATCTTAAAGAAATCTTACAATGTGTCTTTGAGTTTTTTTTCAAATTTTCTTTTTGTTTTAGATTTAATATGTTAATTGCATTGTATACAGATGAATTTTTCCATATATGTATGCACCGCTTCAGTTGCTATTAAAATCGCATTAGAACACACGATTTTACCAGATCAAATTAACCGTACATGTATAACCATATAAGATTTATCAATATAAAATGTAATGTAAGCAATATAATAACTTGGATGAATAAACCCAAACATGAAATTTTTCTTTTGTTTTTTTATGCCTTAATGAAATCTCGCTCAGAATTTTTATTTTTATTTTTTTTAAATAAGAGGAAACAAAGAAAAAAAGCCATAATCAATTTGATCATCATTCAGTCAGTCAGTCGTCAATGTAACAAAAAATTACCAAAAAAAAAAAACAAAAATGATTATTTTTATTGATGCAATTATTATTTTGTGTAGGTAAAATATATTTGTTGACGAGATGAATTGATACCGCCCAAAATTTGAACATTTTGGTTCAAAATAAATGAAATTGATATGATAATTATTTTAATTTTGTTTAAAAATTTTCTTTTAATTTTATTAAATTCAAAATAATGGTTATTTATATACAGATTTATTTTATTTTTCGTAAATTACAAAAAAAAAAAAAGCAAAGTAAAAAAATTATAAATCACGACTAACATGTAAAAATAAACAGCGAAATCCAGATATTCATTTAAAATTATTCAAAATTCATTTTTATCATGTAATTAAGTGATGAAATGAAAAATTTTCAATCTACGATTGTTTTTTTTTTAACTTAAATCCATGGTCTTCTAAGCTTATAATAATACGATTATGCATTTTTTTTTTAAATTTCTTTCTCTATATTCATATGACATGATAAAAGCATAACTGAATTAATTATTATCATTGAATCCTTGACACAATTTTTTCTTTAAATTAATTGTTTTTTATATTCTTGTACATACAACATATTTTTTTTATACATAAAATATACATATTTTAAATCTAAGAAATGAATATTCTTTTTCATTGTTTTTTTTTTAATGATTCATGTGAATTACCTTCATTTTTAATAATATTTAGTATACGTTCAATACACACGTAGATAAACATATGTGTGTACGTATATGCATTACATTAAATAACGTGAGAATACAATACATTTATTCGTGTATATTATTTTTCACTAAACGATGATTTAGAAATATGCATGTAATAATGGGGAAAATAAAAAAAATGTTGTGATTCATCTTTAGCAAAAGAATGCATAATAATGTACTATAAAAATATTTATTTTTTTCCAAGTACAAACACACATATGTATATTTCTTATTTACATTGTGTGAAAAAACAAATGACTGGAAGTTAATTAATTTTCACGTACTTTTAGGCTCTTGCCTATACCTACATTTATTCATGCCAGCAAATATATTAAATATAATCATAATCAATCATTTATATAAGTAGTTATGATGTTTCTCCTCAAATGATATTTAAGTAAGACATCAATGTAACTATAAGAAAAATTTATCAACATATGTACAAACATTTAAGTTTGCAGAAAACAATTCATACGTAGATATGTATGTGTAACATTTGGTACATGGAATACATTAATATACATGTACATTTAATTTTTATTTAATAATTGAATGATTTGGTAATAAAAATTGAGAAAAATAAAATTATTTCTTTTACATTATTTTATTTCCCTTTTTAAAACAATAACATACAAGATAATGAAATAAAAAGAAACATATGTGTAGGTGAAATGTAATTATACGATTATTGTATGAAGGGAAATTTTTAGCATGAAATTATCATTATATCATTAATCAGTCTCTAAATTAGATAAGGAGTACAAAAAGATGAGGTGAAGAAAGAAAAAAAAAATTTTTTTGGAAAAAATCTCAATTATCAATTGTTACCTAGACAAAGAGTAATGACTCAATTTATATGTTACAGGAAAATTATTTGAAAATTTATCAGTTAACCAAAAGTAATGAGAAATTACTATAACTTCAAGACTTAATATTAAATATTTATAATTAGTTCATTGTAAAATACTTTATAAGGAAAAAAATTTTGAAATTCCTTCCCCCCCCCCCTCCTCCTCTTTCTTTTTAAATTTTTTTTTTTTTTTTTTTTTTTTTTTTTAACTGCAACTGATAATAGTAATTCAAAATAATTAAAAACACTACCTAATCGACCTTCAACGTATTTAAGTGTATTTTTAAATTATTAAGTTATTTTTTTATTAAATATTTTTTAAATAGATAATTTTCTCCTAGATCTTTATTTTCTTTTAAAAAAAATTCAAATTATTCTTATATACATACTGACATGTTATATACAATGTATGTATACAACAGATGCACTAATATATAAAATAAAAGATTAATATATTGCTTACATCTCTGCTTGCAGTGCTAATAAACTGGTACGAAAAATATTTAGCTATTTTTTTCTTCAAATCCATACAAAAAAAAAAAAAATTAATTTTCTTTTATTATCATTAATTAGAGCATTCAAAATTAATTTTTTTTTTTTTTTTTTCAAAATGAAATTCATTAGACGCGCCAGTGTGCATTTTGGTCAATTAAAAATATTAAATTTTATCCACATATGTATGCACTCATACATACATGTATATGAATGTTAAAAAGTATGCACATCATTTTATATTTTTTAATTTTTTTTGTTTTTGGTGTGTTCTTTTTTTTACTTTTCTTCAATAAACACGATTTTATTAATTTCAGTAATTAATATTGTAACAACAATGTGCATAATGTTTTTGTTATTGTGAAGATATGTATGTATGTAAGATACATTCACTAAGATTTTTACACACCTTGTTTGGATATTAGGTAAAGATAAAACAAACAAAATCAGTGTTCAGTAGCTGCAAAAAATGTGCATCATCTTTAAATGCATTTAATGCGTCCTAATAATTTTTTATTAAAAAAAAAGAAGAGAAAGAAAAAAAAATGGAATCATAATAATTATGGCTATAGCGAAATAATTATCGTTATTACTATACTACCAACTGTTTACTATTTTTATGACGGATTTAAACGGTTAACAGCATATTCGTGCATACGTAAAATATGGTGGATATCAGACGTGTTCTTAACACTGTTCGCTTTACTTTGAAAATTACACCCCAGTATGTATATACATAGATGAAAAAATACTATTTTCATTTGTTTTTATTTTTAATTTGCAATTTTAAATTAACAAACAAAAAAATTAATGATAACGAATTTGTTAATTAATCTGAATAATGTTTGCATACATAAGTATACATTGTCGTCTGGTAGAATTTTCTTCAAAAAATATTTAAAAAAATTTTTTGATCAATCTAAATTCACAGTTTGAATAATTTTTGTCCTTTTGTCCTTTTATTTGCTCAATTGTTCATTTTCAAATTATAATTACTACTTTCACTTCCCTATATACTTCTTTATGAAATTATTATATCGGAAGTTAACCAATTTGCAAAATAGAAAAAAAAAAATTTGTTCTTGATGTTTTTAGTGTTTTTATTTTGTTCACAGTTTTTTTTTTTTTTTTTTTTTTTCAAATTAATCCAACAAGTGTATTTTAGATATTTTACATTCAAATACATTAAGTTCATGTAGGGCAAAAAAAGAAGAATAAAAAGGACTAGGCTTATAATATGTATGTAATAATAAATATTTTGTAAATATAGAAAAAGGTACAAAATACTCATATAAATACATTTTCTAACGCCTATAAGTACTCGTATAAACTATTATTCCGTGACAAGAGTAAATGCAATTGCGTCTGCATGCAATAATACTTTATATGTAATGCAACAGTTCTATTTTACAAGCATATAAAATGTACATTTTAATGTACTTAAAGCGGTAAAGCTTAGTCAAATATTTAACTGAAGTTATATTATATACATTTTATTGAAATATGTACATAATATGTGTGTATTTTGTGAATTATAGCAAAAATTAACTAAAAAAAAAAAAAAAACGTTTGGCATGCATATCTTTGTTTATTCATCGTTCAATGTTTTTAAGTTTTTAAGTGTAAACACTTAATATATTAAATTCCTTTTTACTTTACATAGAAAAACAATAATCGAAAATGTCCATTACAAGAAGATAATAAAAAAAATTAAGATGATCTTTGAGATCAAATTGACACTATTTATAAATTTAGTTAGGAAACGTAGACCTGATAATAAAGTACATACAGTATTTAGAAACAAGAGGAAAAGAAATTTTTGTTTTTGTTAACAATTTAAACGCAGAATATACGTATGTTAACTTTTAATAATTGTAAAAAAAAAGGAAAATTATTCACACATTAACTAAAATATTAAGAAAGAACCTCAAAGTTGCATAATGAGAGTTCAAAAACAATTTCAATATTTTCTTCTTCCTTCTTTTTGTATTCATTCCTTAAAAATCTAAATCGTGCTAAAATGCAATTTGATTCTATAATTTAAATAAATTCTTAATAGAATACAAAATATGTACAAACAAATAAAAACATAAATGAAAACATACAGAATATACACACGTATACATTTGAAATTCATATGTTAATAAAAGTGCATTGAATGCATATTCAAAAAATTCAAATGCACTTTTATACAATTATTGTCGTACTACAATAAAAATGAAAATTCAATGAATAAACATATTTACACTTAAAGTGAAAAGCTATATTAAAAAGAAAAAGGTAAACAAAAAGGAACACACACAGTTAATAGTGTAAGAACATATACATATATATACGTATATTGTACGTAAATAGGTTTTGGAAAAATAATTTCGTGTATAGAAATGATAATAATTACGTGAAAATAGAAAAAAAAAAGGAAAAAGGAAATGTTAAAATTGTCGTGTATTTTCAAGTTATTTTATAGATGAATTTAATTGACGCCTTAAAATTTAAATTTAAATAAATTAAAAATTTAAAATAAAAATTTTTTCTTTTGTAAGAGAAAAAGTTTAAATGGTAATTTATGAAAAAATAAAAAAAAAAAAACTAATCAAACTAATGAAGAAATGAAGACAAATAAACATTTCATTCTTATGAAAAAAAACTAATCAAACTATGTACATACATTAAATTTTAGAATAGAGTAAGAAAATTAGTCAATTAAATAAAATATAAAGGAATAGAATATCATACACAATTCATTTCTTTTCAAGGTTTTTAAAAAGTTTTTTTTTTTTTCAATATTCTTCAATTTAAAAATTTTTGAATGTAATGAACTGAAAAAACTATTTAAATAAATTATAAATTTGAATAAATTATTTAAATAATAAATATTTTATATGAATACCTGAAGGAACATATCACCATCAAGAAGCCCATGTTCAAAAGCTCCTAATTCTCTTGTCCTATATCCATCATGTAAATGAATTTGTGATAAGAGACCATTTTCCTCTTTTTCTTTGTGCATAACAACTGAAAATATACACATATAAAATAAAATAGTTAATAAATTTTATTTTTATTTTTATTATTCTCTGTAAATTACTTTTCTAATCTTTTTAATTAAGTGATTATTTATTATTTAAAAATATATATAAGAAAAATGAACCACATAGAAAAGTGAAAAGAAGAAAATTAATTTCTATTGATTAAAATTGTATAAGACATTGTAATATAATGCACATACATACATATTGTGAATATATGTAAATGTGTGTAAAAAGTTCCATTTCCTTTTTGGTATTTAAACACACACATATCTTCAAATATAATGTTGTATATTTATTCAGGATAAAAAGTATGAGTCGGTATGAGGAGGAAAATTCGGTATAATACATACATGTATGTACATATTATTCAGCATTTTCATTTTAAGGTTGGAATTTTCAAATAAAAATTTTTTGGTAGTCTACATATGTATGTACTAAACTACATAAAATATTCTTTTATTTTTTTATTTATTATACGTTATATATACTACGTTAATGCCGTATATACAAACGTGTGTATGATGTGTTGCATATATGTGATATAAAGGAAATATTTATGTGAAAACATTATTTTCTACTTCTTTTTTTTTTAATTTAGTTTTTGTTTTCATTCTTTTATCTCATGAATATGGATATTTATTTTCATTTGTAATCACTTTCTTTTCCGTTTTCTATATATTTCCTTTTTCACATACAAAACTGATATGCATAAACAACACATATACATATAATATACACGTATTTTTGTATCTATACGGTAATACATTTAAATGATTTTAGTTATGAACACTCATACATTTGCGTTTGATTTAAATATGAAAGAAAACTCCTGTATAATTTTTATAAAGATATTTTATATATCAAGAAAAATGTCTAGATTGGCTAATTTCAACTTTGAAATTTTCGTGAAATTTTTTTGTTTAAAGTTTAATATACCAAATTTTCATATGAACATAATGCAATCAAAATCGATTTTTTATTTTTCATTATTTCTATTTTTTTTTTATTTACAAAAAACAAAAAAAAAAATTCGTACTTATCAACTAAGGACAAGAGGTGTGATTTTTAAGGTGTACATTGTGTATTTGAGAAAAGGAATAAAATCTAAATAAAATGAATGCATACAAACTATATAAATACGAATGTATGTACATGCCATATGATATACTAAAAACTCCTTAAAAAATTTTGCGCATGCTTTTGTTCAATATTTAATACATAAAGATTTATATATATTTTTTTTTTAATTTCATTTATTTTTATTTTTCATTTATTTATTTATTTTTTTTGTTTTCCTTTTCCCCCGATAAAATAACATTTATGTATATGTGCACATGTATGTAAGTAATTTAATGGTGGTGTTTTATCTAAATTAAATAACAACGACTACATCTTTTGTGCAGACATCCTTAAATGGTAAAAATGAATCAAATTCGTAAAACGAGCAGTTTTATGTACATACATATATATAGACATATGTACATATGTACATAACCATAAAAGAAAATGTAGAACATACATACATATGTATATAACCATAACCAATAGAAAAATAATGTTTGGTATACTAACCCTCAGTAGTATTTAAATTCACATACATACATATATGTAGATATAAAATGTATAATAGCTATATACGTACCCCTTAATGATTAATAAAATAGGAAAAAATTTTTTTGAATTAAAAGAATTCTTTAAATGAAATAGGAATTTTAACAAAAGACAAAAAAAAGGAAACACAAACGAAAAATACCAAAAATTCGGTAATAAAATGGTGATGATGATGGTGATGGTGGTGTATACAGTAGTAAAATTTCCTTAAGTTCGTATAGTATCCCATCGAAGAAACGAATTATTTTCTTTGATTATGCATACATATGTATATGTATAAAGATATATTTTACCTTATGTGTGTGTTTTTAGCATTTTCTTAAGCTTGCCTAAATGTGTATGTAAGTGTATATACAGTACATTCTTAAAAAGCTTTTCTACGAGGTCAAATCTATAGAATTCTTGCTTTTGTTTTTCATACATATGTATATTTGTAATGCCTTAGAGGTATTCATAAAAGCATACAAATTCACAATACATTTTAGTACGGAATATGTACTATGTATATGAATTGTTAAGGTGTATGCATATACGTTACATTCAATAAAAGAAAATTTGTGTCAGGGAAAAACAAAATTTGATGGCGGCCATGATAAAGAAAATGGCTGAATAACTTATTATATTGTACATTGTATGTATGTATGTATGTATGTATAATGAGTGTGCAGACTGTATACATGAGCAAAATAAATGGAAAAAAAACTGCATCACTAGTTATGAAAAATGTTAAATATTTTCTTTAAAAAACCTTCGAAATTTGAAAAAAAAAGATATTAATTGCTATTCTTAGGATCAATAAATTAAGTTTGAAAAAACAAAGATAAATTATAAATTGCATAAAAACCATTTTCATTATGTGAAGAGCAAAATTTAAAAATTTCCAAAAAAAAAATATATGAACTTCACTCGATGCAAAAGTTAAATAAAATCAAAGATTATGCTATAAATCAATAAAATATCATTTTTATTTGCTTTTATATTTTTCGAGTAAGAAAATTTTCATTTGCATTAATTTTTTGTTTTTATATTTTTTAAAACTCTTTCAAAAAATCGGTTATTAGTATTAATATTAAGTAATTTGTCTGTCTTAATATCAAATAAAATATTTAATTAATTTTTGTTAGTATTTAACAAAATCTTAAATGTAAGATTGAATGATTTTTCAAAGGTGACAAGAAAAGTATAAGTAAAAAAACGAATTTTTTAAATAATATTTGTATTTATGCATAAAATAATTTAAACGATATATGGCAATGACACTCTAATTCCTTTAATTTAATTCATTCGTTTGTGTTTTATAAAATCACAATACAATATCAGCTAACAAATTTGTTTGTTTTTTTTTTTTTCTAACTTTATTTCATGTATGCATGCATGCATGTTTAATGTCGGGTATATATTGTTGATATTGATGATGTTGATAATGATGATATGATGATGATGATGACGATGATGGCATCAAGATGGTAATGTCACGCAATGGCGTGACCATAAGTCCTCTTAACCGTCTGACCTTCATTTCATTTTTTATACGTTATTTTACTATAAGTACAACTACAACTATAATTAACTGAACTCTTTTGTATATAACATGTACATACGTACATATATATATTGTATATGTACTTACATACACTAAACTTACACACAATTTCACTTATTTAAAATGCATAAAAAATCTAATAACAGTGAAACTGATTTTAAAATCAAGTCCTTTTTCCTTCTTATGTAGTACATACACGTACGTATATACTGTATTGTATTATTATGCAATTTTTATTTGCTACAAAGTCATGCTCATATTTGAAGAAAAACAAATAAATTTTCATAATTTGCAAATCATTTTAATTTCTACTACACTTGATTTAATTTTTTGTGTTTTTTTTTTTTTTTTTTTGTTTTTTTAAATATTAAATTACAAAAAAATTTCAAATAGGGAAATTAAAAAAATATACAAGAATTAGTAGGGACATACATATGTGTATATAATAAATAAACAACATACATACATGCATTTTTTTTTTGTCGTTTTATAGTACATTAGAATTACTCATTAATAATAAGATTAAAGAAAAAATGAAGTTGATAAATAAATGATTTGGTATTTTGCATGCAGAGTGCTTTCATGTGTATTTAAAATATCTTATATGTACATATACATAAGTATAAAATATCCATTATGCTTTAAAAACAAGAAAAACTGAGTTACTAATTGTAAGAAACCCAATACCAGCATATCTATCAAATTAATCCTTCTACATCGTAATTTTATGTTATTATCATTATTTATACTATATTTAAATTTTAATATTCTCTTTGAATGCGTCAAATATATGGATACATTTGTATGTAAGAAATTTGAATTTCATAAATCAATGAATTTCATTACCTTATATTAATATGTATACATATGCTGTATGTACATACATATATATTTATATGAAAATTGATTTATTTTAATTTATTTCATATTATTTTACTACCATACGCATAATACATATACATACGTACATTTTCCTGTTAAAGTTAAAAATCTTATACCTATATGTGTGTACATACATGCAAGTGTATATAGTGTAAGTAATGAATTTGATTATTTATCCATTAAATAAAATTGCAATTACATGAAATTTTATCTTAATTTTCATTTTTATTTGATAAAAATCTGTTAAAATTATAATAATTATTTTTTGCTATTATTTTAGTTTTGATTTTGTATTTTTATTTTATTTTATTTTATTTTATTTATTTGTAATATAATAACGTAGATTAGTTCTAATGAAAAGTGTACAACACAATTTTGTATTCAAATTTACAAAACAATTTATTTAATAGGTACATACGCAGTATAACAGTGTACTTCTTACCAATTGTATTCTTTTGAAAAAATAAATATTTTTCATGTATAATAAATGAAGAATAATAATAGCCAACCTCATAAAAAATATAATTATTAATAATTAAATAAATTTTAATAAAATATTTAAAGCGAATAATACTTGTAGTCGTAGGAAAAAAATCAAAATACTTAAAATATTCATTTGAAATGTGGTGTTAATACATACTTTTATGTATGTAGGTAGGTACATCATTTTATTGACGTTATCATGTCCTTATAAATAGGCAGATCAATTTTTCTTGTTTTTTTTTGTGCATGTCCTTTGATACTTTTTTTTTTCAAACGAAATTTTTAAAAAAATTCAACAAATAACAAAAAGGAGGTTCTTTTTCCTAAATTACTGTTAGTTTGTATAATAATTTCATTTCATTTCTTTATAATTCTTATTATATTTTTCAATTTTATTATCTTAAATTTATTCAACCCACAAAATTTAAAAAGGGTAAAACCATGGGTGCTAATGTAAAAATTAATTACTAAGAAAAAAATTCAAATACCTATATTTCCCAATTTCTCACTTTCATCCTTTCATAAAGCTTGTGTGTATGGTTAAAAAAAAGTCTCTTTGAACTTTATTAGTCACTACGTATGATTCAGAATAAGAAGCTCGTGACACACTCACCAAGTCGTCACATAACATTGTAAAATCATGGTTGAAAAGTACAGGGTACAGGTAACTCTTATTCAACATGGAATTTTTAAAATGCATTGAAAAATTATAGTCGAATTCTTGACTGATAAAATTTCCGAATTCATCTCATACAACGAGAGAAGTTAGCATGAATTATTTACACGAGGGTTATCTGTATGCTTTTATAAAACCAAATAAATTTTCAAATTTTTTCATATAGTTTTCTTTTTAATCGCAAATATTTGCTATAAGTCGTATATTTAGTTCTCATATTTTTAACATGTAAAATTCAAATTATGAATAAATCATAAAATTATAAAAAATAAATGAAATAAACAAATAATTTTTTGACATATTTATCGTGTGCTTTATAAAAATAATAATAATAATAATTCATCTTTTTTTTTATTTCTTTATTTTTATAGCGTAATTTATAATATCTTATATATATTTTTTTTTTTATCAAAACACTTAAATTTTGACTTTCATTTTTTAATCTTTTACTATTACTATTTATTTGCCTATTGTATAACACCAATTCCCTTGTATTACCAATGGTCCTTAACTTAACAGTTAGGAGTATTAGAAAAAATAAAAAAAAAATATAAAATCATGTAACGAAAATAACAACGAAAAAAAAAAGAAAACAAATAAGTAGCGAAAAACAGAAACAAGTAAAAAAAGTAATATATAAATTATAAAATAATCTAATTAAACTCAGTAAATCACTTAATCTGATTTTTTTTTCTCTTTAGTGCTGTTGTTGTTTTTTTTTTTTGTTTGTTTTCATTTGAATAATACAACAAATAAACAAAAATATTAAAACTACAAAGAAGAAATTATTTTTATGATTATAAATAACGCAAACAAATTCATGTTAATATGTAATGTGAAAATATTTCTTTTTTTTTTGTAACGATGATTTTTAGAATTTTTGCTTTTTTTTTATTTTTATATTTTAATTAGAATAATAACAAGCAAACTACTTTTTTTTTGTTGTTGTTGTTGTAGAGCAATCAAAAAAATATATGAATAAATTTTTACATATATATAAATTAAAAATAAAATGTAAAAGAAATAATATGTACATTTTGTGTAACAAAGAAAATAATTAAAACAAACTTGAAAATATTACATTTCGCTATGAAAAATAAAAAACCCAAAATTTTCATGTGTATATGTTTTTTTTTTTTTTTCGAAAATTAAGTCCTTAAAACAGCCAAGTATTTTTTTTTTTTGTTTATGTAAAAATTTTAAGTACGAATTTTAATTTTCATTTTTTTAAGGTAACAAAAACTATCTTTATTGAATCAGGCACGAAAATAACGACTGTAATGTACATGTGTACAACTTAAAAAAAAATTGTTTTAATTTCGTTTTTTAACATTAGATATTCAGTTAGTCTTATTTAATTAGAAATAAACATGCTCTTGAATCATATTTTGAATTTTTTCTTTAAGTTGACTCAAAATGTACTTTAATTTTACTGAATGAATTATTTTATGACTACCTTAAATCATACAAAATTATTAAATATTGGATAGTCAATAGCTGGGATATGGTCATCTAAAAATTTTCATTTTATTTATTTTTTCTACTTTAATTAATTTTTTTATTTATTTTTTATTTATTTCTTTTTTATTTTATAAAATTTGGACTAAATTTTCCAAACGAGTTTTCTTCTAACATATTACAATTTAAAAAAAAAAAAAAAAAACAAAAATTCAAAGCATTAATTCTACAGTCTACTCAATTTAGAATGTGAATTATGTTTTTCGTATATTTAACTAATTTCACTTTCTAAGAATATTTTCGGTCAGTTTACATATATTTGCTACCATTTTGGACTATCCCAATTGTATGTTGTAATTTTTCATTTCTTATTTTATTTAATTTAATTTAATTTAATTCTGTCAGCCTGTTGTTTTTCTGTGTGTTTTTGTGTAATTTTGTTATAAAAAAGCTTTGATTTAATTAACAACAAATAAAACTAAAAGAAAAAACAAAAAAAAAAGAAGGAGAAAACTGATTTTATCACAAAGTGCAATCTTTAAAGTAATAGACATGTGTGTACGGGTGTATACGATTTTCCTCATAATAAAATACATATGAAAACATAAAGCGTCTTGGATTTACTATATACATATGTATATTGTAATAAAGGAGGATAGTTAATTTAATTAATTTTTTCCTGGCTATTTTTCATTTTTTTAATTTCATTTATTTTTGTTTTTTTTTTTTTTAAATTGTATAAGGAATATGAAAAGATTTTTTCTGTAGATATAAATTCAACGTATTGTCAGTCATATCAACATAATAATAAACTGTAAGTAGTTGAACAGTATTTTTTGTAGCATAAATAAAATTTTATATTTTTATGTATGTATGTAAGTATGCTCCTATTTACGTATCGTAAATACAATAAAATATATAATGAAGATTTTTTACTCGTTGTATTGTGGTGCTCATGATGATGATGATGATCTTGATTGTCAAGCCCCTATAAATTTTTTTACTCTGCTATAAAATTATTATAAAATTAAAAAATATATATAAGTATATAGGTATACTCGTACATACATTTTCCTGACAACAATAAGTCATAAAAAAGAAGGTTTTTGTTTTTATGTTTCTTTTATTTTTTCAAAAAAAAAGGTCGGCAATGTACTGAAATGTTAATGAAGTATCCTACATTAATTACATTCGAATCATTAAATATACATATCTAGCTCATACAGTAGAATTAAGTGACCAAGCTATGAATTGCAAATACATATACATACTTATGTATGTACAAAATTAATTTTCATTTTTTTTATTTAAATATGAAAATTGAAAATTTTTATTTATTTTTTGGTTTTAGTTTTTTTTTTAAATATTCCGATTGTTATTTAAGAGAATTAATTAAATACTTCAAGTATTGTGTAATATAATGTTCCCTAGCAGAATTTTAAATGAACATCATGCCAAAATACAAAAAGTAAAAATTAAAGAAAAAATCATATAAAAAATTAAAACATTTTGTGATAAATCAAATAAACTAAAGTTTTGTTTACCGATCTAAAAAATCTACCGATTTACTTTATGTAATGAATTTGATGAAATCTTTTTTGTAATATCTTCGATTGTAAAATACTTGCTTGTCGTGTATCTTCAATACTACTTAAAATATCATTATAATCAATCCGTTTTATATCCTTGTGACTTCAACTAAATTTTGTATATCTAACAATTTTCTGTTCTCTGGAACTTTCGATTCCATACATTACGATCATGAGCACATATAATACAGCATACAAATAATCAATAAAGCTAAAGCTACATATTAATGTAATTCTGCACATACATAACACTATCTAAATAAAGAACTATGTACATTTTTAAAGAAATAAAAGGGAAAATAGGAAATAAGAAAATACTGAAAGCAAAAGAAGGATACAAAAGTAACTTTTCTAATAAAATTATTTATTCGTCATGAATTTATTTGTTCACAATATGATATCCAAATAAAGTGAAAGAAATTTTAATCTATCACATACTAGAGCCGTGATGGAGAGTATTCTAAAAATAGATATAACATTTTATAAATACAAAATTTTATACGAAATTTTCTTAAAAATTCGAAAAGATCATCATTTCACTTTTCAAAATTAAAATAGAATAAAAATCATCACAACTGTGAAATATTGCAAATTATTTGATAAAATTTGGTAAAAATATTGATTTCATATTAATGTGAAAAAAATTGTGTAAAAAACTAGACGAAATCGTTAAAATTCCATATAAAATATGAATCGCTATGACATTATTTTTACTGTTTTCTTTCCAAAAAAAAGGAGAAAAACGAAGTAAATAGATACCAAAAAGACAAAAAGAAAGAAGAATTTATGACAAAAATAGAAACAAATGTAAAATATTGAAATATGTACGTTGAGAATATGCGAAAAATGTTAATAACAGGAACAAAGGAAAAAAAAAATAATAACATAATAACAAAACAATAATTTTTCAGTACAAGTCAGCAGACATTTAAATATGATATATCGCGATACAGAGTATATAGAACACAATACATACTACACAGAATAATAGGTACGATATGATACAGAATTTTACACAGGCTATTTATTGTGCTTATAATAGAACATATTTTTTCTTTAATACTGGTGATATATGAGAATAAATGAAATTTTTGTTTTATTTTTTTTTTCCATAAAGGTAAAAGAAAAAAAAACGATTATTTTCCGCAGTACAAATAAACAAAAAAAAACATTTTGGTTCTTGTTTTTATTTTGTGTAACAACAGCAAAGATACAAAACAAAAATTTTAATAATATATGTTTTGTATGAGAGCACATTTTAATTCCCATTTCATATAATTTCACTATAATATCCTTTTTCAATGCATATGCCAATGCCGTATATACATATGTGAATGTTTGTACCGAAAAAAAAAAACAATTATAGAATTGTGGGTAATTAACGGTTTTTGGTTCCCTACAAACAAATTTTTACAGTATTATTTTTTTTCAACATTTTTCATTCGGTTTTTTTTTACCAGTTTTACGAGAGTTTTTGAGCTTATTTTTTCACCCCATTCCTTGTATGCATATTATATACATACAAACTCGTATATTAACTACCATATGTATGTATTTCATTATCGTTTATCCTGAATATGAAAAATTCAACACATTTTATATGAATGTTATAAACTAAGAATGTTTGCATAATAATATTTATACCTGTATGTATGTGGATGATACATAGTTTTTTTCTGTTAGTTTATGATTATTGCTACATATATGTATACATATTTAATTTTTGTTTTTATTCCTTGCCATATTTTCATGATCTTACTTTTTGGCTCAGTTAATTATTAGGGTCAGTCCAGCCAGACATCATATAGTACAGAGGGTCAATATTTTATCATTCTGTGGAGAGCTATTAATTTTTATAATATACATAAGGATAATATATTATTGTACTGTGTACTGTGTACATACAAATACTTATATAATACACATATGTATGTACATAAAAAGTCCATATATTTTACATTCTATAACCACGTTTTTGTTTTTTTTTTTTTTTTTTTTAACCGTGATGGTGATATATGTTTGTACTACTTTTTATGATATAATTATTTGTATAAAATTCTATATATACATTTTTATTTATTGCTTTCACATATACCGGTGTAGCAACAGCAAGGGTGAAAATATAATTTTGAAAAACATATGCATAACATATTACTTTCATTATAAAGTAATGTAAAAAAAATTTTAAAAAATTAAGTATTATTTTTGCGAATTTTGAAAATTTTATTTATGAGAAATTTTCCAAAAAAAAAAAAAAAATGCTTCTCTAATAAACAGATTTTAAAAACTATATTTTAAAACATTATAGCGTTTATTAATCCATGACA
This sequence comes from Anthrax anthrax, assembly GCA_963971155.1. Classification (NCBI taxonomy): domain Eukaryota; kingdom Metazoa; phylum Arthropoda; class Insecta; order Diptera; family Bombyliidae; genus Anthrax; species Anthrax anthrax. The sequence continues at coordinate 30,229,352 of OZ020118.1, read as the reverse complement.
ATTTAACCTTCATGGTTCGCTGAAGAACATATGGTCTTAGCTTAGTACTTTTCTTATAAATAATAAAAATTGCAAGATTTAATTAATATCAAACATAAATAAACATAAATGCACTTGATTACCTACACATAGAGAATTATAAGTTAAAAATAATACATATGCATCGCTATATATTTTATTCATATCTAAAAGTTTAATTAAAAATTTTTTTTGATATAATATTATTATAATGTACACAAAATAAAAATACTCTTTTATATGAACAATAATAAAATAATAATAAGTACATGAGTAAATGTATTAAATAACTTCATAATAGTAAAAAAATAAAATAAACAAAAAATAATGCAACAGTTTAACCCCTTTTCTCTATATGTATTTCAAATAAAAGGAAAAAACAAAAACAACAACAAAGCAATAATTAGTGTCTACTGATGTTTTTGTATTGTTAGAAATTCTCACATATGTATGTACCTATATACATGAAATTCCAAGATGTTATAACGATCATTGTCCACACGTTAATTCCATTATGTACTATTATATTTGATTTATTATTTATATACAGAAATATACATAAAAGTAAATCAAAACAAAAAAAAAAATTTATACATACAATAAATTATGTACATATGAAAGTGCGGCAATCTTTGCATGATTAAAAACAATAAAACTTCCAATGCACTTTAGATATATTATGTAAGTGGAAGAAATTATTCTTTTCTATGTATGTATGTACATATACACAAAGCTATATATATTGCAACCTGAAGGCTTTTAAAATATGTATGTACCATATGTACAGTATGCAATGGAAATAATGTACCTGTACAGACAGATATATCTTTTAAGAAAATGAATGAAACCATGAATGAGTACATTTTCATAGTATAAACTAAATAAGAACACCTAAACATATTTACAAAAAAAAATTTTGCTCATGGTACTTCAAAGGGTATGACCATTTTTTTTAGGTCGAAAGATGGTAAACGAAAGCACTTTTTTTAATAACAAAAAAAAAAAAATTCAATGAATAAATGTTAGGAAAATTTCAGTTTTTTTCTTTACTTAAATTTCTAGTTTAAATTTAAAAACAGAACTTTGAGTATTTTTTTTTTTTTATTAAATTAAATTCTATATTTAATATCTCTAAATTAGTACATATTTATATACATTCGAATAATAAGCTCAAAATCTATACAAAAAAAATTTTCAATAGTTAACTATATATTTTATACAAATTAATTAATTATACAAATAATTAAATTTTATTTATTATACATAAAAAAATATTTAAAATAAAAATATTTCAACATTAATGTAAATGTAGAAATATTTTTTTTTTAAATTTTTTATGTATAATAACATTAAATTTTTCAAACAAAAACAAAAAATGTATCAAACAAATAAATTTTTATGGTAATTCATTTTTATCTTGTATTAATGATAAATTTGAAAAATATGCACTTATCAATGCTACATATAAAAATATTATAAATATAGCGATTATCCATGCTATATATGGTATACTTTGTTGTATTGAATTTTCTATAATATCAAAACAACCAATTTTATTATTAATAATTGTTGAATTTTTCGGATTTAAACGACATAATCGTATATCATTATCATTATTCATAAGTACATTTTTTTGTTCATTATTATCATTTATAAAATTTTTTATACAACATGATTCTGGTAATAATGTTGTATAACACATCCAATTTTGCCAATTATTAATACCACAACAAATTAATTCATTTTGTAATATATTCCATGATTTTTGAATATATGGATTATTATCATAATAACCTAATGATTTTACCATTGATGTTTTAATTGTATTAATCATATCATTTTTATAACAATTAAATATTATCATTGTTATAAACATTATTAAAAATGTAATAAATACCATTGATATATATATCCATAAAATTTTTTTTGATAATTTACATACACTTATACAACCAATTAATGATATTATACATAAATGTAATAATAATAAAAATATTGTATAACAAATTAATAAAAATATTTTACTATCAATTAATACTTTTAAATAGCTAATTTTTTGTAAAATTGTCAAACATAATACGAATAATGTTAATCCGGTACATAACATAATTAAATTAATAATAAATAAAGTGCATAATGCTGTTGATGTTGTTGCATCATTTAAAAAATTATTGAATTTTTTTCCTTTTAATAGATTCATACTTCATACTTTTTCTTATATTGCTGTATAGGTGATTTATACTGTCGAATTTATTTTAAGTACACACTATTACACACATATGCATGTGTGTATTTAACATGTACTTAAGTATAAATGTATTTAAATACTTTTAAATTTATGTTTTGAAAATTGAATGCATGAAGTTTCAGTTCACAAAATCTTTACTTTGCTTGTTATCCTTTGAGCTTTCGAACAAAAAATTTCTAGTATATGTGAACAATTTTTCTAAGTAATTTGCAAATTTATTGATATGTACGCAATGAATATGTATATTATACTTCTCCTGAATTACTATTTTGTCGCGTCTATTATTTTTTAATATGTTTGAAATTTTGACTACACAATGATATTAAAAATGTAAAAAAAATAAGAAAAAATAAAATAAAACCTTGAATCTGAACAATTTTGCTATGTGTGTTTTTTATTTAAGAAATTTCTTATATGTATTTACGCCATAGCAGAAATGGCAATAAAAATTTTCATACTTTTAAATATTCATTTTCAAATAATTTGAAATAATATTCATAGCCTGTTTAGGAATATTTTTTATGCTTTCTAGGATTTTATTCGATTTTATTCGATTTTATTCATTTTACTTTTAGAATTAATGCGATTATAATATTAAAACAGTGATTAAAACATATGTACATAAACAATTAAATTTCTAGTTAAAGTTCCTGTCTGATATGTACATACATACATATGTATGTATTTAGATAATCCAAAAAAATAAAAAGAATTTTCCTTAAATATCCAAATAATAAAACAGTAAAATTTATTTGTTTTATGCATACGCATGCAATGCACGTGCCGTGGGAAAAATATTAAATATCCGGGACACTCCGAAAATCTGTAGAAAAAAATTGTTAAAACATTAAATCTAATTGATTTCCTTTATATTTTGCTATTCCATGCAATTAATTGTGTCTAGTATTTTATGTTTATTTACTATTCATTGTATTACCACAAGATAAATAATGTACATACATACATATATACATACGTATGTATGTATTTAAGTAATATGTACACAAATCGTTTGTATGTATCACAAATATTCCACAACGATGACATACCTCATTTTTATTACAGTAAAAACAAAGAGTTAATGGACCAGAACATAACAAACTAAAGAATATTGTTTACAGGACAAAGGGCGTCTGTGTATTCATTGTACAAAAATGTCAAAATATTTTTACAAAATCTTTTCGTATACCAAAAACATAACAAAAAGAAGGAATTGACCGCAATTAATTTTCATAAGAAATTTTTTTTCAAAGGATTTTTATATTTTATTTATTTAAGTTATAGGATAACTGGTATTATAAAACCGACGTATATAAATCCACTTATAAAATTATTATCGTACAGTACATACTACATATATCAAACTAAATAAATTTCATCCTTTCTTTGATAGGCATATTCCAATATTGTTCGATTGACCATACGCTTGAATTGTACGTCATTTCATTTATCATATTCATACACATTTTATAATAAAAATTAAGGTGTGCATTTGGGTATCTTCGAAGATCCTTACATTACTTTTTTTTTCTCTGTTCTATTTCTCTTGTTAATTTATCCTTTCAGCTCTATTAACTTTCTCATCAGGGGTTACAGGGTAATTTACAATAACATATGTCACTGGGAATCAACAATAACCCTACAATACGAATACACGTACATACTTATGTGCATACTGTATGTTATATTACAATGTTTCGTATAATATGTATAATTGATGAAAAAATAGAAAAAAAAGTACATTGATCCCTTTTGTATTACGTACAATACACACATGTACATACATGATGCAGTACACAAGAGGGCATAACAAGATAAATGACTTTTTAATTTAGTAGATTGCTCGATTTGCTTGTTGTCAGAGGAAATCGGATGAGTTCATACATAATATAATGTTATGCTGTGTGGTGCAGTGTAAGTAAATTTTCAATAATGATGATAATGATGATGACCAACCAATCGCTTTATTATTATTATTTAAAGAATAAAGAAGGCTAAATACTATAAAATTGTATAGATGGATAGGAAGATTTCATTGTTATTATTATTATTATGTAATATTATATTTGAAATGTGAAGTGAATACGTAACCATCGAATATACATATTATGGTTCAAAGGTGACTTTGCATTTTTTCTTTCTAATGACGGAATCATCTGCTTTTAAATACGTTTAAAGATCGATAATGATAAATAGTAAGTTTTTTTTTAACGAAAGCGTGAAATTTTATTTTGTTCCATTTAAATGGTGAAAATTCAAATTTTCTACATAAAAACAAATATTTGTTACGTTACTTTTTACGTACCCAGATATTATTATGTACAAAAGTGATTACACATGTACAATATGTATGAAGCACGTGGTATTATTAAAATTGATAATAATAGTCAACATTTAGTCATTATGTTAATTTCGTTATTTTTTAAATATTTTTTTTTTTTTTTTTTTTTTTTTTTTTTTTTTTTTTTTTTTGAAAAAGAAATTTATTTAATTATAGAATATGTACTCAAAACAAAATGAAACAAATTCAAATTCAAATGAAATTTCCATTCAAATGATAAATAAAATATGTACGTAAATATTTATTATTGTATTATTGATTTTTTTAAACAATAAAATTAAACCATTTTTTAGTTGGAAATTTTTCAGTTATTTAATTAAAATTAATTTTTTTTTTTATTTTATTTTTGTTTACACCCAAGGAAATGAATAAAGTATAAATTATTCAAACGCATTTTATGAGAAGAAATAAAAATTTTTATAAATAATAAATAGTTTCTATATTTATATGTATGATTGTACATTATCATGTATACGTAAACACTTACCTTGAAAATAACTTTTTGTCCTTAAATAACTAACAGATAGCCTAAGTATACTCAGTCGATCCAATTTACTAAGAATATTTTGTTCGAATGGCAGTAATGATGCTAATAGATCTAATTCAGCATTTAAACGTTCCCTATGACGTTTTGATGGATTACTTTTTGTTACACCATCCTTTGGTGGCGGTTTTAAACTATAAAATAAAAACGAATATTAAAAAACAAAAAACAACATTAATTATACGTTTCATATTGTAATAAAAAATAAAAATAACAAATAAATAAAAATTAATTTAATAAAAGACAATAATAAGAAAATTGTTTTCACTTATAAAATTTTCGCATTTCATAAAAATTGATTGTAATTAATTAACAAATATTGACTTCATATACAATAATAAATAATAATTTATTCGTTATAATAATATACATATATTCCACTATACTTGTGTATGTATGAGTATTATTACATGAACACATAAAAATAGTATACAAAAAAATTAACCATAAATTTTGATCTGATATTTTATGTATGTACATATGTATGTATGTGTATCTGATGTCCATTATAAACAATTTTTGTTATATTTTTTCTTATGTGCATGTATGTATGTGTTACACACGTTTTATGATATTTTGTATAGACAAAAGCCATTTTCAAAATTTCATTGAAATTAAGAAAAAAATTACACGATATTGAATTAAAGGAATGAAAAAAAAAGCAAACACCAAATTATGATAATTGTAATATATAATTGACGATTATAATAAGGAAAAAAATATAAAAAAATTTGAAAAGTCATTTAGAATTCATTAACCTATAAGAAAAAAAATATATATGTATATACATATGAAGAAAAATTTGTATTTAGCTTTTTCTCTAATTTTTACAATATTCGGTGATTAATTACAGCTTTTTTTTGTCTTCCTTCCCATCTTATAATATGTTGAAAACTACTAAGAATAAATACGATTAAATATTAATGTACATATATGTATATGCATGTACATGTGTGTATGTATTAGATATACACAATATAGAATTACATACTTATTTAATGTATCAGGGAGAAGATCGATTAGCCATGCCCACTTGATCTTTTAATTTCAATTACATACTTATACATACATATGTACATACGCTATACAAGTTTTATATGGGGTGGCTTAAATATAATAAACCCAAGAAAAACGAAAAATTTGAGAAGGGTTAGAGGTTATACGGTTTTCCTTCTTCTTTTCATGTGGCATTTTCTTTTATTTTTCATTTTCCATAAAATTTAAAGGTAATATAATGTAAATGTTAATGGCGTCCTTTTATTTAATCCTCTTCAGTAATTTTTTTTCTGTTTGATACTTTATTTTTATTTTTATTAATTTTGTTTTTTTTTTTGTTTTTGTTTTTTGCATTGTATGACCATTTATAAGACAGTGAGTTCACATATACAAATACATTAAATGTCTGTGTGTGGTTGGTAATTTTAGAAGGTGAGAATTTTAACTATCTTCACCCACAACCCTGGACTTACAATTCCCATTTTCATATTCGGTTTTCATGTGAAAAGTGCACATATACACACACAAATTTTTTTTGGTCTGTGGTTTACTTTTAATTCTATATATAGTACTTATGTAGTGTGATGATAATATATACCAAAAATAACGATTTTCCAATTTTTAAAAAATGTTTGTATAAAAACAAAAACTGTAGAATATTAAAATTAAAAGCATTGTAACGTATATAGTAAAGGTGTAGAAAAAATGCACAAAATTTGTGTAATATATGAGACAAAAGGGATGTACAATATGGGGTGGTTTTGGAGTTCATAGAACACAAAAAATGTACTCTACAGATTAGTATTCTATATAATATGATGTAAAATGTACGTTCTACAAATGCCCTTTTCATTTTAGCTTTGCACAGTAATACACACACGTTCACCATATGAAAAGCATACGAGGGTGAGTATAAAATAAAGAAATATAACATCAATTATGTCTTCACATTATTACTTTGATATTTTTCTTTTTGTTTTCTAATTCTATGTCGGTTTCTTATGAAATATTTTATTTTTGAATAAAAGAAACCAAAATTGTACATAAATTTTAAAAGTAAAAATTTTAGACGGAAAAATGATTAATATTTGACAGCTTTTAGTTTGTTTCCCCTTTTATTTTATCTTTGTTTCACGATATTTATTACTCTAACCAGGACTTGATACACGTTGATACTTCATTAGTATACCACCTATGTTATCTTCTGTATGATACATATGTACATTACTTTTATTTATTATGTTTATGTTCCCAGGTGGATTAATTTTTTTTTTTTTTTATTCTTCTGAATCATCATAATAAAAATGAATAAAAAGCAAAATTAAAGAAAAAATAAAGTGAAATTTAACAAAAAAATGGCAATACACAAAAAATAAACTATTAAAAATACAAACATTTTTGTATGTAATGATAGAATGGAAGATATATGCCGTAAATCTAAAACATTTTTGTCTTATGTCCTTTAAACAGTTAAACATTTTGCATATTTAATTGAAAATTGCTGTTGAAATTACATTCAACTATGATTAAAATAGCTTTTTAGATTAAATAAAAAATAAATTATTTTTCTTTTTATTGACAAAAAAAATTTTAATAAACAAAACAAAAAAATTAATATCAGACTGGGACATTTAATTAAATAAAAAACCATATGTTCTTTCTATATTGACTTTAAAAGTAGAAGCATGAAGGATATTGCACAAGATATAGCATATATGTGTGTAGATACAAAAGCATGTTCATACAATTCTACGTATACGTAAACAAACATGAATTTAAACTAAATAAAATAAACGAAGTGTAAAATATACGAATATCATTTTCTTTTTTTTTTTTCTTTTTTTTATACGAACTACAAAATATTACATGTACGTTTACTATATAGAATATATCATGACAATTACTGCTATTAGAAGTCTAATTATTTCGAACCCCGTTTACATATTGATACTAATAACATTACATAAAAAATGTATATGGACAACAAAACTTAAAATAAAAACCAAAAATTAGAAAAAAAAATTCTTTACAACTTTTGTACGTTTTTTTTTTTTTTTTTTTTAAATAATACCATAATGTATTTTTTTTCTATTTTTTATTTAAATAATATTGTAGTATTCGTATCGCTTCGCTGATTATATTATTCATTATAATATAAAGGATAAAATGCATAAAACACATGAGACACATACGTATGTATATACGAAATATTATTTCGTAAATGCATAGGTAGATAGACAGGTATGATATCTAGAAAAAAAAATACTACAGACATCAAAATAAATATGTGAAAATTTTTTTCGTTTTTTATTTTATTGTGCTTTTTTTTTTTAAAATTATACGTTTGTTTATTTGTCAAGCAATATATCAAGACATCAGGACAATATAATGCAGTTATAGTCTATATATATATACGTGCAATACGTATTTTTTATAGAGTATTTTGTTTACAAAAAATAATAATTGTGCAGAATGGAAAAAATAAAATACAAATAAAAAATCTAAGCCATTTTACATGGTAGCAAATGGTATTGGTTCAATGAACTTTATTTTTTATTCACCTGAATCCTGATAGTAAAATAAAGGATTTTAAGTATGTGTGTGAATAAACATTATCAGAATTGTACAAAATAATGATTATTTCGTGAAATTTTCAATTTTTTGTAAACAAAAATAATTTTATTGATGATTTAGAATTTTTATTTGCAAATTACATATAATATATCATTCTTAGTCCACATTCATGATTGGAAAAATAATCACGTGAATAATTTTTTTATTTTTATTATCAATTAAAAATTGATTTAAAATCAATTTTCAGTAATCAATTTAACGATGTAAAAAAAGGCAATAGATATTTAAATATAAAATGCACGCACGTATTTTGTGTGTCCACATGTGTGCAAGCCAACAGAAGTAATTATTCATTAAATTTTATAATCTCTCTGAAATGCCATTAAAAAGATCTATATACGTGTATAAAAAAAATTACAAGAAACGTGCGGATGGATAACTGCGAAAAAGATTTAAAAAAAGATGAATTTTTTTTTAAACATTTAATTTCTTTTTTTTCATGAATTTTTTGTAAGCATTTTGTTATTTCTTTTTTAAATATACTCAAAAGTGCTACCTAAAAATTTTTGTGTTATTTCTTAAACACGTTATAGTATTTTTATTGATTAAAAGCTATTAAAATTGTGTTTTTGACCAATATCATATCACATATTGATACAATTTCAAAATAAGAATATTCAATATTACTTGCATATTGAATGCATATTTATGTTAGTCGTAATATGTAAGATGTTGCTTTTAAAAAGCGTCGAATCTTTAGATAAAAAATAAGTGACATGTTTGTGGTGCAAAAACATTAAAAATTAAGACATTTGTCGTATCGGTCGTTTTTTGTTCGTTTATCATCATTTTTAGTTTCACAATTTCTTTTTGTATTCTTGATGAAAACAAGGAGACGAAAAAGAAAAAACAAAATAAAAACATCATTTTGATTTTCTCATGTCTGCACATAAAAATGCGTATTAAAAAAGTAAAATTTAACAAAACATCAATAACATTAACAGCTACTGCAATAACACAGATATCTTGAGCGGCCTTATACCAATCAGCCAGTTAATATAGCGGCAGTTGCATATATAACATCATCGTTACTAAACTAATGCACGTATTACACATACATATGTATGTACATACATACCAATATGAATAAAGGAAAAAAAAAATTAACAAGATATGGTTGACAACATTATTAAAATGTTGCTAAAAACAGTCATGGTGTTGACGATGTGTTGCAAAAAGGATATACATAAATTTGCATTTTATTTTTTCTTTTATTTTCTTCCTTTCCGTCTTTTTACTCTCGCAATGTTCTTTTTTGCATTTTTCTTTAAAGCTTTCATTAACATTTTTGTTAAAATCTCAGTTTGTTGCTTTATTTATTTATTTTTTTTTTCATTTTTTGCTGCTTGCTTATAATTATAAGTTTAAGAAAAAAAAAAAATTAGATAATTTTTTCTTGATTTATATTTTTAGATTTTTTTTTTCATTTGTGTAAACCTAATAAAAAAAAATCAAAAATTGTGATTGTCTGCTGCAAACAGTAGCCGCTCTAACTTACTCTGCGTTTGATAATTATACAGATTGATTGTGTAATGTGAATAAAGAAAAGACCGATTGAATAGAAAATTAAAGAAAAATATATGAATAGGCTCTATACAAAGTAAAGAATTATTATTAATGAAATTTTTTATTTTTGTGCATTTTTGCGATATACATACATATATGGAATTTAAAAAAAAATACGAAAAATATATCAGACATATTACGAATTATTGAATTTATATCCTTGAATTCATTTATTAGTAAATGAAAAAAATTATGTAAAGTTTCAAAATAATTTTGAAAATAATTCTGGACTAATTGTGGTAATTTCAGGATTGAGACCTTTGAATTTTGCTTTGTAAACGAAATAAATTAATTTCAAAAATATTGTTTTATTATGTTCTACTAAAAACCAAATACATAATTCTCTTCGAAATTTATAAAGAGTTCGTGAATGTGTATTATTTTTTGTTTATATACCAATAGTACATATTTGAAAAATAATAATTTATATAAATTTGAATTTTATGTTGAAAAAAAAAAACAAAAACCATAAATTGATTTTCAAATACTAGAATACTATGTAACTAAAATAATATACTATCTGCTTTTTTGTTATTATCAAGTTTTGCGTTTTTTCTCCTTTTTCTCTCAAAAAAAAAAAAAAAAATTCGCATTTCTTTTTAATGAAATGTAAATGTATACATATATAGACCAACTATATAAGTCACTAAAATGTTTAATCGATATCCTTTTTATAACTTTATAGCTTTCTATATAACGTACACATTTCAAATTATATAGGGAAGTTTCCATGAATATTCAGTATTGTAACTGAGTAGTATATGTTAAGTATACATATACTCGTAGTAGTATAGATATCATCACTTTATTGTTTTTTGATATGGAAATAAGTTTAATTTACATTTTGACATTTTCATGAACGTTACGTACCATATACGTAATCGTATATTTCATTTTGTAATCTTTGTGGTCGATGGTTATTTTATAAACTATTAACCATTATATGACAACTAACTGAACTCTAAAAAGAAAATTTAATGAAAATGTAATTCATTTTACCTTTAAATAGGTTTTGTTTTTATTTCCTACAATAAATCCAAGTTTAGTCATGTTACCAAAATGTATGTGTACCATTTTACCCTCTTAAATTTTATCGAATTTTTTTTTTTTTTTTAATAAATCAATAAAAAAAATTTTTATAACCATATTTTCTTGTGTATTATTTTTATTTCTTCAATTTTTATTATCGTAATGAAAAATACAAAATAAAATACTTTCGAATAAATAAAAATGCTTTCAAAATTGTTGACTATATAGATTAATCTAGATATAAAAATTATAAAAAAAAATTTTCTTTTACTCATAAAATTATTTAAATTGCGTAGGTGAAACATATGGAATTTATATTATGATTTAAAAAAATAGATAATTTAAATTCTTTTTGTTGATTATTTTATTCCTTATATACTCAATTAAATTTCATTTTCCTAATTAAATTGAAATTCTCTTATTATCAATGAATTCTCTGTTTGCTGTTTTGGAAGACTTTTTTTTTTTTTCTTATGATATCAATTTGAGAAATCTTTCACAACCAACTGTATAACACCAATGGCTATATTGGCTATACGTTATTACGTGGGTACATATGTATGTACTTTTGTTTGTAGAAAAAACACCAGTAGTAGTTTAAGTATTTTTATTTTTTAATTCAATTTACGAAAATATGTATTTCCGTTTAAAAATACGAAAAGATGAATCTATGTGTGTATATGGTATGCTCATTGCTCGTATAGTGTAAAATAAAGGTAACTTCATAATATATATATTTTTTTTCTTTACTTTAAAATAAGAAAAATAAAGTAAAAACTGTTAAGAAAATAAAGTGACGACAACAAAGATTTATGTTTTACACCTTTGTGTTCGGACAAATCAGGGGAACAACAGGTTAACAGTTTTCAATGGATATCACAATCATCAGTAGCAAATATAAAAAATAAAAATAAAAAATCCATTTGAATGTATTTTAACTGTTTTACTGTGTTTATATATTAAATGGATATATGTACAACAACAGATTTTATATAACCTAATACCTTTTTATATTATCAACTACTGATCATGGTGTGTAGAACACTTGCCTATAAGATGAGTCTTTCTTACTTTTACAATTCATCCATTAAAGTCTGGTCTGACATATTGTATTGCCTTTTTGCCATTTAAGATAATAATAATAAGTATATAGGACATATACATACTTACTGGTATTACGTGCTCCTCTGTGTGTAATCATAAAGAAAAATTTAAACATTTTCACAGAACAAAAAAAAAAATAAATAAATAAAAATAAATAAAAGGAAGATTTAAATCCGTAAACGTAAATTTTTCATTTAAAAATACGAATGCCTAGAAATTTATCTTGCATGAGTATATACATTCCCGTAGATGTGTACAATTTTTCTATACATAAATATTTTTACTTTTAAAGCTTACGACAATGATTGTACATATATATATCCATAATATGTACATATATTCATATAAAAAAAATGAAAAAAAGTTAAAAGGTGTCTGTTTTACATAAATATTGCATCAAAAGTAACAAAAGTGAAGTAAACATTGAAAATAAACATCACATACATACATAAGTTAATTGGCTTCTGAAATCGAGACTTTAAGTTACTAAATTTATTCATTGTAGACCTCTTTTTTTAAATCTTTTTCGCCAATATTTTACTTCATTTACCTGTTTTTAAAAATACAAAAAACCTTTTAACTTTTTTCGAGTAAAATGGTAAAAAAAGGAAGAAAAAACTAAAATTCTCATCATTTACTGTATAGCAACAAATAAAGTTTCATTCGATTTTCATTCATTCATTGATCCAACGACGATCTTTACTAGAATTATATGTACATATATGTATGTATATATGATAGATTTTTAAATTTCGATTAATGAAGTAGTATTACTCGCAGTATTAATAATAATTCGTAGTTATATAACATATTTTGATATATTCTAAAATTTTCCACGAATTTAAAAAAAAAATACATATTTTCAGTTTGATCTCTTGGCTTTACTGTACCCCTAACCTAGGCGCAACAACTCGACATTAGCCTGGACCAAATCATCAATTACGATGATTTTTTGGAACGATTGATATCAATATTGTGTACAAGTGTACCAATAGATTCATCATCATCTTCATTATTATCCTGAATATTGTTTTCTCAACGTATCTGGTACAATAACATTTAAGTGTCGTTTTAACTTTTTTTTTGACAAAAACAAAATAAAAAAAAAATTGCAAAATCAGGTGTGTATGTAAATTTTCTCTTTTTCTTCTTTGATTTATTTGTACGTCTACACAGGCCAATTATGTTATTTGGCCAACATTAAATATTCAATATGTTTATTTTTATAATATTTAAAATTTTTTGGTCTTATTTTTCAAATATATAAAATTCATTATTTCTTAGAAATTACAAACATATATAAACTTTAAGACTTTTTTTTGAGTTTCCAAAATATCAGTTGTTGATGATAATGATAGTAATATAAGGCAATAGTATCGGCACATAATTTTTTATTTGAAGACTGTTATAAACTGATTGTTGATCATAAAAGTCCAAAAAAAAAAAATTTTTTTTTTCATTCAACCTGATATAAAATAATTCATTAGAATATGTTATTTTTTCTTCTCTTTTTCTTTTGATCAAAAAAAAAATTTTGTGTATTTTCATTTAAATAAAAATTAATTGGATCAAAAACTACATTTAATTTAAATCACATCGTTTTTATTTTTGAAATATTGTAAAATTGAATATATATAATGAATCTGACTGAGACTGTATAATAAAATAATAAAATTGCAGATTATAAGAGAAACTTTTCCAAGAAAATGAATTAAACTTTTAAACCAATTATAAAAAAGAAAATAATAATAATAAAATAAAATAGAATGAACAATACAGAAAAACAAATAGACTTACATAAGCGATTGAAGAAATTAGGCTAAACAAGGACCATAACACAAAGACCCTACTAAACCAAAATGTTAGAATATATTTTGAATATGGCAATTCGTCCTTTGAAAGTCCTTAGATAAAAAAAAATCATACATATTCAAATATGTTCTAGGAACTATTTTTTCATATTTGTATCTTGATTTTTTTATATGTACTATTTTATCCTTTTTTAATTCTTGTGACATAAAAATTTAAAAAAAAATATATATCCCGAAAATTTTTCATTCATTCATTGATTTCTTTAAATCATATTTACATACTTGTGTAATACAAAGCAGTTTTATAAATATAAATTCTATAACTATATAGTGCTAAACACATCCATAGATCATAAAAGATGCATGATGACCAGTCATTACATGCAAGTGTAGTATAACTTGCTTTCTTTCATTCTGTACGTAAATACATGTGTATATGAAGAATCTTACAACGGATTATTTATTTATAATTTATTATATACATTTGTTTATATCAATATAGCCGCCTGTTGCAAAAAAAAAGTTATTTTGAATTTAATCAGGTGAGAAATTTATAATGGCACGCTATATAATATCCTGATTCACATATTAAATTGTTTATGCGAGTGTAGGTGTAGGACTTCATATACGACGAGTACACATAAATGAAGGTCTTCGTTCGCATATAAAATAATAATTGAAAATAATATGAAATAACAATTAAAGATAGAAGTTTGTATGTTTACATATAATGTAACACACGTATGTAAAAAGGGAGGAGACATTTTTCTTATATCCATTGTTATGTGTATAAAATTTGAAACAAAAAAAAAAAGAAAAACAAACAACAAAAAACCAAAATGAAAAATTTATTAACGTCCTTGCTAAAGGCCTATATTCTTTTAAAGTATTAAAATACATTACACATGTATGTATGTGTTTTTGCCATTCATTATTATATGAAATTGTTGCACGTTTTTGTATTTTTTTTTTTTTTTTTTGGTTTTTCTTGTTTCTTGTTGATTGCTTTGCGATTGAAACGCAAACGTAACGTACAATATCATCAAAAAATGATGTTATGATATGATGACGATTTTACATTGATTTTATTGTATTGTGCTGTAAATTATGCTGTGCACGCTCAAAATAACACTAGCTTTTTTTTGTTTTTTGTATAGCATGAGAATATAGTATATGTATACTATATATAACACTTTTTCTTTTATTTAACTTTACATTCATATATGTACATACATATATACCTATAAATATTATATATGTATACACCTTTGGATGTGTATGAGTGGTACAATTAAATTTGCAGTTACAAACGATAGCGTGTATGACGTCACGAAAAAAACGGAAAATGATTACGTTTTTAATGTACTATTGTGTGTATGTATGTACGTATATGTTTTACAGTAAATTCCGTGGTACATTACATTTATATTGTAAATGAACAAAATTCATGCACGCGCAACTATATACGTTTGTTTTCTGCCGCACACATCCAGCAGCTGTTTTTATATGTATGTATATTTTTACCATACTAACATACTTAAATTTAACTCACATATGCTTTTGGTATACATATTTATTTTATTTATAATTTATACAGACAATATTTTGTATACCTACACGATTTTCATGATGCGGCGGTATTTATTAAAAGTGGATTATTATAAAATAAAAATAAAAATAAAAAAAAAAACGCAATGAAATTTCAATTTGTGTTTAACGCACAGGACAATGGACTAACGAAAACAATGCGGTCAAATGAAAATATTTAATATATAGGTACATCTGTATATGTGTGTGTGGATAATCGATGTATTTATTTTAGCTTTTGCCCTTATATAGGTAGGTATCTGTTTAAAAACATAACACTTTTGATTGCGTTCTCAAATAGTATTAAAATACAAAGATGACGTGCAATCAGTTCATGATGTTAATTTCTCTTCTTTGTGTTTTAATTTGTCTTCTGCTGCTGTTTTTGTTTTTTTTTTTTTTTATTTGTAGTATAAAAAATAAATCAAAAAATTAGTTTCGTTTTTGCACGCTTTTTTCACATGCAGGCCTATTAACACATTTATTTCAATTTAGTGATAATAATAATAACGATATATTCTACAGGTGTAAATACTAAATATTATTCAGTTAGAACATGTTTCTTTGTACGTTTGTGTTTGATTGTCATGTGTAAAAAAAATATATTATTAAATTGAACATTTTTTTTTTAAATTTTCAATTTCAATAATACTGGTTATCGTTTTATCACTGTATAAATTATGGACATACAGAGAAAATTTGTCATGATTATGAAACACTTGACCTTAGGATAGGTTATAAATTTTTGCTATGTATTAGTGATTTCAATATTTCATATTAATTGTAATAGCGTGTCCAGTAGTTCAATAAACCATAATAAATTTTGTTTAAATGTTTAGAACCAATTTTTGTCACTCAATCAAAATTATAAAGTAAATACCAAACAAACAAAACAGGATATCAATTATTTAAAACTATAAAATCGGACGCAACTTTTAATAAAAATTCAATTGAATTATTGTAAACTCATCATAGAACTTTTTTTTTTAATTTTTAAAAATTTTTCCTAATTTAAAAAACATTTAAATAAATAGAATCCTGTAAGATTGTGCCTTCAAGGTACATATTTATCCATTGATTTTGCATACAGACGCCAAAAAAAAAAAAAAACATTGTTTTTATTCATATTTGATTTATAATCACATATCAAACACACATATGTATTCATATATGTAAAGATTTCCTTATAATTTTCCATTTTCTTTGTTTTTTATTTTCTTAATAATTATTAACCACAATTTATTTAAAAGTTAATGTTTATATTGCAAACAAAAACGTAAAAAATAGAGGGTTAAATATTTTATTATATTATTTATTGTTATAGAAGCTTTAATTAAGGAATAAAACAAAATCCGCAATATAATACAAGTATAACGGATTCAAGACAATTATATAGTGTTGTGTAGTTAAAAACAACAATACAGTAATTACTTAAAGCCTTTTTATTTTCATTTTTATCTAATGCTATCATTATCATCATATCATCATCATCATTATTATTATGATAAAAAGTTTATATACATCAAGCATCATTAAATAATATAAAAAAATTAAACAAAAAGGAAAAAACAAAACGTAAGCTATTATGTATCAAAACAAAAATATGAAGAGAACAAAAAAAAAATTAGAATAATCGCTGATTGTATGTTTACGTGAATATATGTAAAATAACGCAAAACAAAAGAAAGAAAGCTAAAAATCCTTTTTAATATGACTTGATATTCACTAAAATTAAATACTCAACACTAATTCTATATGATTTGTGAGGTCTGGTCTCCTTTTTCATTACATACTCGTATACGTATATAAAATGAAAAGAGAATTATAGGATTAAAATTTTGGAATTTTTTGCTCCAACAGACATTGTATGCATATTCATAAAATTTTTTTTAGAAAGTTAAAAAATGAAAAGAAAAGAAAAAAATAATAATAAAATTCAAAATGACTAATAAATAGCTAAAATCAAAATTGACCCATTTAAATATTGGAAATTTTTTTTTTTTTTTTTTAAATTAAAGTAAATTTTTTTTTTTTTTTTTGTTCTCGATAATGTACTATAATTAATTTTATTTCTTTTTTCTTAATACTATAAATTATTAGTTGGTTTCATTTTCTGTTGTACTGTATTGTAAGGCATAATTAAGTGTACATTACGTTCATATATAATAAATGTCCTTTTGTATAAAAAGGAATTTTAAAATAATATATCATAAAATATTTGAACAAAAAAAAAAAAAAGAATAATAATTAAAGAGAAAAATCATATACTTATTGATATTATCTATAGTATCACACATATTTATGTCTGATCTATAATATCAAATTAAAATGTATTATCATACGTGTAGGAATTTCAAGAATTTTTTTTAACGGTTATACATATATGGTACACATAAATTATTGTAATTTAATTTATTATCGAATTTTTCATTTTCTTTATGAATACGTTGAATTTATTTTAATTTGTATAATTTTCTTATTATAATCCAACATGTTTTATATGTTATAAATACATGTAACTATATAATATGTATGTACAATAGTTTTGTTCTACGATTTTCTTTCATCATTCTTGGATTATATAATCAATAATGCTTTGACATTCTGCTTTGACGAAGGATTTTGTTGGATAAAAAAATCCAAATAATTTTACGAATTTTTGAAATTTTAAATAATTTAAATTGTTACAATTACCGATTTTGATGTTTTAAAAATAATCTTTAATACATTGTGTCTTTCCATACATGTACATATGTAATTTAAAAATTCATACATGTACTAATAATGATATGATTGAAATTAAAAAAAATATGATTAAAAAAAATTTCAACGAAATAAATAATAAATAATAAACTTAAATTGCACGTGTATCTATTTGTACATGTATAGATAAAAAAATTATAAATCTAGAAAATAAATCAGTAATAATAAATATGTAGGTAATTCTGTATATGTATGTATATATGTATATGTACAATAATAATTTTCTCATGAAGGTCATTGTTTTTTACCTGTCCAATTTTTTATTACTTACTGAATCGTATATATAGTACTTATACGTACATAAAATGACAAATTTGAAAACAAAAAAATAAAATAAAAAGAAATTATAATTTTAATATATGATGATACATCATATATTTTATGTATAATTTTTATGACAATAATGACATATACAGTACATACAAATATGTATTTAAGTGCACAATATAATAACGAATAAATTGTATACATTATTATTTTATCCATTATTATTTGTGTATTGTCATTATATGTTCATATGTTATGTATACAAAACAGTTTAAATGTATACGCAAATTTATATTTAATACAACAAATAATAGGTAAGCTAGAAAAAAAAATAAATCAAAAAATCTTACAAACAAAAAAAAAAGTAGAAGTAATTTAAAATTGTTATAGACGGGAAACTATCAATGATAATTGACATTTTTATGTGATTTTTATTTTTGTTTTAAATTTTAATTTATTTGTTTATTTTTTTTTAAATTTTTTTTTTTTTGTTCAGTTTTTATTTATTCATATAAATGTATCTAGAGATTTATCCATTATTATGAGAAAAAAAATGGCTTTTCAATCATAATGCGTTTTAAATGACAATCATCTTTTTTAAAAAAAATTGTTTTTTTAATAAATTTAATTAGATACAATAAAATTAAATTTTCAAATATTATCATTATACTCTGATGATGAGTATCTATTATTATATTAGACTTTTTAAATTACATTTCGTCAACCAGTGACCACAAGAAAAAAATTTTTTCATATACATACCTCATGTGTACATTTGAGAGAAAAAACAAAAAATTGAATTTTAGAATTTTTATAAATTTTAATTTTGAATAAATCAATATTTTCCTTTGCATCATGAATTCTCAATGGTACAACATTTTTAAGCAATTTTAGGAACTCTATTAAAATTTCCATAGAATACTTGATAGTAATACAATCAGTTTTGTATTGTAATTACAATTAAAAAAGGTAAAATGATAAAAATAAAATCAAAATTATTCTGGCCCGAATTAGCAGATTTTGCTAATTTGTCATTCTGCTAACTACATTCAGAATGGCTCTGAATAAAAGAAAGAAAATGAAAACCCACATACATACATACGAACCCAAACTTGTATTCTGTTTCCATTTTCCTTTACAGCCCACCCCATTTTCCGGCATTTTTTTTTCATAATTTTCCATGGATACGTATTTTTTATCTATATACGTACATATACGTACATATGTACATCATTTTAATGCGATAACAAAATATATTAGCTGTACAGAATTTTTGTTTATAACTGGTAGCAAACAACTACATATTATATTTTTCACATTTTATATTTTTGTCGATGACAACAATGATGATAATGATTACAGAAATAAAAGAATAAAAGTAACAATAAAAGTGATTATTATAAATCTTTTTTTTTTAAATAATTTTTGATAATATTTTTGTTGTGTATATATATACTGTATAATTTGAGTCGAAATGAATGATTTCTATAATGCATATATGTAAATATATAAAAAAAACGTCAAAATGCAATAAATACATATATATATATATGTTATTTTGATTTATCAAGCAATTTTTTCTGTGCTATATTATACGTAGATATATGAATGTTATAAATATATCGTACCATGATTCCATTTTTATAAAAATATTTTTCTGTTTTTGTACACATGTTTTTACTTGAATTTTTTGTGTTGTTTTATTACATATTTTTTTTTTTTGTTTTTCATAATATGCGATATTTTACACTCAAATCTACTTGTATGTATGTACATATATTCGTTCCAATTAAAAAGAAAAATTAAAACAAAAAAAAAATTCTTTTGTGAAAATGGGTTGTTCATAATATTTACAACATTTATAACTAGATGCACATACAAGTACTCTAATATGTACATTTTTACTTAAATACATATCTACGTACATGTATTTATATAAATTTTCATATTAAAATCCACATATTATAAATGATAAAGTGCACAATGTACATTTATAGTAATTATTATTATTTTTTGTATTTTTTTTTGTCCTTTGTCTTTCTCTATTAAAATATGAAATTATATACCTGTTTGAGAAATTTAATAACTCATACATTAAGTAAATAATATATACGTATGTAATAAACACATGTACATATATGAAAAACAAAAAATTATATAAATAGAAAAACTAACAAAAAAAATTTTTTTCTGTAATTTACTTTTTTTTTTAAATTTTTCGATAAGAATCTATAAGTAAACAAAAGCATAGAAAAATATGTAATATACACATGTACAATTTTTTTTTTTTTTAAACAGTTCATGTACATATATTTTCCAGTATTCTATGTACATGTACAACATACATATTATAGACCAGTATTTATTATAGACATGTACAAAATATGTACGATAAAATGAAAATAATGGAAAAACAAGCTTGTAATTTTATGTTTTGTATATAATTCTTAATTTTTAGTTTTTCCCATTTTTCATTTCTTGTTATTCTATGTTTTTCCTCATATCACATTTTATTTTTATCATTTTTTTTTTGAGCTATAAAGAAAAACATTAATAAAAGAAATAAGGAGTCTTCCTACATTTTGTAAAAATTATTTGTTTCAATTTTTTTTTTTTTCTTTAAAGAACTCACAAAATTCAAGAACTTTTTTTTTCGTATTCGTATTACACTATGTATATACTTACACATACGAAGAAGTAAATGAAAATTGCTTTTGTGTATAGATAGTGTATACATAAATATACATAATACTTTTTGAATAATAGATTTTATGTTTGAAAAAAATGTTCATTTACAACTTTCTCGTATATTCGTATATTAAATACATGTACATATGTATATACCAAAAATTCAACGATAAGAAAAAGAAAACACCGAAAATTTTTAAATTTTTTGTTTTTCCTTGAAACTTTCTTTACATAACAAGAAGAGTATACTATATGTATGTATTTTCTTATCGATAATTTTTAAGGATCAATAAAAAGTTGAGGGAATATAAGAAACTTACATATTCTGTTTCAATTATTGGATTTCTGTTTTTATTATTCACCATATATGCATGTATGTATCTACATACATATATTCATGTATTAATGTTCGACTAAAGATATAGGTACATATGTATATAAGTATGTGTTTCTGTGAACTGGGAAATTTTTCCCATTTTCAATCAATAATTTAAGGGAGTAGCATAAAAATATTTTTTCGAAGAAAATACATCCATACATCCTCACATTTTCATTGACGAAAAAAAAAAGGAAATAAAATTGAGTAAAGAAGAATAAATTAATTAAACACAAAATTAAGTAAAAATAAATATTAAAACTCAAATGCAATTATTTAACAAAAAGTTTATAAAAAAATTCAGGTTATGTAACGTACTGAAGAACTAAGAAGTTTATCCATTGCCTTAAATGTAACTTATCTTTTTCCTTTATTTTATACTTTCCTTTTTAATTATTATTTATTATCTATAGATATTCTTCAAATATTCTAATTATTTCATTAATTGTAAGCAAAAAGATGCACACATGTTAGTAACAACTTGTATACAGGTTTTTGTACATATCCACATATGCTTAAGCGTAATTAAGAAATGAACTTCTAATGATATCCGCAAAAATTTATTTTCTTTTAAAGGTAGGTATATCATTACCAAAATATCGCAAAAATAATCTTTAATAATGCATAAACATATTTAAATATTGTCGTTGTTTCATATGCATAACATTTTATAAAAGGCAGATGTTATTGTATTTATTTTAAATATAACATAACATAAAATTACAAAAATAACATTTTTGTTTTATAGTTCATTTTAATGGAAAATGATAAAAACAAAATAGCAAAAAACAAAATAAAAATGACACACCCAATTGAAGCAAAAATGTATATATGTATATGTACATTTTACATACATACATATGTATAATAGCTTGTGTAATATACACCTGTAATTAATTTTGTCACTCAAAATATGCGCTTTAGTATGTACATATAGCTACATATGTGTATAGTTAATGTACATGTACATATAACACATGTTTCGTATAGGATTCGTTCTTGTCAATGTAAACTACAAACAGTTTTTTTTTAAAGATGATTTTAAAATGATAATAAAAATATGTACGTATGTACACATCGTGAAGAAAAAACATGAACAAAAATAAACAAAAATTATGCATTTCAGAATTATGCAAATCGGTTTAAGCATTTTCATTTTCTTATATTTTCAGTAACATTTTTACTGAGAAATTTTACATACAAATGTAAATAAGTGCACATGTATATTGTATTCTACAAAAGTAAATTATTTATTTTTTTAAATTTTTGTTTTAATTTTATCTTTAATATATGATCATTAATTTTTCCCTTTATTTTAACTATGCTATTATCATAAGTAAGTATGTACGTATGTATAAGTGGTACAATTTGAAAATGATTATTTCACTGTTTAAAACATTGAAAATTTGAATTCATTACCTTTTACATTCACACATATACATACGTTACAATATAAAAATTTTTGTAAGAAGATAAAATTTGCAACATACATATACTCTATATTTAATAATATTTCAATTCATTGTCAACATACAATTTTTGTTACATTTTAACATATACGAGACCCTGCATACTTAGTACAGAGTACCTTATACGTAACATTGAAGTGGTAATAATTTTAAATTTTATGCTTGATGTCCTATTCCAATTAATTCAAAGTAAAGAAGAAAACAAAAATTAGAAACTTTTTTTTTCCATTTTAATTAAATGATAAACTATTAAATATAAATTATAAGGAAATTTATACATCAATTGTTCATGTATAAAGCAAAATTAAATTATAAACATGAAATTTAAAATTTAAATAAAAATTTTCTATGATGAACGGCAACGAACATTTTTATAAATTTAATAAATTAAAAATATTGAAATAATTACAGAAAATATTTTTATTTTGTAACAATATGAAATAATTACGTTTGTTTTGATTAAGAAAGCCAGTTTTAATAATTATTGTACAATTATTGATATCATTTTACTGAATTTTTGTTTTAAATTTAATCTAATTACGATCTTGTACAAAAAAAAAACATTCAATCCAAAATCCAAATTATAACAAAGTAATAACAGATACCCTATTCTAACTTATTATTATTTTCTAAATCAAATTAAACGCTTTTAACGGGCGTTAACATAACATATAATGTACACCTTGTTGTTGTTTTTTTTTTTCTCTTAAAACCTTTTAAATGCATTATTGTGTACAATATATCGATGTAACAGCTTAAGGTATGTTTAACACATGTATATTTGTATGCATTTAATATCAGACAGGATAATACGTACTTTTCAATTATTTAATCTAATTTATCGGTTCAATTGATTAAATATATTTTATATTTATATCGAACGAAATTGAACTAAAAAAAAAACAACTATGTTACAATAACAAAATAAAAAATCAATAATAAATCCTTTTGTCTTCCTATACATATAATCCTCATAACAAAGTAATTAGGATTCACTTCTACAAATGTAATTGTTTTAAATCGATTTTATTACAAAATGTCCTACATGCAAGTAGAATAAAGCCATAAATAAAGTTATAAGGTTTTGTTTATTAAATACAAGTTCAATATTTTCTAAATACTTACATTTTTTTTTTTCTAAAAAAACAATAAAATGTAATAATCTTTTTTTCTATGACGTACAACAGCTTTCTAAAATTCGCATAATAAAAACTGCATATATAAATTGAACACAAAGTATCCAATGCTTAGAAATCTATTGACTGCACGCA
This sequence comes from Anthrax anthrax, assembly GCA_963971155.1. Lineage (NCBI taxonomy): Eukaryota > Metazoa > Arthropoda > Insecta > Diptera > Bombyliidae > Anthrax > Anthrax anthrax. The sequence goes on along the minus strand of OZ020118.1, from coordinate 30,204,640 downwards.
AATCTTTGGTCGGTTATAATAAATCGCTTATTGCATTCAATATCAATTTATAAATATCAAATTTTAGTTATTTTATCCTTTTTTTAAAGTAATTTTAAATAAAATAAAATAAATTTTTATTTTTAAGTTATGTATATATATACATGTTTGCGAATTAATTTAAATAATAAGATATAATCGTATATTTAAATGCGATTACTGCAGATAGAAATGTGTAGGCTCAAAAAAATTTTTTTCATGTGTTGTGCAACATATTTATTACACAAATGAGTTACTAGCATACGTATACATACATATATTTATTCAAAATACTTTATATAGATAATAATACTCATTGGTATGTACATACTTTCACACATACATACATATACTTTTACTCATGTAAATTAGTTTATTAAATAATTCATAGGATATCGAATAAAGTTTAAATTTATTTTTAAAGAAATGTAAATTTGAAAGGATAACACATCAATTTAAAAGATATAAGCTTGGTATAAATCTCCACAAATAATAGGATACATAAATAGGTATAGCATTTCACACGTATGTACATTACTTAATATTACATTTGTTAGAGCCATCATTTTGATATCATAAAACACCTACCGTTCATAATAAAATATCAATTGTGACATCAATCCCACATACTGATGGATACCAGAAAAAAGAAAAAATCTCAGCAGGATATCTTGTCACAAAATACAATTCTTTTCAAAATTGCAAGATATTACAGATACAAAAAGATAAACATTACCATCGGCATTGTAATTTCAAAAGATTTATAAACAAAATTAAAAGCAAAAGATCGATGTCAATCAAAAATAAAAAAATAAAAATAAAATGAAAAAAGGATACTTAGTTTCTTTCATATTGACGTACTTATTACAATCGTACCTATTAATTATTAATTTAAAAAACTTATCATTATTACTTGTACGTGAATTTAAAAAAAAAAATGCAAAAATGTATAAACTTGACTATAATGAAATAAAACGTACCTTTTTCCATTACGTCGTCGTCTTTTTGTTGCATATACAGTACCCAATTGACTCATGGCTAAAGAAGTTGTAGGATTAGAAGATGTTGTTTTAGCCGCCACACTACCTCCAGATGATCCTTCACTTCTAGAGGTGATGGCAGCTTTTATTTTTTCACTTGCTGATGTATTATTGTTATTTTGTATATTATATTGTCGATGTTGTTTATTTGTTTGTTGCGTATGCAGACGAGATGCTGATGTAGATGACAACGCTGTTGTTGGTACTGATACTACTTCAGAATTATTATCCGTTATCGTACATGGAATGGCGGAAGAGTAATCTGTAGTTGATGAGGTCGATTGATATGGTATAAACGATGATGTGGTGGCCGATGATGACGATGGAGATGGCTCCTGGAATTGTGAATTTGATCGATGATGATGATGATGGTGATTAGTGGTTGTATTATTAGATTGATGTTGGTGTTGTTGATATGTTGAATTTTGTATTTGTTGATGATTATGATGATGTGAATATGATTGCTGATGATTTTGATTTTGATTATTTGTATAATGATATTCGTTTGTATTTTCAATTGAATGTTTTGTATCCTCTTGATGTAGCGACTGTTGCAGTTGCTGCTGTTGTTGGTGCTGCTGCTGCTGCTGCTGTTGATGGTGAACATAAAGAAGACTGTTATCTAATATTGTTGGCTCCAGATTTTCAATATGATTTATTGTTACTTGTTTCGTCAATATTTTTTTATTATGATATTTTATTTCTTTTGATTTTAATGAATATTTCTGTATACAAATATTTTTATGTAATTCATATTTTTTACAGAAATAAAAAAAGAAAAGAAAACATAAAATATAAAACTTAAAAATATGTTGAAATTACAAATTTTATTAAAATTTTTTTGTTTATTTTTTGAAAGATTGTAAAATAGCAAAAATTAATATTAAAAAAAAAAAAAACAAATAAATAAAAATAAATACAAAATATAAGTTATATCAGGTTATATTCTCTTTCTTTTTTTTCGTGTTAAAAAATTCAAATATGCTTTGATTTAAATTTTTATAATTTAATTAAGATCTTTTAATTAATTTACATTTTTTTTTTAAAGAGAGAATTATCTTTATAATAAATTATTAGTTATGTATTCCTATTGCCTATACATTGTGTATTCAATTACATGTACATATATTCAACTGTTTATTAACTTTTTTTTTACGTATACCATATCAAATAATATTTAATTAAGTCATTAAATTATTACAGATATGCTTAATGTTTACAAAGTCAAATTCGTATTAAATTGATTTATTATTTGCTTATATTAATTTGATTCTTGTAAGTTTTTATTTGATCATTTTTTTTTTCTTATTTATAATTATACTGCACTTCAATCAAAATTTAAAAATTACAATTTTATAAGCGTGACAATTAATCTGTTTATTTTTTTTACCTATACCAGTATGTAAATTAATATATTTATAAAAAGCATACGTATATTAAACACATATTTTGTACATTCATTTATAGTTATAATGGTAAAAATGGACACTTATATGTGTGTTAATTGCTTATTACTGTTAATTGATTTATGGTTATACTTCACTGTTTTTTTTTTATTATTTTGATTTAACGCACAAATAATTTTCTGTTATTTTTTAATATTGTAATGAAATTGTGATGATATGCTTTTTGTGTACATATTTATCATATCAATAAATAGTTAGTATTTTCAACAAAAAAAAAACAACATAACTTATTATTAGCATATTAACGTAAAAACAGCGATTAAATTAATTCTATATCTAATTATCAATATATTTGAATTTTTTTTATTTTGGGGTTTCTAAATATTTTTACATGTATGTAGATATTTCATTTATTTATTTATACTCAATCAATCAAAGTTGCTTATTAACCAAAAAAATATAGGAAGAAAAATATTGGGAAATCAAATTAACTTTCAATAAGTTGTAATAATGCGATTAGACATTATCATTATCACTAATGTCTTTATGTATTATGGACATATACGTATGTATGTATGTACATGTGCATGTAGAAAAACGAAAATGATATGAAATACCTACATACCTATATATTGAGGCAAGTAGAGTTAAAAAATGTATAGTTAAAATATTAATTATGTGCACATACATATGTACATATACCTAGCACTTGATAGTTTCTTTGTCAACATCGATTAATTTAATTTACAATGTAATTTTGTTAACAAAATACACATATGTATAGATGTACATATGTACATACAAGTATTTATAAATGAAAATTTGTTCAAAAAAACGAACAACTGTTTTTATTTCGTTTTGTTACTTTTTTTAGATTTTACAAAGAAAAGAAAAAATTTTAAAATAAATTACTTAAATGGTCATTAGCCATATTTGTGCAAATAATAACACAATAGATGTTTTTTTTTTTTAATTTTTATTTATTAAAAAAAAAGTGATATAAACACGCTGAGTAGAAAGCTGTTATGTCGATGATCAAAAGAAAATCTTTCGAATTTTCAAATTATAATTGAGTTTCTAATAATGAATTTATTTTGATTTTTTTATTTTTGTTTCTAATTATTTTTTGTTTGCCCAATAAACTGTGTATTTCGAACACAATCAGTTAATTTACTTGATACATGAATTAAATATTATTTTTCGATAATAATGTAACAATAAAATTTTGAATAAAAACCATATGTTTTCGGTACTACAAAATGAATTACCTACGAATTTTTGATTTTTATGAATTTTTAAAAATTACTTTGAATATACCTAGAACTTTCAAAAATTTTCATTTTTTTAAATTTTTATTTGTGCTGAAAAATTATCAAAACCGTAAAATGTAATCTCGCTAGGAATTTACTATAATGAAATTTTCTTGAAATGATGGTAATAGAATTACCGTCGGATTAAAATTGTTATCACTAATATGTATGTATTTTTATATTAAATAAATTAGTAAATAATTGGTTTTCTTGGAAGAAAAAAAAAACATTGCCATTCAATTTCAGATTCAATGTGTTGGAAAACTGAATTCAATTCTATATTTATTTCTACAATAACATTATCATTTTATTTAATTAAAAAAAAAAAATTGTTAATGAGCTTTTAAATAATTAAGAAGGTTAATATGAAAATAAAATAGTATTTAAATTTTACATATAAAGTATAGATAGATGTAAACGAAAAAACTAACTTTTCTCATTAAAATTTCCAGTATGAAGAAAAATAGGTACGTATGTATTTGAAAAGTTTGATGAAATAACGATGAATTTTTGTTTTTGGTCAATTAAAATACTGAAATCCTTTTCAAATAAAATGTTATCCTTAATACATTGCAAATGATTGAATTATGTCACTATATATTATCACTATATATTTTATTTTTTAATTCACTTATTTTTTAATATTTTATTGCGAAGATTTTTTAATTTCTTTTTTCAAATTTTATATACATATTTGTTAGAAAACTTTTTGTTGTTGTTGTTGTTGGTTTTCTTGAATTTTCTAATTTTTAATTATTGCACTTCATATTGAAGATATTTGACCAGTATTTACTTAATATTCCTTTTGTATCTTAATCTTTCTTATTTAAACGTATATTTACATTTCACTGATCATTCAGAAATACACTGAAAATTTATTTTAATTCACTGATACACATATACACGATATCTAACGGTAAAAAATGAAAAATGAACACACACACACATAATTTTTATGAAATGATTTTTATTTAAATAAATTGAAATTATCCTTTTCTTAAATGACAATTTTTTGTTTGTTAGAAGGAAAATAAATTTAAATAGAATTTAACTTCTTCTTCTTCTTCCGGCTGTTTTAAATTTCCGGTTAGTGAAATTTTTCAATTACGTTTTATTTTTGTTTTATACACAAGACATATTCGTAGTATGTAATTATGAAATTTTCACTGTATCTAAGGACTAGTTGTCTATTTTTGTGTCCTACGTAAATTGGTTTTTTAATTTTTTTTTATTTTTTTTTAAATTCAAATTAATTAATTCTAATTAAAAAAAAAAAAAAACATTGCGTTTTATTTAAGTTTCGCGTACGATCTGTTTCATTATTCACTAAGAACTAAAGAAGCCAAACCCGTTTTTGTACAGAAAAGGTATTATGCTCGATGTGAATATCGCTTTGTAGGATAATCACACATACACACATATTTAGTGATATATGTGTAAATGTATGTAATGGATATTTTTCTTTTTTCGTATATTATTTGGTATTTTTGGTCTTTGCTTTTGAATTGTTTTTTTTTTTTTTGACTTCTTAAGTTGCATTTTGTATGTATTTCCAATTACGAAAAAAGGTGTTTTGATACCCACCAGCCGATTTTTAATTCGATGAGGACCCTCATTGGAATGAAAATAATAAATGTAAAAACAAAATACTAAATTCGAAATTCCAATAAGATTTCGTATATTTTTGAACAAGTTTTTTTTATTTTTATTAAATGTTATGTTACCTGTTTCACCTGGAATTAAAGAAAGAGACAAAAATAAAGGTAAAGGCACTCTCTAAATATCACGTATTTAAGTATATTAAATTAAACTGAATTAATTGAAATAGAATGTGGTTTTTAGAAGTTTGATTATACAAAAAAAGAAAATAAGAGAAGAAACAACAATCAATTTCAAATGTTATAAAAGAAAATTATAATGATTGTAGTGGGCGGAGCTTACCCACATTTTACAAATTTTATTAATTAATTTAAAAACAAAACAGTGTATAATGTATATGTATGTACAATACATGAATTTACAAAGCTCAATTTTGCATTTGTGTGGAAATAAAAGGAGAGAAATTTTTATTTTTATGAAAAAGTATATTTTCATGTTTTTATATCATAATTCATTCATGTATCTAACTGGTAAATTTTTTTCAAATTTTTCAAATACACGAGTATGTATGTACCTATATACTTCATTAAATAAACAAAAAATTAATATTTTTATTCGACTTTCGTTGATAAGATAACAGATAATGAGATAAACACATTTTATGTTATCTCTAGCTCTACCAAAAAACTTATTCTCTTACTAATGTTCTCATTTTCTCAACTTTTTAAAGTATCGATTATAAATTTTTTTGTATCGAAATATCGATTAAAATCGATTATTTCAGTTTTTCTTTTGTTTTCTATTATAAAAGTGAATAATAACTTAATAGGTATTTATTTATTTTTTGTTATTTATTTATGTTATTGAAAATTTTTGCTAAATTGTTCCTTTGCATAGAAAAGTTATTTCTGTTGTTTTTCCAAACATTTGAAAAGTACCTGCATACCAAAAATAAATCTTTTTCTAATCTTTTTTTTTATGGATATTTAAAAACAAAGTTTTTATTTTAAAAATAAAAAATGCAGTATTTTTATTTAATTTATTAATTATTAATAATATATATATAGGTATATTTTTTTTCAAAGTCATAGCCTTCACATAGAAAATTTTTCATCCATAAAGTATTTTATTATCTACTTAATTTGTACTCGTATGTACATTACATGAACTTGCTTTTAATGCAAAAATAATAATTTCTTTGTTATTGCAACATTATATTGCTATAAAATAATAAAATTATAAAAAGTTCTGTTTAATTTATAGATGTGTCTAACAAATAATTTGCAAACAAAAAAACAAAAACATTTGAGCTTTTTTTTTTCTAAAATCTATAAGTAAATTATTGTGTTAATTCAAGAAATGAATAATAAATTGAAAATTTTATAATTATAAATTAAAATAACTTTATGACGTATTTTAGGTATACATATATGATATTTTGAGCAAATAAAAAATAAACACAGTAGGTAGGTAGATATTTATGTTATCGTTTCTTCAATTCATTTTTTTTATATATACCTAATTAATTATATTTATTACACAAATAAAATCTTATGGACAGATACGGTGTATTTATATATATATATTTTATACAGATATTTTTTTCTATTATATAGTAAATTTTCTGTCATTTAAATGATTTATGAGTCTTCCCACAGTATATCATAATTATTTTGTTTTTATAATTGAGAAAAAAGCGGCCGCTATTAATTAGTGAAAATTAGTTGTTTTTTTCTTAAACATATACACATAGTTATACCAGTTATACATATGTTTATATTCATATATGTAGAAATATGAACTCTGTTGATTGTTCATTGTTTATATATGCACATGTATATATTCACAGATTAGATCTGATTCTGTCAGAAAAATATTCACACATGTAACACATTTCTGTAAGCTATATATTTTGCAGAACATTAGTAAAAGAGAATAAAATGAAAATTAGAAAAATTAGTTATAAAATTTATGTAATAGTGGCGTCTTTAAGCATCAGTTAGCGATCCCAATTTATCTACATGTGTATATATTCCAATATACATTTTTTTATTACTGAATTTACCACCAGTTTATATATATATGGTGCAATTGTAGCGTTATCAATTCGAAAACGCCACAAATTAACTCACATCAATTACAATATCCATCAATTCTTTATGTATTGTTTTAATTTTGATACACATATGTATATACGAATACATATTAATAAGGAACAGAATAAAAAAAATGATGGTTGATATTTAGATTTTTTGAATTATTATTTAAAATGCCGACAAAAACGTCCGCTTTATTTTTGTTTTTTAAATGAAAAATACATCTTAAATGAGAAAGATACCCTCCAAAGTATCAATTTTACTATAGAGTGCCACAAAATTATATATCAAGTAACTCATCATCATCATCATCGTAATCATCATCATACATAATTGTTTGTATTATACAGCGTTATATGATTTAAAGTATGTTATGTAAGGAGAGCGTATAAAAATTTCATTTTCTTTAATTTTTAAACAAAAAGAAAACTGATAAACAATCTGACGCCAAATGGTGATAGACACTTGGCAAATCATAATATATTTTAAACAATTTTAATAAAGAAAACAACATGTTTTACAGCTACTGAAAAGAACAAGCATAACCGAAACCTACCAAGTTAACCAAAATCATAAGTTTCATCATAATTTATGCATATATGATCGTATACTGTGGAATCTCCAAAAATTCTGGTTCATCGAATTGAATACCTTCTCCATATGCAAATGTATAATAATGAAATTTTAGAAAAAATGAATTTACATACTAAATTACAAGGAAAGCTTAAATGTACGGTATATTTATGATTTTCAATAACAAAAAACTAAATGTAAAAAAAATACAATTTTTTAAAAATTTTATCCTTTTGCTCACAATAAAATTGGACGTAGGTTTTAAAGATGTAAACAAAATAATCTGGGAAATTTTTATCTACGTACGTATGTATGTGCACACTTTGTGTTATCTGATGGCATTATCAAAAAATTACAGTGTATATTACATAATTTTTTTTTTTTTGTTTTACTTGTGATCAATATACATATGTAAGTGTAAGTATGTATATACATAATGTATGAATATATTCAAGTAAGTGCACAACATTAATAGTTTATCAAAGTATGTAAAACATAAAAATCTCATGCATATTGGTTTGGCTACCGTCATAATATAATAATATACTTTCTTCAGGTGTATATATACAGTACATAAATATGAATGTACGTAAATGATGAATAATTTTAATATATTTACAATATTTATTTATTTTTTTTTTCAAGTACATACTTAAATTATTGTAAAAGCCTGATTTTAAGGATAATATATAATTTAGTAAAAGAAAATATTAATTTTAACTACACCATACCATGTGGTATTAACATAAATTTACCTTTTTATCCCCTATATTTTAATATATTTTATTATTTTTAATAAAAAAAATTTTTTATTTTTGTCCTTCGTTGGTTTTTGTTTATTTATTTTTATTTTCTCAATGTGTGTTTTTTAAAGCTTCCGGCTAAACTTATTACTTGATATATGCATTTGTATATTATTTTCAAAGGAAATTATTATTAAGTTCACTGTACGAACATGTACTCATATGTATATGCGGGTATATTATAAGTATATATTCAAAATGCATACAATTTAAAAATCTATATATTAAATTTTATCGTTTTTTATAACAATAAGTATTCATTTACTGTTATACAACACAACACAAATTATAGTAATATGTTACTGTTGCTGCTGTTTACATTCATGTACCTATACATTTTTTGTATCCTATTTCTTATTGCATATATACGTACACATACATACATATGTACAATGTCAAGTATTGTATATTGACTCCTGATGTAATTTCTATAAAACCGTTGTGTAACGCATATAACCAATACAATAATAATAACAATTTGTGAAAGTGTTTATGTGCAATTTAAAGTAATCGTTATGAATTTTTTTTTTTTTTTATAAAACAAAAAAAAATTTATAAAAATTTTATGATACATAATGAATTAAATGAACGGATAAAATAATAGTTATTTTAAATAAAAATGAACAATAATTATACATATAATACAAAGTATAAAATAATAAAGCTGAAATAAATAGAAATTCACTGTATTTACATCGAACTGAAATGAAATCTGTGGTACCTGTTTAACTTACCTGTATGGAATATCATTTACAATAAATATAAAATTAAAATAAAAAGAAATGGAAGAGAAATTCTTAAAGTAAAAAAATATAACGTTAAAATTATATGTTTTTCTTTTTTTAAAAAAACTGAAAAACTCGTCTATATGATTAAAGATAAATACCATCAAATCAAATTGAAAATTATTAAAGTTATAAAAAAATGAATTCACATAATATGTGAATTTAAGAAGCCAATCATTTTACAATTCCAAAAATATTATTTTAAATTTATCATTCGAATTTTTAGTTAATTTTTTTTTTCCAGAAAAACGCCATTTTAAAATAGAATGATTTCCAAAGAATTGATTACAGTAATAGCACATTATATTCCTGATTTTTCCACAAATAAAATTTTTGTGGTTATAAGCTCGCAACAATATAATTCTTTTCTGTAGATAATTGTATTTTGATTTTTGTTTTTGTTAAGGATATCCTAAAAATGGCGTCGAAATTTAAACATTTTAAATACATAACTGTTTCTCAACTTCTTATCTGTTTTTTTTATTTTTATAAAACTGCATGTGGAAAAAAAATTTTTTTTTTTTTCTTATTTAACATTCAATCTTTCCAATCATCACAGAAGATCATTTCATAATTTGAATTTAAAGAAGAATAAATAAAAATAACGCAAAAATTATATTTGAATGATGTTCTTGAGTTTTCTTTTTTTTTGTTTCTTTTAGTACGAGTATGTAGGTTTTCAGAATGTTTTTGTATAAAAAATAAAATAAATAATTAAGTGTTTGACTACCATACAAATGGCATAAACTTGTGTATATATGTACGTATACATTTGTATCATGATATTCAACATTTTATTTTTTTAAATGGCTACTGTCTTGAATTCTGTTCTGCATATTAAAACTGAATACAAATGATTGATGTTCTTTACAAAGAAAAAGTAGTTCATATAATCAGATATATCGGCATCAAAAGTTTTAAATTTAAAAAGACAACATATTTTTTACATCAGTTTTTATATTATATAGTATTCATTGATCTCATGATATTTTTATATATACATGTAGATATGTGAATATATGTATGAGTACATGAGGAAACTAAAGTTTCTTTCATATTATTATTATTATTATTATTTTTCATTCTTATTAAATTTTTTTTGTCTATGTATAGAATACATATGTATATACTAATTATAATCGTTATTCAAGAATGGTAAGAAAAAAAAAACAGACATAAAATTACTGCAATTACTAAAATTATCTTTTGGGATATGTGTAGTATTTTTGTATGTAAGTAGGTAAATGTATGGACTGCCATTTAAAAATTGAAATATTGAAAAGATCATGCCTGTGGGTTGGGTGTCAGTTGGTATGGTTACTTTTTCTTTAAAAAATTTTTTTATTTTTCTTTTTCTATGGTTTAAGGAATTCTCATTATTAATTCCACATATGTATGTATGTTTGTATGAAACTGTATACACATTTACATATGTATGTATATATTCATGTTGTATACAAAATTTAAAAAAAAGAAAAAAAATAGTAAACAGATATCTATCTTATTGCACTGAAATTATTTTGAATGACGATTAAATAATTTTTCATTTTTTAAATCATACATAAACATATTTCTTACATATATGCTGTTATATAAGCATATAGGAACTTAATTCTTAACAATTTCTTTTATTTTTAGTTAAATTTAAGAATAAAAATGGTTTTTTATTCAATAAGTTTTATTTTTAATACTGATGGTACTTTTATTCTGTTAACGAAGATAATTAAGGGAAAGGCATTTTCATATACATATGTATGTAATTCCAATATTAAAATGAAAAATTCAAATGAAATAATGTACAGATTTTATTCATAGAATACCAGAACTTAAAAATAAATTGAGATTAAAAACACTTAATTTTCCATCTAAAATATTTAAATGTAAAATTTTTTTTCCAATTTTCCGCATATATCCTGCATATGTAATTTTCTAATTTTCAATATGATGTCCTTGAAGTGGATAATCTTTATTGCTTATTGTTTGTTTTTTTATATTACTATTCGTTGTTAACTTTGATTTTTTCGGTATAAAATTTAATGAATTCCATGGTCTATAAGAAATATCTTCTCCTGTTCCATCAATTGCTTCGTTTAATAATTGAATATTTTTGCTTTTATCAATATTATTCATTTCATTATTTTTTTCATTTATTTTTGTTAAAGATTTTTTTAATTTAATTGAACTTTTATCATTAATTAATTCCATTTTAGATTTCCTCTCTAAACGTATTATTTCAAAACGTTTTATAAATGAACGATGTACATTTTGAATTTCCTTATCATCTAAATATTTTAAATTTTCGGAACAATTAGCTATTATTTTATTACGATAATTTAATTGTTTTTGTATTGGGCATAATGTTAAATTAAGTTTTTCTAATTTATAAAAATTTTTTAAAATTTCTAATATATTATCTAAATTATTAAAATAATTTTCTGATGCAATTAAATATTTTAAATTATATAAATAATATAAATTATTAATTGATTTTAAATTTAATTTTGTTATATTTAATATTTTTAAATTTTTTGATAAATTTTTTATTGTATTTAAATTAAATGAAAATTCAACATTATCATTTAATTGTTGCCTTTCAATATATAATTCTTCTAAATTATGTAAATTATCTAAATTTTCTAAACATTTTATACGATTACAATTTAAATATAATTTTTTTAAATTTTCTAAACCATTTAAATTTTCAATTTTTTCTATTTTATTCCATTGTAAATATAAATGTGTTAAATTTTTAAAATTATTTAAAATATTTTTATCAATGTTAATTATTTCATTATTATGTAAATAAATTACTTTAATTTGTTTACAATTATTAATATGAAAATGATCACTAACAGCAATATTATTATTATCTTTAAAAATAATATTAAAATTGATTTCTTTTAATTTTTTATCATTTAAAAATATATGAGTTTGAAATTTTTTCTTTACTAATTTTTTTATTAATTTATCTTTTGAAGATTTTTCTATTTGACTTGAACTCATTATTTTCCTTTCAATTTATCATATAAACACAGTACGAAAATTCTACAAACTGAATTTAACTATTTTTTTTTCTAGTTGTCATTATTATTTGTATAATATAGGCATTATGAAGCATGCGTTTTATTTATTGAGTTTTTTCTTCTGTTGTGATACGTACATATATGCACATATAAATTTATATGTACATACATACATATGTGTTTTTGTTTAATCGATAACTTATGTTTTCCAATATGTAGAAAATTATTATGGAAAATGTTCAAAATGTCCAGGATATACAATATACATACATATGTACTATGATTGACATTTGAATGTGCTGTAAAGAAAAATTGTATGTATATCTAAATTGAAGGTTTGGATTTCCTTTTATTAATCAAAGCAACTCTGGCAAATTTGAATTTAAAAAAATATTTAAAAAATTAAAATTATCAGTCAATTATAAGTATGTACTTAAAATAATAATACATGTAGATTTTAGCTAAATCAAAATACGCCAAATTACGTACATACATACATACATACACTAAAATTAATAAATAATTATGTGTTACTGTAAGAATAGTCTTGAATTAGTATTAACAAATTGCAAATCAAATAATAGAATAAGACATAATCGAATCAGATACTATTGGATATTAAGGTATCGTAATAGAAATGGAAGAATAACAACACTCATAAGATTAGGTTCAACACTTCGTCGTTCTGGTTGGTACTTAGTCCATTTTTTTTTTTTTTTTTTTTTTTTGAAATAACGATTGATTATTATTAATTTCATAATTTGTGCAGTAGAATAAAAAAAGTTAAAATTTTTTTTTTTTAGATTTAATTGAATTGTTAAGAGAACGAAGGATTGGTATACCGTTTAATTCATCATTTAGTTTATTACCAAATTAATTACAATATTTCATAAAACATTTAGTAATGTTGTATTTAATTTAAAATTTTATCAGTTTACATTTTGTACTGTAAATTCATCCAATGCGTTTATTGTATTCCATGTCAAATTTTTTATTTTATTTTGTTTTGATTTATATTTTTTTTTTAGTTGAAAAAATCAAATTAAATGTTTACAAATAAGTAATTACATTCATACATACGTAGTATATTCACTTTATAGGTATTTTGTACAATGGTCAAAGAAATTATAAAATCAAAATTTTGTGGTTACAAAATAAAAAGGGAAAATAAAAATTAAAAAATCGTTTTCAAAGGAATCAATTTTAAAAATTGGTTTCATCTTTGTATTCTTAAAAAAAATAATAATAATAATGAGACCGTATTTACCGCATTCGATGGTTGTACATAATTCGAATAAGATAATGAGATTAATATAAATTGACCTTAAAAACATACTATACAATATACATACAAGAACATATACAATCACATATACATGCATGTACATAATAATAACCAATTTAAATGTCAATCAAAATCACCTGTCGAATGTCGATCCTCTTTTATTACCCGCTCATTTTTGCTACATTTAATCTTTGTATGTATATATTATACAATCTGTTTTTTTCAAGATTATTTGAAAATTGCAGGTGATTATCTATTTGATTCAATACAGAACAGAAAAAAAAGAAACATCAAGGCCATTCATTCATTACAATATGTTTTTATAATACGAGTATACCTTTTTTTTGCAAAATAAAAACATTTAAAAGTTTCATTTTTTTCGACAAGAAATTTTCCGAAAGTCCTTTTATTTTTTATTTTCAGATAATTCTGAAATGTAAAATCCTAGAATCGTTATTAAAATAAAAATATTGAAGAGTTGAAAATTACACGAGTTTTCCAGTATGTATGTACCTATGTATGTTGAATCAGGATTGCATATACATATATTAATGATTTATTATTACTCAGTCTTATTTGTAATATGATATAGATTTAGAATTGTTTTTTAAAGATGTCCTTTCGATTCTTGCCAGAATTTCGTCCAACCACTTATTGTACATAAAAATTTTTTACGTCCATATACAATATACATATATACATAAAATACAGTCTAATTAGAGTACCCATGCATATGTACATATACTCGTATATTTCTCTTGTTGAATTTTATTTTTATTTTTTATTTTTTACTTTATTTTATATTTTCATTTATTTTCAAAAAATTAAACTGATAAAGTCCATCAAATCATTCAGTTATTATAATACTTTGTATATGCATACTCATTAATTTAATTACCATAAAAGTTTTATGCATTTTCATAATGTTTTGTTTCTCTGGTGTTTTTTTTTTTTTTTTTTAAATATTAATTATTCTAAAAATTGGAAGAAAAAACCTTGACTGTTGTATGTAACACAGCATAACATACAATATTTTATGGACATGTAGTATAATATACATAAAGTTGAGTGTAAATTTATGTCGAGGCCAGGTGGTAATTATATTTTTTTTGTATGAAAAAAAGGGTATTTAATACCGTGTTAATCATGTATGTATTTTAAAAACGAAAGGGAGAAAAAAAAGTATATACATAGTTATACATACATACATATATAGGGAATATATATATGATAGTTTTATTTGGAAAATTTGCATAAGTACAGCATTTTATGCATACATATGTATGTACATATACATATGTACATATTTACGAAGTTATTATTTTATTGATAAAAAAAAACTAAGATAAAATAAAAATAAATGAACGACAACGCCTTTTTAACAAGGACATAATTAATTTTGGGGTTAAATTTAAAATAACAGGTAACACAGGATAAATATATAAAAAAAGATATTTATGAAATTAAAAATGTACACATTATATGTAATAAAAATTTGGAGTATTAGTTTTTTAAGTAAATTTTCTTTTTTAATTCAATTATGAAAAAAAAAGAAGTAAAACACGACTTTGAAGAAAAGAAAATTTTTAAATAACAGTAAAAACAGACATTGTAGGAGAAAATCAATATATCATCATGTAAGAGTAAAGTAACAAAACATGAACAAGAAAAATTCCTTCGTGTTAAAGTACCTCTATATAAATTAATATTTCATATTGGCACTGACATAATTTAAAAAAAAAATTTTTTTTTTTTTCAATCACAAATTACATAGTGGATAAAAACAAAAAAATTTTAATTTTGAAACAATCAACACTTTGTGATACATTTATTATTGCCAAATACTTGCGTATATACATACATATGTATAATTGAATATCTCGAAACATATTTAACAAATTTTAATGTTATATAAAAAGTCAAAATTGTACATTGTGATTTTTGTTTTTGTGAATGAATGGTTTGATTACATGCGATCTTCACTACATATTTTTATATGTTTATATAGTTGTGTAAATGTATTATATATTGTACAGATTATCTATGTATATTGTACATACATACGTCCAGTCCAGTGTATGGTATTTTCTCTCTTAGCCCATTCATACACATTCCATAAATTGAAGTACCATTGAATTTCTCATATACCATCATTGCATGTGATGTTGACTGAATAACATTTTAAATATTTTATCATTTTTAAGATGTACAACATATTTTTCTCCTTACTATATATTAAATAAAAAATTTACGTATATATGTATATAAGTATAAGCAAGTAGGTACTTAATTAAATCTGTGTGTATGTATAAAGTAGCAGTACGTACAGTTTTTTTTTTTTGTATATGAAATTTGATTGATGATTTTAATAATAATTAATCGTAGGAAATGGTACACACATAAAAATTAAGTAAATATTATTTAATATTTTTCTTCTATTCTTATGATATTGACTAATGTACATTGTGTACTACATACATATGTATATAATCGTACGTAATAAAACACGAATTTAATGACGTCACAATTGATTGCGTGCAACTATCGATTAAATAAAATATATAGAAGTAGTATCTAAAAGTGTGACGTTTTAAACCCGCTTTTCACACACTTAAAAAAAAGATACTTTATTCGATGTTTTAGTTTGGTTTTAGTTATTTTCCACATTTCATTTATTGAAAATAAAATTCATTTTTTAAAGCTTTTTGTTTTTTAATAAAATCATAATATATTTTAGTAGATAGATTAGAGGACGTTGATCACAAATGAATAGCGAACACATACAATTATTATAGTTTTTATGACTACAGAATTTTTAATTTTTCATATAAACTAAATAAAAGTATTCGAAGTTGAGATTTTGGGTTAACGAAATTTACGAATTTAGAATGAGACCCAAGGAATAAAAATGGTAAATCATATCTGCGAAAAACATTTTTCTTTTTTTTTATGTGATAATAATAAAATATTGAAAAGGATAAAAACAAAACTAGGAAAATAATGATCCAACTGGTTTGCTGAAGATATGCATTGTATATCGCAGGTGTTTTCATTAATTGAATATTGTCATTGCAATGAATACAAGATACAAATACATATGTAGTACAATTCTTTCTGCATTGATGACCTTGTATGATAGTCATTTTCTTATACTTCTTATATTAAAACATATACATCATATCATCATTTATAAATTGTACACTGTAATTATAAAACAAGAGAACTTCATAGATCGATACATTCATGTACATACATACATATGTATGTAAAATATACGAGAATGCTTTAGTTTTTACCATTCCATTTGAACAAGATTTCTTGTATAAAAAAACCAGAAATATTAAAAATCCAAGAAAAGTTTCAAAAAACAATAATGAGAACAAAAATTAACATGATGTCAAAATAAAATACGAAAAAAATTTATTTAAAAAAAAAAAGAAAGAAAAACGTTGTATATATTTTCGTCATAAATACCTACTGACAAAATGTGGAAATATATTTTTTATTCAAACATACATAGATGCATGCACATATGCATAAGTACAACAAGTAAAAAGCATAAAAAAAATATTACTGAATTAAAAATGAAAACGAAATTCAACTGAAATTTTTGATATTATGAGAAAATTAAAAAATAAAAAAAAAAAACACGTATAAAAAAACGATTAATTTTCCATTAAAAAAAAAAAAAAGAAAAAAGTAATATTGTATGATTTGGTACGATATAGTAAAAGCACAAAATTATGATATTTTAATAAATCTTCTTCCTTTTAAAATATCCTTATGGTAGATACATTATAATCGTGTGTATTGAAAGTATATTTTAAAGTTTACGTCTTAATGCAGTACACTTAAAAAGAATTAAAAAAAAATAAAAAAAAAATACACGACCTAAATAATAATTAATATAGTTGTCATAATGAGACGTCAAATTTTTATGAGTACTGATATTTAATATGAAATTATGTACCCTCAAGGTTTTTCAAGAATATTCATTTTTTTTTCCTTTATATAAACATTTTAAAACTGTATAGTATTTTTTTTTATTAAATGCCTAAAATGCTAAAATGTACATATTAGCCTGAAAATAATTTTTTTCTTTGGGACAAAAAATTAAAACGAAAGAAAATATGTATGTATTTAAAAACAAAAAACAACTATACGGCCTGTGGTAACATCATATGCTAAATATGTATATCATAGATGTATTGTAATTTTGATTACTTACTTATTTTAATGTCCCAATCATTTTTATTTAAACACACACAAAAAAAAAACGATTAAAACAAAAAATAACTTTGCGATGATAATGACGGGTATGCAGATATATGTCTCATTAATAACTTGTTTTACTTATGTACCTTCAATCTTTATTTTATATACCAATAAATACCAATGTATTATTTTTGCAATGAAATCAAAGATTTTTTGTTGCTGTTGTTTTAGTTTTTTCTTTCAATATCTGTTATTTAACAAAAGGCGTGAATTTGCTATGAAATCAGTACAAGTAATCAAAGAGCGCTGTCAGTATAATTCTATACTATTACCTATTACCTTGCTATATATTGTTTTGATACTTATGTACGTACATGTACATCAAAATGTTTGTATATCTTCAATAAATGATACTCATGTACAATTATTTGTACAACACTTGATGGATAATACAAGAAATAAAACAAAAAGAACAAGAACAAAAAATCAAGATAGACAGTTTCACGATAACAATATTCACGACTTTTTTTTACTTTTCTTGCTTTTCAGTTTTCTTCGTTTGTTTTTTCATTTCTTTTTTTTTTTTTTGGTTTAAAATGTTTATAATTTTTATTTTTTATTTTTGTTTTTCATTTTATTTTATTACATTAATATGTTGCCCTAAGGTAGTCCTAAAGTTATACGATCAAAAATGAATACAATACAGTATTTGTTTGAAAGTGGCAATTCAGTTTAAAATGTTTACTTAAATCAAAAAAAAAAAAAAAAGAGAAAAAATAAAAATATGAAAAAATTAGAAAAAAAAAAAAAATAGAAAGATCTTTGGAATCGAATTTAAATCTATGAATATCTGCACAACGATAAAATAATTAAATTTCTTTACAATTTAAACGAATTCTCATTCAGCATCATCAAATTTGTAATGGAATTTTTTTCAATCTGGCTGTTCACTTCGGTCAATCGATATATTTAAGATTTTATAATGATAGGTTGTATATCAGCAGTAAGACTTTTCTAAAGACAAAATTAAATGAATTTAATTTTTTAAATAATAGGACAGTATAATTGTAAAACAAAATAAACATTTATCTCATTAACTTATATCACAGCAAACATGACAAGTACATATCTTTAATATGTTCATATGTGTACATGTATTTCACATGAATGAATATACTTATGTATGTACCATTTATCTCAATTTACCTTGGATTTTTTTTATTATGTTGAACAAGAACCAGTTCTTATACTGTATGACTACCGAGATACATATGTACACCTATAAGAAATTAAGCCACTGTACCATAAATTATATACATAACATGTTTATTAAAATTTAAATCAAATTTAAAAACCATAAAAAATATTATATCTTTAATTTTCTATCTATCTATTTTAATTTCTTATACATATTATGTAGTATTTATTTCTATTGCCAATGATTTTAAAATAATTTAATAAAGTTTATAACCAACAAAAAACTTTTGAATAATACACATAAAATAATACAATGAATAAATAGATTTAAATCAATTTTTAATGCCCGTACGTCATATTAAATTAATTTTTATAAGATGATAAAAATTCATAATTGAATATTTCAATGATTATAAATGATATAAATTGTATGAAAATATTACAGGAAAAGCCAAGCATACATATTATTTGTTTATCAAAATTAAAATCACTGTAATTATAAGCATTAAAAATTTAATTTGGATTTGATTTTTTTTTTTTTACATTAAATATGAAAGCACATATACGCAAAACATAACATATGAAAAATAAAATTTAACTAACAAACAATTCATCAATAAAATTGTTAACATTGTTTCAAATATCTGATACAATCGTATTTTTTATTCTTCTTAATGAAATAGGAAATGAAAAAAATCAAACGTTATACATAAGTAAGTTTTCAAAGAGCATTAGATTAGGATTATTAAAGTCTAGTCTAGTAGTATCATTGAAGTCTATAATTTCAAATTGGAAAAATATTCCCACAACCAAGAAGGAAAGTATGCTTTTTGCTTCAATACAATGAAATTCCAGATTATCTTTTATATTATATTGACCAAGAGTGTAATACAGAATGATGCTTGAATGATCCACAAAACATTGATGTTTGAGCCTTGATATCCAAGATGAATCTTATATAATGTTTAGCCTATTTCTTATTTTCCTCTTTTTTATTAAAAGAGTTTCGAATATATCAGATATCAATTTTGAATTCTGGTCAAAATTAACATCAATGTTTGAGCATCTTTCTAAAATTGTTTCAAAAATATATAGTATACACACTTGAAATATCTATACGAAAATATCGATACACACCATTCTAAGTAAAATATACGTATTTCTGTTTTGTTATTAATTTTATTGTATAGCTAATTTTTTGCGTTCATGTACATTTAGATGCATTTCTTAACAGAAAACTTGTATGCCGAAAGGAAAATAAACAAAATATTGTATGTACATACATATTATATAATATTTACGTAATAATTTTATTGGTCTAAAGATCAATTAAAACGATATTATTAGATTCAAAAAAAAAAATGTTTATGTGTTTTAAATGTTACATAGCTTTGACCAACACTAAAACCTAAAGCATTGCAGATATTTTTTACGTATTCTCTGTATTCAGACATTTATAATAGATAATATTTAAAAAAAAAAAAAAAACAAGCGCATAATTGAGGTCGAAAGGGCATCATACTATTTGTGAGATTTTAATATTACACAAAAATACATAAAAACGGTTATATTAACATTTTGAAAAATATGAAAAATTTATTATTGCTACACATAGAAATAAAATAACTTATAAGATTTTACTGACAATAAAGATAACTGAATAATATGAGAACCTATTTGTTTTTGAATTGAAACGTGAAATACCCAATGGTATACAATACAATGTGTATACGTACACAAATTATGTTGTATGATTTTTTGATAATAACAAATTTTTTATATCAAATTTTAATATATAGGAAGAAATTTCATGATATTAAGATTTTTATCAATTTGTTGTAAAGTAAATACTTGTTTTATGATAATAGAAAAAATTATGTAAAAGTTTGTATAAGTACATTTTCATTTAGACATTGTATCATAATTTGCATGTTTTTTAAAATGTATGCATATACAATTTTTATTTTTTTTGATTGAGTTTAAAGAAAAACAAACCTTTGTGAATGAAGGATAACGTTATTTGAACCTTTTTTAACACAAACAAAATTTTTTTTTGTTTATTATTTCTTGTCAAAAATATCAATCACGTCAATTTATGAAAAAAAAAATTGAATTGATAAAGAAATAAATTAAACATTACTTGATTTTCTGAAAACAAAAAATGAAATACATATTATATGCTTGTTACCAACAATACTAATAGATGTATAATAGCAAACAAAATGTTAGAAAAAATAATTATTTTCTGTCTTTTTTAAATTGACAACTGTTTACACATGAAAAAGTTACATTTCAAAATCAAAGGATTGTAAATACATATATTATGCAATACGTATGTTTTTTACTGTATATAGGTACATATGTATGTATATGCTCATTGTGAATTACGTCCTTTAGAATTCAATAACCGTAACAGGTCATGCATCGGCTATTAATGTAAGGGCTAAAAATGTACGGAATATATATTAATATCACACAAGTATAATAAACTATGTACATGTGTAACATGCATATTTATATCTTTTTTTTAAATAAAACTATTAAACGGCAGGTGGTGGAACAGATATATGCACATATGTATGTGTGTATGTTATATAATTTTGTTATATTTTTTCTTACTTGTCCAAATAGTTTACAATGTAAATTACTGCATTATAAAAAAGAGAATTGTTTTTTTTTTTTTAATAAAATTCTAAATAGCCTAATAGTTGTTAACCTTATTCTATAGAAGGCATATAACAACATCCTTATATCTATGTATGTAAACGTATTTATGTAACAGACAACAGATATAATAATTAATATTTATAAATTTGTTTGTTTAATCAATACAGTTAATTTTCTAAAAAAAAAAAATAATAATAATAATAATAAATGAAATATACCATGTGTCCAATAATGTATTGTACATATGTACAAGCATATACAATACAAAGTACATGTACAAGACAAGATATGTACGTAGAGAAGCGAAATATAAAAAAAAAATTTGAAAAATTATTTACATAACTTTTAGATGTTACTTCGTTATTGCTCCTATCAAATTTCGTATATTTATACACACATACATACATACATACATATATATGTACCTTATCATTAAATTATTTACAAAATATTCGCTTTCTCCTTTTGAATATTCCATATAGCAAGAAAAAGTCCTTTTATACAAAGTATAAATTTTTTTCCATCGCTTATGTTAAACAAAAAAAAAAAAAAAAACACAGAATAATGAAAAATTGAAAATTATTTTTAAAAACCACAAAAATGTAATGTGATTCTTTGTTTACATACTTTGTATTATTACGTAATGTATATCGTATGAATTTTCTATCAACATCATAGCATGAGAATACATTAAGTAGATCCTTATGAGAATTTTTTAATTTTATTTATGTAAATAAAACATATACTACCCACATACATAATGGATATTATGAATGAATCCTTTATAAATTCAAAAAACCAAAAAATAAAAAAATTTACGTATACATGACAGGTATAACTAGTATTACCGATAAAACAAATTTTCATGTTTATTTTTTTTCTTTCATTTTCTTTTCGTTTGATATATGGATACCGATTGTTAGTGTCGCATGTCAAAAAATTTTTAAACCGCAAACGCCACCAAGTCGCTGTGGTAGGCTTCTCATATCAACATTTCATAATTTCATTAATGATTATGAACCTTTTTTTTTCTCTTGCTTTTTTGTATCATTTTCTGTTCATTTTACAATAAATGAGTTAATTGTTCATATGACCTTTGATTTGTTATAGATACTCAATACACCGTTTTTTTTTTTGTTTATTCATTTTGTTTTGACTTTTTGGTTCTGGGTATTCATAGGTCTATAAAAAAATAAAAAAATAAAATGTAACTCATTCATCAAGTTTTTTTTTATATGAAAATATATGAAGTAAAGTGTGTAAAATTTAATAATAAAACCACGAAATTGATATTATACATTATACCATCGCCGTACATGTACCTTTGCTGCAAGGTTACTACTTCTAATTTACATGCTGTACAGTAGAGTTATCTTTGTGCTCAGAATTTTATGTACGAGTATATATGTAAATTAATAATACAATACAATACACAATACATATTTTTGCTACTTTATTGAATTTTAATTACATTTTGAACTCATGTGGTTTTTGATTAAAGATTAAATTACAAATTTTCTCTTTGCTTTTGTTTTCTTCAGTTTTTTTTTCTTTTCTTCATTTATTTTTTTTATTTTTTTATTTTTAAGTGAAATTTGCTATATGTGCATTACACAAGTACACCTTACTTTACAATGCATCTTATTTAGAGTTAATTTACTAAGAGCTATTATATTGTACACATTACAAGATACGGTGTAATGTAAGTGATACTACAACTTACATATAGTGAAAATGATAAAAACCAAAAAATTGATACATATTTGGTTTTTCAGATTTTATTCATGGGAATAAAATTTAATAATCATTTTTTTTTTTTTTTTGTAATTTGATATTTGAAAAATACAAAAAAAGATAAAACCAAATAATGAACAAAATTGTACAATAAAGTTTAAATATCAAAATTATTGAAATATTTAAGTATGTAGATTTGTACACACAATTGACTATACATATATATAATATGTATTTCTTTTATTGAAGTGATTTTTTTTTACAAGAAATTTTTTTTTAATTTTCCTAATTTTTTAAATACAAATAATAAATTTTTTGAAGAATTGTTTATAATTGCAATAATAGATAGTAATTTGAAATAACAATTTTTTTTTGTTTCAATAATATTTTAAAATATAAAACCTTAAATTTTCCCATATTTGTGACGTCATGTACATATATTATGTATCTAGATAAAAGATGATTTCAAATAGAGAATTTAAAAAAAACAACGTAGTTTCAAACAACATTGGGATAACATTTCAACTCAGAATTACACCAATGCATCCAAGTTCAGTGTATCAAAAAATCAGATAATTTTACCTTAATTTTAAATCATAAATTGAGACACATGTATGTAAGTA
Source organism: Anthrax anthrax (assembly GCA_963971155.1). Lineage (NCBI taxonomy): Eukaryota > Metazoa > Arthropoda > Insecta > Diptera > Bombyliidae > Anthrax > Anthrax anthrax. Next base: position 30,180,266 of record OZ020118.1, on the reverse strand, counting down.
TGAACATACATATATGTATATTTTTGTTTTTAATTTTCCACTTCATTCTTAAATTAAAAATTTGAAATTTCTTGACATTGTAACATAATTTAATAACACAAGTATGTAATAAACAAACAAACAAGTAATTTTCTTATTTATTTTTCTTTTTAAAAGTTTAAGCAAATCATACACATATCCATACATACATACGTACATTATATAGTACAACAAATATTTTATTTCATATTTATCATTGTAAAATTTCTATATACCATATACATATGTGTATGTTTGTTATCTATGCATTTTAATTTTTCATTTTATTTTTAATTCTCTCTTTCTTTTCTTATTTGTTGTTGTTTTTATTTTTAAATTAAAAAATTGAAATTTCATGTGGACTACCCACTGAGACAGACATTCGATATGTAATTAATTTTTTTGGTTAAGGGTATTTATGTCGGCAACTACCGAATAATTTTGAAATGAAATCTGTTGAAATCAATACCAGGCGTAATAAATTATGAGAATTTGCATTAAATTATTATTTGTGTTTTTTAAAAAAAATTATTTAAATAAATATAGTGTACATACATATATCTGCATATAATAGGTAGGTATATGAATGGACAAATAAACAAATAACCAAATAAATAAAATCAAATACATTCAACAAACATAATGAGAAAATGAAATAAACAAAAGAAAAAGATATTTATTAATAATATAAAAATCATAAAATTAAATAAATTCATTAACAGGGTGTTTCATAAGACGATGTATATCTAAACATGTACCTATATATGTTATATATCTTATTTTGTTTTTATTGTATATAGAAATAGGTGTTAATATTAATTCATTTTGATATCTTGTTGTAGAAAAATCATACGAAAAATATTTGCATAATCTATAAAATTTTATTCCTCCATCACCCTTCTTATTCCCATATGAATTCCCATGCATCTGCTTGACTTTTCTAATTCAGCAGCTCTTTATACTTTTAAGAATCTGTTTTGTTTATTATAAATTAAAGTTATGTATATATGATAGAACTAAAGATTTAAATTTTACAAACATATGTACGTGTTACATGTTTATAAAATGTAATGCAAATTTATATGTGCATTATTACATTATAATATTTTCCTTATTTTTTATTTTATTTTATATAAACGACTTAACAACAATGATGAACTCAAATGTGTATATGTATGTATATATGAAATTGAAAATCGATCTACAAATGTACACAGAGGTAACCAAGAAGATATGTTAAGACTAAGCAGATAGTAAAATAAAAAGATTCTGTATCCAATATTATATGATATACCAAAACAAATTTTAATACATAAAGCGATATATGTATAAACAAAACATACATATGGACCTATATGTATGTATACAGATTGTACTCGGCAGGCGAAAATAAGTTCATTTTTACATTTTAAAACAAGATTTGTTTTTATGGTTGCGATTGCAATTAATTTAATGATACAGGGGTGGTAAATCTGATGGTAAAAGTCAAAAAAAGCTTTAAAGAGCATAAAAAATCGGTTCTTATATATACAAGCATATACATACAAGTGTATATATGTACATAATTTTGTATTTGTATCATGTGATCATGATGTATGTATTAAACAGATACATAAATACAAGTATGTACATTATTAAATAACAAATAAAGGCAGGTATCTTGTTGTGTTATGTTGTTTAAAAAATTCAAATATAAGACTTCGTCTTCTGCTTCTTCAATAGATGACAACTATAAAATATGTATGGACATACAAAATGTGTATAATCATGTTGCTTTGGTAATAATAATAATAATGATGATGATGATGATGATGATGATGAGGATGATTCACTATACATATTGCACTTTGCAGTAAATGCAAAAAAGATTCAGAAGCCATGAAATTTATGTTTCAACATTTGTTTTATAATTTTTTTCACTAATACATCATATCATAATAAATGTGTAATACATTAATAATTAGAAATGTATTATACACAGATGTAATAAATAAATAAATGTACATATATTTTGAGTGTTTAATTTGCGAGTGAAAGTTCGTAAAAAACTATTACTAAAGTCAATTTTTTACATTACTATTTTATTTTTATTTATTTATTTATTATAATTATTATTAGGTACTATTATTTATTTATTTTATTTGTTTATTTATTTTGTTTTTGTTTTTATTTTGTTTTCATGCATATACATATATTACATACATATGTGTGCGTTATAAACACAGTTTCTGATGATGATCTGCTAAAATATCCATGAAAATTTGTCATTTTATAGGACACGTTGATAGACAACAAAACAATAAACTCAAAATCATTATCATTGACTTTATTTTGTTTACGTTTGTTTGCGTTCATTTATTTTTTTTTTCTTTAATTGTCACAATAATGTATAGTACATATTCTCACGCACACCTTTAATGAGATACATCAATATTTTAAAAAGAAAATAAAAAAAAAAAGAGGAAAACTGAAATCAAAATGTGCGTGCTCATTGATTCATTTCCGTATTAAATATGTAACGTTATTACTTGGATAACAAAAAAAAATGTATATTGCATAGGTAAACTACAGGTTTGCATTTTATGTCACGTCAAAATGAATTAAATTGCCCATCAGGTGTGACATTGTAAAGCAACCAGCCAGCCAGCTAGCCAGCCAATACGCTTCTATTACCACCAGAATGCTAAAAATCTATCATCATGCTATGCATGTTTAGTCGACACAATTTTACTATTTATTCATTTTGTTTTTTCTTATTCTTCTAGAAATCAAACAAAATTATAGTCAAGTACATATTACATAGAAGCTTGCTTTAATATACTGAATCCATGCAAAATAAACTTGAATTTTTGGTTTTACATGGATTGCAAAAATTACAATGGGTATGTGGTAAAGATAACCAATTCCTATTCCATATGATAACATAGATATCTGCTTAGGCAAATATTTTACTTACAGACACAAATCAACCATTGTTATCCTTTTTACCTAAATGTATAAATGGTAAATAGCCATGCAATCGCACTAAATGACCAACAAAACTTAAACACGAAAAGCGTGAAGTGAAGAGTACAATACACTGAACTGAAAACTTTGATTAACTGACAATATTTTATGTGTTGACCACAAGTGACGTCATATACAACAATGTTTGAAATTATATTTATTTATACATGTGTATTTTAAAAATTATTACTATAAAATAGCTCGTCATCACCATATCACATTATATCGCATGTAGAAATAGATACAAAAATATAAAAAAAATAAAACTTTGTTATTATGATGCGTGCAACAACAGAAAAAAAAAGCCGTATAACGGTATCGTGCGTGATTTGATTTTAAAAAGTAATCAATGAATTATTATACATACCTATATGCATACGTGTGTGATCTAGCTGAATTTACGTATACTCATTTCATGTGTCACATCAATTTCTATAACTTATACTTCAGGTTTAATGCAATGGACGCATATACATATTATGTACATGTGTGTACATACAGATGTACCTATATATGTTTTCTTTTTAAAGAAAAGTGCTAACATGGTCATACATACTTACCTTTTTGGTGACAAAATTTATTCTCATGCCTTTTCATTTCTTATAATATTTACACAAACATACATGTACCCTATACTTTAGCATATCCTTTTTGCATGGAAATTTTTCCGATAATTTTCATTTCTCACTTTTTTCTTTCATATTATATAATTGAAATTGAAAATAGTTATTTAACTAACTACAGTTAGTATATAATACAGTTTGCATGTCATACGTATACCATTAAATTTCAATATGTAATGTGGTAGTCACGAAATCACCTTACACTTTTTACCTGTGTAATATATCAGCATGTGCGTATGTGGACATGCACATTTTTACGTGATTCTTTACCAACCATATATGTATATAATGATAATGCTGTCCTCAACCTTCAGGGAACAATTATTATTTTGATAGCAAATCATCAAATGATTAATTATTTATTGATAAGCGATTCTTTTCTTTTTTTATTGTGAAACATCTTCATATATTGGATAGATTTATTTCATAATTTTTGATTTAATTATCATATATGATTAGCGCTTCAAATAATCAAAGATGTTAAATGCTGATAACTTTTTCATTTTCCAAAATTAAATAAAAATCAAGCTTTATAAATAATCAAAAAATACTTTTCAAATATTCTTGATAACTTTTCTTTGCATTAGAATTGAAAAAATTATTTTTATTCTTTTGTGTGAATTGTATATTATAATCATAGAAAATTACTATACATCATACGTTCTTGATCCTTTTTCAAAACGAGGTCATTTGCAGTTAAATTACGGTTTGAAAAAAAATTGTAAATATCCGTTAATGTTCTTGAGCAATTATGTATTACCGCATTATTGTTTATCATGTTTCCTTTGTTGATTTTACATTCTATTGTATTAATTTCAATTTTATTTCCTTTTGCAATGTTAAGTGCTTATTCAAATAATAATTGCCCACTAATGGGCAATTTTTTACTAATTTAATTGCACAAAAAAAAAATACAATAATTCATAATAAAATATACGACAACCAAAGCGAATGTGAAATTTTGAAAACTCCAATCGAGTAATTATATAGTGTAAATTTCATGTTGTAAGCACTTTAAACAATTATTCAGAAATTAAATAAAAAGCTTTTTTAAACTGTGGAAAACTAAGAAAATGTAATCAACAAAATTACTTTTATTTATATAATACACAAAAATTTATTGTATGCACATACATTTGATTATTAATTTTTTGAAAATTAAAAAAAAGAACCAATGTTTGGAAAAATTCGATATTCGAATAAATTTTCGGAATTTTTTTTTATATCTTCATTATTTTGTTTTTTAGAAAAACAAAACGCTATTAACATTAACAGCTATGAGTCGTTTCCCAACCTGTACATAATTGCCAAACAGTATTTCCAATACGAATATTTATCTTTTTAATATGAATAGAACACCATATCAATTTATTAATAATCATATAATTTTAATTTTTATCAAAATTTGCTTTAGATTGCATTACAGTAAAATAAGAGTACGATGTTTGTACGACCTTGAAAGATAACAAGAAAATTGCGTATGTTAATTAGCTGAGAGTGTAACTTGATGAAATTTAATTTTTAAAGTTTGTACTTTGTATGGAAAATCTTTAAAAAAAATTATTTTTTTTAAGATTATGATTTTATTTTTACCTTTAGAAAATTTCTCAAACTAAGTGAAATTTTAAGTACTCCTCCTGCATGTATCGTTATAGGTTTATGACAACGTTGTAGAAAAAATAAAATTAATTTTAATGATTTAACATCAAATGTGTGAATTGAACATTCAGTTGCTTTAAATGTTAATTGATTTGACTGAAAAATCCAACAAAATTAATTAATTAAATTAAAAACACTGTAAAAAATTTTTAAACTTACAGAAACAGTTATTTCATTACCAACAGCAAATGGTAACCATATTTGAAAACCGATAACAAGCAAATATGAGCTAACTGATAAAAATTTAGCTGAAAATACTGGTATTAATAATAATTGATAACCAGTCATACACATGATAATTGTTGATGCAAGAGTTTGGAGAAATATGATAGTCTTAAAAACGTCTTCAACTTCCTTAGCGTAACTAAAACACACATAGATTCACAAAAAAAAAAAAAAAAAATTGATTTTCCCTTTGAATTTCTGATTATAAATATTTTAACAATGATGATCACTTACTCAATAATAGTTTGATGTAATACAATACAATTCAAAATTTCAGCGTAATTTTTATTTTCATATTTCTCATAATTATTCAAAGTAAATTTATAAGCAATATCAGTTTGATATATAAAATTTTTATCCACATCAAATAATAAATTTTTATTTTGATAACATTTATCAATTTTTAATAGATAATTTTTTGAATTTTTTTTATAATTTTTATCTATTTGACCAATTATTGATATTAACTGACCTAAACGTAATATTTGTGAATTTAATAATTTCATAATACCAATAAAAAATGTATCAATTGAACTGTTACAAAATATTGTATAAAAGCATCCAATTATTTGATTTAAATAAATTAATGTAAAATTGCATTTATTATTTAAATTAATTCCAGGATAATATGCTAATATTGGTAATTGAAATGAACCAGTTTCAATAATTGGAAATGTTATAAAACTAATTACTGCCATTGTTGCAATATATAAGAAAATACAATAATATTTTGATGTGTGTAATATTCCATTCTCTATAAATCTGATGTTGCACACAGGAAAAATAAATAAATAAAATTAAATAAAATAAATAAACAAATAAATTTTTGAAAAACAATTAACCATTTATTTTATGTATTTGATAATATTACCGTAAATTACACATGTTCATATGTACTATAGTACTAAGTATACTTACATTTTTTGTCCATCATTATTAATTTGAAAAATGTCTGAATTTAGTACTTCATATAAATAACGTATACGATTAAATTGTGTTTGAAAACTATATAATTTGTAAATCAATGCTAATTGCGTTAATAAAATGAATATAACACCAGATATATTCTGCAAATAAAACAATGTAGAAAATTTTGGTTAAAAAGGTATTTGTAAAACAAAAAACTTATACAATAAAATTTTGGTTAACTGAAATTTTTAATTTACATTCTAAATAAAAAAGAACTCGCTACACCATATATTGTTTATGATATTCATAGAATTTTTTACAAATATACATGATATTAATTTTGAATACCAAAATGTTTAATTTTTATGCTTTATCAAAAATACATACCTCAAAATTATCTGCATAAAATAAAAACAATATTTCACACAACACTAATGATAAAAGACATAATCTTAAAAAATTCACATAAAAATCATACAATTTTTTATAGAAATAAGAATTAAAATTCGGATACCAAACTCCTAAAATTTTCATAAATAACAAATGAATTTTAAATGCCTCCAATGGCGTATAAGGATTCAAATCACCAATAAATCTGTACGAAATGTATACATGAATATGAAAAAAACAAAATAGAAACCACAAATTTATTTAATTTATTTGAAATTTTTAATATTACAAGTTTTTAAAAATTTAAATAAAACAAAAATTATATACTTTTTATAAAATCCCTTAAAAGTAAACATCCTTCCGAACGATCCTGTTTTTAATCAGAATTCCAACAGAACTAAACCATTCAAGGATCACATAAACCTTTTTATACATAAATTCATATGAAAAAAAAAAAACAATTTTTTTTTTAATTCTTCATGTGTATGAAATTAAGCTCTTAAGAAGGCATTTAAAAACTTTTAATCTTATTTTAATTACTTCATTATTTTATTGTTACTATGTATACCTAAATTTTTTTTTACTATTGAAAACACGATGAAAATTTTGTATTACTGAATTGAAATTTTTTACATTTTTTCCGTTGTTTAAAAATTAAATAAAATCCGATTATACACAATTAAACATGTAAAAAGTGTTGTATAGTTCAAAATTTAAAATTTTCGTATAGAAATATAACAAAATATAGACAGGATTTAAATATATCTAGATATATAGTATAGAGTATAGATTTAAATATATCCTGTCTATAGTGTAAAATATTTCGTCTTTGTCATATTAGTCAATTAAAAAAGCCATTACTTATGGTAATGTATGTACATATGTCCATTATTACGTACATCAGACAATAATGTTGTTAAAAAGGTAAATAAATAATAAATCAAATAATTATAGTAAAACGCTAAGACCTTTACAAAAGCAATATAAAGTACGTTCCTTTCTTCTTATTATACTCTATATGTAGTAAAACGTGCATGAATATACATAATAATAAAAATTTCATTTAGATGATGCCGATTTCATTACAGCAAAATACGAATATGATGTTCGTATTATCTGGAAAAAAGTTAAAATAAAACCAAATTTTGTAGTAATTCAAAAAAAAAAAAAAAAAAATGTAATGTAGAATTTTACGTTAACAAAAGTTGATAAACTTAGTACAAATTTAAAAATACTTCCAGCTTTAATTTCAATTGGTTCTTGAAAACGTTGTATTAAGAACAATAGAAGTTTTGATGAACGTTTATCAATTAAATCAATGCGTCCTTCAATTGCTTGAAAAGATAAATTATGTGACTAGATGTGTATACGGATATAAAAAATTTAAAAGGATTTATTTAAAAAAAGAATTTAATTATTTTAATAAAATAAAAGAAAAAATTTCATACTGAATATATAACTTCATTTCCGATATAACAAAACATCCAAATTTGAAAAATCATTAACAAAAGATAAATTGTAGTTGGAAAAAATTGAGCTGAATCTTTTGGTAACTTTAAATGAAAAACAAAAAACAGAAAAATTTTTTTTTTGTAATTTAAAACAATATAAAACAATTTTTAATTTACACTTACTAAAAGCAATCGATAACCAGTCATACACATAGTTAATGTTGATGCAACAATTTGATAAAACAATGGTTTTTCAAAAATATCTTGAATTTCCTTTGAATATCTAATGAAATTATATACGTGTACATAAAAAAAATTTTTTAAATACGAACAAAAAGGTATTTAATATTGTTATTCAATTACTCAAGAATTATCTGATGCCAAATAATACATTCAGTTATATCTGCATACAAAGTAGTTTCAATTTTATAATAGTTTTCCACTTTATAACGTGCATACTCCAATTGATACAGTAATTTTTTATTACTGTCATAATTTATTTGATTTTTAATTAAATGAATTTCATTTGTCATTCTATTATTTCTTTTCATTTTATTTCCAATATTTGAAACGGAATTACCCAAACATAAAATTTGTGCATTTAAATGACTAATTAAACCAATTACAAAAGTATCCATTGTTACATTACATATCATAGAATAATAAGTGCATGGTATCTGATATATAACCAATAATATGAAAGTTATTTCATTTTCAAGATCAAATGGATACCAAGCTGGTAAAGAGAATGAACGTTTATCAAATTCTAAAATTGGACATGTAGTCCAACCAATAAGCATAATTAGACAAAAATTATGAAATATTATGAAAAATGTTAAAGTACGTATCATTGCTTGTTTTATAAATCTGAAAATGTAATTTTAAAATTTATGTTCGTAATTATAATTCAAAAATTTTATGATAATAAACCTTTCTCCTGCATTAAATTTTGGTTGTAATATTTTATTATTTAGAATCTCATGTAAATGAGAAATACGTTGAATATTTCTTTCAAAATTATAAACTTTAAAACAAGCCATCATTTCAGTTAACAAAAGGAAAAGAATATCAGGAATATCCTGTAAAAATATAAAAAAATTCCAATTTAAGAATATATTTTCTTGTTTAATCAAAATTAAGTATATGTACTTGAAAATTTTCAACAAAAATTAACGCTAATATTCCTGGTACAATGTTTAAATAGAATAGAAACCATCTTAGAAATAAAATACAAATTTTATAAAAAATCATTAAATATGCATTGGTATCTTCAGATAATTTCCAAATACCAACAATTTTCATAAAAGCGATGTGAATTTTAAAACTTTCGTTAGCATTATAAACATTAAAATTACCAATTAATCTGAAATCAAAAAAATGTGCGTATAAGTAAAAGACTGGTCTTAAATTAATTAGTTGATCTAAATTATACATTATACACACTTACCTTAAATAAAATGATTCAAAAGACAACATGTTAAATCACACAAATTCAATTTTTTATTTATAGAATAAAGATGAACTTAACTTTAACGAAATTCTATTACATTTGATAATAACTCAAACTGTTGACGAATTTTATATATCTTTTTCTTGTGAAAATACATATTCAATATCGTAATTCAATGTGCATATCTTATTTATATTTACGACATATTTAGCAAATTAAATAATTTCCTCTATATTAATTATTAATGGTGTGTATATGTAAACATTGCAATTTCAATTAAACTTGTTATATCCATAATTTTATTGTGAACACATATGTCATATTCATAGTGATTTAATATGCAAGTAAATGATTATAATTATAACGATTATTTTTATGCTAATGTACATTAATGAATTTTTTAAAACTAACGTAATTTTACAAGATCCTGTAAAATTTCGCATATGCACTACATTTTGAATAACTAATCTCAAGGTATACGTATATACAATTGATAGGTGTTTGCATATATGTATATACATATATGAGTAAATAAAATTCTCTTTTATTTAGATGATGATGATTTCATTACAGTAAAATATGAATATGAAGTTCGAATTATCTGTTAAAAATTTGAAAAGAATTTAATTAACATAAAACTGAAGAAAAAAAACATATACATACGTTAGCAAATGTGCATAAACTTAATGTAAATTCGAAAATACTTCCAGCTTTAATTTGAATTGGTCTTTGACAACGTTGTATAAAGAATGTTAAAAGTTTTAATGAACGTTTATCAAGCAAATAAATATGTCCTTCGGCGGCACGAAAAGATAAATTAAGAGACTATAAAATTAAATTTACTTTTTAAAATCGCATATAATTAAAAAAATTTTATATTATAATCCTACCATACCGAGAATATGATTTCATTTCCAATATAACAAAAAAACAAAATTTGTATTATCATCACTAATAAATACAGAGCTATTGAAAAAAATTGAACTGTAAACACAGGCAACTTGAAAATTTACATAAAATTAAAATTTAATAAAATTTAATAAAATTATTTTTATCTGTCTTACTAAAATCATTTGATATGCACTAATACACATAATGAATGTTGATGCAACAATTTGATAAAATAGAACATCTTTAAATATATCCTGAAATTCCGTGGAATATCTAAGAATTTTAAAAATAAAAAACAGTTGTTATGAATGCAAAAAAAGAAAAACAATATTTAAACGCTGATGTATTTCAATGCACATACTTAAGAATTATCTGATGTAATACAATACATTCAATAATTTCTGCATACAAAACATTTTCAGTTTCATAATAATTCTCCACTTTTGCAATTACATCATCCAATTGGTATAGTTCATTATATATCTTATTGAATTTTATCTCATTATTAGGTATTTTATTAATTTTTTGACAATTATTTAATCGATTGTGATTTCCAATGTTTGAAATTGAATGTCCCAAACGTAAAATGATTGCATTTAAATAAATAATCATACTAATGAAAAAGCCATCCATTGATAAAAAACAAAGTATAGCATAAAAAGCGAATATTGTTTGATAAATGTATAAAATAAGATACGTAATCATATTTTTAGTATTAAATGGATACCATGCTGGAAGTGGTAATTTACGTTTTTCAATGCATATAAATGGATTGAAAAATATAATGTATACTGCGAAAGTAGAAATTTGATAAAATATTTGAATTATTAATGTTCGTATCGTTGCTTGCTTAAAATATCTATAAATATATGTTATATAATTGGAAAAGAAAATACATTATATATTATATTGAAATAAATTCGTTAAAAAATTCGGTAACCTCTTTTCTTCATCAAATTTTGGACGTAATAATTTATGATTTAAAATTTTATACAAATGATGAATACGTTTGTGTTTACTTTTAAAAACATATAATTTTAGCCAAATAATTACAAGTCCAAGTAAAATAAAAAGTGTTCCAGAAAAATCCTATACATAACATATTTTAAAAAATTAAAAAAAAATTATTATAAAGTGTTATATGCATAACATATTTTACACAATTAAAACAAATAAAATTTTAACGAGCCTTACTTCAAAATTTTTAGCAAAAATTAATGCAATTATTTGACATAAAATATTCAAATCGAAAAATATCCATCGTATGAGCAAAATAAAGATTTTATAAAAATTTTTGAAACTTTCATTATATTTAGATAATTTCCATATACCAATAATTTTCATGTATGTAATTTGAATATTAAATCCTTCATTTACGTTATCCATATCAATATGTCCAATGAATCTAAATAGAAAGTTTGACAAAAATTCGAAATAGGTATATAGGTACTTATACAACATTATAAATAAATTTGATTTGCTTTTTAATATACTAAATACCTACCTTTTATAAAATGCTTCAAAACAAAACATGATAAATAAACTTTTAAATGAAACAAATAAAACAATTATTTATCAAACCTTTGTTTTTAGACAAATTAATTTGTTTTTCTTTTCTTTAAATGATAAAGTTTGTTTTAGACGGATTTTTTGGTCTAAACTTAAAACTATTAAATAGTTGAATTTATACACGTATTTATATACTCGTTTTTTTTTTTTTTTTATAAAAGAAACCAGATTAATTATATGCAAAATTGATGTTCTAATTATAATTATATGGTCGGATAATAAAATTTGCAATTATTATACTTTGTATAAATCTAGGTATCATATGATTAATGACTTTTTAATTAATTAAGAGGAAAAATTTCTATGCAGTAAACAGGTGCAAATAATTTTGTATGTAAAATAATAATTGGTTATATACAAAATCATAATCAATGGAATTAATGTATAGAATATTATATATACATATGTATGTAAATGCTAATAATTAGTTGTATATATGTATGAGAATATAATAATATGGTTCGACTTATACTAGTTCTTATGTTATGAAATGTAATAAAATATTTAGATACCTATACAGAATATTAAAAAAATTAAATAAAAATTATGAAAAAGAAAACAAAACAAAAAACAACACAAAAAATCAATTGTTCATTTTATGTGAAGATTTTTATTATTCAGTAAAATTCAAATAGGTATAATTTACATAATATCTAAAAAGTGAAAAAACAATTATAATGAATAACTTTCTCAATATATACATTGATAAAATTTTAATAATTTCACTTTTACAATGAAGTATAATTATTAATAATGTCACTTTAATTAAAATTTAGATACATACTTATATCTGAAGGTAAATAAAAAATTACAAAAATTAAGACCTTGAATTGATTTTTTATGAATTTCAATATATTATTTCTTACTAAAAGTAATTGACACTTTTTAATAATTTTCTACTTCACTTGTATGCATGGCTCATATTGCGCGTAATCCAATTGATATGATTTTAAATTTGTATTTCTGATAAATTTAATAACGCTGAACGCTTGAAACCATTTTAATTGAAAAAAAGTTGAAGTTGTTTTCTCTATAAATCTTTTTGCAAGAATATAATTTGTATATATCCTATATAGGATCCCAAAATATTTGTTCACAAATATTACACATTACAAATTTCGAATCGAAGAATACACTTTTCCACTTTAAAATAAAACAGATCACTTCTGAAGCAATAACTTCTTTGATATCCATATGAAAACATTTGATGATCATGTAAACAAAACGGAAATTTTTTGGTAAGTAAAACGCAAAGCGAAATTGATTCTATAAAATAGATCCATATTGATCAGATAATTTCAATATGCCAAAACCTTTTTTTGTAAATGAAGTCTGAAGTTTAAAATCATTTGATTTCGTTGTTGCAGTAATTACAGTATATCCAATATCTGAAATATTCAGAATTTAATAAATATGTTATTAAATGTAGATTTTAAAAGAAATTTATTTTAAAGTAATTGAAAAAATTTCAAATTTCTCCAGATTTTGATAAAAAATTACATTTTAATAGAACATATACATTTTAGCTAATGTGGTATGATTAACGTTTTTCATCATTTTTATACAGTTACATAAATTGGTTAAAACATGGCATATTAGGATATAGTATTAATAATGCGTATACAGATTAATAATTCATAATTGCATGAGTATCAAATTGTGTAAGCATGAAAAATACATATACATATGTACATAGGATAGGTGACCAGGTACCGGCCATGGTTATGGTGGCCAGTTATCGGCCAGTCATGAAAATAATATTAAATTTCCGCGAAATATGATAAAATTTTGTTTCTTTTTTTGAATTATTTTAAACTTTCATATCTTTTCTACTATAAATCTTTTAAAGATAGTGTACATAATGAAAAAATTAGAGTACTTTTTGTTCAACAAGATCCAATGACGTGAACAGACGTGTAAATTTTCAACGTACAGGTACAGGTGTGGAAATAACACGTAGTTTACGTAATTTTTACATTTTTGTAACAATGATTTTTTATTTTTAAAACTATATGATCTGAATAAAAACAATTCCAATTGAAATTGTGAAAAGAAATTATTTTTTCTAATTTTAATTAAGTGGCCGGTATTTGGTACAACCATTTATAGCAAAGCTCTAGTGGCTGGCATGGATGGACGATAATTGGATTACTTGTTCACAATTACCGGCCAGTGTGTATTTTTGCATTAAAAAATCGTTAAATTTGAAAATTAAAAATACTGAAATTAAAACAGTTTCTTACATAAGTCATATCTAATTTAATTGTGTTTTTTTCAGAAACACTTTTGAAATTGAAAAACGTCTTAAATGGCCGTTTTTTTGGATCATCCACCCTATATGTATGTAGATAATAACTTAATAAATAGGTAAACGCGTTGAATTCAGTTTAATTAAATTCATAATTGTTTAAAACTACAAAGCCTAATTGTTGATATGAATAGTATAATTACTTCAATAATAACATATGTATTACCTATATATTTTTAATGAATACGCACATTATGTAATTCTATAAACGCAGAATTTTAAATAATTCAGTTTTTAAACACACGCATTTTCTAATTACTCAATTAAGAAATTTGAATTTGTTGTTAAAGATAATCAAAGCTACCACAAGTTTAATACCTGCGTACACATTTTTATTATTATGTGAAAATTGCATATGCATATTTGGAAAAAAAGACAAATAAAAAGAAGTCATAAAAAAACATAAAAAAATAAATAGGCATTAAATTAGTTAATGAATGAAATAAATAAATAAAATTTAATTATTGCCATTATTAACTATTAAGACAAAATAAAGAGAAATTGTTTTTAAGAGAACGTACAGGTACATATTTGTAAAATTGTAATATAAAGAGAACGTCATTTTTCTAAACGCACATGTTTTAATAAACATGTTCATAAAAACATATTCAAGCTGGGACGAGAATTTAACTGGAAATTGTTTCCAAGATTCCAAGAAAAAGAAAACTATAAATTTCACTAAATTTTTTTTTAACACAGGAATTAAAGAAAAGGATTTAGACCTAAATGCAAGAGTCATGAGGCGTTATGCTAAAGGAAAAACGAGAATTGTATATAAGTTATGATGAAGCTATTTGTATATGTTAACAAAGTTTTAAAATAATACAGATTGATAAATAAGGACACTATCATCTCTATTTGTGGGCACACAAAAGAGAAAACTTTATGTTAGATTTTTCATATAAGATATTTTATGGGTGTTTTTTTATTTAAAAATTCAGCCATTCTTTTAATAAAAAATGTTATAAACCATACATTCTTCACTTTTCTGCAACGAGAATTTCTCTTTCTATTTTATTATTATAAATTGAATTAAAAAATTGTTTTATTAGAAGTAAAAAAAAAATAAAAAAATAAAATAAAAATGTCTGTTAGTTTTTTCCCTTTCCCATGGGTGTAATAGGGAATTGTATGAATTTTATTTTAAAAAAGGCGGTTACAAATTCAAGTATATAAAGTTTCGTTTTTATACACATATTGTTCAAATAAGCTGAAATATGAAAAGGTTTAACCAAATATAAAATTATTGTGATTGGTTGATTTTAACTGAATTTTCATTGTATACTCAATATATTATATGTAGTATGTATGTATGTAGTGTGTATGTTTTTGTGTAAACCGACATTACAATGTTGCTCTTTTATATGCATTTTTTACATTATGGCTGCTTCCGAATTTATATTTTTCCATGCATACATATACGTGTATGTGCCATGCATATGATGAAGTATCATCATATTATTGAAAATAAATTGTGTAATCTGTATTTATGTATTTGTATATCTCCAGATCTGATATAAGGAAATAATGAAATTAAAAAAACTAACAATAATTATAATAATAATTTTAATGTTATACCTATATTTAAGCATTTATACATATTTTGATTTTCTTATCAAGAATAAAATTTTGAAAAAAATAATCGGAAGTAGGCATGCACATAAAAGGTAGATATAATAAAGTATCTTCAAACATGTTACGAAATATCAGAAACCAAAATACAGTATACCTACCTATAAAAATATTTTTTAAATATATTCTATTACAAACACATTATGTAGATACCTACAAATAAACAACGTCTAATAACAACTTTAAAAAATACATCTTAAATTTATTTGATCTATATAATAATTTCACGTATTCTAGATTTATATTTTTCCGAATACCTATACCTATTTAGGTGCCTACCTAGTTGATTTAAGGGCAATCAAAATAATAATTCCATAAAAAAAACATTTGTAGTTTAAAAATGTTAAATAAAAACAATAAATTTATGATGAAGTTTAAGTGATGACCACTAAATAATCAATCATTATAGATTAAAAATGTGTTTCCTATCACTATAAAAATGTAATACTTACGCATACATCTATTATTATATTTTGAACTGTGTATATACTTTTATTTCTATACGTACTTGTAAATTACCTACTTCTTTAATTAAAGATACCTACATGTAAAACAATATAAAATACATACCTATATATGTACATAAAATTCTATAGTCTTCAAACATGATATTCTCTTATTAATTATTCAAACAAGAATAAAATTAAAATTTATTTTCTATTTGATTGGTATTCAGTAAATTAACACTAGTGTACTATAGACATCAGACATAAGGACATGTACATACATATGTATATGATATGTACTTATAACGGGAATATAAAATTGACGTGTCAACAAGTGTCAATTCAATTGAAAAAAAAGAATAACAAAGAGTATAGGTACCTATATATATAGAGTAGATAAATAAATATAAACTAAAAATTAACTTAATTAAACCATTTTATTTTAAAAACAATTGATATAAAATTAAAAATGGAATTTACAAGTAATAAATTACAATTATGCTATATTTTATGTATGGGCAGATATACATATAAATATACCTATGTACATAACAACTTAATCAACTGATGTTTACATGTAATTGAAAATTTAAAAATTGTTATTTGAATCCATGTTTGAACTATAAAAGGTATCCAGTTGATCATTGATTACAGACGAGATCGTTAAATTCATATAACATTATTCATTCATTCTTTGATCTATGACAGTATATTATGTATTTTTATTACATTATTGTATATATCATATCTTGAAAAGTTTAAATAAAACTTAATAATACTTACAAAGATAAGAGAATTATTAATTTATCATTCATTATATGCTCATATTTTCATATTTAATTGCATTACAATTGTATGACTTAGTCTTAAGGTATCATTTCTACACAATATAATATAATGGTATTCGATAAAAACAGCTTCGTCCATAGAAAAATGTATTCTTTAACTTTATACTTATACTTCTTATACATACTATATACGTATACGTTATGTTTTAAAAGGACCGTTAAAGTAGGTCGCATGAAAATGAAAAGAAATTGTTTTTACGACATGAGGAATCTGTTTTTTTTTTCTTAATTATACATCAAAAATGCATTGTACAACACGTACTCGTATATTACAAATATTTAATAAAGTTGCATAGTTTTATACCTATATATATAGATTCATATAACATTTTTATTTTCAATGTCTGAATTAACGTCTAAAATTATAAATTCGTTTTCCAATGTCTAGTAAATATGTATTTCCTTCCTTATTGCATTGTTAGTTTATATTTAATTTTATATTAATTTTATTGTATGTTTTCTTTCTTAACTCCCCTGTATCTCGTCTTTTTTACTATATTAAATTTTTAATCCTAAAATATGTTTATATATATATAGATACACTGTTCTGTTGATGTAAATGTGAATAACGCGGTCAAAATATTAAGATAAAAACGCAATCTTGCGTTTTTTCGCTATTTATTTTATATGTATCTATATACTGTACATATATACAACCGTTTTTGTAGTTCACTTTTTTGTTTTTTTCATTTTATTTACTCATATATTTTTTTTTACTCAGAAACTTATTATTTTTAAAGAGTTTATATTTTTTTGATTAATTTATAAACAACGATTTATTGTACTACAATAGCATGTGTATATTACATTCCAAATGAATATATTTTTTATTTATGACTGTTTGAGATATTTAGCATCACATTCTATATTTGTACATGTTTATTATTATGTTTTGATGATAATTGCATGTGTTTTTGGTAATCTAAATTTTTGTTTTAAATATCTATATTATAATGTATTAATTTTTGAAATTATATACAAACAAAAATTTGAAATCATCATTTATTATTTGTGATAACTTTAATTCGTAATTAGTATTACTTATAAATATTTAACGTAATTATAGATATATATGTGAAAGACGATTCCTCATAGTAGTAAATTTTATTTTTATTTTTTTCCTTATATTTATTTTCTTTAAGTTTACGAAAAATGTAGACGTACATTACTTGTACGTATATGTATATACATAAAAAAGGAAACAGTGCATTAAAAAGATTAAAATTCACGCCTATATGAAGAGTAATGTAACTTTTGCATTTTGAATTTATATTAAAAGTTATAAATTAGGTCTTAGAAAAAATAAAAAAAAAAATCAAAAACTGACACTTATATTGTATACTCTTTTATTTGGTTTTTTTTTTACTTTATGTACCTTTAATATGTTATACCTAATCATATTTCGTGTCTAATAATTTTTCCACAATGTCACACACTTTAATTAAAAAACTAAGTACGTTTTACACTTTGTAAAAAAAATTAGTACACATATAGGTACACAAAGCAAAGGATAATGTAACAGCCACGTATTAACAATTAAGTTAGTTCATGAGTTATATAAAGTGTGTATGAACACCTTCAAACGAAAAACAAAAAAATGTATAATTAAATATGCAAAATAATAATTACACATAAAAAATTTATCTAAGAATTCCTTTTAAGCTTATCACATTTAATCAAAATGAGTGACATATATGTATTTATATATGTACATATATGTATGTTAATATTTGTAAGTGTGTGCTATTAGTTTTGAAACTTAAAAATGAAAATAGATTTAGTTTTATAGTTTTAGATTTTTAATAAGGATAACAGAAAGAAAAATAATAACAATTTTACATTAAAAATGATTTATAATTTAATTAAACATTTTGAACATGTTTCAATTCGTGACATACTACTGTATAAGCACATATTGAATTTATGTACACATAGGTATGATGTGTGTACTTTAGCACAATTTATGCTAATAAAATAATGCAATATTCATCAAAGCTTTTTCTTTATATAAGAAAATAAACTTTTTTTTATTAGAAATTAATTGTGTGAATTTATATATAATTAAAATTCAAGATCAAAAGATTGTACATTATAATATAATATACATATATATCATGCATTTACGACTTACGTTTATAGATACATGTGCGTCTACATACTTTGCATGTAGACATCCTTTTTACGTTTTCTGTTAAGTAAGACCATGTAAGACTTTTGATAATGGTTTAAACACAAACAATATAATATTATACGAAAAATATAATATTGTTTATGGTTTAAATTTTAATGTTACAATTACAAATTTGAACGTATGAACATTACTACTTATTTTTAAAAAAGGGACATAAATTATTTTAAAATATTGTATAAGTAATCATTGTTTTCTTAATTTTAATACCTACATTTAAGAATAACATTAAAAAAATTAATTTATGTATACACATAAGTGTATCATAATAAATTGATAAACATATGCACTTATATGATTATTTCGACCATCAATACATACGATCATTAATTATACAAATTATATTAAATTACAACGCAACATTTATTTATACACATATGTACGTTATCCTAGTATAATATAATATAAAATAGGTATAAAGGTATATTAGATATTTAATCGACACTTTTAAATTTTTAACTTAAAACCAGAAAAAAACTGAAATGAAATTAAAATAAAATAAAAAATCTAAAAAAAAATAACAATAAAGTGGATGAAAAAAGACCAAAAAATCTAAGAAACTGAAATTCCATATTCGACATGTTGCTGAAGTAGTTTGCATCAGGAGACTCACAGCATGATAAATTTTGCTTGTACTAATTTACACGACAATCCGATTATTTGCCTTTAACCAAAACTTATACAAGAATATCACATATACAGTACACAAATATGGTTATACATATTTTATACAAACTTGTGTAAAATATTTTCAATATGTATAAAATAAAGCCTGGTATTTGATGTAAATATTATATACATTAAGGTACATATTCTGCTTATATACATACATATATAACTATGTATTTTATACTTTTTATCTGCTTTTGAATATGTTACCTATCATATTCATTTTAAATTCATAATGTTATAATTCATTAAATATATGATCATCTGAGTATATAAATACATGCACATAAAAAAAATAAATGATCGAAATGAATTATGCTTCAATCTTTTAAAACAGAAAACATCATCAAAAGATTCAAATATATTCACCAGAATTTATATAACATATTCTGATACTTTTTTTTTGTAATAAGTTATTTGAACTTCTTCATACGTAACACGTTATATTATAATTGTTAATTTATTATTTTTGTATTATACCCCGAAAGCTTGTTTTCAACAAGAAAGAAATTCAAAAATAAAAGATACAGAATATAGGTATATCCATATATGTTATGTGTATATAAAAATGAGTTAAAAATTCTTCATTGGCGTCATCAAGATTATAAAATTTTAAAAAACAAAAAAAAAATCGAAAAATTACTTACTAAAATTGTACCATAATTAAAATTTTAATATAATCACATCACAATAGAATTCTATGAAAGCGGTCATCATCAAAATATTATATAGAGCAAACATCATCTACTACATATTCATATATGTCGGAATGAATTTTTCATATGTGAGTTAAAAAAAATTAAAAAAAAATTAAGGTTATTAAGTTGATCGCTTCCTTTTCAACAGTATACATATGTACATACATATATGTATTTTGTGGCCACAACTTTTCGACAATATTGTCTGTGAAAAAAAAAACAAGTAATATCCATGTCCAGGGTCAAAATATATGAAGTCAAAAAATTACATCATGTCAATGGAACTTTCTATTTGAAGAAGATTGACACTTTCTTTGTCCATTTATAAATGTCGGCTATTATATTCATAATATACCAAATAAAAATGATACATTGTATTTATGTATTTAAATACTTTGGTATATTTATATTTAAACATGTACAGTTATAACTATTGGATTATAACAACAGGTTATATTAAATTATAATATAGGGAGGTCTCATAATAATAAGAGGAACAAAGTGATTATGATAATGTTTTTAACTGTCAATCACAAATATGTCGGTAGACGTTTTTACCCATATACATTTCAGATATTTTCTTATATTCATATAAGCACATGGTAATTGGTACAGGATAGTAGATAACAATACAGAAATAAATTGAGAATATTGTTTATTATACATCATGATTGCAACAAAAATAGATTTTTGTAATTTTTAAATAGACCTATGTATTATTTGTTATTACATATGCAATAATGATTGATAATTATAATTTAAAAAACCTTAAATAAGCAACGTTTTATACATACATAGATATTCTCTTTTTTTTTTTTTAAAAAAAAACTACAATATGTAAGATATTGTGAAGGTGATGTAGGCACTAATTTTTGACTACATACATATACATACAATAATATATAATTTGATATACAGATGAGGGCAATTTAGAAGAAAATTATAAATAATTTTTTAAAAAATAGATAAATTTCATTGAAATTGTATACTGTTCTTATTTTTGTTAACGAAAACAACATTTTTTTTTTTTTAAATGAAGTATTTATGAATTTTCAAAAATTTTGTATGCACTATACGTAATAAATTCAAAAAACGACTTAAAATTATTTTATATAGGTATAGTATATAAATCCACGTATATTTGTCCGTTCATAAACAGTAGCCAGCCCAGTTAATTTCTTTCACTTCATTTATTTTTATTCTTACTTTTCTTACGTTTACTTATCATGAAGTCAAATGCAATCGCTACACAGAGTACATTTAAAATTCCTTAAGAAAAAAAACAATAAAAAAGAAAATAAAAAATAAAAAAATAAAAATAAACAAAATACGTGTTACTCACACAGTAGTTAGTTTATCTTATAGTTAACAGGATTTACAGGTTAAACGATTTTAATGTTTGACATAAATCTTTGACCGGACACGGGTCGATTGATTCTAAAACAAACAACAACAACAAAAAAACATTATATTTGGCAAAATAAAATATTTATATCATCTGTATACGAAAGAACGCGAGTATCTACATTTTCATCAATGTTTCAAAACTGTATTTTAAATTTTAAATTTTAAGGTTTTTTTTTCTTTTGAATGAATTTATCTTAAATGTCTTAACCTTTTCTTTTGCTGCAATATATTAACTACATTTGTAAGTTTTAAAAATTTTAAAATCTTTAACTCAGAAATTCTGGACAATGATTCTTATATGCATAGCTGCATATACATATGTACCATATTCGATTCATTCATACTGGTATATATGTACATATGCTTGTTGAAGAAAAAATCAAGTAAACGTTTTTTTTTTTTTTTTCAAATCTGAAAAGTTGCACTTATAAGCAAGCTACACAAAACCAAATTGGAAATGATTTTCACAAGTGATATTGCGTTAAAATGTTAATGAGCAATTTTAGATGGTGCGAGAAGATCAGACACACGACGATTGTGAAAATGCTGTGAATTGTGATGATGACGATGTCTCTTCTATATATTATAAAAAATTCTTAAGCCTGTATAAAAAAAAATAGTGTATATGTAAAAAAATTTTTTTAATTTGTTTTTATTTTGCTTTCAATTCTAGTTTTATATAATAAGTAAATTGTAATACAAAATAAATATGTACGTGTATAAAATGTACACATATGTATGTATATTGCACATGCAGTTTATGTTGATTTTAAAGAAAATCAATGAAAATGAAAAATAAGAAAAAATTAAATAAACAAATAAAACGTACGTACCAATATATTTGTGTGTATACATGTACCTGCAGTTTTACGACTTATAACATATAAGCAAGCAGTAGCAGATCATCTCGGCAGTATACATTCATTCAATAGCATCTTTAAATGCTTGAGAATGAACAAAATTAATTACTCTTTCAACTTTTGTGAATTTTATTAATTTTCACATTTTTTTCCTCAACTGATCGGAAGCCAACGATAATAAACAATAAGATTGGAAAAAAGGGATCCTCATTACATACACAAAAACGTACTTGAAGCAAAACAAAAAATGGATTAATGAAATTAAATAAAAACAAAACAAACAAAATGAATGAGAACAGTAACCGTAAAACTGCATCAGAAATAATAGTGGGTATATATTGACATATTATATTGGAAAATCAGGCTTTTCTACAAGTACAAAGAATAAAATAAAATTAAAAATTACAAATAATATTTTATAGAAATTAAAATTCTATAATAAATGAAAAATTAAATTGCTGCACTATAAATATACATATGTACATACAAATGCTTTTCATTACAATTTTACATATACTAATAAATACCTATAATAATATGTGTGCATTTTTATAAACTTTCTTAATTTTTTTTTTATACATTGTATGTTACAAAAATGCATATCTGATTTTTCCACATACGTACTCGTATATGTACATACATATGTAGGATATAAAGGTAGGCAGACTATACTTATGTAAAGACTTTTAAAACGCATTTAAAGATTGTTATAAATCTGATAGCTTATACCATTTATACACATTCACACTCAATATAAAACGCAATAAAAAATTATAACAATATTCATTTCAATTTAAAATTTATTCATTCATTTGATTACGATTGCATCGAGTAAAAAAGAAGAAAAACCAAAATCGATATTGCATATTGATAACAACTTAAAATAAAATAAAAATAATTAAATAAATAAATGTAAGATTGTAAGAGAAATTAAACTCAAAAATATATTCAAGTCCGTTCCTCTTCCTATAAATACACATATGTGTAAATATGAGTATGTATGTATATGTATATATTTTGCATTCAAATTGCAAGCTTAAAATTGCTTAAAATTTGTAATTTTAAATATTTCAGTAATTTGTAATTAAAGTCAACATATACGTGAAAAATGAAATAAATTATATTTTAATTTTTATTCATGTGCAGACAAGTGGTTTATACTTTTTTTTTCCACCTTATATGCAATTAGTATACTATATATGTACATATATTTATCATTGAACTTAAGATATTGGAACTAATATGTAACTCGTCTAGTCTATAAAATGTTTCAATTTTGAAAATATGCACGTATTTTATTTTAAAAGGGAAGTAGTAAGGTACAAACAAACCGAGCAACAGAGAACAGTATAATTACCATTTGTTTTCATCATTAATAAAAATTGTAATATTCATAAATTAAATGGAAAAAAAAAATGCAAAATAAAGAAGAGGTTAAACAAAAGCAAAATATGCAATATATACCTATATAGATCTACATGCTTATACACATTTTTGTATACAATTATCGCTGTATTATTATTAAAAAACTCGAACAGATGATTCCAATTAATAATATTAGCCGTTTGACTTTTATATTAAAGATATACATAAATGATTACACCTGTCTAAATTATTACATATTTTGTTGATGACTGTGACTTCATTATTTTATGTGCAAAATACTCTTAATTTGAAATGTTACCATATATTATGGTAAAGAATAAAAAACAAAAAGAAACACACGTAAGTATGCGAATTTTACAATAAAGATTATTTAAAAATACAGAGTTCAGTTCAGTTAAAAAACTACTCATGACCACTTTTACGCTGCATTACATCTTGTTTTGCATAAAAAATAATATATATATGTACATATATCATATCTTCAAAAGGAACGATAAAATTCACATACGTATGACGTATGTGCACATGAACGTATCAATATATATATGATTGAAAAGGTAAAAGTTGTAATTTTTTGCAATTATGCTAATCTTATATTATCGATAAGATTTTTTAACTATTTTCAAAAAGAAATTAAGAATTTAAACAATCGTGGCAAGAATTTCGTTATTAGAGCTTACTTTACACAAGCAGATGCATGTTAGTGAATAAAGCCAGCATTACGTACAAATGCTGTATACATCCTATATATATATGAATATGTATGTATGTATGTAAACTATATGAATTAAAAATTATAATTGATTGTAATGTTATTGCATCTGTAACACATTGCATAACCTTTTTAATATCTTCTGTCTTGTTTTGTGAATTAATTCCTTTTTAATCTATCACAAATACTTACATGTTAATTATCTATATTTGTAAAATCGGTGTACTATTTAGATATATTACATAAACAGGGGTACATATTCAAATTACATACTTATTTTTATGTTTTCCTATTGTGCAAGCAAAAAAAATCAATTAATTAAAGTAATTTTAAAACAAAAGAAGATAAGTAAATATTAATTGTAAGAAAATATAAAGCAATCATAAATTTTCGTATTATTATTTGAATATAAAAAACATAATTTAAAATAACGTTTTCCTATATTGAGTTTTAGTGTATGCATAATAAAACATATGATAAAACCGTGCATAATTTTTCTGCAATGCTCTTTTAATTAATTTTTTCAGAGTTATATAAAAATATATTATAAAGTATGTGTTTCATCATACATATGTATATTCTAAAGTATAACGAAATATATGTACATTTGTATAATTTATACGTGTTTGTGATGTGTGTAATTGTTGTATCAATAGAGTAAAAAAAGAATATGTTTACAATTCTTGAAATGCATAAGTTGTGAACAACCCCCAACAGTGTTTTTTATGACTTATATAGAGCTGTAAAAAATTTTTTTTATTCAATTTCATGCTTTTTGCCAACTGTATATATGTTTTTTTTTTTTAGTACCTACATACATTTATGTATTTATATAGGTTACATATTCCATACATGAACAGGTGATTAAAAAAGGAGTTACCCATCTTCGTAGATCATAAATATATTTATGTATGTTTTTTATTCAAGCTTTCTGTTTTTTTTTTCGTTTAATTCATAAATTTAAATTAAATTTTCTTTTTATGTTTTTGTTAGATGGTAAATAAGACATTTAAATTTTATTTGCATTCAAATACGTATAAAAAAAAACTTTTAGTCATTCTGGTATGTAATAAAATTTTTTTTTATTATTGTAAATTCGTAATAATTTCCGAATTAAATTGCATATTTACGTGTACATATGTGAATGTGTGTGCAATATAGTATATAAAATGTAATCTCGGTTTATACATATTATTACTGTAAAAGCTTTGAAATTAAATTTATTTTTATATTGTTTACCTTTTTTTTTTTAATTTAATTTAATTATAGGTACACATGAATATGAAAAATATATATGTACCTACATCGTAACACTTATAGATAAAATATCTAAAGCCTTGTAAAATAACCAAAACTCATCAACTAGGGAATTTTCGTTATCATTAATTATTTGCATGTGTACATACCTATAATTTTATATTTTAATCAAAAAGAATCCTTTGAGTGTACGATATATGAATATGGAATATGCAGTCTAAATAAATTTTTCAACAAATAAACAAACATAGGTATGTAGAGTTTTTTTTTTTAAATATGTTATCGCTTTTATAAAAGAGATAAAACGTAGGTATCCTCCGTGAAATTGTACATTTTAACTTTCATAATTAAGTTGTATTCACTTGAAAATTGAATATCTCGTTGATTGTTTGCACAGTCACTTTATAACAACTATATACACCACTCAGACTCACTGTACTATGGAAACAGCGTACATATATACATCGACATGCACATAGTGTATAAGTTTATTCATACAAATGTCATTTTATATTTTTACTAGCGTATAATGGAAATCATAATTTATAAATGATTTATGATATGTGCCATTTTATTAAGTATTCGTACATATATTCGTCGTGTATGCCCCTTAAATACATATAGGTATGTAATATACATATCTATACATTGTACACACTATAAATATGAACTACATACATGCATATTTAGCATATTCGCTCACGCAGACGCAAAATTTAAAAAAAATAAATAAAAATATTTTTATTGTTTGTTTTTATCTTATATACATATTATAATGTACATTTGTAATAATTAAGTGCATTTTCTTTTTAATATTTTTTTTTTCAAAATGTTTTCTTTTTACAGTCAGAATGCATAAATTAATATCAATGATTTTCTTTTTCCGTTTTTCCTTTTATTATTTTTACCATATACACACATACAATATTTTTTCAATTATATTTACTTGCACAGAACCCCCCCAACTTTCCAACTTCAATCTTTTTATACTGCAAATATGAAGTCACTACATTATTTAATAGAAAAAAAGGAAATACTTTAATCGTAATACAAAAATATGTAAGTACATATTTGCCACCTCACATTAAACTTAAAAAAAAATTTTTTTTTGAGTTATTACATATTAATATACATACATATACATATGTTTATGTACTTGAAAGAATAAATGAATGAAGGTGAGAAATATTCACGAATATATGTATATATACATACATACATTTTTATTAAACTTTTTTACCCACAACACAATGGCTGTGAATACATATACGACGCAACATATACGTATAGTCTACAAAAAGGAAAAATTGTTCTTTATTTTTCAAAAAATTTTTATTATTTTAAAAGTATTAAAGAAATTTTTATAAAAAAGAAATTTATAAACATTTTTAATTTAGATACATATCAGCATATACATATACATATGTATATTACATTATTACATACATGCTTACAATAATAAAAATAAAAAAATACGATGTGTCTAAGAACATTCATTTTGTATTACGTATACATACATGTGAGTGATATAATATTAAATTTATATTATGCCACTTGTACACATACTTATGTATATATATAAGAATTTCAACTAATATTTTTTTTTTTTAATTTAGCTCTAACTAAAAAAAATAATTATATTTCGAAGTTAAAACATGTTACAAAAAAGTAATTTCTTAAATGTCTCTTTCGTTGCTTCCATATAAAAGTGATATGTGTACCTTTGTGTCAGCATCCGCATTAGCATTTCCTCAAGAATTCCTTATTTAAAAATGAAAAAAAAAAAAAAATAAATAAATAAATAAAACGAATTTGAATAAAAGAAATTAAAAATTAAAATTCAACATTTAAAAAGTCAAATTAGCGTATTGATACACATATTGACATCACTTATTTACATATTTATTCGTATATGTACGTACATATGTATATTGACGAAAAATATTTAATTTTTTTACTTTCTTTTTTATTTTACTTAAAGCAAATATTTTAATTGCCTATTAAATCTTGATCTGCCACTTAACCATTCCAATTCAAATTTATTTATCTTTGATCATATATTGTTGTATGCATTTATTTTATTCTGACCTTCTTTTCTTTTGTTTTCTGAATAAAATGAAATTTCAATCGTTGTTGTTTTATGTATTTGTTATAATATTAAGCTTTTTTATTTTGTTTATATTTTTGATTTTGTCAAGCCTTGCAGTAATATACGTACCATAATGTTATATGTATGTATATTTTACACCTTTAATGTTTACTTTAAGCATTGATGAAGTATTCTATATAATTCATCCACGCTTTAAGCCAGAATAAAAATATGCATCTCTTTAATATAATGTGTATGTACATATGTACGTGTAGATACGCAGAGAGATAAATGAATGTATAATATGGTGGCACACATACATATCTATATGTGCATGCATAAAAATTCTTCCTTTTAAAGTTGCATA
This sequence comes from Anthrax anthrax, assembly GCA_963971155.1. NCBI lineage: Eukaryota > Metazoa > Arthropoda > Insecta > Diptera > Bombyliidae > Anthrax > Anthrax anthrax. The sequence goes on along the minus strand of OZ020118.1, from coordinate 30,151,208 downwards.
TAATGTTAACAGGTTGTCAATAAATGTTTTGTATATTTTGAATTTTTAAATAATAAAATTTACATATTTGTTTTCGGTATACTTGTATCAATGAGTGTATGTGTATATGCACGTATTTTGTATAGTTTTATATCAAATTTTAAATGAATATTCAAATTTAGGAATTAAACAAAAAAAAATGTTCATGTGCACATAAAGTTAATCACTATATATGAATATGTACATGTATATGGATACTTACTCAAAAATAATTTTCTTACTCGATCATACAATATACCTTAATGCATAGATATGCAAATAGAAATGTAAAACATGATGTTATATAAAATAGATTAAAACTTAATATGTCCAACTAAAACAATATGAAACTTTATTCACTTCTTATAATTCATTCATCTATGTATCAAAGGGTATTCAATTGGTATTACTTACTGACATCAAGACATGTTTTAACCCCAGGATGTTTTGGATATTTCTTCTTTATTAATTCTTTCTGGGATTAAACATACTTATAACACATAATACTTACATGCGTATACATGTTTTTATTATCATAAAATCACATTGATATTTTAATATTTTTACTTTGATGACATATAGTCACAATTCAATCATTTTATAGCTTATGGCATTAAAACCACTTTATTGCAATAAAATAAATCAAAATAACGCATTACAAACTGTATAATGTACATACATACATATGTACTATATGTACGTTTAATATCAGTTGTAGATAAAAATATTTTGATCAAGTTTATTATAAAATTATGCATACCAACGTAACGTCTTTTAACACTTTTTGCCTCAATATAGAAATTCCGTAAAAATTATTTACGTAAATACACATATCTCAATGTCTCAGTTGTAAAAAACAAATCTATACCATTTCTATACTATACGTGTATATTTTATTTCTTTTTCAACCCATAATTTCAAAATGCCTATACCCACATACAAGTAATTTTTCTCAAGGCTTGTTAATAAAAGCATCTTATTATTACGATCATTTTGAAATTTATTCATGTTAAATTTTATATACATACATATATGTATATGTATGTGAACATACATCAGATTATACACAATAAAATTGACCCCTGTATATATAACTCCGACGCAAAAACTTCGATCAAAAAGCAAAGGAAAGGTAAATAAAAAAATTAATAAAAAAAAATATAATGATCTGAAAAGTAATCAATCAATCGTTAAAAAGGCGTCAAAATTTCAATTAGTGAAGCATTGTTATGTTCAAGGTATACAGAAATTCATGTTTGAAAAATGATTCAATAAGGGAAAAGGAAATCATTGATATGTGAATTTTATTTGGTATCTACATTGAATGAGTAAAATCAAAGCATATGATAAAAGTAGAATTCGTGAAAATTCAAGAAGTTAAAGTACAAAGAGAAAAAATAAAATAATGTAAAAATTATAAATAAAAAAAAATTAATAAAATATAAACTAAAGTAAAACAGAATGAAAGTTTTCAAATTTTTTAAACTATTTAGAAAAAAAAATTATTCTTAACTATAAGACAATGAATTTTCTTTTTCTTTATCTTATTTTTATTTTAATTATCAACGTTTTTCATATATAGATATATAGTATGGTACAGTGCATAAATGTAAAATATTAATTTAACACTATACATATATTACATGTATGTATAAACAGTATACTTTTATGCATATATACATAGTTATAATAAATATTTATATATAATGTCTTCTCTTAAATCATAAAATCAGCATGAATTTTAGTATCGAACATGAGTCAAACATTTTTTTTCTTATTCAAATTCAATACACACACTGTAAAGCAGAACAGGCACATGTATTTTATGTACATATGTTAATGTTACGTATCCCATCTAATATCTATATATAAGCATTACATATATGTATGCCTATAATCCTTTTTCACATCATGATAGTACACCAGATTCACATATTTTTAAAAACACCGCAACTACACGTTATACAACATATTTTCATCACAAAAAAAAAAAAAAATTAAATGAATAAACAAAAATTTAATATTATAAATTAATTTTTATATATTTTTAATTTTTCAATTCACAACTTAAAGCTAAAAGCAGAGTACGCATGTTTGTAAATCCATAAGGTGTATAAACAAAATTATCAAGACAAAAAAAAAAACAACACCTGAACGAGTTTCTTTTTTCTTTACTTTTCTTGTACGTATTCATTTTTTTTTTTTTTCAACAAAAATTATGATGATAAGATGGTCCTTAATTCTTATCTGGTTTTTTAGTTTTTTTTTCTTTTTTTTTTAGTAAATGCCTCCAAAAGAAAAAATCTTAATTTATCGATCGATTACCATGTTCGTACATTACACCAGTGCTTTTAATTATTTTTACATATTTTATAATTTTTACAACTCAAATATATTTTGCGTCAACCCATGTGTAGAATATTGTAAAAGTTGATCATGTAAAGACATTATTTAAAAATTATCATAAATATCTTTGACAAAAAAAAATGAATATGTATAAGTTGGTATAAGTGAATTTATTATCCTTTGTGTACATGTGTTATATGTATAGATATCGCTAAAGTGCTTAAAAACTAACAAAAAAAAAAAAAAAAAAAACAATATCAGTTTTTTTTTAAAAAAAAGGACATGTTTACATATTTATGTTATAATGAATTTTATCTTATATAAATTATAGTAAAAAAGGAGTACTCAAATTTTTAATAAAAACATATAACATAAATTCTTACAATACATATAAATTAATGTGCTTATATTATGAACTTTAAGATATTTATCACTTATAATTGGTTAAAAATTGCGACTTTTCCCGTTTTCTGCTTATTTTTTGTCTTTTCCTTTAATATCCTTATGGTTATAAATTATTCATTGCATTTTGTAAACAGTATCCATTAAAGTATTATCAATCTAATATAATTTAGATAGGTATCTATATATTCTATACAATAAGTCCAATAACACAGCTTAGATAGATAGATATAAAAACACAAATGAATTGATTATTGAGGGCTCGTACGTTATCTATTTAAGATAATTTAAAACTTCACTGTAACAATTTAGTAGCAGGTTTGACATTCGTTCGGCAAAAAAAACATATTACCCAGACATGGTCATTATGAGTACTATACGTGTTTTTGCACAAAAAATTCCAAATAAAAAAAAAAGTAATGAGATGAGAACGAAATAAACGATAAATAATGTTACTTTTGATAATGACGAGTCAATGTCGCAAATATGTTATTATAGTGCCTACGTATATATGTATGTATGTAGAATATAAGTATGCACATATATCTACAGATATACGTGCATAACATCATATAATACACATAACATGTACTGATAACAACAAGTGGACACAAGCCAATTTGTGCAATGATGCGCGGTATCAATAAGAAAAAGCAGGTGAAAATTACGAAAGGATAAAAATAAAACATTTGCCTATATATGTATAGGTATACCTTTTTATGAACACACAAAACATGCCGTTGTGTATTTAATTAAAATTTTTAGTAATTATGAAAATTATTATGTATAAGTGCATAATATATATATATATGTAAACAATAAGAAATTACTAAATTGAGAAAAAAAATTGTTCTTTCATTCATTCTGACAATTATTTATGATATAACCAATATAACTACATATACTTATCTTATAAATAATTCAAATTTTATCCAAAGTGGTACGGAATATTTTCTTTTGTGAAAAACAATAAAAAGCAGTAAAATAAAATTTATCAATGAATCGAGCAAATACCTATAGACATGTACATATGTATAAAAAAAATTAATAACACTTTACAGTATGAAGCAAAATAAAAACAACAAGTACAAAAATATCGTATCGGATAAAACCGCAAAGGAAAAAATAATTAATGATATAAAACCATAAGTAATAATTTATAAAGTGAAATTAGATGTTTTTAAAATAGGTAAATCTTTATTTAAATATTGACATTATTTTCTTTATTATGTTTACTTATATATGTATGTACAAGTTTATGTCATAAAAAAAACATGCATAATAGCATAATAAGTATAGGTATATTTTTTTCTATGTTTTGGTTGTGATATATTATACCTATACAACTTCATCCATTGTATTATATATGGTGGTCCATTATGGTAAATTTATATATTATATGTACATACATATGCACTTCTATAAAACAATTATTTATGATAATTAGCCACTATATGTATGTGTATTTTTGCACTTTTGTGAACTTTAACATCCTTTTCTTCTACTATATACACATGTATGTATGTAACTGGGTGTTTAATTTAAAAAAAACATCGGATATTTTGATACAATAATGTACCGCATAATTTCAAAATTTTGAAAAAAAAATGGTAAATACTTATAAGTATGTATATACATTTATATACGTATGTATATGTAAAATGTACTAGAATTTTTTAACTGATGGCGACGTATGACTGCAACTGTATATTTTTATAATGTACCATCAACTAAATAAAAAAAATAATAATAACATTGCGTGCAAAATTTTATATACAGACATAACTTATGTAGGTACATAGTATACATCAAATACTTTGTAAAAATACTATAACACGACTTATAGACTATAGTACTATTTTAGTAATTATTATAGTGGAATTTTTTTCAAAACTTTTTTTTTCTGTTTTTGCTGGTACACAGTTTTCCCTTTAACGACATATAATACTTATATATGTACGTATATGTATGTACACACAGTATGTATAAAATTTTGCTCCTGTTCTTATAGTTTCCTTTTTTTGGGTGCCATGTCATTTTTATTACTACATTATATGACACGCCCGTTCAGTTTATAAACATTATAAATACTATAAAGTAACAATTAAATACACAATATTACAAAAAAAACACATAAAAACAAATATATAACATAGTATAAAAGAAATAAACAACAACTATTGTGTATCATCACCATATCATTATCGTCGTATAATAAGTACATAATAAACAAATGAATACATACATTTGTATACATACTAATGTACATGCGAAATAAATTACTAAAATCTAAAAGAAAATGAAAATAATAATGTTGGAAAACTAAAAAAAAAAAAACAACAACAAAAAATTAAGAACCAATTAGAATTTAAGTAGGTGTGAGCAAGAATTTTATTTTTCTCCATATTATGCTTATATGTATAAATGTATTAGAATTATCATGTTTGCATTTAATATTGTGTAGTTACGTACCTATATTTTTATTCAAATTCAAATTTTATATAACGTATTTGTAATACGAATTAGTTTGGTTTTATCAAGTTTTATATACATATGTACATAGGTTCTAATTCAAATATAGTTATTTATGATTATTATGGGTGGTACATGTTCAGTAAATTGATGGTGATTTTATGTACAGTATAGATAGGTATATTATTTAATAATAATAATAATCACTTTTTCTCCTTTTGTTTTTATTTTTCAAAAATAATTTTCGGAAAAATTTTTATATACAGGTCGATACTCATAAATCAATGAAAATCAAAATACCTACTATATTTAACTATTTTTTATTTGTTATTTATTTTTCTTATTTTTAAGTAAATGCTTAAATAATTATTATTAATGCATTATATTACAACATTAATTGTTTTTGTTAAATGCACTAATAAAACTAAGCAATTTTAACAGCAAAACCACATTTGTAAGCAATACCTATATCCTAACATATCTACAAATACTTTTGTACGTGCTAATACTGCAAATATACCTACCTATTATAATTATTATAAATATTTTTGTTATTATTTTGTTAATTAATATACTATGTGTGCTATACATTTATATTTATAGATATGTAGGTATGTATTAATTTTGTATGTGCAATCAAAATTAAAAAATCTCGATTTTACATCATGCATGCATGAATGATGATGCACTACAAACACTATAGTAATGGTAGAATTTCAAAAATCCAAAATTAAACAAAAACAGTATAATAATAAAATAAATAAATAAAAAAATTAGCAAATAAATAAATTAAGTAAAAGAAATACCATTTATAGTGAAATGATTCCAATTGTTATTAGGTGCTAAATACTTGTGTATATGCAATTGACTTTTTAATGTACTTTTATATGTGTAACTATATACATATTAAATACCATGCATATGTACATCATATAATCTTGTGCTTTTTGTTAAAAGAAAAAAATTAACCGTAAATTTAATTCAACACATTTAATATGTTAAGACTATATATTTAAGAAACGCGTTTGTTTTTGTTTTATATCTATTTATTTATTTTTTTTTAATTTCAGAGCACATATATTTAATAACTTTGCGTGTTTTTCACATGTACGTACAGATGTTTGTACATTGAACACCTACCTATAATAACTATATTTTTACTAGTAATTTTTATTTGTTAACTTCAAATACCTACTATATGCTCTTATATATGTATATATATGTATATATATGTATATATATATTGTAATATAGTAAGTACCTACACGTAGTACCTATTTATTAATGGCGCCTATCTATTTTTAAATTATTATTATTCTTTTAGATTTTTGTGTAAACATACATTTATGTTCACGTATATTCTGTATGTGGTGTTAATATAGAATATAATATATATTCACATATTTGTACACAAATAAAAAATGTATTTATATATACATAAGTATTAAGTACATATATACATATGTAGATGTGCATATGTATGCATATGCAGGCATTTGATAATCTATTATTTGATTAACAGAATTTAATGCATACGTACAAAAATTCTGCAGTGTATTATCTATGGTATAATCTATTAAATATGATTACTACAAAATACTTATACGTTTATAAACAACGTATGTATACATACACATATAATGTATATATTATAATATATATAATAGATAATATATACATACAGATCTGAAATGATTTAAACAAAGTGTAATGCAGCAGATATTTTAAATAATTTAAAGTAATACAGAAAAACAATTAAAAAACAAACATCAAAACATTTCTGCATTAGATGTATATACCTATACATATTTAATGAACAAAATAAAAATTTTGCTACGCATAGTTTAAAAAAACACAAATTTGCATATGCTCATTAAAACTTGTTAAATACATGCAAATATCGAATAAAATTATCCCCATATTCATATTGGTATATACAAGAAGTTTGAAGATATTTGAATTGAAAGTATTAGCACAAATAATTAGCTATAACATTTTTTTTTTATATTTTAAACAGAACTTTCATAACAAAATCTTTGTAATAATTAAATAATATATAATAATGTTTTTATTGAATGAAACTTAATCTGAGAAGAAAAAAAAATACATATTTTGGAATAATGCTTCAGATAATTTGAAAATTATTCCTACATACCTGTATATCACACATATGCATATGTGTGTATGCTCGTATATATGCATGTACTCATATAGTATGTAAGTACTTATGTTTTTAATGAGAAGAACATTTTGAAGAAAAAAAAACCTGAGATAATTTCTTTCATACAATTTGTATAAATATAGGTAGTTTGTATATATACTATAATTCATGTACACAATATGTGTGTAAATATGTCTGTACATATTTCATTTATATTTAATTGATTAGAGTCATACTTTTTATTAATTTAATTAGAAGTTTAAATGTTTTCTTGAATGCAAAATAAAATGAATACATATATTATATGTAGATACTGTTTATTTTTTTCTTTTTTCAAATCAATTTTAATTCATCATAATTAATGAATATTTTCATTTCCTCCTTTGCTTTCTTTATATTTTCCGTTCCTATGGATATTAATTACAATACGTATGGTATACAACAATCTATGTGAATGCTATTTTTGCACAATTGCACAAATTTACTTTTGAAAAAGAAAAAATTATTTTTACGTCTTTTGTATGCAATAGTATTTTTTATTTTTTATTTTTTTACATTTTTAATTAAAAAATGAATTTATTAGATTGTAAATATAGGTATGTATATATGTATGTATATATGAAAATGTATATGTACAGGAGTTCAGAAATGTACTTGATTTTACGTAGGCGAATATAATTATACACTTTATGAATTGAATTAAACAATGTGTTAAGCTTTAAATAATTTCTTTTATGAAATTGTGTACACCTACCCATATAAATATACATACATATGTATACCTAAGTCTGCAGAAATATGTATATATGAATGTATCCGTTTAGTTGAATTTATATATATGTATATGCAAGTTAATATATTTTATTTTTTAATGTAAATTATTTTATAATACAAAATCATGATGGTCTACTATATATAACAAAATTGTTATTAAAAAAAGTTTTTTTTTATTCAATTTATAAAAAAAATTATATTTTCATTTATTTATAAAAATACAGACAAATATCAAAATATTAAAACATGTATCTACTTTATATATATAATGTAATTCATTTAGATTAGCAATATTCATTTTTTTGCTTAAGTTTTCCTTCGAATAAAAAAAAAAAAAAAAAAAATTTTTTTATCTGTAATGGAATCGTCTTAAAATGCAATTATTCATTACATACCAAGTTTTATTCCTTATTTTTATTGCAATAAAGCAACAACCATGACTGTAATTTGTTCGTCTGCTTTCATAGTATGTATATGTAATGTAACTCGTCAAATACAACATATTTTTGGTTTTTTAATTTTTGTTTTATAAATTATAAATGTATGCGGCAAATAACATATAGGTATATGTACATATTAGTAACATATAAATACATAATGAAAAATTACTTCAATCAAAACTACTTAGAAATTCTTAGTGCAGTATACATTCGTTTATATTTGTGTATTATATTTTTTATATAAAAACAAAAAATATTCTCAGGCACTAGAATTATATATTACATACCTCTAATATATTTTTTTTTTGTTTTATAGAAACTACACGTATATTATGTGTATACATTGTTGTAAAACAAAATGAGGAAAGAATATTATTTAAAAAAAAAAAAAAAAAAAAATTAAATTATATTTTCATTATTTTATATTTCTTTTGTATGTTATATTGTTAATTCCTGGTTCTAAAATGTGTACGTAGATATTAATATTTTTCATTCAAATATGCATTAACACATTTTTATATTCCGTCATTATTAAATACGTATGTACCTATACATAATACAATTAAAATAATTAATATTTTATATAAAGCGCCCTACATATAACAAATTCAGCCATATTTGATTGACTGAACTCTTAATTTCTGATGTTTATTGTTGATTTTATGTAAATTTTTTGCTCATTGTTGTGCGTATATATACCTATTTCATATGCACAAAATGTGTATAACTATACGTATATATAATGTATATTAATTATTATCATATATGGCTGTATAAGTGTATACGCAAGATAAAATTCTATGTGTTCATTTCTAACAAGTTAATTGCAGTACTTAATATCTAAATTACATTTAAAATTTTTAAATTATATATTATCAATTATTATCTAGGCTGTTTATTTTGAAAAAATAAAATAGATAATTGTAATTTCTATACGGCATTTAAAAGTAATGTATAGGAATACGTATCATAATCAAGGCATCATATTTAGAAACCAAAAAAAAAAACTTATCTCATCTAATTTATAGATAAATTAAAAAAAAAAAAAATGAAAAATAATTACTCAAGTGTATTCTTATATACATATGTATGTATATCTTAAAGAATATGCAATTTATAATTAACGACTTATAAAAATGCGCTAATTATCATAGTAATTGACTGAAGACAAATATGTATGTGAAATTATTGCTATACATACATATTATATTAATGTTTTTACAGGTACCTATGTACATACATATATGCACCGTTGTATTACACTTCCTTTGCCTCTATAACTTATATAGTATATATGAAGTTACATTTAAATACAAGTGTATTTACTTGTAAGCATATAATGATTTATGATCTGTTATTGCAACCAGTAATTAATCTATTCATATATAAATTCACTGAATCACTTTTATATGATGAACATTTTTCGTTGTAAGAAATCATTGAATACACAATATATTGTATAAATTTCAATTAATTTACTGATTATATCACTATTTTGGTTTTTAATGTAAAAAACTTAAAAAAATACCTATGAAATTTTATTTAGGGCTTTAGCAACACTTAAAAATAATTTTAAATTATTTTTTTGTTTTTATTGACTTTTTTATGAAATTTTTCCTTATTACCCCGTATGTTTTTCTCTCAATTACAATTTAATTAAAACTATGAATGAAAAATGATTAATTGTAATTGATTAAGAGAAAAGAAAAAAAATCTTCATGACAGGTGAGTATTCCATATACGATATGTACGTATGTATGTTCATAATACATTCATATTCTTAAAGTATTTGGCATTATAATAATGTATACGAGTATAATACCGGCTTTTTTATTTTGCTTATACAAATTAATTCATTGCTGTATTTAAAAAAAATAAATAAAAAAAGAAACATCGATAAACAATAATTACTGTATTATTTGTACATACAAATTTAGTTTAAAAAAGAAGTTTGTAATTTAGCACCTGTACAACACTTTTTGTTTTGCCTATACATATTTTATATTATAATCAATCGATTAAAAATGATCAAAATTTAATTCATACATATGGATATGTACATATATACACTTATACAGTATATACACATAATGCATTTTTGTATAAATTGCAATGTACATACAAAGCAATCGATCATCATCAGTGCATAAATTGTGTAACATTCAATTAAAGATCATTGAATTCAAAAAAAGTAAAAGAAAATAAATTTTAAATGGAAAACAATACATATACGTACAGTAAAGAACAATTATGTAATATTTAACGTATATGTATCTGAGCACGTATAAAAAACAATTACCATTTGGTTTTATGATCATTTGTTGATCACCTTTATTTCTGTTATCTTGTAATTGTTTATATGATACGTAAATGTTGTTTTACAAATTTTTAAATAAAAACGGTTATTTTAAACCTACTAACACAAATATACAAATAATCACAACAATAAATTAAATTTTTTTTTATAAGAATTTACATATTGCTTTAAGTGTAAGATTCTTTATTTGAAATTGAAAATTTTACATGTGATCGTTATGTAATAAAAAATAAATAATAATTATTAAAAAAAAAACAGATGGAAAACTGAAAACAACTGATAAAATATTCTGTATTTTATGTTACACTACAAAAAATATGAAATTTCTATATTAATTTCAGCCATAAATAAATTGTGTCCTACAATTGAGAAGGAAGAAAGTTATCTCGTAATTCTTACGCTTGTATGTATCTTGAATGATTCATAATTGCAGGATCAAGGAAGACGTTGTGCAAAAATAAGTAAAGGCGTATGAATTAAAAAAACTTACTTACGTAGCTTTATGTGCGTAAGCATCATATTTTGTTATAGATGTGCATATATTACCTATAATGTTATATTTACGTAGATATAATATGTAGACTAGTAGAATATTTACGTATGTGTAAATGTATGTAAAATGTGTCAGTTATTTTTAATAACCGAAAAGGATAAATTAAGAAATTGAACATAATGTGTCATCTTAATTTTATAAATTTCATTAATATATTTATGTACATACATATACCTATAAGTACAAAATTTATTACCACCTGCTTGATCATATTCATGAAACGTTTATAACTTACATAGTACCTGAACGATTGTAGGTATACAGGAAAATTAATGTGTTTGTGGCAAATTTGCATAAACTGTATATCTTATCAATTACACAGTGTACAGAAATAATCCTCATATCATTTACTCGTAAGTATAATATAAAGAACTTAAAATATGAAATGTAAAATTTCAAATTTTATTTTTATGTTTATTTCTTTATGTTTTTTTTTTATGTTTTGTTTTAAATAACCATCAAATTAGTGGACATTATGCAAATGAAGTAAAATAAATTCAAATAAGTACATTTCAGCATGTAAATGAAAGGTGAAAAACAAAAAAATATATACAAATTAAAAAGGAAAAAAAATAAAGATCCTTCGAGCCGGATTTGAACCAGCGACCTATGGATTTCTACTATTTATTAAGTACAATTTACTATCTACAGTCCACCGCTCTACCAACTGAGCTATCGAAGGTGTTGATTCTATTTTTCCAAGTATCTTCAAGTTTTCCATACAAATTATTTTTAAAAATAAAACTAGAAAAAATTAAATTATTCAAATCCATTTTCAATGATACAAAACAAAAACATTTTTTATTTTGTGAAAAAAAAAATAAAAAACAATTAAAAAAAAGACTTGTATCCTTCGAGCCGGATTTGAACCAGCGACCTATGGATTTCTACTTATTAGATTTGATTCTTTCTACAGTCCACCGCTCTACCAACTGAGCTATCGAAGGTGTTGAGATGAACTTTTCTAAGTTTTAAATTATAATATGTGATTATTCTAATTATACCAAAAGCTTTTTTATATTTTCATTATTTATAGTATTTAGTAATTACATTATTATTGAATTATTTTTATTTTAACAATTTTTATGTAAACCACAATTAACTAAATTTACTATCTTTATTCTATTTCTTATCATTTTTTATTATCTATAGTTTCTTTACAATGTACGTTTCTTTCCACGTACACTCTACTTTACATACATAATATTATTTGATATTATGCATATAGACAGTATATATAGGTAGGTAGATACATACACGCACTTAACGTATTAAAATTTTCAAAAGGAAAAATCTGAAATAAAGGGTAATATAGATAATTAAATAGACATATTGTATATGTACAGGGATAATAATATGTAAATATGTTTACCTTAAGAGCAAAAAATCAAAAAGATAATGAATGTATTTCTTCCCTATTAAATATTACACTGTTACATTGTAGTCAATAATAATTGTAGATAATTATAAGTAAACCTAAACCCATAATAACAAACGACCATAGTACACAACAAAAACAGCACAATTGAAATTGAAAATAGTGTTGTATAATCTGGCTCAAAAAAAAAATTTTTTTTGATAAAGAATCCAAATTTTATGTACATCTACCAAATGTCACCTTAAACAAATGCGTTAACGTAGCACAGTATTCCATATATAAATGGGTACATCAATTATTAAATCATTTTATAAAAACCATCACAAAAAATTCAATAAAAAACTTTTTATTAAAAACAAAAAAAACTTCTTGTTTTCTTCTTAGTATTACAAAAATAAGAAATATTTTGTATTTGTCTATTTCTACAGTAATTATTTAAATACAATTAAATTCATGTCTTTAATATGATTATGATAAGGTTTAGGAATATTAAAATACCTCAATACTGCTTAAAATTAAAAGAAAAATTCATATTAACAAAATAAAATAAATTTATTGTTTTATTTTTTAAATGTTGCAAAGTTCATTCACACCTCTCAGAAATCGAACCAATTTAATATCTTTAACTGATAATGTAGCTCTATTACGATGTAATGTACATATATAAGCATCCTGTAAAAATTGAATCATATACATTTCAGTAAATTCTTGTAATGCTTGTAATGCTAATTCGGTATAGCGATTAACATTTTGACTTAGATCCATTGTTATCTCTCTTACAAGCCTAGCAAATGATAATTTCGGTATAAGAAATCCTGCAAAAATAAAAAACAAATAGTAATAATTGCTTTTAGATTAAAATTGAGAAGCAAAACAAGAATCTTTTTAGAAATAAAATTACACCTTTCCATTTTTGGAGTTTTCTTATTTCTCGCATTACATTAAATTGTTTTCTCTTTTTAGGTGCAATTTGTTTACGTTTTCTACTACCTTCCAATGGTTGACGATTTAATCCAGTCGACGTTGATGGTCGATTACGTATTATTTCATCAGTTTCAACTGATGATTGCTCAGAATTTGTATTTGATTGCGCTAGTCTTTCAGTGAAATTTCGACGGCTACGTTGTGTTGAGCCAATTATCTCGTCTAATTGTTGACTTTGTCTAGTAGAACTTGTTGCTTTCGGAGTTGATCTAGTATCCCTATGGACTGGGGTTTTTTGTTTCCTTTGTTGCTTTACCCGTTTCATATTGTAACAAACGCTTATTATACCTTTTTCTTCAAATTTAAACAATTTTATTTAAAATTGAAATTTAATTAAAATTTATAAATTTTTTGAATTTAAAATCTTAGGATTTCAGATTTTACTTTTTTATTTTCAAAAATTTCGCTTTTCTTTTAACTGAAACTGCTATTTAATTAAATTCAAATTCGAATGCTGTCAATGTCAAAGGCTGTCAAAGTTGAAATGAGTTATACCAAGATCCATAAAATATACATATTTATACATATAAAATATACATATTTTATGGATCTTGAGTTATACGTTATAACGTATATAATTAAAATGTTACTCAAAAGTCAAAAATCAAAATGCATTGAACTCTCCACTCTCCAGTTCAACGACGATAAAGTGAAACACGAAAAGGAAAATAATTGCCAAACAAATCTTATAAGCAGTCAATTACATAAGTAAAATCGATTCATTTTAATTAATGCTAATGTTTTTCTTTTAAACAATGGTAATTATTATTTAATTTTGATTTTATTATTTGCAGTCAAACACATATCCGTTTATCCACAAATTTTAAAACTTAAAAATGAAACATTTGTTTTTTTTTAAACTGTGTTGGTAGCTCTGTTAATAACTCTTTTGTCTTGTTTTAACACTGCTTCTACAGGTACCATAAAGTTTGCCATGGCCATATCCATAAATGGACTCTGTAGACGCATCAAACTATTCCATTTTTGATGGCTTCCATTATGGACAAACTCATGGATATCCATGATGGCTTTCCATAAATGTTGTCCATAAATTTGACGTGTAAAAAAATAAATATGGCGTGTTATAATATTACTTGTGAATTTTTGTTAGAAAGAAAGTAAAATGACATATTTTTTCAATATTATTAAATTTGTCTCTTTTTATCATAAATGGACCTAATATTTTCTTTTTTTTTAGTATTACTTTCATTTTAATACTTACTTTCATTTCAATAATTTCTAATTCTTCTAAACACTTTACAGCTTGAATTGCTCTGTTTTCCCTTGTTGGTGCCATTTTATTAAATAAAACTGCCTTTCCATAGAATGCCCACCTATAAATGTTTTTTATGGATATGGCCATTACCATGGATATGGTTATGGAAAACTTTATGGTATTTGTAGACGCAGTGTAACTCTGTAACTTTTAATGTTTATCAGTTGGTTGAACTGTCATTCGGTTTTACTTCAAAATTTTTTGTTTTTCAACGGTATTCAATATTCATTCATTTTTATTAAAAATCTTTTCATAAAACTTTATTTTTGTGGCATAAAAATATTAGTTTTCGTTCAATTAATTTTTTATTTATTGTTTTAATAAAAACATAGTCGTTTTAAATTAAATAATTTTACTTTAATATAAAAAAAAATCCAAGAGAAAAATAAAACACGAATTTGTGCATGTAAACATAAAACGATTGTAAAATATACATTGCAATTGCACAAGAAAATTTTTTTTATTGCTATTCATTTTTGTGAAACAATGAATGATAACACTGATATCAGTTCAGAAGGATTAACAGCAATTGATAATGATCATCAACATTATCGGCCAGTTTTAAAAGAAATTTGTGAAAATCAAAATAATTTGGTATGTAAAACAATACATTGAAGGGTACTTTTAATGGGGTGGCTTTGATAGAAATTTGTTATTTTATTATTATTGCTTTTTGTTTCAGATATTTATTTTTGAAATTTTTTTACTAGATTTTCGCGCCAATATAAAATTGTCAGTTGTCATTTTAATAGGACACTTCTCTTGTATGTTATATTGTCTTTACTGCATAATATTCTGTATTACTTCACTTCTGTTTGTTTTTGTGACTTTTTGATACCAAATATTCCGTATTCTTTGATTTTGCGCTGTGTTATTTATTTCATGTGGAATGGAATTCAAAAAAAAAAAAAAGAATTTCTTATCGGTTTTCTATAATAAAGACCGATATTATATATACATGCATATTATGTAGAATAGTGTGTGTGGCACATGCGAAAATACAATTAATTTAACAAAAAAAAAAAAGGCAACATTATCCTGTATATCCATAGCCAATATACCTAGAGAATTGTACGGCATATGATTTTACGTCGTCTGCACTTCTTTTTTTTGTTTTAAATATTAAAAGGAAAAATCGCTTCGTACGAAATGCAGAGAAAAATTTTATTAATACGATAAATTTTCATTTAAATTTTAATCGTGTCCAAAAAAAAACGAAAAGTTAAATAATTTTTATTTCTCGTGCAATAAACTTAAAAAAAAAAGAACTAAAAAAATTTGGTGAGTTAACAAATAGAAAAAATTAGGAAAAAAATCAATTAAATTTTATGATAGCTTTGTGAAGGTTTATGTGTGTTATAACAAATGAAAAAAGACATTTTTTTCTAATGCTGTATTACAAAAATAAATAAAATAAAATAGATGTTCATACACAAGTAAGGTAGGCAATTAAT
The DNA here is from genome assembly GCA_963971155.1 of Anthrax anthrax. Taxonomy (NCBI): domain Eukaryota; kingdom Metazoa; phylum Arthropoda; class Insecta; order Diptera; family Bombyliidae; genus Anthrax; species Anthrax anthrax. The sequence continues at coordinate 30,134,633 of OZ020118.1, read as the reverse complement.
TAATATGAAGAAATGAAAAATAATTTTAAAAAACAGAAAAAAATATAATAATAATAAAACAATTAACAAATTATGTTTCTTCAAATTATATGCATGCATAAATAAATTCATGAAAAAAAAATTACGCACTTAATACGGAATTCTAATGTTACTGTTCCCAGACCAGAACACATGAAAGCGTACATGTATTAAAAAACATGGAAATATAAGATTTTAAATCAATTTGAAATTCTGCAGTATAATATTGTATTATCTAACATTTTAAGTACCTACATGTCATCACAATTTTATTTCTTTTTCTTTATTGTAATGTCTAGCTATAACAGTTATGGCCACTATTTGTCTGTTATCTTCTTAATATTTATATATTGATTAATTGCACATACAAACATATAACATATGTACATATTGATATCTCATAAACTTTCTATAATAATGGAAAAAAATTTACATATTGTCTGTTCTGTTGGTTGAATGATTGATAGTATAAATAACACTTAAACAATAAAATCAATTTTAAATTTATTTATTAAATTGAAAAAAGAAAAAGATGATGACTAACCTAAGAATTCATTTTATTATTCAATTATTTTCATATTTTTATTTCATTCTTAGTTTTAAAAAAAGTCTATTGTATTTTATTATTAGATCTACATAATCAAGATTTTACATAAAAAACATTTTAAAATTGAATATAACATTATATAATAGAGTCCTATATCAAATTCTTTTTAATTTAAAAAAAATATATATTAAAATATCCTACTTATGTATGTACTTTAGTTGGTTTTAAAATTAGTTACTGTACCTATTAATTGTTATACAATGTGTACCTACATTCCCACTATTTATACTTTTTTAAATATATTGAACTTGACCTAGGTCTTGATAATGCATACATAGTTATTAAATACATGCACTATAATTTTGTTTTATTGTATCGAATAAAATCATAATTATAAATGCAATTTAAACTGGATTAACAACAAAAACAAGGAGAATGAAAAAAAAAACAATTAAGATTTATATTACCTAGGTACCTACCTACCTATACAATATTTAAAAAATAAGAAAAAATTATTTTCATGTAACAGGCAATGTCAAGTATTGTATTTGTATAACATGCAAACAAAAATGAACTACAAAAAGGATAAAATAGTAGCTATATGAAGAAGTATTGAATTTTTGTTTATTTTTAAATGTTTGAAAACGTACATTACATACCTATATCGATTAAAGTACACACGTACATATATGTATACCTACTAATACAAATTTACATAATTATACACACGAATGCATGTATCCATGTGCATTCTTTTTATGTGAAAAGGATACTTTGGAGTGAAACAAAAGTCTTATTACAAATTAAGTAGAATCGCTTTTGTACTTAATCAGTTTTTATTATATTTATTTACTTTTTATTTTTTTAAAATATAAATATTGATATCGCTACCATTGAATTCCAATTATCTACCTGATCTTTTAATATATGTAAAATTAATTAGTAACTGTTCATTATTTTTAAATTATTGGTGTATATGAATTGATTTTGCAATAATGTACACATAGACAGAAATATTAAATACCAGAATACCTACATGCATAAACTGAATATAAAATCTTCATTCATCCATAAATTGTTTTCCGTATATGTAATATAAAGTATTGAATTTGTATGTTAATACACACTATACAGTCTCAACAAATAAAAACAAAACACGAAATTATTGTTAAATGAAACTGTTATTTTTTATATTTCTTTTTTGAAACCATAAATAGTAAACTTAAGAAAGTCAAAATAATCGAAACAAAAACGAAATATTTTTTTTTTCTTAATTTTTTTTATTATGTATAGAAAATTAATTAATTAATTAATTGAGAACACAGGTAAAGTACACATACACATTAGCATTTTGTTTTGCCTTTTCTCAATTTTTGCTTAAATTTTATTGAATTATAAAATTTGGATGTTATTTTGAGTTTAGATATTCGGTAACGTTACAATAAAAATACGAAATTATATAAAATTCTTGAATGTTACATTATATATTACATACATATATATGTATCACAAGAATAATGGCTAATAAAATTTATTTTATAATTTTTATGTCTTTGAAATAAGAATATTAAAAGATTGTGTACACGAATGTTTTTAATAATGTACATATCTACACATTCCATAATAAATCACTAATTGCAACTATAGGTACATATGTTATTGTGTCAGTAAACTTTATTAATTTGAAAATTTGTTCTTGTAACAGAAAGCAAAAAGAAAAAATAAATAAAATAAAAAAAAAAAATGTACAATATTATGTAAATAATGAAGACATGAATATGATGAATGTACACTTATCGTGTGTTCAATACATTTTCATATTTTACATTTTCAAATTTTACTTTCTTAAAATGTTATATACATAGTGGCTTTTTTTGCACACTATATATTGTAATATATACAAATTATTTTCATTCAATTAATTCTCCATTTAGTTTAGTTGTTTCATAGCATTTTACTCGTATAGTTACTTTAAAGTTAATTACAACGAAATTTTTCATTCAAGAAAAAAATAAAACAAACCAATTTAATTCAAAATTTACAAAAAAAAATTATTTATATATAATCACTAATTTTTTTTTTCTTTTTTATTGTTATATTGATTATTTTATTTTTTATTTTTTAAATATCTATTTTATCGGCAGTTATTCAATCTGTTCAATTTAATTAATTTTTGTTTAATGTGTTGTTATTTGATAGTATTGTATTTGTGGAAATTTAAAAGAGATAAAATAAAAAGATATCATAAATGGGTAATATTACCGGTAGAGTAAAGGTGAGATTAGTTACTTAATTACAAACAGTTCTCGGTTTTTTTTTTTTTTTTTTTTTTTTTTTTTCAAATAAATAAAACACAAGTCAGAGGAATGTTATCGAATTGTATACACATAAAAGAGATGTTCCGGAACTTGTTTTTTACATTTCTAAAGTGAAGTTACAATATAAGAGTCTGTTAGAAATTCAATCATAAAAAATTGAATTCTGGAATATCCACAATGATCACCATGATAATAGATCGTGCTAAATTTTCAATGTTTTTGTTCTAATGTTAATAATACAAATCATATTACATGTACATATCTACATAATTGTTATGAATGTTTTGTTATTTTTTGTCTTTATCATGTACCTACTTTTTTTTTAATCTCATCATGATGAAGAAATATTTACTGATCCATAACCAACATGAAAATGGAATTATGTTAAAAAGAATTTTTTTTTTAAATATACCTAGATAGATATAAAAGTTAATACATACGTGAGTCAATAGAAGAAAAGGTATTTTGCATATTTTAATAACAGAATGTATTACCTACATATATGCAACATTAAAAGAAAAAAGAAATGAAAAATCAGTCAACTTTGTGTACTCAATTTGAATAGGGTGTACATACATGTTATTATTTGGCTGATACATTTTACAATTAGAATATAGCAGTAATGTAGAACTCGATCTTATCATATCTCGTAAAGATCGAATTTTTCTTTAATTTTTTTTTTTTTAATGAAATTAACATGACCGTCAAAAAAAAACAGACTCCCCGACTTACATAAAATACAGACAGTATTTTCTAATTTTAGTAACAGAAATTAATTTTGTAAATAAATAAAATATTAAGCTACTGTTTCTTTTGCTGGCTGATGCTGTTTTTATTAAGTAAAAGAAAAGTCATAAAAATTCATTTTATGATACATGAATGTATTATATACAATATAGGGTCAAAAAACGCATTGTATTTTATTTATTCATATACAGATTATAAACTAGTGAACGAAATACATAAAACACAATAAGAATACTTTCTGTTTCAATTCATTGATTTTTAATTCCCTTTTACATTTTTTTTTCTCTTAATTTTACTAATTTTTTTTCTTTTCTTTTTTTTTAACAGAAAAGTTCAAATAAATGAATAAATAAATTTTCATTGAATAAAAAGTAAATAAATAAATTTATACTGCTTATCACCTAACATTTTATGATTTATTAGTACAATTGGTGTTCATACATACGTACATATGTACATGCATCTATGACACGCGATTGCATATACACGATCGAATCAAAAAAAAAAAAAAAAAAAAAAATGTTACTGTAAATAGTTCTGTTATAGATATACGTGGAGAACGAAAATTACACATGGGATACACATATATTTTTATATAAAAATTGATCTTAAAATATTTATTTTCAGTTATTTTTTTCCTCCCCCTTTTTATATACACAAATATACATACATAATATCTGATATTGATATATGTACATACATACATATATATATACATATATGTATGGACATGTATTATTCTGACTGGATACATATAATATATATAGTCACTGCTCTTTTTGAATATCGTAAAATATTAAATTGTGATTGTTATTACTTGAACTTTTCTTTAAATAAAAGAAAAAAAAAAATTCAAATAAGATCCAATGAAATGAAACGAAGTGAAATGTTCGTCTTGTTTTTCTTTAAAAAAAAGAAAATAAATAAAAAAAATGCCAACTTTTCTGATCTTGTCTGTTACATATTTTCCTTTCTTTACGCGAGATGTTTTCCTCTTGAATATATTCTTATCCACATATGAACATATGTGAAAGAATCTACATATAAACGTAATGTTTTTCTTTATATTTATATATTTTAATAAATATGTGTACATTTATTGTTTAATTATACACATATGTATGTATGCTATGCAGTTAAAAAGAATATACAAAGAAAACCAAAAAACGAAAAAAAAAAGCAAAAAGATCTATGTACTGTACATATGAATTTTCATCCTTTTAGTCTATCTTGCTTTTTAATTAACGTATTACATACAGATAGTGAAGATTTTTTTTTCTTCTGTTTTAATTTGTCTGCCTCTATTTGTATATAAAAATCATTTTTAATACAATTCATTTTTCTATTATATTTTCATATTTTAATTTGATTCAGTATTATTAAAGAAACAATACAAAACGGATGATTTAAATTTTTATTATATTACATACGTAATATAACATATGTACATATATTTTTTATTATTGGTATTTTTTGTATTTATTAAAAGTTTTAATTTATTTTTAAATTGTATTCAAGTATTATACAAATTTCACAATACAATTATAGTATTCTTTATTGTGTCTGTATATTCGTTTTATTTGATTTCATTTTTTTTTAAATGAAGTGTACTTATTAAACAAATTAGAAAAGAAATAGTACCTATTTAATTGAATGAGCCTAGATATATTTATAGCTGTGGTGTACAACAATATAATATAAAATAAAAATTAAATAAATACAATTTTAAAGGAAAGAATGAATTTTATTTTGTCGAAAATAATCAGTCGGCCTAAAAGTGCCATTCTGTCATCATCGTCATCATCATCATCATCACCATCAGCTGATAGTTGTGGTGATAATTCGCGAATGGATAACACTGAAACAGTACCAACATCAATTAGACCACTATCACTACCACCTTCAACGCAAACATCGAAAATAGTGTCATCATCTAATAGTGTCCAGAATGAGGTGTGAAAAAAAAAATTTGTTTACTATTAAAAGTGAAAAATTACTGCAGTGCTTTTTTTTTTGTCGTATTTGTACTGTATTATTTGTTTATTTGAATGGGTGGCCCTTCAATATTTTCACGTGTACTTTGGACCTTCAAACAAATGAATGAATATTTCGTATTAGTGAATAAAAAAATAAAATTAGAATTTCATTTATTTTCTTTCCAAATTTTTTTTCTGAAAAATTCAGAGGAGGAAAAAGAGGAATTTTTCTGCTGAAACGATTTTTAGAGTTCATATTCACACAAATTGTTCGTATAAAAATTTGAAAATTTGCCAAAAAAATATTTTTGCACTTTTTTGTGTACTACATAAACATGTAAAATGTTTCATTTAACCTTGTTTATTGTATTTAATTTAAAGACACACCAATATATCTATTTATTTATAGATTAGCACATGAACAGATTGATGCATAGGTATCATACATCAAGAAGATATGTATGTCTTCTTTTTTTTAATTTTAATTATGGGTCATGAACATATGTAAATATTTGAAATATGAAAATTAAAAATTATTATAAATATTTAATTGAAAATTAAATCAAATTATTTGGTTTTTATTTTGGAGATGTAACAATTTCAATAGAATTAAATATTTTGGTTCATAAAATTTATATTAATATAATAATGCATAAATTATCAAACAGATTTAACTAGAAACAAGCAAATTTTTAATTCTAAAATTCACGTAGAGTTTTCCTGTGTTTAAAAAACAAATTTATGGGTATTTATACAAAAAATGAATTCTTCATTTTTATTATTATTTACTGTATCAAATCAAGCTATGGGCCCAATGTGGTCTTTGCATGATCCCGCCAGGGAGTAGAAACAGCAATCTAATCTAACCTACTGTATCAAATGCTATATTATAAAAGCTCAAATTTATGCCTACTGCATATTACTAATTTAAAAAAAAGACGTTAAAATTTATTTGAAAAAAATTTCACATAATTTTGTATACACAACAAATACAAACAGGCACCTAAATCATAATTATAAGTCATGCAAATATAATTTAAAAAAAAAATACCATATTTGATAAAAATTTATTTATTACATAAAATTAAATAAAAACAAAAACACGAGAATATAATTTACAATTTAACTTTACATTTTGTTAAATTTTCAATTCTCCTTTAAAATGAATTCATTATCCACAAATATGAAAGGAAATTATTTAAATGAAAAATATTTTAATAAAATTTTTAATTTTTTACAAATTTTCATTGATTATTTTATAAAATGGAATTTTTCATTATCATCGTATAATGATCTTTATTTAAAAATTGATCAATTACAGTTATTAAGTCAACAACAGCAACAAACTTTAAATAAATCAGTAACAACAGCAACAGCTGTAGCAGCTGCAACAAGTGTAATTGCGATTGCAACAAATACAGATACAACTGTAACTGCTTTAAAAAAATCACAACAATCTGTTCCTGTAGGATCAAATGAAAATTATTCTTTAAAAACTACAATCACAAATGATAATGACGAAAATAATAAATTATTAAATAAAAACGGTAATGATGATAATACTAATGAAATAATAAAAAAACAAATTGAAGAAGAAATTAATGAAAATTTTGAGGATAATGATAACAGATCAATAATAGTAGAACAAGAAAAGGAGAATTTAAAACAGGAGGAGATAATTATAAAAACCTTAGCAGAGTCATCTAATGATAAAGCAATTAATAAAGATACTTTATTAATTCATCAAGTTAAAAATGATTATACAGAAAAAGAATGTAAGTATTATACGCACATACACAAAATATTACTTTAATTTTAACATTAAAAATGTGATTTATATCTAATAAATTTTTCTTTTCTAATTGTGATCTCTTTTAGTAAATGATAAAATTTTGATAGAAGAAAATAATGATGATTTAAATGATATAAATAATTTAAATAAAACAATAGGCATCCTTCCAGATATAATTAATATTCAACCGAAAATCAAAGGTAAATAATTAAAAGTATATAAAAATATTTAGAGAAAATAATAATAATAATTTAAAATTATTTTATTTTACAGAAATCGATAACAACAAGGATGATAGTTTAGTATCTTCCTTAGCAAACGATTTAAATTGTCTTAATTTAAATTTATCAAAAGGTAAGTGAATATAATAATTAATTTTTTAATTATACACATCCAACACCTTAAAAGTTAGTGTGCGTCCTTATAGCTTTATGTACTATTAAAATAGAAAACAAAATTTCGCTTATTCATTCAAGAATTTGTTTTGGCCAAAGTTTACCTTTTCTAATTTTTAACTTTTAAAAATTTATTTTAATTTTTTATTTTTTTTTTATAATTTTTTTTGTATTTTTCTTTATTTTGTTTTTTTTTTTATTTTTTTAAAAATATTTTTATGAAAAATAAAAAAATAAAAACAAAAAAACAAATCGTATAGACATAAATTATTTAAATGTACCATCGACAACAACAAATTGTGATGGTGGTATATCCTCTGATGATGAATTATATGCTGAATGTCAAACATTTACTGAAACTACATCACCATCAAAACAAAATTGGAATAATGTAGTTCCAGTAACATCATCATCATCAATTTCAACAATAACATCTTATAATACCAGTGATGATAATCATCATGATCATGATGATATTCAATCAATTAATTCAAATTTAACATACGAATATAATTCCAATGATTTTACTGCAACTAATGTACAAGAAAATGAATTTATTTCTGCATCAGAAATTACAATAAATTCAACAGCAACAGTAACAACAAATGAATTGGAAAAAGAGTTAAACCCAAAAATTGAAAATTATGAATTGAATGAAGAAAAAGAGATTTTATCAGAAATTAATTCAATAAATCTTGTATCAAATGTTACTACCGAAAAAATTCCTGAAATACAAAATATTGATGAAAAATTAACAGAAAATTTTGAAATACTCGAGGAAAATAAAGTAGGAGCAATGAAATCGTCTGCAGTAGAAAACAATGAAAATCAAAATAAGTGTGATGATGCCTTAGAGAGAACGAATAATAATGATGATAGTATAGCAGATGATAGTAATTTAGATATTTATGTACCACAGGTATTATTACGTCAAAAAGAAAAAAATGAGCATGAATTGGACAATGCAAAAATTTTAAAAGATAATAATTTCAATAAAATGAATTCAGAATTTCATAAGAGTTTAGAATGTTCCCCTAAAGAAAATTCAGAAAATTTTGAAGAAATCAACAAAAACAAAGTTACTGAAAGTAAAAATGATAAAAATCAAGAAATTCCTTTAGAAATGAAATTATCTCTTGATTCACTAGAAAATGATTTGAATACTTCATCTTTTAATTCTATTTCCATTAAAAAAAATCCAATTGAATTTTTGGAAAATTTAAATTCAAATAATTCGAAAATTTCAAATGAAACATTTAATAATATTGAAAAAATTGGAAGATCATCAAGAAATTCGATTAATAATCAAATTGAATTATCAAATAATATAACATTTGCGGCTAGTTCTGAGGCACTAAATTCAACAATTAATTTAATACAACAACAGCAACAGGAAGATATTATACATGAGAAGCAACAACAAAATATGATGAGTTGTGATTTTTCATATGGTTCTATTGGTGGAATATCATTTAATAACGATGAAACTATACCAATTGATGAAATGATTTTTAGTAATGAAATTAATCAAACTCCGCAAACTAAAAAGACAATATCAAAATTAGAACGAAAGAGCATTTCAAACAATAACAGTAGTAATCAGTTGGAAAAAAGAGAAGTAATTGATGAAGTGAAATCACCCAAGAGAGAAGAAGAAGACCAACAAATAAACGTTCAAAACACATCAATGGAACCAATGGACGTCGATTTATCTTTATCTTTAACTTCACTACCACAACAACAACAAACAGAAGAAGTTATATCATCGCTAAATAAAATTAAAGAATATGATACGGAAAAACAACAGAATATTGAAATAAAAGAATTTCCAACAAATGATCATAATTTCGGTTTTCCAATTATGGGAAATTCAAATATTGTCGATTTGGATTTTGAATTTAAAACACCAATATTTCCGCCATCATTAGGTAGCAAAAATCGAAGATTATTCAACACTGTGAATGATGATGAAAATTTCCAATCAGGATGTAAGTTTTATTTTATTTTATTTTATTTTTTCTAATTTTTAAGTTTATTTTCTTGATAATTTTAAAATTTTATTATTAATTTGTTTTTTTTCTGTTTAGATTTTGTATTTTTTATATATTTTTTTAATGGAATTTAAACATTTATATTTTCCATACTAATAATTAATTTTTTCAATGTACATGCATGAATCTCTTTGCTTTTGAGCATCATTAACGAATAACGACCCATAATTTAAAAATGTCACACTTCGAAATGTATCGTTAGTTTTCTTTACTTATATAGAATATTCAATATAGCATCAATTTAATATGCTCTTTGAAAATATTGAATATAATTTAATCAATATTCCTAAAAAAAAAAAAAAAATATGATAACTCACCATCATTTGTTTATATCTAAATGTTCTTACATTTATAAAATGTATTTGTGGAGCTAGTAAACATAAACAGATGATTTATTGAAATATGAATCATGCAGTATATAGTATAGTAGATATATACAAGAGTATATGCCTAATAAATTAATAAATGATTGCAATGGAGACAATTTCTTTTTTAATATACATATGTATACATATGTTCCATACTATTCATGAAAATTTCTTATACATATGTATATAAATGAATTTTGGCTTATATGTATATGGGTCAAATATTCATATATAATAAAACTGTGATACATGCACCATTGTACGATAGATATGTATAAAAGAGCCAGTTATCTGTATATGCTGTATTAACATGTATAATAATTTTTGTTTTCAAACAGTGTTGTATGCAGTTGTATATTTTACTCTCATTATCTGTAAAAAATATATATATAAAAGGAAAATTCCCATCAAAATTTTATGTTTTAAATTTAAACATTATATAATTTTCAATATCAATATTTATGTCTCTGACTGTAATTTTTGTGTACGGGAAATTTTAGTTTTCCATTTTAGAATGTGGGTGTGACTGTGATACACTCAATTCATTACTCATGACGTTGTAAACATGCACTTACACGTATGTGATGCATTATAATGTGTGTGTTCACTCAGAAATTTTATTTATACAAATAAAACATGATTTTATACAAAATACTTGTATAGCAATTGAATTTTCGCGTAAAAAGAAAAATCGTTTGTATAAAAATTTTCTCATTTTTCACGCACACACACACATACGTACATACATGTTTAATTTTATCCAAAAAAAGCTTTCACATTTTATATAAATAGTCGTTACATAGGCACATACGTGTGTTAATATTTGTCCATATTATTCCTCCCATACACCCATTTAATATATATTGCTGTCATATTTCTACGTCAATGTCGTTGTCGTCGTCGTCGTCAATTTAAATTCGATGATGTGTTGTTTATTGTTATAATTTTTGTGCCACTATCATATTATTTTATTATTAAATGCATTTAAATACATATTTAACAAAAATATTATTAAATTTTTATTTTTATAAAATTTTAATTAATAAATTTCCAATCAAATTTCAGTGATTTTCTTTTTCCAAAAAAAAAAAAAAAAAAAATTAAATTGAGATACAATTTTTTATTGTTGTTTGTGATAATTTCAAAAATGTGTATTAGTGTATGTATTTGAAAAAAAATGAATCTTTTTTACTTTTGTATATAAATAACAATGATGATTAAGAAAAAGAAAAAAAAAACTACAGTAGTAAAAGATATAAAATAAATTTTAAAAAAATATCTAATATAATTTTTCTACTAATTCATTTAATTTAACAAAAAATGATAGAAATGTATCAGTACTGCTTGATGTAATATCAAGGTTTCACATTTAAAAAAAAAATGTTTCTTGATTTTTTATTTACTTCCCATACTTATTTTCGCCTACCTACATTATCTATTGTACATATCTTTACAAATATGTACATATGTATATATAATTAGTGTGTAGTGTCTATTTGATTCCACAAAAAAAAAAAAAATAGACGTATTTTCCCCCATTACTTTACAGTTTTTATTTTTCTATTTATTTTTTTTTCTAATTATTGCTTTTTTGTTATTCACCTTGTGTTTATTTCATTCACTTGGCCCTTACATTTATTCTTCCAATACAGTACATATAATACTTTTGTTATTCAATATTATATGAACTCATATTTCTAATTCAAGAGCTAGCTAATTAATCTTTGTCATAAGATCTAAACTAAACATATATTACACTATTTTTCTTTTATTTTCTTAAAGTAATGTACGTGGTAATATGCTTATTGCCCACTCATTAATTAATAATATATAGTATATACAATTTTTAATACATTCTTAATGTTTATTAACAAATTAACTGAAAAAGAAAAACATGAAAACTAAATTGTGTAAACTATAAACGCAGAACAATTTTAGATCACAAAAATTAAAAATATTTTTAAAAAATTGTAGGTCTAATGATATTTTTTCTTCTCAATTTCAATTTCAGTGATATTTAGTGAAGCTGATTTTGATTTTTTATTATCAAAAGGGGATTGTAATAATATAACACCACCAGCAAATCGTAATTCAATATTATTACGTTTTGATCCATTATTAGGGCATGCAGTACCTGTGAATCAACAACAGAACCAATCACAACAACAGCAACAAGAATTTCAAAAATTTTTAAGCCCATTTCTAAAAGTTCCATCGTTATCATCATCACCATCATCGCCACAAAATAAAGGAAAAAAATTAAATTTAACAATAATTGAAGAAAACAATAACGACGAAATAGAAAGACAACAATCAATTTTAAATAATAAAGAAATTTTATCGTTATCACAAAATGAAAATCAAAATAATTTAAATGTAACGATTTCAGCAAACAATCATAATAGCAGCAACAATAATATTAACTGTAGCAATATAAGTAGTGATAATAATACTAAAAGTAATAACAGCTGTACAATAACAGATTCTTTATTATATTCTGATAATATTCCAGAAAATATTTCAACCTCATTACAGCAACAAACACGTCCAATTAAAAATAATAAAATTTTAAATTCCAAATCGCAGAATAAAAAAGTAATTGGATTTTGTTTATATGATTTTTCTTCTACAAGAACAAAAAAAAAAAAAAAAAAAACTTTTTTTTTTTTTTTGCAGGGCGATGATAAAATGAGCGTCGATGTAATACATGATATTAAAATTGGAAAAAATGATAGTGATGTTAATAAGTCCATTGATAATTTAAACACAAATACATCAGAAGAAAAACAAGATTACAAAATGGAAGATCTCGAAAAAAAAATTAAAAATGAAGTGTAAGTAGAAATAAGAAAATTTCTTGCTTGGTTGTTTTTTAGGTACTTAAGAATAGAATGTTTTTTTTTCTGATAAATTCGATAAATTTGGAGTATGCCTGGTAGAAAATCTCAAATTATATTTTAAAAAATTGTTTAATTTGAAGTAGATCAAAGTGAAATTGCGCTTTCCGTACACTACTGTACATATAAAATAAGAATGTAAAATGGATTTCGCATTAACTCATTTGGATTTATTATTAGGAATATTATTTATTTCATTTTTTAAAATAAAAAGAAAAAAGAAGTATAAATTTGACAATGATTTAAAATTAAAAAAATCATAATCATAGACATGCTAATATCCGTATGAATTGGTTTAAAAAAATTTTATCTGCTTATTACTTTTAGATTAAAAACAGAAGATATTGAAAAGAAATTAAAAGATGCTGAACAAAGAGAAGAGGCTCTTATAAAACGGATAACAGAAAAAGATAAAACTATAGGAAAAATGAGGTAAAATGATAAAAATGATGACTTCGTTATCGATTGAAATATTCAATTATATTTTGCTATATAATTCAATTTTATTTTTCATATTATAGTGGTGTCATTGAAGCATACGAGAAAGCATTAGCTGAATTAATAGCTGAAAAAGAGCAAATTAAACAAAATTATGAGAAACAAATTGCTGAATTAAAAGCAGACAGAGATTCAAATTATCAACATTTATTATCGTTAGAAACAACATTTTCCGATTTGCATGTGTAAATAAAAGATATAAATTAAAAAATAAGTAAATGATAAAATTTTAAATGTGTACTTTTTTAATTATATAGAAAATATGAAAGAAGTAAACAAAATGCTGAAAAACTACGAAAATGTAAAGAAGATCTGTTAGAAGAAAAAAAGAAAATAACTGAAAATTTGCGATTGCAAGAGGAACGATATGAAAAAATGAAAAATTATGCCTATCAGCAATTGGAAATGTAAGATATTTATTTTTCTAGCTTGAGGGAAAAAATTTTTTTAAAGCCAATTTAGTCAAGGTAAGTTATAAAAGCTATATTTATTTATTTTTTATTTTTTTTTTTCAGAGCTAGTAATAAATTTGATACGATTAATAAAAATCATACAGCCGAAGTGACAAAACTTAAAGCATTACTGAAAAAAGAAGAAATTTCACGATTGTCAATAGCTGAACAATTACAACAAAAAGCTCGAGAAAATGAAGAATTAATGAAAATATGTGATGAGCTTATAAATGGTCAAGGAAGTTAAAAATGATTAAATTTATTTTAATTTATATATTATTATTACTATTAATTTAATATAAAAAAATATATATATATATTAATGAATAAAGAAGAAAGAGAAAGAGAAGAAATAATTATAAGCTTAACAATTAAGTGAAAAAAAAAATGTACTCTTAAACTATTAATAATTATTATTCTTCTTCCTATAACACAAACACACAACATAAAAAAATGAATTCATTGTATTTAAATTTAGTCATCATTAAAATGCTATTAAAAAAATAAATTAACATAAAAAAATGAAATGAACTATTTTTTTTTAATTTGTATAGAACTTCCTTTCGTTTAAGTAAGAATTTATTAGTGTCATTATATACAATTACGTATTAACTAAAAATTTAACACTAAAAATGAAAATAAAGATAATAGAATTTATAAACATTAAGTGATCAATGTACAAGCAAAGTACATACAAGCCATCAGAATTCAAAGTATTAAAATACGAATGTAGCCCATTATTTGGATTTATGAATACTACAAAACTTTATTTTTCATCATTTTTTAAATTAAATTATTTGTTTCATTTTGATTAAAGGGTGTTATTGTTATAAACTCATATTCTTTTAATTCATTACTTGACTGAATTTCTTCGAAATTTTCTAAAATTCGTTCTTCATCATCGTCATCATCATATTGTGTAATTTCGTATTGTATTGATGATGGTGATTCTATTTGTAATATTTGTTGTTTATCACTATTACTGTTACTGATATTAAATTCATCAACCGAATGTACACCACCCTTATGTGACTGCGTTGCTAAATGCGCTTTTAAATGATGTGGTTGAGCAAATTTTTTATGGCATTGATTACATCTGGGGGAAAAAAAAATTAACGTAACAATTTAGAATTACATAATTTTCAAATTCATTTTGATAAGTCTTACGAATATGGTTTTTCACCAGTATGAACAGCCATGTGAATTCTTAATACATGCGAATAATTAAAACCTTTACCACATATATCACATTTAAACGGTCTTTCATCAGTATGTGTTCTAATTTGAGAAAAGGAACAAAAATGTGAAGTGTAAGTTAATGTACATTAAAAATATGTGACTTATTCACCTTTTATGCTTTTTACATGTGCTGTAATCTGAAAATTTTCTTCCGCATACAGTACATGTATACGGTTTATCACCAGTATGAACTCTCATATGTCGGGTTAACTGAAAATTGATTGTAAATTCTCTACCACACACTCTAATTTTACAAAAAAAAAGAAAAATTAATTTTTGTTTTGTTTTATTTTGTTGTTTTTTAACTTACTCGCATTTGTATTGTTTATCATCACTATGCCATTTCATATGACTATCAAGTAATACTTTCTTTTTATATTTATTACCACATATCTCACATATAAAATCATTTATTTGTTGGTCTATTGTTAATTTTCCCTTTTTATTTTTATCATTTTTATCCATTGAATTGATTTTATTTGTTTTATTTGATTTCTCTTTAATTCTTTTATTATTTACATTACGGTAGCAATTATTATTACTATTATTCAAATTACTATTGCAACTTCTTGTTTTACGTTTTTTCATTGTACCTGAATTTGGATTGTAATCTTTATCACTTTTATTATCATCATCATTATTTTCAGTACGTAATCGTTTACTTTTACAATTTTTATTTTTTTTGAAATTTTTTGTTATATTCAATGATAAATTTTTATCATTTGCACGATTTTTAATACAACTACTAGGATCATCATCATCATTATTAATTTCTAAATTTAAATCATTATCATAATCATCATTTTTATCATCTAATAATTGTTCTTCATGCATATAATATTGATTAATATCTTCATATAATTCATAAACTTCTGTGATTGTTTCATTTTCATAATTTTCATGATTCTTATCATTTTCAGTTTTAATTGTTATTAAATTTTTATTTTTATTAGAATTATTTTTTTCTGTATTTATTGGATTATTTTCTTCATAATCGTAAATTTCATTACAATCATTATTTTCATTATGATTGTTATGGTTGTTTAATTTACAAATTACAATTTCTTCATTATTTATTGAGTCTACACTGTTATTATCTAATTCTTGTACTTCGTAATACTGTTCACCAGCATCATCATCATTGTTTGCTGTTCTATTCTAAAAGAGAAAAAAGTTAAAGAAAATGAAAAAAAAAAATAAATAAATAAATAAATAAATCAAAAATAAAAATAAGACAAAGATATCTCATTAAGTCATTTTACTTCATTGTCCTGACTACAATTCGTTTCTTCTACATGAATTATAATCTCAGTACCATCATCTAACTCAATTTCATTTTTATTTTTTTTCTGTAATTAATTTTTAATTATTGTTATTTTTTTATTTATGTAACCAGAATTTTATTTTGTTTTAATATGTTCGCTTACTTTTTCTTTTGTAATTTTAAATGATGGCAATGATATTCCTGATGCTATTAGTGCAGTTGATGACGTTGATGATTTATTTCTTTCCAAATTATCATCATTATCGTTATCATCATAATTATTTTGAAGTTGTGATATAAATGAACGTAATAATTCATTTGAATTTTTACAAGTTGTACGAAATTTGTATGCTATATTTAAAAATGCTATACATTTTGGACAAATTTTATCTGGATAAATTGCATTTATAACATCATTGTTGTCATCTGATGTAATCTAAAATATAATTTATCAATTATTTAGGGAAATTATATTGGAACTTTACAATAAAAACACAAAAGATGAATTTAAGAACATCCTTTATTTTATTTACTTATTTATTATTATAAATAAATTTCAAAAATTGAATCACCTCAATACTACCACAAACAGCTATTTTTTGAGCTAATAATTGACCATCGTCATCTTTTGTAAATATTGATAGCATATTCTCTGACTGTTCTAAACAAACAAGACAATAGCATTTAAAATCACATTTTACAGTAGCAGTTGTTACGGTTTTCATGATTATTTTAAAATATAAATTAACAAAAAGTAGTTTTTATTCATTAAATTTCACACTAATTAATATTTTTGCCTTTCGTTTTTAGAATTATTTATTTTATTTTAAAAAAAATGAAAATTATAAAAGTTTTAATTTATTTGTAAACAATTTTATTTGACTTGCTTGTGCTTATTTTATTACTGTCAAACTAAACTTCATCAAAATTGTATGTGTACATGCATCAAACACGTCTGTCAAACTAAATGCAAACATGATGCTGCTGTAATCGAACTTCTGTTTCTGTTCTTCTAATTTGTTTGATATCAAACATATATTTGACGTTCGACTTATACCAAACAAAAAAACATTTATTTTTAAGGTTAGGTTCTACGTTTTACGACCAAAATAAGACAAGATTTTTGTTTTTGATTCTTTATTGTAAAGTAGTCCATTGTCCATTTGGCATCGGGATTCCATACTCATTTGACAATGTTAACCAGACGTGTATTTGATGCTCCAACAGTATGGAATCAACTGAACGGAATTATAAATGTTTACAAGCCATCAGGAATAAAAGTGACACATGTACGTAATGCTATACTAGGGAATTTATGTAAAGGTGAGTTCATCCGAATTAAAAAAAATAGAAAAATAACAGATTTATTTTTGAAGATCTCAATGATCTGGAAGTACGTGAACCAAGGCAAAGAATCTGTATAGAACCAGGAGGAGGAGATGTACAAAATTATGTAATTAACAAAGAAATCGATTTAGCTGATCATGTATTAGTTGTTGGTCCAAGACATCAAATTTGTGATTTTAAATGTTCTTCAGCAGGACCAATGGGTGTACATACTAGTGGTGTTCTAAGTAATTTCAAATATCTGATCAAATTTCAAATGTTTATAAACAAAAAATTTTTCCTCTTAGTTTTAGGAATAAATCATGGTACTAGTATAGCTGTAAAATTACATAGTAATCGCCCAATAAGAGTTTATCATGTAACTGGTCGATTTGGTCAAGCAACCGAAAATCATTTTAGAGATTCATTGATTACAGTTAAAGCAACTTATGGTCATATAACGTCGTCACGTCTTAGTGGCTTAATAGCATCATTACAAGCTTCACATCAACGTAAAATGTATGAATTATGTGGTGTTGATTTACAATCCCAAACAGCATACGAATTAGCTACAAAGGGAATTATAAGACCAGCCAGCAATGAACAGCCTGTTATTTATAGTATTAAAGTAGTAAAATTTAATAGGCCAGAATTTACATTAGAAATATACGCAATTAATGAAGATGAAAATTATTTAGCAACACTTGTACATGAGATTGGTATAGAATTAAAATCAGTAGCATATTGTAAGTCGATTCGTTGTATACGTCATGGACTTTTTCCTGTTGAAGATTCATTACTAAGGAGACATTGGACATTACAAAATGTTATAACAAATATGGGTATATGTAAGAAAATTCTATCTGAGCATCCAGAATTGTTAAAAAGAACAAATGTCGAATTGTCCTCAAATTAGTCTAAAATTAAAATTTATAATAAAGATTTATTGTACAATACGAATGTTTTATTATACATAATATGTAGAATTTGGTAGAACCTTGAAAATTTATTTCAGTATACTGGGCCAATAAAAAATAAGTCAATTTTTCAACGTAAGCCAAAATCAAGATAACAGGAAAACAAAACTGGAACCATCTATAGCATCACTCAAGGACAAGAAAATCAGGAAATAAAAAGCTGTATTTTCATTTATTCACTTTTTTTTATTTGTGGGGCTCTTGAGCTCAAAATTCAATAATACATTTTTTGGGAAATTTTAAAATTTTGAGAAATCTTTTAATTTTTGTTTATTTAATCAACTTCTTCAATGGTTGGTCCAGAGCCTCCGGCACCGGGAGCTGCGCCACCACCTGGTGCTGCACCTGGGAATCCTCCTGGCATACCACCAGGTGCTCCTCCAGCACTTTGATATAATTTTGTTATAATTGGGTTACATACAGCTTCCAATTCTTTTTGACGATGTTCGTATTCTTCTTTTTCAGCCAATTGATTTGCATCCAACCATTTAATTGTTTCATTACATTTATCCAAAATGAGATTTTTATCAGAATCAGAAATTTTTCCCTTCAAATTATCTTCATCCATTGTTGCTTTCATATTGAAACAATATGATTCAAGAGCATTTTTAGCAGAAATCGTTTCTTTTTGCTTTTCATCTTCATTTCGATATTTCTCAGCTTCATTAACCATACGCTCGATTTCTTCTTTGCTCAATCGACCTTTATCATTTGTGATGGTAATCTTGTTCTCCTTGTTTGTGGAACGTTCTAAGGCTGTTACATTTAGAATACCGTTGGCATCAATATCGAATGTGACCTCAATTTGTGGTACACCACGTGGTGCTGGTGGAATTCCAGATAATTCGAATTTACCCAATAAATTGTTGTCTTTTGTCATTGCACGTTCACCTAAGGAAATTAAAAGAAAAAAGAATTCTTTTACAAAATGTTCCATTTTGTTAGTTCTAATTTTTTTTTACCTTCGTAAACTTGAATCAATACACCAGGTTGATTGTCTGAATAAGTGGTGAATGTTTGAGTTTGTTTGGTTGGAATGGTTGTGTTTCTCTTGATCAAGACGCTCATTACACCGCCAGCAGTCTCAATACCCAAAGACAATGGAGTAACATCGAGAAGTAATAAATCTTGAACTTCTTGTGATTTATCACCATGTAAAATGGCAGCTTGTACTGCTGCACCATAGGCAACGGCTTCATCGGGATTGATAGATTTGTTTAGTTCTTTGCCATTGAAAAAATCTTGTAAGAGTCGTTGCACTTTTGGAATACGAGTCGATCCACCCACTAAAACAATATCATGAATTGAAGATTTATCCATTTTAGCGTCGCGTATAGCTTTTTCAACTGGTTCCATTGTGGAACGGAAGAGATCAGCATTTAATTCTTCGAAACGAGCTCGGGTGATCGACGTGTAGAAATCGGTTCCCTCGAATAGAGAATCGATTTCAATGCTGGCTTGAGTTGAAGATGATAATGTGCGTTTAGCACGTTCGCAGGCGGTACGAAGACGACGTAGAGCCCTCTTATTTGAAGTCAAGTCCTTTTTGTGTTTACGTTTGAATTCTTGTACGAAATGATTAACTAAACGATTGTCGAAATCTTCGCCGCCCAAATGGGTATCGCCAGCAGTCGATTTTACTTCGAAGATGCCATCGTCAATGGAGAGAATTGATACATCAAAAGTACCACCGCCTAAATCGAAAATCAAGACGTTACGTTCACTAGTCGCTTTTTTATCTAAACCATAAGCAATAGCGGCTGCTGTCGGTTCATTAATAATACGAAGTACATTTAAACCAGCTATTGTACCAGCATCTTTGGTAGCTTGACGCTGAGAATCATTGAAATATGCTGGTACAGTTATTACAGCATTTGTTACTGTTTTACCCAAATATGCTTCAGCTGTTTCCTTCATTTTAGTTAATACCATTGAACTAATTTCTTCTGGGAAGAATGTTTTCTTTTCACCTTTGTACATAACTTGAATTTTTGGTTTTCCTTCAGCATTAATAACTTCAAATGGCCAATGTTTCATATCAGCTTGGACTGTTGCATCATCAAATTTACGTCCAATTAAACGTTTTGCATCGAATATTGTATTTGTTGGATTCATAGCGACTTGATTTTTAGCGGCATCTCCAATTAAACGCTCTGTGTCTGTGAAGGCTACATATGATGGTGTAGTACGATTACCTTGATCATTGGCAATAATTTCAACTTTTCCATGTTGAAATACACCGACACATGAATAGGTTGTACCTAAATCAATACCAACTGCTGGTGCTTTTGCCATCTATGTATAAAAAGAATAAAAAAATTAAAAATAAAAATGTGATTTATTTTATCAACTTAAAAGCTTGATAATAAATTACAATAATAATGAATGTAATTTTTTTTTTTCTTTTAAAATATGCTATTGAAAATAAAATAAAAATATTCTTATATTGGGCAGTACAGTGACATACATATGCATAGCCTTTGTGATTTTTTTTTTTTTTTTTTGTATAATTAGAAAAGTTCCAATTTTGCAATTTAATTTTATTTTGTTCACCAATTATTTTATTTGTTCATTTTTTTCTTTTGCTTGCTTATTTAGCAAAACTAATAAAAAATTTTACATATCATAATCGCAATCTTTGATACTTTGATCTATAAAAAATGGCGACGAAGGCAAAAGTGTTGTGTCACATCACATGTATGTATGTACATACTTCCTCTATTACATCGCGCTACAATAAAAGTTACCAATTCATTCTATCTATACAGTTTCTTACACCTAATAAAGGAAAAACCAATACATATACATATGTATTTGTGTAGGTAAGTATGGTCGTATGCATACATCATATAATGTGTAAGCTGTAAGGTATAATCTATCACGTGTTTTTAAATTATCAACTTGAATTTATTTTAAAAATTAATTTATATGATACTTAATGTAATGTAAATATGTACCTAATTGTAAATTGAATAATTATAAATTATTAAAAAAAAAAAAACCTCGTAAATAATAAGAAATGAAAAAAATAATTCCTACGATGACGTAACGGAAAACTTGTCGTTTTAAAATATTAAGTGGTATTTTTTTTATATACTATTGCTATATAGTATATAGAAATTTATTCAGAGAATAGAATTGATTTTCTAAAAAGTCCATGTGGCCTCTAGTCGCCAAGGTTAGGTAGGTGGCTTATTTATTTTATACGTACAAGTATATGTACTTCATTCATACGTACACCACATATAATAATTTGATGTCCATAGACGACTCCTCATGTATGTATATAATTATAATGTGTATAATTTTTATATAATTTACATTGAAAAAAATGTAAGTATATTATAGAAAAATCGAGAAAAACTGTAAATCGAATTATCTACTTTGAATCCTACTCGTCCCTTTCTTGAGTGAACAAATTACATAGATTAATTCTATGAATTGCATCATTACCATATTCTAATTGCTAATTATTAGTAATTGTACAAAAAAACTCCAATCTTTATTTTATTTTTTTTTTTTTTTTGCAAATTTTTATCGATTTGAGTACACACACGTATACACGTTAATGTACGTATTGTATTTATATTATAATTTATATATGATGGCGATTGGTGATAGAGAAAAAAACAGACGTCAGACGACGCCCATTTTATATTCCTCTATATTACAAGGAAATAAAACGTGTACTGTGTACTCCATTTTATGATGAGTAATGATACATATTTGAATCAGAATTAGAATTAATGTTGAAAACAAGAAATTTAAATGCATTTATAATTATTTATAAATAATAAGCATAATTCTTACAATTTTTCCTTATAAATTAATTAATTTGCGAAACTTACCTTTTTCTATTTTATTTTTGTTTTTTTTTTTCAGTAATTAAAAATTTAATACTTATGAGATTAGGTTGTTTTTTTTTTTCTTTATTAATTTTATTCAACGATTTAAAATGTTGAAATTATTTAAACCACTGATTTAGGATTAAGATCACAGAATTTGTACCTTTAAAGCACTTCACTTATAAAATATTAACAAAAAAAATCCTTTGATGTTAGGACTTGATATTCTTACTTGATCGATAGACAACTTCAAAATGAGCTAAATTTCCTTGTTTTTGTAGCTTATAAAAATTCTACACATTCACAGTCACATACACTTTATAAAGGCAAGCGAACAAAAAAAATTTAATTTCTCGAATATTCCAGAAAATAACACTTTTTTTGTGAATAAGTTTCTCTTAAATATTCTCTTAAATTTAACAAACACACTCGTCGACACTCGACCGACGACTGTGACCAGGGTTGTTAGATTGACGATTTTATCGTCATTTTGACGATTTTTTACCTCTTTGACGATGTGACGATTTTTTACCTATATATGACGATTTTTCGACAAATGTGAAAATTCTTAAAGATTTACGATCATTTGTTTCTCTATGATCATTATATTTATTTTTACGTATTTCTTATGTAAGAATCGATATTTAGTCGATATTTCATTTCATTTAATCCCTACCCTAATGTAGATTATTATTGTCAATGTCAATTATTAAATGTGGGACGGTTATGACGATTTGTATAATTTCGTATTTTATGTATTTTTCCATTAAAATAAATTAATCAATATACACGTTTGAAGTTTTTTCTTAAATTTCGTACTTTTATCCTTACATGACGATTTTTTCCCCATAATGACGATTTCTAACATGATCCCAGACGATTTTTATGAAATTTTATCTAACAACACTGACTGTGACGCTGACGACAAGCATTACGCATTGCGCAAATGCAACCCAACACAAGCACAACACACAATAATTTGAACAAACACGTTCACATAAATAGTCATTTTTAAAAATACTTTCAAAATTCAAGCGCTTAATTACAGATTACAGTTTACGTAGAGAGAGAGTACTGCAAAGTGCAAACTGCATTGCAGCATTTATAATGCTTTATACACACAATCAAACAAGCTGTACAGTCTGATTTGATAACTACAAAAAATTTAAAATGTAATCCAACTTCATTACACAAAAGTGTTATTTATTTGTTAAACCTTGCTACATCAGTACGTCTATACTCTGTTCAGTGTTCACTATTAATATGCATTTAAGGTCTTATGGGAGTACATATTCCTCCCTATGTCTTTTTTCATCTTTCATGATTTCTAATCAGACTGTATTACTACCATCCTCAAAGCTTTTATTATATGTATATCAGATTAATTTTTTAAATATCAAAAGAAGTCCCTATAAGGCTTTAAACTGCATGTAATTATTAGCGGACAGAGTGTAAACAAAAAGTTTTAGTTCTAGTTCATCCATATGACATTTCAAAATTGAATTGGTCATTATAAAAACAATACAATTTCATAATCGACTGAAAGGTGTGCAAAGTGTTGGATTGTGTATACGAAACAACATAAAGGAAGTACATTCATATAAATTTATACATTTCTATTTTACTTACACTGATGCAGTAATATTGTGTACTGACTGATACTGATAAATGATGATTCATATTTCATCCCCAGCAATTCTCTTAATAATTGTGAGAAAAACTAAACTACCTAACCTCAATCTCAGTCAAAAAAAAAGATTATATTTTCTCACACAAAATGCATAAAAATAAATAAATGATCATTTTTAATTGTCAGTTTGTTGCCAATGTTTATTTATTATTCATTATTATTTCACGAAAATTATTAAATTATAGCTTTCTTCACATAACTAAATCACATTTTGTATAAAAATAAAAAGCAATTTTTCAATTTCACATTAATGTAGAAGAGATAAAGTCCAATTTGAAATTTTCTCTTTCACTCAAAATAAAATGCACACACACATACATCACACATATGGAATTCTGTATAGATGAGTAAATGAGGTATGATTGCTGATGTGCTGACACACAAACGCATATTTTATAATGTATAATTCCAAAATTCCTGTGTTTTGATCCGACTTCCGGGGCAACACACTCGTAATTTTTAGTGTAACCGTTTTATCTTTGACTAGAGAATATTGTTTTGTATGTACATTATGTATTTAAATTTTGCTGTTTGCATATAGTGAAAAATTCACGTTTAATTTAATTTCCTGTTTCCACGACTTTTATATGACGTCATTAAGTATCCCACTCAAATAAAAATAGTGTCTGTTAAGTAAATACCTTAATCACAATTTTGGCACAACAAATGGATAATTATGAAAATAACGGCCATATACATATTTATTGTTGTGTATCTATAAAAATGTAAAATATAAATAATTAAAAAAATTAAATAAAATTTGTATCATAAATTATCAAAGTATCGTTGAGAAATTACAAATTTTTGAATAAAAATGGCAGTTACAAAAAATTCAGTATATTCAATTCATAGGTACACGTAATCAGAGGAACACACACAGTACATACAGATATGATAATTTTAATGAATCATGTCAAGAGACAATATAATATGATAAAATGATTTGCATAATATCTATTATGTGACTATAATTCCGATTCTATCTACCTGTATCATCAAAGAACACATTGTGTACTTTACATGATCATACATCAATGTGTGAATATGAGTATTCCTTTTTAGACGTAACAATAAAAAAATTACATAAAAATTCCTTTTATTATTATTTATTTCTTTTTGGCATTATTCCAATAAATAGGTGCACCTATTTAATTTTTTTTTTTTTTCAAATTCTAGTCTTTTAATTACTATTTTATTAGCATTTTGTTGTCACAACGAATAAAATGCATTAATATAAAAAAAAAAAAAAACAAAAAATAGAAAAAATATGAATTTTTCTTTTATTATTATTATTATTTTTTTTTTATATAGATTTTTATCATGATTCAGAAAATATGAATATTCTGTAAATGTCTGATTATGTGTAATATTCAAGATTGGCGTTTTTGTTTTTTCACTTTTTATTCAAAATAAATAAAAAAATTTTTGATAACAGATATTGTAGATAAATGGCAGTTATTTATTTGAATTCTTTTTTTCTATCCTCCGTCCACTAATTATATACAGTTAAGGCCTTACATATATGAAAACTACGTAAAGTCGTAACTCGTATATCATTTCATATTGATATTTCATCTAATATTGTATGAAAATCTTTAAAGATTGTACTAATATTACTCGTAAAACACTCTAATTAGAAAATTATGAAAGCATGTACTTGTACTTAGTGAACGGAGTATATGTTGTTAGATATGTAGAAAAGTAATATTCCAATTAAAAGAAAATTCCTTAAAATAAATGATTATATTTTTAACCGTTTTATATTTGATTTTATTTCCTTGGAAAAAAAAATCACATAAATAACGACTCGTATGTGGTATGCCCGAATATTTTAAATTATTATATTGCTCATGAAAAAGAAAAAATTTGTATATTTGAATGTCCACATATCTATACACTTGATACATTTTTTCTTAAAAATATCTAGGTGAACAGAAAAATGTTGGTTTTTACTTTATTTATTTCTTGTTTTATTTTTTATTTTATTTTTTTGTAAGATTAAGTATTTTGATCTTTTAAATGAAATCATAAAATAAGAAAAAAATTTTTCATTTAAATTTTCTTTTCTTTTTTTCCCTCAAAAATAAATGAAAATAATTTTTATTATATATATATATTTTTTTTTTTTTAAATTTAATAAGAAAAAACAAAGAAATCTGCTACTGCGTGATAAAAACATTAAATTTTCGCATGAATATATTTTCTTAGATTGAAAATTTTCCTTTTATAATTTTCACAGTCCCATTAAGTATAGTGTATCATAATACAGAACATTTAAGTCTAAGTGCCTGTGTACACGCATTTCATTTTTATTTATTTATTTTTTTATTTTTTTAAATTATTATGTTTAATGGATACTGATATACTTCATGAGGTATTCATAATTCATAATTATTAAATTCAAGTTCAAAAAAAAAAAAAAAAAAAAAATTCTACGTGAAAAAATGAGAACCGGAAAAACAATTTTGCATTTTACAATGTTGCATTAATATATTTTGTCTGTGTTTATTTGTGTTCAATACATTGATACTCTGATAATACTAAATTGTTAATTTTGTTTGTAAGGAAGAAATTTTTTTTTTCTTTATTACTTCTAGGAAAAAAAAAGTAAAAACAAAAATAAATTTCTGGGCATAGATAAAACAATTAGATAATAATTTCAAAAAAAAATTCAAAACAAAAAAAAAAATTATAAACTTTATCAGTAAAACGAGAATGAAACAATCTGACTGATTATATTGAGGGATCGAGGGATCATTATAACATTATTTATTGTATTTTTGTTATAAATAGTGGCATTTTAAAATACTAGATTAAACATTATTTGAATGGAAATTGATTGTGATCCACGCATTTTAAAATAACGGTGACTAAAGATAGCTTTTTTTTTTTGGTGTGTTTGTCTTATAAATTCAAATAGAAAAAAAAAAGGATTTAATTTTGTTAATTCAGGATAAAAGGAAAAAAAATCAATTTCTATATTTTTGTTCACAACTCAATATATTGAATCTGTGATTAAACGGTTACGTAGATAAAAAAAAAAGAAGAAAAAATGTTTTATAATCGTAACGGTTTTATTAATAGAAGAAATTATATGAATAGTTGGAATAGTACTATAATTTTATTTAGCAATTTTTCATTTACAATTTTATTAATTTTAATAAATTATAATGATTACGTACATGGACATGGTATGATGTTGGAGCCAGTTGGACGAGCATCACGATGGCGTTTCAATCATAGTGCACCAAAAAATTATGATGATAATCAATTATATTGTGGTGGATTTAATGTATGTATATGATAATTTATTTTTATACATATAAAAAAAAAAAATTAAGAAAAATTATTTCTGTCGTTTTATTTATAAATAAAATAGTAGGAGTATTAACAAGCATAAAAAAAATTTTTTTTTTGTTTTTTACAAAACAAAATTCCAAAAACTGTGATAATGTTCTTGTTTAAAATAAATGATTTCATTTCTATTTAAAATATAAAATCAAAATTTTATTTTTAAATTTAAATGAACAAAAAGTGCATTGAACTGCACATCTGTACATGATATGCATGTGTACTGTGTACATCTGTACATAGAATAAATTTTTTATACATCATATCATGTGCGTATCTACATTTTAATGTTATAAATAAAATATTTAAAAAATTTATCGCTATGAAATTTAAAATTTTATTTTTAAAATCCTTGAAAACAAAAATTTTATCTGTTTTGTTTTTTCTCAGATTTAAAAATTTAATCTAATTAATTCTTTTTTTTTTGTCTTTTTTTTTTTTTTGTTAAATTTAAAAAACGAAAAAAACAATTATAGAAACAATGGAATATTAATAATGGTAAATGTGGTTTATGTGGTGATGATTACTCATTAAATCGTCCACGTCCAAATGAACTTGGTGGTAAATATGGTGAAGGTATTATAGTACGTAATTATAAAATGGGTAATTTAATACCAATTGGTATTATGTTAACAGCAAATCATAAAGGATATTTTTATTTTCATTTATGTAATTTAGATGAATTTAATGGTAATGAAAATGAATTATGTTATAAAAAATATCCATTACGTTTAATTAATAATAAATATAAATATTATGTTAAATCAAATGAACGTGGTTGGTATAATATGACAATAAGATTACCAGAAAATTTACAATGTACACATTGTATATTAAGATGGACATATAATGCTGGTAATAATTGGGGTATATGTCCAAATGGTACTGGTGCTGTTGGTTGTGGACCACAAGAAAATTTTCGTTCATGTTCTGATATACAAATATTATCGAAAAGAAAATTTACAAAATTTAATTTAATACAATCAAATTATAATAATAATTTTGAACAACAACAAAATCAAAATAATTATAATAAAAATTTTTATAATATTTTAAATAATAATAATGAATTTAATAATTTAAATTCAATTGATCAATTAGAAAATAATAATAATAATAATAATAATAATAATCAATACAATCAACAGCAACAACAAAATTATGATCTCGTTAATAACAATAATTATTATTATAACGAACAACAACAATTTGAAAAATATCCCGAATACAATTACAATTACAATAATAATAATAATAATGAATACAATTCAGAACAGTTAAATATACCAAATGTACCAATACCAATTTTAATAAATAATAATCGAATAGATGAATAACAATTATACATTGTACTTATTTGTTAATGAAATATTGTTAAATTATACTTTGTATCTTTTTTTTTATAATTAAATTGAAATAAATTTTAAAAAATAAAAAATTTATAAAAATTTTAAAAAATAAAAAAAAAATTTTTTTTTGTCTTCTTTTTCCTCCTTATATCGGAAATTATAAAAATATTCGTAATACCGAGACTTGTTTTATTTCTATTCGAAGCAAGGGTCTATTTAATCACATGACGATCCATAAATTAAGAACTGCTTGTGCAGCTTGTCTAATAGCAAAACTGCAAATAAATAAATACGTTTAAACTTTAAATAATAAATAATTAAATCATCTAAAAATATGACTAAATACATGACATTCCATTTTGTTTATCTGCTAGTCATTTTAGATAAGGCTAGAATCAGGTTTTGTAAATTAAAGATAACAATATATTTTTTTGGTAATTTTTTGTGCGTGTTATCATTAATTGAAAACAAAGTGCATGCACGAACATTTGTAGACAGACAAAAATCCATTTTATTTTTTCTTCTCCTGTAAAACAGTTTCCATTATACGAATTAATCATAAATTGTAGGAAAGTTTATTGTATTACACAAAATAATTTGTATAAATCAATGGAATGCCAATATTTTCTCATTTTAATTAAATTCACAACAAAGTTAATAGCGTGATAAAAAAAATTTTTACAATATTTAATTTCCGCATAATAAAAAAAAAAAAAATTTCCTTATATGTACATATCCTCATATATTATAAGAGATCCTCAAGGATATTTAATTAAGATGAAAACGTAATTATTTTAAAATAATACAATGACGTCAAATCATCAATTACGAAAAAACTATAGAGGAGTACTATGAAATTATTTAAATAATACATACAAAATCGTCTTTTATACAACACAATATAAATACGTAATGTATTAATATTCAATTTATGTATGTATTAAATTATTTTAATTTATGTTTGCCAAAGTCAATGTTTATATATTAAATATTAATCAAATTATAAAATTATTTCTATTTATGAAATTGCGTAAATGCACGCAAAATTTATGTTTTCTTGAAAAAAAATGAAAATAATGAAAATTTTTTCCTGTATATTTTCATTTTTCATAATCAATAAAATTTATTCAATTTAAATTTTGTTAAATAATTTATTTCATAAAATTGAAATTTTGAAAGAAAATACTTTACATATTGTACATGTGTAATTTCTCACTACACATTTTATATGGAAAATAGGTCTATAATGAATTTATTTAATATACGAGTATAACATGAATTAATTGAGAAAATGGTAAGTTGTGTATAAATATCTGATAATATTCACCCGTTTGTTTGTAGTGAGAATTGCAAGTTCATTCATTGTTTTTTTTTAAGTTTGTTTTTATTTATATTAATTGCATGTTACATATTTTTATATGAATTAACAATTAATTAATAATAAAAAAGAACAATTTAAAAATTACAATATCAAAAGAGGCTCGATATAAAAAAATTATAATATTCGGTATAAACGGCTGTATGGGTACACATATTAAATCTGATATTTGTGATGGCACTAATACCAGCCTGGTATATTTGCAAATATTGGCATGGATCTTTTTGTTTAGCATTTAAAGATACAAAATTTTCAATTTTTTAAATTGTTATATGTTATGATTTTATTTACAAACACAGAAAGGGCCAAATCATTCTGCATCCAAAAAGTGGAAGTTGGTCCAAAAAAAAAAAAAAACATTTTTGATTCTTTATTAAAAACTTTTAATTTAATAATACCAAAAGTTTATAATAATGAATTGTCTACACACATGAATAGTGTTTTGATATCATCTATGTGTGTAAGAGTAAAATTTATTTTTAATTTATATACGATATTGTATTTTTTGTATTTATTTTTTGAATAATAAATTAAATTTGAGTAGTAACAATAATAATGATCGTAACACAAATTAATAAATACGTTACACTCTTATTATTTAATGTAAAATCTGATAAATTTTTTGTAGCTTGTATTTTATATACATACAGCAAGAGTTATCTGTACAGAGTTAAAAGTTTTTAAATGAAGATAAACCGGTCAATTTAAAGCAGTGGCTGAGTTATACAATAAGTGCAGATTTCATTGTATTAATTTTTCTGTTCAAATATTAATAATCTTAATAGTTTTATTTTTTCAAATTATTTAGTTATGAAATTTTTTAATTAAAATTAGAATTGATATAAATGTGGGGTGTTCCAGAATTAACCTTTTTTTTTGAATGATATAATTCTATTGTATATCGAAATCGCAAAAAAATAGATTCTGAAAATTCCACTGATATATGTACGTAATTTTTATTTTTTTAAACTCTGAACAAATTGTGTTAAATCATATTCTTCTTCATATTGCTTATCTTCCCATAATTCGGGTAAATTTTCAATAACTTGTTTCATTGATGTATTACCAATATTACTATTTACACTGTTATTATTTCCATTATTATTGTTACTATTATTCCCAGAATTTTCACGATTATTTGATGATGTAGATGCATCTTGTTTTTTAGATTTCGTATTATCTGATAAATTAAATAAATCTAATAATTGATCAGTTCCCATTGTTTCCATTGATGCATTCTCAGCACTAACAACTGTATTTGCTGTTAATATTTTGAATTTTTGTAGACCCATGATTTTTTCTTCGAGTGATTTACGTGTTATTAAACGATAAACATTAACAACTTTCTTTTGACCAATACGATGTGCACGATCCATTGCTTGTAAATCTTTCATTGGATTCCAATCGTGTTCAACAAATATAACTGTATCAGCTCCAGTTAAATTTAAACCTAAGCCTCCAACCTAAATAAATGACAAACAAAAAGTATATATATTAGACATTTCTTACATTTTTTTTCCTTTTTAAATAAATTAGGTATTTACCTGCGTTGTTAAAAGTAAAACATCAATACTTGGATCATCATTAAATTTTGTTACAATTTCATGTCGTATTGAAGCTGGTACAGAACCATCTAAACGTAAATATGAAATAGCTGGTAAATGCTTTTTTAATAGATCCTTTTCAACAATATCTAACATAGCTTTTAATTGACAAAATATTAATGCGCGATGTTGATTAACTGAAACATTTTCCCATGAATTTTCTACACCGATTCCACAATCTAATAAAAGTTGTCTGTACAAAACAAAAATAAAAAAAATTAAAGAAATTAATGAAATTTGGAAAACAAAAATATTTTCTTACTTTAATGCTGGTAATTTAGCCGAATGTTCTATATCATTCAATGTACTTTTCGTTTGTGATAAATCCTGTTGAATTTTTTCCCATTCTGGATGATTTTGGGTTAATACCAATTTTGGATGATTGCATACATTTTGTAAATAACGTAATGCTTGAAATATATGAGTTTTTTTGTTTACATTATCCCCATTATTAGCATCACCTAAATTTTCAATACAATCTTTAATTTCAGAATTTAGATGTGTCTTACTAAAATCTTCATATAAACGTTCTTGTAATGGACTCAATTCACATAATAAATCTTGTGTAATTTTTGGTGGTAAATCAGTTAATACATCTTCTTTAATACGTCGCAATAAAAATGGTAACACTTGTCGATGTAATGATTCCATTGCTAATACACCAGCTTCTTGTTCTTTAGATGAACTTTTTGGATCACGACTAGCTAATATTGGACGACTATAACGTATCATAAATTGACGTTCAGTACCCAAAAATCCAGGCATTAAAAAATCAAATAATGACCATAATTCTAATACATTATTTTGTATTGGTGTACCAGATAATATTAAACGATGATTTGCTTTTAACGTTTTAATTGCTTTTGAACTTTTCGTTTTACCATTTTTTATAATATGACCTTCATCTAGTACACAATAATTCCAATTAATTGAATTAAAAAATTCAATATCTTTTCGTACAGTATCATATGATGTAACAATTAGATTATATGGTCCAATTTTTGAACGTAGTTTTTCACGTCCAATTGGTAAACCAACATAATGTAATGGTCGTAAAAAGCCAGATGGTAAAAATTTTGTAACTTCATATACCCAATGACCAGTTAATGTTGGTGGACATATAACAATACTTGGTAATTGTGTTAAATTTTCTGTCATTCTTTGATGATGATCACCAGCTAATATACAAATTGTTTGTAAAGTTTTACCAAGACCCATGTCATCACATAATATTCCATGTAAATTGTAACGATTTAAAAACCATAACCAATTAACACCGGCTTGCTGGTAACTACGTAATTCGGCATTAATTGGTACTGGAATTTTAAAATCTGGTATCGTTTTTGGACAAAATAAATATTCAAGAAATTCTTTATCACGTGTTTTTCTTGCTTGAAGTTCTTTTGATGCAATTAAAACATTGCTATTATTACTATCGAGTGGCATTAATTGTATAAGCGTAGCAAAACAATGTGTAGACATCAGTCTTACAGATTCATTTGGATCACTCATACGACCTGTAAAATATAAAAATATGTACATATATATTTAAACAATTTTTTTAGAATTGCGTTATGGAATTAGGTACGAAAATTTATTTATTTATTTGTTTTTTCTTTTACCTAATAAAGGTACGACTAGAAGTACTACATAAGGAACCATTTTAAACTGTAATTTTTCAACAATTTTGTCAATTGCTTCAGCAGCACCTTGGCGATAAATAACGTTCTCAATTGTTTGCAATAATGGTATTATATGTTCAACAACAAAATTCATGACATGACAATCATCTATAGATGCCATTGTTGCCAAACATCTTGATGCCATATTCCGAATCTAAAAAATATATTTTAAAAAAAAAACGAACAAGAAAAAAAGTTGAATCGAATTATAAAAAAAAAATTTTTTTTTATACGTACCGCTTTTAATGGGTGTGTTAATAATATACCCAATTTTGGTAACATTTTAAATAATTCGTCATATAATGTTGTATGAATACTTGGTACTGCAATTTCAATTAATTGCAATGATGTTACTAAGTCATTTATTTCATCTGGATTTATTAATTGCTTTTGTAATAATTCTGAAGATTGTTCACATTTTTCAATTAATTTATCAATATTACTGAACATTAAAGTCCAAATAATTGGTACTTTTTCTTTTAAATTTGTACCAAAATATTTGCAAATTTCTTTAATTGCATATGTTGCTCCAATACGTTGTATACGATTTGATTTTTTTATCTATAAAAATAATATAAATGATTTTTTTTATAATTTTTGTAAGGAGAAAAAAAAATCCAGTTACCGTATCTTCTGCATTTGTTGATGTATCCTGAATTGATGATAAATCAAATGATGATGGTCTACCTGGTCCTCTTTGAAAATTTGTGCTAGTACTATTATTATCTGAATTTGTTTTTTGCTGTTGTTGTTGATTAGTTAATGACAATATACCGTAATAAGGATTATTTGTTCCTTCATCAGAATTAAATTCAGATAATTTTTTATCTGAAAAGTTCTAAATAACATTGAAAACAAAAGACATTAAAAAAATCAAAATAACTTTTATTTTTTATCATTATTTCTATTACTACTTACAATTTGAGGTGTAAAATCTGTATCACTTTTTAATAATGTACATAAATTTGTTATAATTTTATTTATTGGATTTGGATTTCTATTTGTTATTTGATTTAATAATTGTACTAAATAATTAGCCGATAATTGTTGTAATAATTCACATTCTTCACGTTTAATTGATTCCATTAGTGGTTTTATAATTGGATTCAATTTATCTGGTAAACATTGTAAACATATTATAGCTCCGGCTAATGATGATTGTGTGCTTATATTATATTCATTTTGTTCTGTACTAGTTTGTTGATATGAATTATATAAACAACGTTTACGATCTTCTAATAATTCAGATATTTTTGGTTTTAATGAATATCTTTCTTTTAAATTTTCTGTCATTGTAGTGCATAATAAATGAATTTGATTTAATGTTAAAATATTACAATTATCAAAATCAGTTAATGGTACTTTATATTGTTTTAATGTTGCTATAAAATCTCGAGCTTCTTGTAATAATCTTGATTTTTAGAAAAATAAAGGAGGAAAGAAAAGGAAAATTAAAATATTTGTACTGAGAACATTTTTTTGCATTAAATACCTTGTAAATGATAGTGCGACTTCATCATAATAAACATATTCTGTTATACAAGATTTCAATTTATCTTGAAGTTGTTGTGGTCCTGGTCGAATCGAGGGATCAGATAATGCCCAAAATGATATAATCATTCCTAATAACGATGCAATGTTAAATATAATTTTTTTTTTTAAATAAAAATTTCAAAATAAAAATTCTAAAAAAAATTATTTAATTACCACAGACAAGTCGTTGAAGTGCTGATCTTGATTGTAAATGACCTAATAAAACTTTGGTATAACAGTCAATTGGACTTTCAGTATCCGATGTATAAATTACACCTGGTGCTGGTTGAACTAAATATTGTGATAAAAATCCTAAAATTTTTGCTGCATTTATCCTAGCTTTCATATAATTTTTTTCACGTATTTCGAGTGGTGTTGCCTCATTACCGCCTAGAAATAATTTTTGTTGTACGCCACTAGATCCACCTAAATCGTCACCACGTGATTTTTTCTCCTTAAAAATATAATAAAAAATAAATAAATTTGAAAAAATAAGTCCAAAACAAATTTACCTTGCTGCCTTGTAAAGACTTTGAAAAAATCAAAACCGATGGATCAAATGCCAATCTCGACGGTTGCATTGCCATACATATCCATGATGAAACAAATGGACATGCAGCATGTAATAATGCTGATAGTTCAGCATTTCGTACAAGGTTTATCCATACCTCCTTACATAGATCTTGTATATCTTCATTTGGTTCAACTAATAATCTTTGATATACATGTCTCAACGCTTCTTGTAATAATGGCGCCTCCCAATCTTTAACACCAAAATTTAGTATTAAATTTTTTGAATCGAAATCCATTTGAGATATTGCTGATGATGATGATGATGAATTTCCATCATTTTCTAATTGAATCGTTTTATTACCACAATTTGTATTATTTTCTGTTAATGTTTTAAATGTACGTAATGTTGATTTTCGAACAGAACTAGTACTATGACTTAGAAATGGCCACAGCCTTGGAATTAAAACTGCCATTGGTTCCATTCTAAATTGAAATAAAAATTTATCGTTTTTTATTTATTTTTTTTAATTTGTTTGAAATTGTATACTCACTGAATCCATTTCGATGCATCTGGTAAACATAATATAGCTGCCAACAAACCCATAAAACTATTACATGCTGATGCTAACTCATCTTGATCTAATAATAAATCCCATAACATTTTAACAATACTTGATACTTGATTTGAATTTAATAATTTTGGTAACCAACTAGCAACTGGTATTAATGTTGATGCAGCTACAGCACCAACATCATCAACACTGTCAAATAATCCCATTAATATATCATTTATTGTTATTGACAGTAATTTTTGTATAAGATCTTCTCGTACAACAAACATATATTTTAAACCAAGTAAACCACCATGACGTACTTCCCATTCATTTTGTTTAATTAATTTTAATAATATCAATACAATCTCATCGACTTTATTTGATGGCATTTCTTTTAAAATTGTACCTAAAACTTGTGAGCAAGTTTCACGTACTGGTGCAACAACTTGATCAGATACAAAGTCACCAAAACGATCTAATGATAGTACACATAATAAACGTAATGCAGCATCTTCAAGCCATATATCATGATAATATTTCATCTAAAATATACGAAATTATTTTATTTTTATTT
The DNA here is from genome assembly GCA_963971155.1 of Anthrax anthrax. Taxonomy (NCBI): domain Eukaryota; kingdom Metazoa; phylum Arthropoda; class Insecta; order Diptera; family Bombyliidae; genus Anthrax; species Anthrax anthrax. Next base: position 30,097,695 of record OZ020118.1, on the reverse strand, counting down.
TTTACACATATATGTACAGAGTATATACCTCTTCTTCAGTCATTCCAACATATTTTCCACCACCAGATGAATGTGAATTCATTAATTCTCTTAATGCTGTTGCAGATCCGTGTCTTACTTCCCATCTTGGATTAAACAAATCTAAATAAAGTCTTGAACAAAATTGTTCTAGTGGCCATTTCTTAGCATCAATCCATGATCCAGTTGCATCGGGTACAGGTTCTATATATAATTTTTAATTTTTACATAAATAGAAATTATTTTTTAATATATCATTGATAATTACCATTTAAACTGTAATAAATATCAAATTTTGGTCCATCATCTATCTTTGATTTCTTTTTTTCAGGTTCATCAATTGAACTATTATTTGAATTACTACGGCTAAAACTTCCAGAATTTCCACTAATATTGCCTGTTGTGAATAAAAATTATGAATTTTTTTTATTGAATTAACATAATATGTTTCGACACCAATTATTACCTGATACATTTTGTCTTGCTTTTCTTTTTGCTCTATTTATTTCTCGGCAACTTAAATTTTGTCCATTACTGGAATTGTTATCAAATTTTGTTAGATCTTTTGGTTGTTGGATATGAAGAATATCCTGAACTGGAACCTAAACAAAGATCAATAATAAAAAAAACGAATTAGGAATTTATCACAGGTGATGTAATTTTTGTTATTATTACTTTTTGTTGATTAATATCAGATGTTAATACTTCATTTTTCATATCATCCAAAGTAACTAGGTCATTTAAATTGATACCTAATTTTCCAGCTTGTGCAATGCCAAGTTTTTCATTTAATAATGCTCTTTGCCTTATTAAACGGTCGCTACAAATTAACGAACATTTTTTAAAATATTTTTTATATTGTTTCACTGATACTACTTTACCTATTTCCAGATTCATTATCTTCTTGAAAATCAAATTCAGTTCCTTCAGAGCCCATTAATCTTGCACCTTTTTGAAGTACTTGTGACAAATCAAATTTTTCGAATGTTAAAAATTCAGTTCCATTAATTAAATTTTTTATTTCCTCTGTAAACATGAAAATATATTTCGATATAATTCCTTTGTTTGTTATTTTTATTTATCTTATATGACTTTATTTATGTAAGTATATATACCTGATTTAATTGTTTCTGGTTTTGGATCCCACTTTGGTACATTATTTAATATTGCTTCAACAGCTTGTGCCGCTGCTATTCTTGTATCCCATGATGTATGATGTAGATAACCAATTAAACGATTTAATAAATTATGTAATTCATGTGGATACAATTTCTGTACTTCGCCAATTTGTTTAGCAGCTGCACGACGTGTTACTGCAGATGAACCAGATTCGAGTAGTATAAAAAGACGATCCAATCTATTAAAAAAAAAAATTAGAATTAAATCTAACAAAATAAAAAAGGTTTTTGTTGTTATAAAAAAACAACACAGTTAATGAAATTACTGAACGTTTTTGAACCGATGTTTCAATTTTATTTACCTGGAAGTCATGATGACTAAAATATTTGAACGAAATCCTTTTGAAAAAAATCTGAAAATAAGAAAATATGCGAAAAAACTTGATTAAATGATACGAAATTAAACTTTGCAAATAAATGAATATTTTATTATTTATTATCATTTGTTAAAGGTTACAATAAAAATTATTCAGATAAAAATTTTGTATGGGTTGGCTTGTTAACTTACATATGTATGTACATATGTATGCATGTATCTGAATGTAAAGAGGAAATGGTTTAGTAAATAAAAACTAAATACTAAAATTGTGATTCTGATTATGTCGGTTGATCTTCATACAGTTAATGATGTAAGTACATATGTACATATAAAAACTATTTATAAATAATATTTGCCTACATACTTATGTATGTACATAAATTACATTTACTCTTGAATCTTGATATTGACTTTGGCTAGTTGACAAGTGATTGTGAACAAATGAATAATACACCATAGTGTACCATGGTGAAATAGTGGGTGAAATATGAATTCATCTCAAAATCAATAAATGAAAAATGTCTACTATCTAGGCATTGCGCACTTAGCACTATGTAAGTTTACAGTACATGACTGTATGCATTGTTTTCAATTGAAGCACCCCTTATACTACGAACAGTGAATAGTGATTAGTGGGGTACAGAATGAACATACACATTTATGCTAACGTAGTGGACCAATATAACGCATACATATGTATATTGTATTAGATGTTTTTTGAATTAAAATTCATCTAATTGTCTAATCCTAGACCATAAAATTTCTTAAAACTCTTTCGGTTTTTTTTGTAAAAAAAATTGACTTTTAAAACAGCAAGAAAATACATAGTGTTAATTTCTTATATAATTAATACATAATCACTAAAAAATATAGTAAAATATTCATGTCAAAAAAAAAAAAAGAATCAACGTCAGCTTTAACACGCATCGAAAAAAGAGAAAGAAAAAATAACATACATACATATGTACACAATATTGAAATTGGTCAAAATCAAATAAAAAAAAATCAATAATGCAATGATCATTCATTCGTCAAATGTAGGGTATTTGCATGGTATTTGGGGTACATACATTTTTCAAATTAAAAAAAAATCAAAAGATGGAAACAAAAAAAAAAATCATTTTACTCATATAGAAAAAAATTTACCTTAGGTTTAGGATCAATTAATTTCCATTATAGCTGATGAATTTTAAACTCAATTTAATCAAATTTTTTTTTTTTTAAAGACAATTAGTAAACCTAATTAATTCATTAAAAACGTCTTATGTATGTATCTAATGGCCAAAATTATGAGTTTTTTTTTTTTCAATACTTCCACTTCTTTTTCTAGGTTTCTTCACTTCTGTTTTTTTTTCTGTTTAATTTCAAAAATTGAATTCACTTAATTTTCTCACTGTATTATAAATTACTTTCTATTTTAATTAATTAACTTTTCAATCGTCCACTATATCGTTGATAAAAAAGGAATTTTTGTAATTGAAAAAAATTCTTAATTTTCACAAGAAAAGTCTCCATCTTCCGAAAGTCAAATTTATACTGTCAGCCATTCCGGGGTTGTAACGCGATTTTAATGCACTGTAATGTGTTATTACCATATGAAAATTATTAATATGGTGAATATCAAATTGGTCTGATTTTGTATTTTAATTTTGTTGAAAAAAAAAAAAAAAAAAAAAAAAAAAGTTACACATGAAATATGCCACTCTAGGATTCTAGACCATTTATGAAATTCAAATTATTTAAACGCATTTAATTTAAACAATAATAGACAATTTATTTACTCAAATGAATGAATGTAAATTATTATTATTTTATTATTGGAATGTATTGTTAGTAAATAAACCACAAACAAACTATTTTTGTTTTTTTTTTTTTTTTTAGTTATAAAAATACTTCAAAAATTGTATGATAGAAGATTTGAATTGTTGCACTTTGGCGTTTGATCCAAAAATACGTTACATTTACCTCAATTACCATTTTGATGATATCCACCTTAATTATTTCCTTCCGTTTTCTATTTTTCGTTATTTTTCAAATGTCATCTCTAATTTACCCCATTTTGTTTCTCAAAAAAAAAAAAAAAAGCAAAAATTAAAAATATTAAAAAATCAATTTAAATTTTGTTTTATTCAATTTCATTTTTTTTTTTTGTCTTTTTATTTTATTTATTTCTCTGTTATTCTATATTTATATTCTTTTTGTATTTCCATATAATAATAATAATAATAATTGTTTCTTATCCTTTTATTATTACAATACAATAGTTCATATATTAATAATATTATTACGTTTATAATTAATTTTAATTGTATATCATACGATTTATGTAATTAAATAGTTATTAATCATTAATCATTATTATTTTTATTTTTCGTGTATATTCTTTTTTTTTAACATTTTAATATACACATGCATATCATTTTTATTTATGTAAACACTTTAACGATATTTAAGGGCTATTCTGGTCGTAGTTATAGCAGATTTATAGAATAGCCCTGATCATTGATCAATTAATTTTTAAATTCATTATTAAATGTTTCACCAATTTCAAATTTTTCGTTATTTTAAAAAAAATATGAAATCAAAATAGTAGATTTAAATAAAGATCTATTTTTCCAAGTACGTCAGTTACTTAAATTGTGTGATTGACACCTCGGAAAAAAGAGATATCTTTGAATATTGGAAATAAGATAGGTCCATTCATACATTTAATTAAGAAAAAAAAAAAAAATTAAGTAAAAAAAAAATACACATATGTACGTCTCATATATTTAAAACATAAAAATAACAATTTTTAAATTTTAATATCAATGGATATATGAAGTGGTGGCATTTTAAGAATATATTTAAAAAAATAATACCCTGTTAAATGAATAAATTATCCAAATGTACATATGATTCTTTTTTAGTATCACTTTGCTTTTGTAAAATTTTAGTAAAATAAATTTTTTCAAAATAACTGACATTTCATAAAAGTTAAATGACATGAAAATTACTTAAAAATGACTTCATAATTTCATATGTACACTGCAGTACTGCAATATATGCACGTATGTATATGTATAAGTAACACATGTTTTTCGCGTATTATGCGTATATAACGTATTTATTTTTTTATTAATATTTCAATTGCCTCAAATTTATTTATTTATTTTTTTGTCTACTACGCAAATTACAGACATTTATTTTATACGCCTAGATTATTTTTATTTTTGTGCAGTTTATATTGTAAAAAAAACTGCAACAACTTAAATTTTAAATATAAATTTATATGTAAACTTAAATACTATACATATATACTTGTCGTATAATTTATACGTATAAATGTATGTGTATATGAACTATAAAATAATAATAATATTTAGTACGTATCATTTTTATATATTTTCTGAGTATCTTGAAGAAAAGATGATGTTTTTAAGCCAAAGATTTACATATCTGTAAATATCATTATGTCATACAATTATTTTTTAATTATTGGTACTACATTACGTACGTTAAACATTTCAATGTATTTGTATGTATATACAGGACAAAATAGCTTTGTCCTTGCTTTTCAATAATAAAATATTTGCACAAATTTTTTCCTGCTTAAATTCTTATTTTTCGTTTTTTATTTTTTATTTTCTTTTACCAAAAAACTTTTTTATTTTTTGTATTTAAATCTTATTTTTATTATTTATTTATTTTTTTAACATTTATATTTATATTAAAAGCACTTAAATTTAACTTATTATTCGTATCATTAATTTTTATGTTTTTTTTTTTTCTTTAATTATTTTTATTCTATGACAATATTAATGTGTACGTATATTTGATGTAGCTTATACACAAGTATATATAAAAAGTATGTGTATTTCTTAATAATTAAAAAATTTGTTTAATTTTTAATAATTTTGTTTTGTTTTTATACAACACCTTTTTTTTTTTAATTTAGAATTTTGAGTCCGAAACTTTTATGTTTTATGTGTACACAAATATGAACTTCTTATTTTAATTTTTTTTTGTCCAAAAAGTAGTTTTTTCAATTATTAAATTTTTTTTTTAAATTTAATTAATTTTCATTTATTCAAAAAAAAATTTTTTTTCTAAATTGTATAGAGCCAAACATTTAAAATTTATCAGGTATTTAAATTTTTTTGTTCGTTTTATCATTTGTGTTTTTTTTTTTTTAAATCCAAAATAGTTTACGCCAAACATTTGTTTTTAAGTTTTAATTTATTTAATTACTTGTACGTTTTTGTTAAGGTTTTGCCTGCCACACAAATTAAAAATTATTTAAGTACATATGTACATATACATATGATTTCAAACATGTAATGTTGTTCTTTTCTTTTCCTTTTATAATTTCTCTCAATCGTTTTCAGAACAATTTTGTTTTGTATTTATAGAAAATTTTATTTAAAATTTCAAAAATTTGTATATTCAAAATTATGAATATAACATTATTTGAAAACAATTTTATTATGTACTTTAGTGTGTCATATACGCAAAATACATATGTATATCATTTAAATACATTCACGTATTAATTATTTTCATCATAATCTTAATAAGTAGTAATATTTTATCTGTTATTTATTTTTTAAATATTTTTATTTATTTTTTTTGCTTAAGTTGTAAGCAACATAGGGTATACTTATTAGGTATTGCGAAAAAGATGGGACGTCAAGAAGCAACATTTTTACTATTTTTCATTCTTTCGTTCTTTTTTTTTCATTTGATAGAATCATAATTTTATTTTAAATTAAAATTATATTTTAATTTAACTTTTTGATTTTAAATTGTAAAAATTGGATAATGGATCCCCAATTTATGAGTTGTCTTTTAGTTAAAAAAAAAAAAAAAAAAGAGATCGCGTGGAAAATAACCAAACCAATACAAAATAACAAAAATCTTATAACCCATTTGAAATAATAAAATCAATAAAAAAAATTCTAGAAGAAAAAATAAAATAAAATGCGATAAAAAAAAGAAAAAAAAAGACTCAAAAATTATAATAATTAAACAATATATTGTAGTATATATATATAATATGTGTTTTGTTTTTTGCTTTTTAATATTAATTTTACGTACATTATTTTATTCTGGTATCTAAATGTAAACTATATATATCATAAAATTTTTATTTTTATTTATTTTATTTTTTATTTTCTTGTAATTATTATTCATAATAATAATAATTATTATTATTATTAACACTAATATTTTGTGTTTGTTTATTTATGTTATACATACATTTTTGTATCTATGCGGTAAAAATCTATTTTTATTTATTTATTTTTTTTAAATTTCTTTCCTTCTGTAGAAAAAAAAAACAACATATAGTTAATTATTGTAACATGTACTATTAATTTATTTTTAATTACCTGAAAAAGCCAGTATTTACTAGATATGATGTTCATATTTTTATATAATAAAATGTGTGTATGTAATTTTATTTTTAAATTTTCTTCTTCTGTATTTGTCTTTCGTAAACAATTAATTATGCGAATTATATTACGAAATAAAATCTGAGGACCAGCGATAGGATTTGTATTAACGACAGTGATAACATTAAAAACATAATATTGTTTAATAAATTTTCGATATTATCAGACCTATGCTTATTGTACATATAATAAATTGATGTTGTTGCTGTCGTTTATGCAGATACTATCAGTGTTCCACTAGTAGCTTTAAGATCATTTATGTATTAAAAATTTATTTCTATTGTTTCTACTTTTTAAATTGCATAATATTTTATATTTGTATGTATGTAAAATGTGGATATAATTATTATTTTGATATATTTTATAACTATGTGTGGTATGTTTGTATTTATTTTATTTTTCTTTTGCAAAATCTTTTTTTTTTTGACTAATATATTTTTCATGCATATTATGTACGTATACGTTAAATTTCTTTTTATTGCAAATTTGTTTTTTTAATTTATTTATTAAAATTTTTATGTGTCTTTCATTTTTCTTTTAAATTTTCCTTTTCTGTATTTTTATTAAACATTAAGCTACTATTTTTTTTTTTTTGTATTCATTTTATATTTTCTTTGAAATCAAAATTATAACAAATTAAAATAAAATAAAACGTTTTTATATTATGTATATGATAATCATATTTTTAAAAAAATATTTTAATGCATTTATTTATATACATATGTGTATATGTATTTATTTTTTTAAAACATTTTTCTATTTATTTTTAGTTTGCTTTTTTTAGGGATTATAATAGAAAATCCAATATATAAAGTGTAGTCAAAAAAAGAAGAAATGTAAAAAATAAATTACAAGGAAAAAAAGTTTTTCTGAAATTCAGTGCAGATATATTACAATTATGAAAATAATAATATTGAAATTAAATGCAATGCATAATATTCTGTTCCATAATTATGTTGTTGTTTTGTATTGCATGTGTCCATATAAAAATAGAATAATAAAAAAATTTGGCACCAAATATCAAAATTTATAAATTAATTTTTTGTTTTTTTTTTTTCTTTAACATCAAACATAACAAGTGCGTGTGATATAAAGTAAAAATATTTTTAAAAAGCATATATGTACTTATTTTCGAAGAACATAAACAAGAGAATAATAAAAGACAGAGAGAGAATAAAATTTATAATAAAATTCTAATTTAGAATTAAAAAAAAAAAAATAATGCATAGAAATAACAATAATTATAAATAATTTCACATATACATACAAAAAAATTATTCTATAATCAAAAAATTATTTTATTTTAAAATTTTATTTATTTTATTTATTTCATATACTAGATTTTATTTTATTTTTATCCATTTGTTTGTTAATTTAATTTAAAATGAATTTTGCGTATCTTTTAAAAAAAATAATAATTTTTGTATACTCTGATATTAATTTTCTAATAATCAAGAAAAATTTCTTTATTTTATTCATATTTTTCATTTCATTATTCTACATTATGTGTAATATATACAAAAGAAAATAATAAAATTATGAAATCATTTACATACATTCTAACATATGTATGTATTATATGCATGCTCTTATATACTTTTTTATTTATTTAATTTATTTTAATTCTAATTTCTTTTATTTACTTTTAATTAATTTCTCGTTTTTATATTAATTTTTCTTTACTATTTTTAAAATCTTACACATTAAAATTATTCTGTAAAATAAGATTTAATTATTTTTACAATTAATTTGATAATAGTAATATGTATTTATTTTCACCTATTTTTTTTTTCTTTTTTACTCATAATTTACAAATATATAAGAAAAACAGAAATGTATGGATGTTTTATGTAATCAAAATATTTTTCCATTATTTTAAAAACAAGAATATTTAAAAGAAAAGGAAAAAAAATATAAGATGGGTATTTCATAATTTAACGTTTTTTGCTTCGGATTTTTAAATGAAACTGTAATATTGTTCTCTGTTAGAATTTCATTTTAAAATCGTAAAAAAGACTTTTTGAAAACCTTTAATAAATATTTGATTACAATAAACACAATCATCACTATTTCTATTATATTCTTGTAAACAATAAATTCTTTAAGAAAAAAACTTGTATAAATCATATAAAAAACATACCACATAATTTACTTACAATTTACATTTTAAGAAATATAATAATAATAATAATAATAATAATTAGAAAATTAAAAATTATATATTTTTCTAAAATATTTGATAAAATTGTTCATTGATTTTGCTAAAAAAATAACTTTTAAAAAATTACAACAAATTAAAAAAATAACTAAATTGTGATATACTATATATTACAGAATTCACTTTTAACGATTTTTCATTAAAATTGTTATGAAATTGAAAAAAAAAGTGAATTCTGGAATATACATATATCTATATACAATAATTTTTTTAAAAAATACAATTGAAACATTGCGGACAGAAGAATGTAATTTTCAAAAAAATGAATTTTTTTTGAAAATCCCTAATGTTTCACTTAAAATTCGTAATAAAATTAAAATTGTAGATTAAAAAAAGTTTAAAATACGACTAAATTTATTTTAAAAAATTGGATAATAACTAAAAATAATAAAAATTTTTTATAGATAATTTAAAAAGACATATTTAAAAGATTTCTGTATATTACGATAAATGGTACACAATTTAGTTTTTTTTTTTTATTTAAATTCTTTGAACTAATGTTTTTTGTGATTTTCATATTTTTTATGTGTAATGTACTTATAAGTTATTTTTATAAATTACAAGTACAATTTATTTTATTTATAAAATTGTGTCATTTTTAAAATATTGGCTTTTCAATTTTTTCTTCTTCTTTTTTTTCAAACAAAAACCAAAAAGTATTGGTTATAAAAAAGAAAACAAAAATTAATTAATGGAAGGAAAATAATAACTAAGTTGGTGTTCCAGAAATTTACCTTTTATAAGTGCAAAATTGTTACATAATTATACTACAATTTTGCTTTGAAAAATGCAATAAAAAGTAAATTTTGGAGTACTCTCCTTAATTGTGATTTCTTTACAATTTTAGAAATTTTAATTTTATGTATTGCAATATTTCCATCATGATTAGCTTCCAATTATAATAATTGGATTATTTTTCTATAACATCGTTTAACACGTATCTAAATTTTTATTATTCAATTGTAAATATAATATTTTTAACCAAAAAATAATTTTAATATTGCAATTTATTTTACTTTTTTTTACAAAATTTGTATTTTATTTTTATATAATTTTAATATTAAAATACGATAAATTTATTTTTACTTTACATTTCTTTTTTTGTCGATTTTAATTTAATATACATACATCATGCATACGTGTGTATTAGATGTGTGTAGAAAATGTATATTCGCTTTTAAATTACAAATTTTTAATTTCACAATAATTTTTATAAATTTTTTGTCTATTTCTTTTTAGAAATGAAATAAAACAAAGACTGTTATTGTTGCTGTTGCATTTGAATTTGTTGCTGTTGTTGTTGTTGCTGATTTTGTTGTTCTCCTGAATGCGCTGTATATTCATCAGGAATTGGGAATAAACAAATTTTTTTAATTATTTAAAATTTAACAAACATTTCTTTTACATCATACCTATAGACGTTTCAATTGGAGTTGTTGGACCAGCCGATTGTGGTGTGAAACCCGGTTGTCCCATACATTTTTGTCGTACTTCTCGAATTTTTAATTGTAAATCTTGTCTACGGGGAAATATATCTCTATGGGCTGCCTATAAAAATTTGTAAAATATAAAAAAAATAAGGGTTATAAAATTTTTTTTAACACGAAAATTTGTATTTTTTTTTTTAAATTTACTTGAAAGCTAATCGTTGCTTGTGATGATGGAAACATTCCATGCTCATTAAATAATTGTAAAACTAATTGTCGTCTTTGTTCGAGTATTTTACGATGTCCTTTTTCCGTGGTATCTTGTCTTCCAGTATTATTACCTCCTGTTCCTAAGCAGCTGTTACTACCTCCGCCACCACCACCTCCAACACTAGCACCACCTCCCCCAGCACTTTGCAGTGGTGTTTGAGGGGTTCTTGGAGATCTTCCTGTACTTTCTGTTTCCATTTCTAATATTAAAAAAAAAAAAACAGAAAAAAAATGAATTCATTTTTCTGCTAGAGCACTTTAATGTATTTTTTTTACCTCGCAGCTGATCAATATTAAAATCTGGACCAAAAAATCTTGAAGCTCCTGTATATGATGATGATGGTGTGGATGTTGGTATTGCACTACTGCTTCCATCTGAGGGTTCTTCTTCACTGTCTGTAATTTTTATTTATTTTTATGTTACATGTATGAAAATATTTACATCAGTTAATTTTAATACTTACGCATTTTTTGTAATGAATTCTTTTTACGATAGTTTGTGCCATAAATTCGTGGTGATGATGGTACTGATATAGCACTTGGTGATTGGCAATCTTCTGGTTTAAATTGTGGTAACGTTTGAAATTTCTTTTCAAAATCAACTTGTTTTAAAACACTGTAATGAAAGCATTGTAAAACTTAGAATAAATTTTAGATGTATTAAATAATTATTTGATTTACTTGTCCATGTCATCACTTTTATTCTTTTTAAAGAATGATTTTTTTGTTGATGGTGAAATTTGATTTTGTGTTTGTGAACAATCAGTAGCAGCCACAGTAGTAGCATCATGAGACGTTGCAGAACTGGGTGTTGGTAAAGCTGATGATAATGATGTTGGGGCAGTTGATGTAATCGTTGTAGTTGTTGTCATTGATTGATCAGAGGCAGCTGTAGAAAACGATGGCGCAGAATCACTTTTTAACACTACAAAAAAAGTAAAAAATTTAAAATCTATTGCATAAGGGTTTTTTATAATTTATATTCGAACTCACTCATATTTTGTCTTCTTTGTAATGGTGCCCGACCTAATTGGGCTGGCGTTGGTGCTAAAATAAATTTTTTGTCTTCAATATCGTCATCAATATCTGATTGTTTATCACCATCACTTGAATTTAAATTATCGACTACAGTAGTAGCATTTTGAATATTTCCATTGTCATTTGTTGTTTTTGGTGTAGCAGGAGCAGACATATTTTTGTAACCTGGTGATGGTGGTTCAGATTTTAAATGTGGATCTTTAAGTAAAGAAAACAAATTCATGTGTATATAATTTTTTTTTCAATCAGCAAAATAAAAAATTTACCAGCAGATGTATAACTATGCAATAATATTGTATTTTGTGTACCAGCTTGTTTTATTACGTATTGTACCGATTGTTTTAAATTTGTGTTATTATTACGATGATGAAGAAGATTTGATGACGGTGAATTATTTGAATTTGTTGTTGTTTGAATTGTTGATACAGTTGGAAAAATTTGTTGTCTATTACTTAATACATATTTTTGTTCATCAGACGACATTGGTAGAAATGCAACCTATTTAGTTTTTTTTGTGTTGCCAAAATATCAGTTTATCAATTCAAAATTATTTTTAGTTTTTATTTTTTTATTATTATTATTTTCTTGATTTTCAAAAAATTTTTTTTCGATTAGAATTTTTTTTATTACCTGAGGATTACTATTTAATGTAAACATCAATTGTTTTTGTCCAGTTAATTGATGTGTAGCTAAAATAGGTGTAGCTGTTGTTGTACCTCCGCCAGTTGTTCCAGCTGTTGTACCTCCTATAATTGATGTCCCTGTTGCTGATACTGGGTTAATCATAACTATTGATTGAGTTGAATTATTTTTTATATCATTTAATAGAATTTTTTGTAAATCTTTATTGTTAGTATCAAGTACAATATGATTGTTATTATTGTTATTAGAAGTAGAAGATGATGATGATGAAGATGTAATAGAAGATGTAGAGGAAAAACAAGAAGATGATAATGATGATGGAAATGATGTATTAGTATTAGTATTAGTATTATTACTATTACTGTTATTCAAATCATTATTATTGTTATTGGTCAATGTTTTTTGTGTTAGTAGAATAAATCCTTTTGTAGATGGTAATAGGGTTGCTGTCGGTAACAATTTGGCAGTATGATGATCGAAAAAATCAATTTGATTACCACCACCATTTGATATTCGAATACCATTCCCGTTTGCTGCTGTTAATGTGCCAGCATCTAAAAGTATCGCTTCATACATTGTTGCCGCTTGTATTGATGATGGTGATGACGTATTCAATGATAAAACCCCATTGATTACTTCGGAATTGGGAGTTGATGTTAATGAATTTGTCGTTATCGACGTTGATGACGGTAAAGATTGCGCTTGTGATTGTGATAATGATGAAGAGGATGAAGATGATAATAATGAGGAATTTGAATGATTTTCAATAACAGAACAGTGAGATGGATTACAATTATTAGTGAGAACTATTGTTGCTGTATATGATGACGATGTATTGTTAGTTTTATTATTATTACTATTATTGTTAGTAGTAGTAATTGTTGTATTACTGGCAGTATTAGTAGTTGCTGAAGTAGCATTTTTTGTTGTATTAATTGCATTATTATTATTAGTATTAGTATTATTACATGCCGTTATTATAGGAAAAGAGGATGAAATATTAGCATTAACATTACATTCATGGCTTTCATGCATAACAACACCAACATCTGATGATGATAATAATGATCGACAACGTTAATGACAATGAAAATGAAAATGATATTAATGACCACATTAATTTACCTTTGCTATTATTACTATTACAATTACTAGAAGTTGTATTAGCAGTAGTTGTTGTCATGTTGCAATTTTGATGATAGCTTACGCTATTATCAGATGTAGATGACGTCATAGAAGAATTTTCAAAACTTCTTTGAAAATGTTGTTGTTGTTGTTCATTCGATGATATGTGATGATGATCCATTGTATCGGTCTTAAATGACTGTTGCTGTTGTTGTTCCTTTGAAATTGGTACATTAAATGTGAAAACAGTTGGTGCACCGTTCGACGACGTAAATGGTGACATTTGTTCCTGTTTAATTTGAACTGATGTTGTCGTTTTATCATCCTCTTGTTTTATGTCATTACTTGTTGCTAAGCCAATTTTTACACTTTTCGGGCTAATTGGTACAGTTGTTTTAAAAGCACCACCTTAAAAAAAGTAAATGAGTTTGCAAAAATACTAAACATTCTGTGATTTTATTTATACCAGTGGGTTGAAAAGGTGTAATTCCTACTGGATTTTTTGGACTGTTATAAGAATACATAGTTGATATTTGTTGACAATTTATTATATTATTTTCTATTTGTCTTTGAGCTTTGATTGGTTTTGGTTTAAATGTGATATCATTTTTATTATCCTCTCCTCCTCCTCCGGTTCTATTATTCTGTTGTTGCTGCTGTACATTTGAGTTCTGATACAACATATTATTATTTTCAGTTTTTTTAGTACCAATATTATTTGATTCGGAATGCTGTAATAAAGGAGATAGTTTTTTTTTTTAATGCCACATTTATTTTAATGCATTTACCTTCTCATTGTTATAATTTCCAGATTCAAAAACTGAATCTTCTACATCAGAATCTGTCACTTTTTCTGGGCATTTTAAATCAATTTCAGCCATTGGTTCTGATTGATTTTCTTCTGAAATAACCATCTAGAAAATGTATAAAGCAGAAAAACATGAAATATTCAGAATTTATTACAGTGAAAAATATTTTAAAATTCATTACATTTTCATCATCAGATTTGTCGTCATCGTTATTATCATGTTTTTCTGATGTTAATTTATTTGATGGTTGAATATGATGATAATTTCCTTTTAACATTATTTGATGATGATGATGAAGGTGGTGACTTTGGTCCTGCTGTGAATGTAACTTATCATCTTTATTATTGCTAGAATTTTCATTATCATTTTCTTCAATCGATGATACAGAATTATATGCAGCTATTGTTAATGGTATTATATCTGTACCAGATGCTGTTGTGTGATCAACAGCCGCTGGAGTTTTTGGGCTTTTTTCATCTAATGAATCTGTACCATCAATCGAATCAGTTCGATCACGTCCAGTTGATTCTTTCGTGGTTGAACTTGATGATTTACGACGATCTTTTGAACACCATTTCCATTCTGGATGAGCTTTAAAATGTGCGTCTTTAACAACAGTTGCTAATTCATGATATTTAGCTTTCTCGTCTGGCTTTAGTGCGTACCACCATTCACCTAATATTTTACTAACTGTACGATTATCTTGATTTGGATGTTTTTTATGGACTAATTTACGATGTTTTTTAGAAAATATCATAAAAGCATTCATTGGACGTCGAATTTTAGTCTAAAAGAAATTCACAATTATGGAGTGCAAGAAAGAAATGAAAAAGAAAAATTTACTTTTGTTGAAGGACTCATTGGTTCTTTTGAACTGCTATTTTGCAATGCACTTAATGATTGGGTACGTCTTTTTGTTAATGCTGCCGCTGCAGCTGTAGCTGCTGCTGATTCATTATCTGATGTTATTTGGTTACTGGTTGTGGTATTTTCTTGTCCACCAACATTTGACTCATCTCTTGAAGACACATCAGTAAGGCAGCAGTGTGCTTCGGTATCGGACGATGACGCTCCATTTTCTTTAATAGTTGGAATACTATTTGCACTATATAATGGTGGCCGGTTGTAATTGGAATTTTGTTGTTGTTGTTGTTGGTTAGAAGGGGTCGGTGTAGGCTCAAAAACATCATCGTCAATCGGATCTTTAAATAGTGAGGAAAAAACAACCCGAAAAATTGTAATTAAAAAGTTTTTTTTTCTTCTGAAATAGTTACCATCATCGTCCTTAACTGATTGCTCCGATTGAGGCGGTGGTGGAGGAGGTGGTGGTGTTGGTGCAGTTTTAATTGATGATGATGTCATAGTTGTTTGTGGTTGATTTTTAGCGGGGGAATGAATCACTGGCAGGAGCGTGTGCCATTGAAAAATCGACCCCTGATTAATCCCTATAGATAAAAAAAGTTATAGATATTTTCAATAATTATTATTTGTTGTTAGTTACCGTTTTTTGGAACCGGCTTTTCAGTTGGAGGTAGAAGTGGTACCAAATGTGTTGGATCCACGATCACAGGGTGAAATGATTGGTAGCTGTTATTTTGATTAGATGAAGAAGCTGGTGAAATTCGTATGACACTGGTTGTATGTGCTATTGGAGCTGCTGTAACTGTAGCTGGAACAGTTGCCGCAGCTACAATTGGTGCTGGTTGTATTGGTATCGGAGCAGGAGGAGGTGGTGGTTGTTGTTGATGCTGTATTGTATGTTGTTGAGGTCGAACTGATTCTGGCCGTATCACTTGCGAATAACCAACATTGTACAATATTGGACTAGATGATGAATTTTTCCATTTTGTTGCTGATGCATCACCAACAACAGATGCTGGACCACCACCGATTGGTGTAAAAAAGTGCTGACGATTACTAACTACAGTAATTGGTGATTGTATTGTTGTAGTCATTGGTGACGTACCATGATTTGTTGGCGATGAAAATGATGGTGTAGCTGATCTTGAACTGCTTAATGATACTAATAACACAAAAACAAATTCATAATTTAAATATCAATATTTTTTAAAATAAAAAATAATAGTATAAATAAAATAACAAGAACAAAAAATATTACATAAACATTTTAAATATATTTGCGTTCCTGTATCATAATCATAAATATTCATTTTTTTCTTATTTATATAAAAACTAAATTGTAAAATTTATTTTAAAACAAATAAAACACTAAAAATTTTAACAAGGCACTGAAAAAAACAAAAACTTATTACATCAATATTGTTTTGTGTTATCTATTATATGGTTTTTTTTGTTCTTAGTTGCTGGACCGTTTTCTTTTTACTGTACAAGAAATGATTAGTTTAGGTCATTTTAATAAATATATGTACATCAGTTTATTTAGAAATAAATAGAAAACAAAAAGAAATTTTTGAAAATTTTAAAAATGTGTGAGTGAAATGTGAGTATAGAGACTATAGAGGTAGACTGTAAAAGTATACAATGTACATAACATTTTTCGTGGGAGGTAGATATGTAGGTAAGTAGGTAGTAAACAAACATCAATAATATAATTTCATAATCGTATCAGATTCTTTTAAGAATTGTAAATTTTCTTATTTCATACATATTATGTATGTTTGCGTGCGTATAAATTAAGAAGGAAAGAAAGAGAAAAACTTAAAATTTGGGATGGACATAAACACATTTTAAACAGGTAAACAGTTTATTTTTATTTTTATGTAACTTGAAATTTACCTAACATATTAGCAACATCAGTCTCTTCCTGATCAAAGCGTCCAGTTACTCTATAATTAGGCGAAGTCTCAGAATCTCTAGATGTTTCTTCATCAGCTTGTGTTTTACTACTTGATCTACTGCAAATATCACTGGAAAATTTAAAGAAAATTCATAAACATGTTTTGTTATTTTGAAAAAAAAAAGTATTATATTTTTACCTTGGAAACCGACTTGGTCCTGATGAACGTAACGCATTACCTCTTTGATTTAAATGCCTAGAACAAAAACCACGTCTTTGTGATTCTTTCGAGCATGATTGATTTGAACATAATCGCCGCCATTGTTTTCCGTTAAATTTTTTTCGTACTCCAGATTCAGATTGTACAACATCACCTTTTTTAAAACGGTGTGGTGTTGCTGCCTGTGATCTTGGTGTTGCTGGATGAGATCTTGGTGTTAATCTTTGATCTAATAAACTTGATGTACTGCCACGACTTTGCATACTGCTACGTTTACTACTGCTACCACCAGATAATTTCTCAACATCACCATCTATTCCGTAACCACCAATTTCAACTCTCTTGAGTTCATCATCAGATTCATATTCATCGTATGCATTACGTTGTTGTTGATGTCGTCGATGAATATCATCAGATGGACTTATAGATACTGCTGGATTATTTGTCGTTGCAATATTTTGTGACACAATTATTTCTGGTACCTGACCATTATTATTTGCATTTGTACCGCCACCTACTGATGTATTACCATTATTCGTTGCAGAAACAGCTGCAGCTATTGCAATTGATTGTTGCTGCTGATGATCAACGATAATATTTGATGAAGATTGAAACGGTGATGTTGATGCTGTTCTATAATATTCTTCATTTGGCAGTGATGGTATTACATGATGTATATGAAGTGGTGGTGGTGCCACTGTTGATGTAGATGATGTAGGAATGCTATTAATGCTGACATTACCACTGCCACCACTACCATTACTATTTTGTTGTTCATATCTTGTTATGTATGTAACTTGACCAGATGATGTTTTTAATGTTTCAGTACGGTTACCCAAATTTGTCGTTGTACCATATACAATATTTGATTCATTATTGCCACTGTGTGTAATAATTGGAATAGTAGCACCCCTTTGTCTCAGTGATGATTGTGGTCGGGTTTCAATTATTGTTTCTTTGTTTAATGATGCCGACATTGATGATGTAGATGATAATGGCATAACGCCGTTTAATTCATCCCACCAAGGCGGTTGTAATAATCTTAAATCGGCTCTTTTAACTGTTTTAATTATCTGAAAAATAAAAAAGATGTAAAATGGATTTAAGTGCATATAAAAGCCTTGTCATATCTTATTCTTTTTTTTTGTCAAATTACCTTTTGTGCACTATCTAATATTTGTACGGTAAATTGTTTTGTTGTAACATGAATTTGCGTTATTATTCCTTCAACAAATACATAACGATTTTCAATTTGTGTTCGTACACATACTCTAGTATCAAGATTAATCTGTAAATTTAAAAGAAAAAACAGTTATTGTGATTTAATTTTTGTTAAATGTATGTAATAAATTACATCTAATATAGGCGGGCTCGCGTCCAATATAATATGATATTTTCTAGTATTAAAGAGATCAGTATATAATTGTGTACAATTTTCTGGTGGATCAAATTCAACAAGTACAGCATTTGGCGTATCAGTTGCTTTAATCACACCTGGTGCATAATAATTTCTCAATTTTGCCAATACTCTTGTATTACTCCATTCACTTAAATCAAGAATTTCAGCTGGCAAAACATTATTTGAATTTATTCCCGTATTCTGCGTTGTCGGTGTTGTTGTAATTATTGTATGAGCGGTTAAGGATTTAAAATTTGTCTGTGGATGTGGACTAAAAATAAAAAACAAATTAAAATTGGAAAATTAAACTTAATACAAAAATTTGAAGTTTATACCTTGCAATAATGAATTTTTTCTCAGCTGTCGAACCATCACTAAGATGTTGTGACATTCGATTGGATTGTTGAATCAAAATTTGAGTATGCTGTTGCTGCTGTTGTTGCTGCTGCTGTTGTTGTTGCTGCTGCTGAATACTATTAACATGCGATGATGATAATGTGGATGAAGGTGATTGACGATCAGTAACATTTTGTGGTATTGCGATTGATGTAACAGCTGTTATTGGTGAACTTGTGCTAACAATCATTGATGGAATGGTTGTGGTTGAAGGTCGTATTGCATAAACAGTTTCAACATTTTGTGCTGTCGCTATAGCGTATGTTCTTTCAGACCAATTATTATTATCAGTTATAATTAAATTATTACCACTTTTACTATTACCAATTGTATTTGTTGTCGTAGTATTACTACAACCACTACTACTACTATTATTATTATTGTTATTACTATTATTATTATTAATACTATTTGTATTGTTTGTTACTGTCATTTGAGATTTTGGTATATCCATTTCTTCCAATTCAGCTGGATCAAATTTTCTCTTTTTTGGATGTAGACGTGGTTGACTAGCAACGGCAGCAACAGCCGTTGTTGCTGTTGTTGGTACTGATACAGTTTGTTGTTGTGTTGATGGAATAACCATTTTTATTGGTGATGAATTTAACTGTTGTTGTTGCTGTTGATGTTGTTGATGCTGTTGCTGCTGCTGCTGCTGTTGTTGTTTATTTTGTGATTGCATTGGTTGTTGACTTGTTATTACAACAGCCGTTGAATTTGTTGAATTTATTGAATCTCCTCTTTCTCTACGATGTCTTTCATCATTGACGATATTACGATTTCCATTCGTATGTAATTTTGTAGATAATGGTGATGACGTCGAGACTACATAAATTTGATGTGATGGCTGTTGTTGACGATAATTAATTGTTCCAATACTACTGATCACAGATGCTGGTATCTAGAAAATTGAAAACAATGTTGTTGACATTTTTAAAAATTGTAAACGTAAAAACAGAATTATACAATTGTTTTAATATGTATAAAAAATGTTAATTAGGTATCACATAATACTTTAAATCGAACTTAGAGACTAAGCTAATAATTATTGATAAAGGTACATATAATCGTTATATTCTGTTTGATAACTATGTACTTCAGATCTCAGCGAAATGAATGTTATCAATTTATCATCACCGTTAGTAAAATCACATAACACACATAAAAAAATCAACTACACTATTAATTCAATCTTTAAAAAAAATTTTCTCTTGGATTTTTTAAATATAGAAATATAGATACATAGATATGTATACACTTATGGATTCATTATTAAAATATATAGTCTTTACATTTACGTACATACATATGTAATCGTGTATATATAATACTGTGATGAATACAATAAAAATGATTCATCACACCCTTCAGTACAGCCGTCGCAAGAAAAAAAAACACAATGCCTACGTATCAATGCACTTTAATGTAGAATTGAATTGTATGATTGTATCTACATAAGTACAAGTGCATTCAGGGCATTGTATGTACATATATATTCTTTTATCTATACATGTATAGATAAGTGTATATATATATATAAATATACACATTACACACATATATAATTGTATCTTATATATTTAATATATATTATATACATATATAGGTAGTTAATATAGATGTATGTATTTTGTATATGAAAAATGTAAATAAATAATTATGATACTGATACATACGTATGCACTTTATAAGTTTATACTTTATAGCAATGAATGCTAGTTACCACTACTTTTAATGCTTTTTATTTCTAATTAATAAAAGAGGCATATATTATTATATTACATTCAAATTATTCATAACTAAGAATTTTATACGTACAGGGTAATTCATATTAATTTACAACCAAAATAATTATAATAAAAAAACTAAGAATTTGGTGAGTTCGGAAAATTTAATTAAATAGCTATTTAAAAAAATTTAATTTAAACCGAAAGCACTCTTTACATGAACTTCATTGATATACAGTACATTACACATTTTTAAATTTTTGACGGTTACATGGAAATGTACTTTTGACATACTTTAGGTAGGTATTTAAAAAAATTACAAAAGCTAATAATTATAATAACTGATATTGATTTTCTTTCACAATTAATTTCTAATTAAATTTTTTTTTGCATATTATGTAAACTCACACATGTATGCTTGTTTTTATTTCCCACTAAAAATTGAGAAAAGTAAAAATAATGTTCTTTTTTATTTAAACTGACGTTTTGTATATCTGCACGTATACAGCATGAATATGTATGCTTTCATATTCAAGCGTTTTGTATTCAGACCGAACATACATAAATGATAGATTTATATTTATCATTTTATGCATGTATTGCATATTTACGATGCAACTATATCAACTAAGCAACAAGAAATATATTTTAAAAAAGAACGTATATATGCAAGCACTGATAAGTGAATTTAAATATACGTACACATACATAATTGTGCAGAAATTTTTTTATTATGTATTATATTTTACAATGTTAAAAATATACAGTGAACATTATAAAATTCCCCTAATACCACCTTAATCCTCTTGATATAGCTGGGATCCGGATAATGTAGATTTAAATACAATTGTGTGTGAATAGCATGGCAGAATGGCAAAATATCAACAACCCCCTTAAAAATACTCCTGTTTACTAAGGAAAACAAATTGCAACTGGGTACTACTGTCTAGGATGATGTGTTTTAAAGGTAGAAAAAACTCCACAAAAAAAAACTCTTTGACTTTAGGTACTTTTTTTCAAAACGTAACAAAAGAAACATCATACCCATACTACTGCCACTTTCTTCCATGAGGAAGCTTTCATTCAATTATTATTCACTCACTCATCAGCATCACCCACAATAACTTTGTTGCCATTGCAAATTGAAATTGCTATTGCACAAAGCTATTATATACAGATATGTACGTACTGGGCTAGGAACCACTTGGCTTGCTTACTGGAGCTGGGTAAAAAATGTATTGCTTTGCTTTTCCTATGCTACGCTACCCTAAGTAATTAAGCTTTTGATTTTTGTTGCGATGCACTTCCCGTGTTTCATCTCTTCGCGTCCCTTTAAAATTTAAAATGTTTTTCTTTTCTGATAATTCAAAAATTTACACATGTGCAATACATATTTTGCATACAATTAAAAAAAAAAGTTAGAGCCTAGTGTATATATATGCATGCATACCTATGTGCATTTTATGCTAAGCTATGGGGTGTTACAGAAAAAAGATCTCAATTTTAAAATTCGAGCTTCTAACGAAAAATTGGTCTAGATTTTCCATTTTTTAATATTTGGACACGTAAAAATATTATGTATTTAATTTATGTACATATGGGTACCACAAATTAACATAGAGACTTAGGCTTTTCCAACAAAACATACATACATATGTATGTATGTACCTACCAGTCTATTGTGATTGTTTATTCTGGCACACCCCGATATATGACGTGAACAAGTGAATGTTATGTGCTATAATACAAGGAGTAATGCTCGCAAATTTTTCCCTCCTTTTCAAATTAATAAAATTTTTATATATTATAAATTTTCTATTATTTAGGTAGGTACATGTATATACATACACGTATGTATGTTTGATTGAACATTGGAAAATATGTATGTAATACGAATGCAATGCATGCATATTATGTTCGCTCGATATTATAAAGTTATAAAACAGGATGACATTGAAAGTATCGTATATATATCTACCTACATTATATGTATGTATGTACAATAGATATTTTAAATTTTTGAATGAAAATTTAATTCCGTTATATATAGGTATACATACATATGTACATATATTTCTACATGAAAGTATGCATACATGCATTTTACTTGCACAGATTTCAGATGTTTTTTTTAATTTTTTTTTTCGAAGATGCAATGGAACAAAATAATATTTGAAAATTTTTACCAATTTTTGTATAGGTATGTATATGGACCTACATACATAATACGATTACTTACTACATATTCAATTGTTTATCAAACAATACATATCAATCATTGTACCTAGAGGTATACTTAATTTGTATATATATATCGAACATCGCGTCTTATATTTATACATATATATAGATATAATACATATTTACATAATAGATACGTGTGTATGACTATATTGACAATCGCAATTTAATTTAATCTAATCACCCAACCGTACGATTATTTAGCGGGAAACGAAAATATCCATAAAAACAAAATTCTAAAAAAAAGTTACAAATTGTCTAATAAAATAATGAAAAAGATACAGTGAACACTCATAGCCTATAGCAACCTATAGATACTTGTTTCATGTTTTATACAACTTATCTAGTGATAGCGATAAAATTTTTTTGTATCAGACTATTTTAATTCATTCATATCTGTAACAATTTTTAATTATATACTTAGGTAGGTATTCATTGTAAAATTATTAACACTAGTCACTATACACACAGATTAGAAACAACATTATGATGGGCATACATTTAAAAAATTTTTTCATTTAGTTAAATTTAATAATTTACTCATTCTTGAAGCTTTTTTTTGGCATTTTTAAATATACATACATACATACATCAAATTTCACTTACTTCATCTTCAGTATCACATTCCTGAAGAATTGTTGTTGTATTATGTCTGTGTTGTGATTGATGATTAATTCTGTTATTTTTAATATTAATTTTATTATTTCCCCCTCCTCCTCCACTATAACCATTATTACCATTATTATTTATTATTGTATTATTATTATCAATTACACCAGCTGTATTACCAGCTGCTGTAAATGTTGTACCCACTGATATAGGTGATGTAATATTATGTCCGACTGTTGAATTTGATGATGATGATGATGATGTTATTGTTGTTGTCGTTGTTGATATTGAATTATTATTTTGTGATTGATGTTGAAATTTTTGTTGTTGTTGCTGATAATTTTGTTGTTGAATATTTGAATGTTGTGAAAATGTTACACCAACAATTGATGGTGATGATGATGTTGAAGATACACTCGTGTAATTTTGATTTGTTGATGAATGTGTGGTAACATGCATTTTTAGCTGTTACACACAAATTTCATAAACCAAAAATAATACATTTTAGTTTTTATTTGATTGTTTTTTAAAATCATTTTTTTTATAATTTTATTTTTCAGATGTACACAATATTTTGATTTTTTTTTTAAAATTTGTTTTTAAATTGCCTGTTATTTTTTTAAAATAATTTTCATATAAAATTGTACAATTTTTTACTTAAAGAAAAAATTAGATAATTATTTCACTTGAAATTGTCTTTTATTTTATTTTATAAAGGAAAAAATATATTTCAATATTTTTTTATTTATTAATTTGTTATTTTTGTAACAAGTTCAAATAGAAATATGTGTCTAGCACATTTTAATTAAATTTGATTTATTTTAAATATCCGTAATAAATATTAAAAGATCCGTTTGTTATATACGAGTACATTATCTAGATAAAATGTACGCGTTGAATAAATATTCTCCACTTAGGTATTTTCTTTTAACTCACTTTTATGTTGACTTCTCTAAAGTTTTGTATAAAAAAATAAAATAAATAAATGGGTGATGGTCTAATATATCGACCTGTACAAATGGTATATACATACATATGTGTATGATAAATGGATAAATGCATGTATGACAATTCAACTAAACTACTTCTTGTCTTGTATAAAATTTAATCATCATTCGACATTCACAACCAAAGCAACACAAAAATATAACATAATAATACAGGCTGGTTATCAGTAGTTAAACTAGCCATACACAACACTATCATCTGTCTAACCGCTGTTAAAATGGAGCTATTCTACAAAGTACACCATAAATGAAAAATAATTTGAATTAAAATGGGATCTTCACAAAAATTGGGATTATCGTACATATTTGCGCGTTGAAAATTGGGATTTTGAATTCTACTTATTCACGACCCCTGTATGTTTTATATAAGTCCATATACGATACAATTATTAAATACAAATGTTAATTGGTTTAATTGTTGAGCAGATTGGGGGATTGATTGGGGACACATGATTGTATCGTGTATGGTTGGCTTTATTAAAAAAAAGAAAAGAAAAAAAAACTTGATCTTTTAGTATGATTACTGATTATACCATCGATTCAATGTTGTGCTCATGGCTAACACCAGTAGCAGCAAAATGATTGAAAACCGGTTCGTTCATCATCATAAGATTGGTCTTTTTATTTTATTTTCATTTTTACTTCTTCTTATAAACATTTTTCCTACAACTAGATATATGTAGATCTTGGTGCCTTTTAACAATTTCATCATTGAATGTAATCTCTCATAATTTACCATTTTGTTTTATAAGCACATCTATATGTATGAACATAAATGTGAATATTATACATCATCATTTTAATAAAAAGACAAAAATAAAGAATAAATATGTAGGTATCGTATCTTACAATTTAAAAAAGAATTTTTTTTAAATATTCGAAAGAAAGTATGGATAACAGAAAATGTTTTTTATTCATTTCATAATACATACATCCATAACATGAATAATAAAAAGTAAACAAAAATGTAATCATCTTAAATCATGTTCATAAAAATCGAATTTTTATTCTGATTCCTCCTAAATTTTATTCATGTATAGGTAGAGGAATCTATATAGATTTTATACCATTTTCAGTTTTCGGGTTTTCACAATCAGCCACAAATCAGAATTTAATCACGAATTTTACTGTATTTAAAAATTCCAATTACCTACCATCTAAAGTCAATACGCATGCATATGTACTTTCATACATACACATAGTAGGATAGAGTAATCAGAGTGGTCACTTTAGTCAGTTCTTAATTTTACTTCAATGTTACTTTGGGGTTTAGTTTAGACATAAAAAACAATAAACTATAGGCACCTATACAAGTTACCTATCCTTGTGTTGTACAATTCTGTACATACTGTATAAACACTCTAGAATATAGGTAGATACATTAGTTGATATTACACATTTTAAAAATTTTCATCATTTTGCTTTGTGTGATACTAAGATTTTTCCTTAACAACCTTATAGTTAGTCCTTTTGGGTTATGTCAACAAATCTATAATATAATAGATAGAAAAAAAAAATTGTTTAAAACGCCCCACCTGCAATTTCTTTCACTGTTGTGTTATTGTATGTATGTATATCCATTTTACTTGGTATAAGTGTATACGTATGTAAATAAGTATGTACCTATATATATGCATTTTTTGTTTGTTTGCAATATTTCCATAGAAAATAGAAATAAAAAAACTGATATCAAAAATACAAGTATGAGGAATACTTTATACAAAAAAAAATAAATGTTTTTTTTTTTTCATTCACAAGTATACAGAATAGACCAAAGAACATTTTCCTTTTTTCATCATCATATTTTAATGATACTCAATGGAAAATACATACTTCATATTTTTATAACTATAGAATAGAAGCAAAAATGTATGAAAAGAAAAATGCTGTCGCAAAAAAAAAAAACGGAAAAGCCTGTGAGTGCTTAGGTTGGTGATTGCGATTGTACTATGTGTACACTGTACGTACATTTAAATGTACACATAATCAAAATCAGAATGGGATTATCAACAGCGAGCATCATCCTTTTTTTAAAAAAAATATTTTTTTGATGGTATACGTAAATAATAAAAAAAAAATTCTATGGCTGTTGTGATATTACGTATGTACACATCCAGACATATACATATGTACATATATTACATTACATTCCATTTTATTTTTATTTTTTTGTATATGCAATATGCAACTAAGAAATGGAATTGTTAAAAGATTTCGTGATCATGATTTTTGTTTTTATTTTATATTTCATGACGAGAAAAGAGAGAAAGCATCTTACGATTAGTTTAGTACAGACTACAGAGTACAGACTAATAGACTATATATACAGACAGTAGTACATTTATTTGATGTAGCATGTATCATGTATGGTATTTATATAGGTATACGTACATATATGCATGCAACGCGTTATTAGGCTGTTGCTAACTGAAAAAGCAGTTTTATGTAGATTTATTATGCACAATACATCATTTAAATATTTTTGCATACATGTATGTACATATGTACACTGTTTGTACATATATAATCTTCATCACATTAGTTAATGAAATCTGCAGAAGTCAAAAAGTGTCAACCCTTCGTTATTCATTAAAAACTGTATACCTATACATACCTATTTATAGGTTGTAATTTTTGCATTTGTATATCATATGTATGTTATTCTAAATGCACATACCTATATAGATATGTTTACGTAGACTGTACCGTATGCATACAGAAAAATCTTCATCTGTCATATAAAAAATTACTGAAAAATAAAGAATTGACATTTTTGTAAAAGTACATAGGATGCATGTATGGCATGTATGTATGTATACACAGATGTATATTTACGTACGTTTTTTTTTGTCCTAATTGTTTATGAATCAATTTTCAAATGATACTGACAGTTTTATTTTAAAAAAAAGAATTGTAGTACCTACTTTTTTTTATATTTTATAAATTTTAATTCGATTTTATATTAAAACAACGAGAGAAACAAAAATTAAAATCGAAAAATAATAAAAACAAATGACTGTACCTATGTATGCATGTATGTATATATAACACAAGTTATCAGAGTGTAT
Organism: Anthrax anthrax; assembly: GCA_963971155.1. Lineage (NCBI taxonomy): Eukaryota > Metazoa > Arthropoda > Insecta > Diptera > Bombyliidae > Anthrax > Anthrax anthrax. The sequence continues at coordinate 30,069,794 of OZ020118.1, read as the reverse complement.
GTACCTGGCATTATACCTACATAATACCGATTATTACAGATTTACTTACGAAAATCACATTTGTATAACAAACATCTTATTAAAAAAAATTTTTTACAATTAAATTAACGCCAATAATGTGAAATAAAAATAATACAATGTACACTACATATATTTAAGTATGTATGTACATATGTATGTAGGCATGTATTGCCAAATTTTATGGTTCTATATTTAAAGAAATAAAATTGAAATTCGACAGCAACACATTCATTCGGTGGTTATAGGTATATATAATAATAGTTGTTCGTCACAATTGTGTTTACATTTGTTATAACCGCCTACACAGAAAATTTTGCATAATATAGGTAGATATGTATGTAGGTACATACTTAATAAGTTTACATGATAAGTTTATAAAATAAAATATTTCCGGAATGAACTTGTTTGACAGGTCAATCAAACATATTCGTTTATAAAATACCTATTAGTTGGTTAAAACTTAAAACCTGTTTGTAGATATGTGATACCGAATTCATTGAAATTTGAAATTATCATTATGTGATTATATGACTAACTATAATAACTACATATATATGTATACCAAAACTTAGTTATACATGCCCATACAATTTATATACATATGTAGGTTATCTTATATATTACATTTTTACTGTATATCAAATAAATATGCATTAAAAATATACATACATATTTGTACATATGAATTATGAAATTATAAAATTTAAAATTTTCTTTACTTCTTATTTTATTAGAACTAGACATATAATATATCTACATATTACCTGATATTAGCTAAATGTATACGTATAAACAAAGTTCCAAGAGAATTGTGAGTTCAGAACTATCAAATTCACTAAAAATTGTATTATGTCGATTGTCGATGTCGAACACAAATCTACTCATATACCTTAAGTAAATATGTACCTATTATACATGTATGTATATGGGTATTGAAAAATTTTTAATTTTTGCTTTATACATTTATAAACCTTTCCTTTTTCTTATTGTATTTCTTATATTCTCTGTCTCTTCTATACAAATATATATTGTACATATGTATGTCCATAAATAACCATATCTCCATATGTACATATGTATATATATTAAGTCATTATATATCCACAAATACACATGTATGAATATGAAAGTAATTATAAGTATACGTTCAAACAATATGGGTATATATATACAAACACAACTTAAAATAATTGTTCAGCACTTTTAAAGGATCCTTTTCCTTTTACAATTGGGATTGGGGGTGGTATGCCAGACGAACTCATACTTATTATTATTTATAGGTGGTTTTGAATATTTACGACTGACGATTCAACAAACTTTTTGAAAAACTGTTTAACATTCGCGTACCTACATGTTGTGTTACTAAATTTTGTATATAGCGTAGTGTATAGCACACTGCACACATCTAAAGAAATGGAGCTATTATAGGTACATATCAGATATACACGCTTGTGTTTACTTTACATATGATTTTTGTTTTGTTTTCTATATAATATATTAAAATATTACAAACATATGTAAAATGTACATACATATATCGTGTGTATCGCAGGGTCGTACAGTTATTTTGTTACTGTGAACTTCCTCGTATTTATTTACCTATATTTAGTTTGAGCCCTTGAAAAGTTGAAATTAAGAAAAATAAATCAAGAGATAAACGTCAAATTTTTAAAAATGTATAAAGCCACACCAAATAATGCCTAGCATTCAAAAAAAAAAAAAAAAAAAATGTTAATGTACGAATGTTTTCAGTTTAATTACGTTACAACAATACAGGACATACGTTATGTACGTTAGGACATACATATGTACATATGTAGGTACCTTTACATACTGTATGTGGAAGACATGTATGTATATTATGCGCTAGAAATGATTGTTAATTGATGCGCTAATTTTTAAGATGTTTTTCTTTTTTTTGTATTTAAATAAAATTTCCACGATTTATCAAATTTATTTGATAACATGAGAATTGAGAGTTACTGATCTTCAAAACGACTAAGTATTAACTCAAAAAATAAAAAATAATAATAAAATAATAAAATATTTTTACAGTTTGAAGCTTACATAAAGACGAGGAGTGTATTATTATTATGCGATGTAAACGATTTTTTACCATTGATTTTTTTATGATATACGTGAAATGCACACATTCATAAACTCCCACTCAATTTAAATACGTAGCATAGCGTGTATTTATGTGTTTGTTTTTATTTTTATGTACACACACATAGCATATACATATATATAAGAAGTAAACGCACATCATATGTTCATATATTATATACGCATATACACACGAAACATATGAAAACACAATTGTTTTTTTTTTTTTTTTTGTTTTTGTACATAACATACTACATTATTTTTTTTTTGTATTATGAACTTATTAATCACTAAAATATTAATCACAATCTTATGTTATGTACAATATATAGTGACAACATACTGTTTGTTTTATTTTATTCCACGATACACAGCTTTTAATTGAGTTTTAAGTTAAGAACTGTTAATTAATTGTAATAAAAGTAGTGACTATACTTAAAAGAGTATAAATGCATGTATGAATGTATCAGAGTATAATCAAATCAAATGTACCTATAATACTTGATAAGAACACAAATGCTTTAACTTGACCTGTCTATTTTTTTTTATATAGTTATACGAAGTGATACAAACGTACATACATGGCTTATGCCTACACAAATACTTCAAGTATTTATATAAACAATATAAATTCATTTAAATGGTGTATACCTATATCTATATAGATATAAAAAATTTTTTTTAATTAAAATATATATCGTGTATAGTAATCTTATAAGAAATATGAGCATGCTCTCTCTTTTTAACTTATTTCCTTTCCTTTCACTAACTATATATGTACAATATACATTGTATACATTTCAAATATAAAATTGGCGTTAAATACATACATATTGTATACGTATACATAACATACAGTTCGATTTTAATATAACTCACATACATTTGTACGATCTTCTTCTTTTTTATCGCTATTATATTTTTGAAATGAAATGAATGAAAAGTATAAAAAAAAGCAGAATTATTAAAAATAATGTACATAGGTACATATTATTAGATATACATACTTATGTATGGGCATGATTTTTGTTGTACTTTTCTTGTTCAATTGGAAGAGTGAGATTACCGAGCTATATTAAAACTTGAACGCATTATAATACCTTCTACACACAGTATAATACGTTGTACAACTTGATTTATCAATTCATATTTTTAACATGTACACATAATTCACTGACCATGTATAAGCGATTTGAGTAATTATTGTAAAAACTTTATTTATTTGGATGAAAATTAAATTTATTCAAATTTTTGTTTCACTGAGAAAAATTTAAAATTTTTATGGTTTGTTTTTTCAAGATAGACAGTTGTTGTTTTTAGTGGTAGATCTTCTTATTCTTTTGCGTTCAATTTGTATAAATCCGTCTTTTTCTCTCTTTACGTCAGTTTTACAAGATTTGTAGTTTACTGTGTTTTATAAACGGAAACAACAACAACCACATGGAAGCAACACAAATCATAAACACTAATGATGTTTTTTTTTTAATCTTATGTGATTTAACACATGCCTAAAACAAACACATTATAATTTTAACTCAACCGTTTTATTAATTTTCAAACCGTGTGATCTTTCAGCTACCTTACAAATTAAATTTTATGTTAAACTTAACCGAATTGTAAAACTCGTCTGACGGTGTGTACAGGGCATAAAACGACATACAATGGGTATGTAACGTACAACGTACCCACCATATCACGTCTATATTCTATACGTGTATAATTTTTTTTTTGTAAATCTTATTTTATTCTATTCTTTTTTTTTTCCTGAACTTTTAAAAGCAAACTGTATGATTGATTAATGAAGTTAACAGACAAATGATAAAAAAAGAAGAAAAAAAAAAATTAAACAAAATTTTTCACTTAATTTACAGTTAACTGCAATAAGATTAAAGGTTGACTGAAGTACACAATTACGTAAACAATTAGTAAATTTTTGTATAAAAAAGCCCATTTCAAGGTTATAACTTTGATTGTGAATCCATAAGAAAATTCATAAATTTTTTATTACTGTTTCTTTTATAAAATGTATTATATATTATCCAACACACATGTGTAAATGTAATTTATGTATATAGGTACATATTTATTTATTTTTTTCAATCCTTTTTTATCAATCAGACATTAGTGATCAGACATTACTCCTCTTTTCTTTAATTTGTTCTTTTCCTTCTTATTCTTCTTCTGACCATTATTATATACATATATAGTTTTATACTGGTTTATTTTATTTTTTATGACCCCATAAAAAAAATTTCTTCGTCATATTCTAACAAGAAAATTCTTTTTTTTTGTTTTTAATTATATATAGATAGATATGTACATGTAAACTCAATTCCATATACATAAGTCTTTATGTCATGTAATATTATTGAATAATTTTTGTTCATTGAATAAAATATGAAATTAATATAGTATATAGTATTTTGATAAAATCAAAATTGGTTCATATAAACTCACTTTATTACCTTATGAAAAAAAAGGTGTACATACATATGTGTAACATACTCACATATATATAACATACATGTAACAATTTAATATACGTACATCATACATATATATGCATTTATGGATATAGTATTCTTGGTACAGGTACAATATATAAGCCTAGAACTAGCCAATACATTTTTTTAAAATATATTTTTACTACTCATATACATACATCTGAATATGTACATACATATAGGTATACTAATTTTACACTTTTTTTTACGTACACAGTATACAGATTACAAATTTATGTTACATATTTATATTCCTTATTAATTATTATATCGCATAGTTTATTCATATATGTATATATATATTTTTCAAATATCTTATTTTTAATATGCACACATTCACATATAAAAACGTAGTATATATATGTAATCTGTATGATGGCAAAAAAAAACAACAACTATAGTTATGTACTTTTTTTCTTTAAACGAAAAAAAAAATATCTTCACATCTTCACTGTTTTCTAATTTTTTTTTAATTTTTCTAAAATTTCTTATTTCAATTAATGTACTTCCGATTCTTTTTTTACAATTTTCAAAAAGAAAAGAACATTCACAAAAAATTTACTACACAAAAAATTAAAAAATACTAGTCTTGATGGTGGTACCCATCTTCTTTTGCTTTGTCTTACTTTTCACAAGTTTTTTTCAATGAAAGCAAAAAAAAAAAAAAAATACAATATGTATAATTTTGTACCAAACCCAACTTCACAATATGACGGAATAATATTTTTCTTTCTTAATTGATGACAGCACGTATGGAAATGAAATACAGAATTGAGAATGCACATAAATATTGTATAAACATCAAATAGGAAAAAAGATAACGAAAAAGAAAATAAGAAAAAACGTAAAATATTGTTTATATACATCATCATAATATTGAATTAAAATAAAAATAAACAAAATGTGTATAAGATTCTTATTGGAATCATAATAGATTTTCGATGAACATTAAAAATACATTTTTCTTCGACAAACATCAATATATAATTGTTTTGAATGGTGAATAACAGATGTCAGTCAAAATTTTTTTAGGAAGTTGGAAAAATATATGAAAAAAGGCTTTTCCCTGGGGAAACGGAAATTATTTAAATTTATCCAGAACAAAATGGTCGTATTTACGGAAGGATAGCGAAGTTGTAAATTAATAAAATGTTTTTGTCTATCCTCATTTCTAGGTCATTTGATTTTAAAACGATTTAATTGGTAAAAAGGGTAGAGTCATAAGAGCTTTTGAAATGTTTTATAAATTTTAATTGAATCGTATCACATGAATTTCATATATGGTGCAGAAAATTTGATATACTTATGTATGAACTTGTACAATATAATACAAGATAGATGGAAATTAGGTGATAAATACCACGTGTCCGCATTTATGAAATAAATGTTAAGTTCATGTCCTAAATCGAATGTAAGGGAACAATTAGAAAAATTAGTTATATTTACTATACATACATGAGTTCAATTTGAAATTTTTACAATTCAAAATGAACAAATTGAAAAAATGAAGAAAATATTCTCTGTTTAGGCTTTTGTTTCCTTTAAACGAATGTATACCTATACATTTTTACTTTGTATATGTATTTCCCTTTTATATAAGCGTATACAATAAACATTAAACACTTTATTATGCTGAAAAGGTAAATAATATTACATACCTATAGAAATTTTCAGAATAGAAACCTTCATCAGTTCAATTAAATGATTTATTCACGCATTAGATATTCCGTGTAATATATACACATACACTGGTATACATACATATACATGTATTATGTATTTATGTACATACATTTGTACATATTTTATTATAATGCTACCCATTATATTTACCATTAATTTTATAATTTTTCTTTTTATTTTCACATATATACATATATGTATGTACATATATTTTAGTATATATATTATATAGACGAAGTGTAATATTTTCATTTATATACGTGAATGTAATAAACCTATGGTACAGTATATGCGGTATCGTTTGTTGATTTTGTATATTTTATTCTCATTGTGGTTGTACATATTTTTATATCTTTTTGAAAATAGTCCTTTCGGGATTAGTTAGTGTACATATATACATCATGTAGAAATATATGTATGGATATGCAATAAAAAGAAATCCAGTGTAGAATATATTGTAGAAAACGTTATTTTTACTTTGATACGTTTGTTAGATATGAAACGTAAGCATGTTTGAATGATTGTAGATAAAAAAAAAATTTTTTTTTCATATCCTTTTATAAACAATCGCATGTATTTATGAATATATTTTTGTTTAGTTGCAGTTGTTTTATTATATAAAAGGTAACGTGCAATGTTAAAAGAATAAAAACTTTTTCTGTTACTTAGCTTATTCTAATTAAAATTTTGCTTCATAAATGTGGTTGTAATAATGTAACGTTAAGGATTTCATAATACTATACTATTTGTACATGTAATATTGTAAGCATACACAGGATGCCTAGAAATATGAGCGGAAACTGTGATTTTTGATAGAATAGATGAAGTGATCTATACCTTAGAAAAGGGTTTCAAAATTTTTATCAAGGGATTTATATTTTGTTAAAATTGTTTATTTTGAAAAATAAATAAAATCGAATTTTGATGTTTAATAAACTAATTTTTTGATTAATACTTCGAAGATATCTATTTGGGATTAGATAGATATTTCCAACAGTGAAATACTCTGCAATCCGTTTAATATATAGAACAAAAATCCATTTTAGTATACATATCGTATGTTGCACACACAAAAGCACATATGTACAAACATATTTATGTGTTCAGTTTTGCACGATATATGTTATACAAATACATACGTAGTGTAGTTACAGTTGTTTAAGAAAAGGTACATATAATGATGGAATGATACAAAGCGGTTAGGTGACACATAATATGCACACACAGGTACACATACGTGTATGTATGTACTTTTTGAAATAAAAATAGAAAAGTTACTTACGAAAACTCTTAACAAGTATTTATGCACGTGTGTGTAACACAGAAAACATTGGCACATACATACATATGTATATAGTTTATAAAACGATTTGAACATAGATACAGCGAAAATATAGTATCTTTGTTTCATGTTCGTTTCATATGACAATCTAACTAAAAAATATACCTACATACATGCATATGTATATGTAGCTACAATAAGAATATCTCATGTAAACATGACATGGTGTATATCATAGTTTGCACTAATTAGGACTACTAATCCTTGTTTATTTCATTTGACAAAGCTTACATTTTAGTTTCATATACATGCATACATATATATACATTTATATACGTTTTACCACAGGTTGTATGAACTGTATATATGAATAAAACAAATGTATATCTATCCAATAACATGAAGTCTTAATTAAGATAATCGCCATGGGATTATTCATATAAATCATGAAACGCCTATCTTTTAACCTGTTTCACTATATTTTATCTACAATGATAGTGTAAAATCATATAAGGTGTGTATGTACCATACGTATACATATATTTAATTAGATAAACATGTTCTCGTATTTATTAAAAATTTATAATGGACATTGAAAAAATGTTATGAAACGATATAAATTTTCACTTATTTTTTGATATAATTAAAAATAAGAAAAATTACAAACCGACTTTTTTTTTTTTTTAAATATAAGTTTTGCAATTATTTATGATACATACTGTACGTTCATTTATATTTGTATGTGTTTTGTATACGTAAAATACGAGAAATATAAGTGTTAATACAATTTAAGTTTCTTCACATTTGGGTATATTTAATACACAACAAATTTCTCTATACTATATGTATATATATGTACATGTACACATACATATGTGTGTATGTTAGATAAGTTGAAAACTTACCTAATGTTTACATCTAGTACACGTACTGGATTATCCTTTCGCAAAAGGATTTTGATAGGGTCAGCACATCCAGATAGCACATAGTCTTGTATATTTATAGTTACATTTTATCATTTGTATATAATGTAGAATTTTACTATAAACAGCTTTTTTGTGTTTGTTTTATAGAATATAATAACAAATGAAATTATCATTATATGTAAGAGAATGTATAATTTTTATTGTACATAAAAAAAATTAAACATTTTTTAATCTCTTGAGTCTTGAAAAAAAATTTTTCTTTTTTAAATTTTTGTTATAAGATAAGGTTTTTAATTATTTGAAAATTTAATTTTTAAATGTTTAAAAAAAAATTAAAATTGTACCAAATTTTATTAATAATTTGAGAAAATTTAAAATAAAGTAATGGGTTTGAAAAAGTACCCAAAATGTTTTTTCCTAAGAACTAGGTATATATTTAGATTAAATACTTTTTAGATAGAAGCTCTTTAATAGTGATATAATATGTACGTATAAATATTTAATGGAAAATTACGAAAATGAATAATTTTGCTGTTGACAGTAATACGAGTAAATAAGTTTTAATTATAAATTTTTTGATTTTATGAAAAGTACATTTTATGAACATTTATCACAATAATTTTCAGTTTTCAATTTTCGAATTTTCTATACAAACATATGTATATATACATATATGTATGTGCGAAAAATTGCATTGTATGTAAAAAAACAATAATAATGAACTTTTAGTCTACCACGTACACAATATATGTACGTGTATTTACGTATGCCTGGACTACGATTTGCCTATAAGAATCGTATATATCTATTGTAGGTGATTTTTATATAATACATTTTCTAAAACAGAAATTTATACAAACTTCACATATACATATATACATATGTATATAACACATATGTATGTACATATGTAGGTTCGTTTATTTGCCGAAAAATTGTTCTTTCATGTGAACGAATTGTGAATAATATAAAAGCACGTTTAAATTTCATAAATGTGAAAATTACAGGACCATGACTTCGTAGTCCATAGGGGAATACCATGATGATGATGATGATGATAAATCCTATTGGGAATAACTTGAAAAATACAATTTTTTTTTTTTTTTTACAAAATATTATTTGTTCACGAAATTCATTCAACATTAAGGTAGATTGTACATATAGAACTTAATGAGAATAGGTACGTACGTATGTACATGTATGACTATCGCTTTTTGTTTTTTTTTTTTTTGTAGTGTGTGTACATATACAAATTTGTTCTTCTTTTACATGATTGTGACGATGTTCTTTTTACATTCAGTAAAATATAGTCTTCAATGCTGCAAAATTTTTTTGAATAATGTGTAGTTGTGGCAATTTATGAATAAAATTTGTATACATACAACACATATTTTATGTAATTTTATATATATGTACATACATACATATATAAGTGTTACACAATTTTCATATAGCATCATTTAACAATTGTTATAATTTTTCCTTTTTTCATTTTTCGGGTCATGGGAGTTTCCTTAGTTTCCCTTTAACGCGTAAGTACGTGACAGTGTTTGCATTGCATACCGCTTTTTACTCGAATAGATATATATTGTTAGTAAAATATGTGAAGAATATAAATAAATGTACATATACGCATATATAACGTACATATATGTATGTACGTACATATGTATATTTATACAATTAAATTATATTTATTACATTTTTATATAAATTGTAATAAATATTACACTATATTAAAATGTATACTTATATGTACATTTAATTTGTACAAATATGTACCTTTTATATATATAGTATGCATCTACATACACTGCTATGTAAGTATATTTATACATTTATAGATACACACATACATACTTATATCGTGTATAATGTGAATAGTGTGTAGCATTTCTATTATATACATACATAATGCACATTAACGTAATATATTATATAGTATACATACATGTATGCTTATACATTGCTTGGATTTTATTTATAAAGCATGAGCTTTTAGAAATAGTAATGTGAAAAGAAATTTTTGTTAAGAATTATATTAAAATATTGAGATAAAAATACAAACATACATCACAAACGTATGTATGTATGTATTCTAAAATGAACAAACGTGCAAATATACGTATATATGCATTGTATAAGTATTATATAGTATATTTACAATTCAGATATTGTACGTATGTACATATACAACCAGCCATATAAATTTAATGCTAAAAAGGACACTATATTATTATATTATGATGAAAAAAGGATATTGTATTATTTATGAAAAGAATAGAAAATTGTATAAAAAAAATGGAAAATTATTACAAAATAATGTCTTGTTTGTGATATCTGTGTACTTTGGTTTATTTATGTATGTATGTATATGTGCATTATGTATATACATAATTATGATTTTATATGCATGCAGATATGATACATATAGTGTTATACTTTATTTAAAGATATACATATATATGTATTCGTGATTATATTGTATATTCACATATATGCATATTATATATTGTAACATATTATCTATTAAAGTAATATGACTTATTCATATATACGTATATAATATTTTCCTTAGAATATAATTTAATAAAAAAGACACTATCTTTATTATATAAAAATACATACATATGCACGTACATATGTATATAAATTATGTTATTTAGCTTTAGGTTAATTTCGTAATTACAAAGTGAATAAAATATTCAATTTTCCATTTTGCTTACATTTAATTTAATTGTGTTGTATATATACAATATATAAAATGTAGAATATAGAGAGTATACATAATCTATACGTATACTTACACAAAGCACAAAGGTAATTATATTGTATAAGAAAATCATTATATTTTTAACCTGTTTTATGTATACACATGCATACATACAATATGGGTTACTTCACATTTAATGCATACATACATACTTATATACGTAATTGTATTGCATACATTTTTTCTATATACGGCGTTTATGTATACGTATATGTACATACATATAACATATAAAACTAAATGTATACAAAAGGATATGTTTGTACATTATAAAATTTTAAATACATTTGAGATTTATTTTGTACAATGTAAAATTGAAATTATTTGCATTTTCTTTATTATATATGCTGCGTTTTATAAAAATTAATTAATTATTTATTTATGTTTTTTGTTGTTGTTGTTGTTGTTGTACATGTTATGTAAAATTAAATGGATATACTTGCTTGTATTTTTTCGTTTGTAGAAAAATACATCAAATAAATTTTCATGTTTTTGATTATATACATACATTTACGTATATGTTTACTAAAGTATTTTGTTTATATTTAATTTATCTAAATCATTATATAAGCAGAAAATTTCGGTAAAATGTTATTATATGATCATATGTGAATTTTCAAATAAAATGATCATGTAAAAGTTTTTTTTTTTTTAATATTATGCATACTTTGTGGTCTACATAATTAAACATGTGCTTTGTATTTTTTTATAATTTTGTCATTATTTTTGTTTATTTTATACAAATAATTCTAAGTAATTTTTTTTTTTAAATCTGTAAAAATTATAATAATAAAAAAATAAAAAGAAAATCAAAAACAAAAAATGATGTAATATGTACATATTTTTTTGTTTTTAAATATAATTTGTGTATAATATACCACTTCATATAAAATATACATACATACATACATACATATGTATGTTAATGTAAATTTTAATTTAAATTCTCTGAATAAATTTTGATTTCTTAAATAACTTTATTGTGTATATGTAAACATTAACATCAAGAAGATTTACATATTCACATTTCATATTCCATTATCATAGTATAAGTATATGTATGTAATGTATATGTATACTGTAGAGAGATAGTAGTACATTTTGATAAGATATAAAATTTCTTCTATAAAATGATGATTATTATAAATGTGTAAAATTTTCTATGTAAATGTATTAAGTATTTATGTACATGTATATACATACATATATATACATATACATATATATAAATTCATTAATTCAAAATTCATTAAGAAGAAAATTAATGATGTATAAATCAAAACAAAATATTTTGCTAAAAGTTGAATAAATAATGAAATAATACTCATTCGTACAATAATAATAATAATTTAATATATGTATGTACGTATTCATATACCTATATACGAGTATTGTACATATCATATGCTATTATTATGATCATTACCGGTTGTTCATTTTATTTTATTTTGATAAATGTCTTTAAATTCATATATACATATATACATAAGTATTTACATACATATATTTATGTATTATCTAATAATATTATTTCTTGTAGAAATTTTTTACTTAATTAATTTATGTTATATTTTATTTAATTGTTTTTTTTTTCATTCTTTCTGTTTTGTTAATTATGTATGAAAAACAATATGTTCTGTATTTAATAATGAGAAAATTGTAATTAAAATGTTTTTTTTTTTTCAGTAATAAATATTTTATTATAAAATTTCTAAAAGTATAAAAATGATAAGAAGGTTACAGGTTTATTTTATGTTTTCATATAATTTTGTAATCAGTAATTTTTTGTATGACGTAATATTTAATATAAAATAATATTACGATTTAAAAGGGTTATTTAATTTATAGTATTTAGGTTTAATCATAAAATCAAAATTTCATCATAGAAAAAATGTCTAAGGAAAAATACTTAGATTTTATATTTTATATCAATTTGTAAAAGAAATGTTTTAATTTTTTTTTTTCAAATTTATTGTCTATAAATTTAGCAATTGATTTTATACGAGAAACATCGACATTGAAAAATGTTTTTCTTAATTTATCAAAGTCTACCACATGATATCACTCTTAGATTTAATACATAATCAAAACAGTATATATGCCTTATATAAATGAATTTATAAAATAAAATATTATGTAAAATTTAAACCATAAATTTGAACAGATCTTATTCATATGTTTAAGTTATGTAAAACTTAAGAAAAAAAAAAAAAGAACAAAAATGATTAAAAATTGAAAAGGTTATATGTACATATGTACATAGAATGAACGTACATAGAAAATTTATAGTATTAAAACCATTAATTTGAATTTTCATGTTTACAAAAGTGAAAAATGACTATCATTTATTGTAAATATTTATCTATAAAATATTTATACACTGTATATAATATTTTAAAGTCTAATGCAAATAATAAGATTTCTTTATGTAGCATACATAAGTGAAGGTCATGTGTGGTGTGTACGTATATTACTGTATTCCGTATACGTATACAGAACATGAATATCCATTTATATGGGCACTGTATAAGAATGGTAATAACCCAAACATGTATAGTGATGTTATTGCTCCTAATCAACCTTTTAGAAAAATATGTATGTGGGTGGGTTTGACTAAAAGAAAATTTTCTTGAAGTAACATAGGCGCTCTATGTCATTGCGCACATATACTATTTACTATTGTGTTAAATCTTATAAAAACATTACATGTATGCACTTTTAAAAAGTACATTTTATCCATTTATTCCAAAAAAATAAAAAAATAGGTAACACATAGCAAGTAATAAATAAAAAAGAATAACAAAAAAGAGGTAAAATTAAATTTTGTATTTTTATTTTTATTTGATTTATTACTTTTTTTCATTTTTTGTTTTTTGTTTTTTATATTTTTTATGTTGGAAACATATTACATATACATACTTATAGTATACGGTTATATTATATACAATAAGAATTTTTTTATCTTTTTTTTTGGTTTTTCGTTTTCACTATATATATTTATTTTTTTTTTTTATTTTAATTGTAGGAAATTTTTGCATATTTTGTAATGTCCGTTAATTTTTTTTTTGTTTTTGTTTAAATTTTAAACTATAATCTTAAATTTATGTAAAACGCGACATTTTATAATTAATCAAATTTTTTAAATGTATTTTTTTTTTCTATATATATATATATATTTTTTTTTTTTTTTAGATACTTTGTATGAATAATATATAATACGCATGTATGGATCATACATACATTGTTGATGTTTTTTTTCTCAGTGTCATATCTACATTTGTCATATTTTTAATATACGAGTACTGTTTTTATTATTTACTATATATATTTTTTTAAATTTTAAATTTAGTGACAGTTTGGTTATGTTTTAGCTTCTTTTTCTGTTTTTTTTTTTTTTTTAATTAATTTATTTTCATTTTTAAATTTTTAAAATTTTATTATTTTACTATATATTTTGAATAATAGAACGTAGGTTAAGGTTTATAATTTATATTTATGATAATCAATTTTTCCTTTTTCTGAAATAAATCTTTGAAGATAAATTGAATTTTCGAAAGTACATAAACAATGTACGTTTACTTAAAATTTGATTAAATCAAAGGTAATATTGTTTGCAAAATTAATAAATAAAACAAAAAATATACCTTGGGCCCTTAATACGAACGTATTTTATTTATTTTTCTTTATTTTCATATCAAAGATCATATAGTCAATTGTTTTTTTAAGTTTTAGAAGCCACCTTGGGATAAGAGGCCACGAAAATAAGGACACAGTAGTCCCATAAGTTTTCAGTGGTTTTTTTATACATGTTTATTCAGTAATAATTTAAAGTAAAATAGATAACGTACTTTCGTAATACGGCTCCAAACCTATTAGAACCTACGGTTCTAAACCTATTATTCAATTCAATTTTTTTTTTGTTTTGCACTTTTACATTGCATACACATCAATTAAATTTAAATAAAAATTCATAAGAAATATATTATATACACTTTCTCTATGTACAATAATCAAAATTTTTATTTAATTTATTATTTATTTTTTTATTATTTTATTTTTTTAAATATTTTCTCTAAGATGAAATCACAAAATGTATTTTACTGTATTTGCTAGGCAAATACTTACTTGTGTAATTACATATAATTCATGTATAATAATAATTAATTATTATAAAAAATTTTATTTACACATTCACATTGAGCATACATGAATATAAATATGGTGGATGTTTGAAAATTTTTGTATTTTTTATTTATTTTAAAAGGATTTATGGAAATTAAGGATTTATAGGATTTACAGATTATTTTGTTTAATTGAAATAAATGTCATTTTTGAAAGGATATAACGTGTTTTATAATAGACATAATTGTTCTACAATACAACAGACCTCTAATAATAATCCTTTTGTGGGCAGTGGCACAGATACGATTAGCGCGGTATATGGGATCGTGTTGTATTTATTTTTATTTATTTATTTATTTATTTTTTTTTTGTTTTTTTGTTTTTGAAAATATTAACAGATATCTGTTAAGTTTAGAGAATTTAAATAGATATTTTCAAGTTGTTTTTATTTTTATTCTATCTTTTTTTTTTTTTAATTATTTTTGAAAAATAAAATTATCACATGAGGACATACATATGTAGGTACTTTAAAAAAAATTAAAATAAATTATTACCTATACTATTATGCAAAATTTTTATTTTTAGGGCAGTGATAGCATTATATGTTAATTGTAAATAAATGATGATAAATGTATATTATTTAATAAACATATGTAAATTTTATTTTTATATTTAACATTATAAATAATTACATTAACTGAAATATATATGTAATTTTCAATTAAAATATTTTTTTACATTAATTACTTATTTTCTATAATGAAAAAAAAAAATTATAATTGAATTATTTTTTTTTTTTGTTTGTAATATGATAGAAAATAATTTTACAGATAATATACTATATTATATAAAAATTGTGACAATTTAACAAGGACATTTTCAGAATATGTTCAATTATATATTTGCATGCATGGATAAACATTTTATGTTTTTTAATGCTTTTCATAACTTTTTTTTTACATATTGAAATTTTGTTTTAGGATTGAATTTTTTTTTTATTTTTTTTATACACTTTTTTTTTTTAAATTTATTTAATTTTATTATTATTATTATTTATTTCGTAATTTATATCTAAATATGAATCTAGTACATATTTTATTTATTTATTCATTTTATCAATCTTGTTATAATAATGTATGTGTATTTTAGCCATATTTTATGTATACAATTTATTTATTTGAAAATTAAATTCTAAATATACAGTATATAAATAATTAAATTTGATTTTTTTTTTAATTATTTCTAAATCCATTCTTCATGTTTAGTTAATATTAATGTATCAACTTTTATATTAAAAAATGTTTTTAATCAGACCTTTTTGTTTTTGTATGTTTATTTTTTTTATTTTCTATTTTTAATCTACATACATTATAATTTATACTACATTTAAATTCAATTTATTTATTTATTTATTTTTGTTTAATGTATTCATGTAACATGTATTTTAGTTATTTTGCCTTGATTTTTTTTTTTTTATTAAATATACATATATTCGTAATTTATTATTTTTGATACTTATATTTCTATCGCTTACATTTATTTATTATTTAGTATACATTTTATAATATGAATTTATATATATATATGTATGTATATATATCGTAGTTTGTATGTATATATTATCTATAGTCGTTTGTATTATTTACAAAATATTTTATATCGATTTTTATGTATTTCCTTTATTTTCATTTAGTTCTTTCATTTTAATTAAATAAAATTTAAATATTTTGTTTTTGTTTTGAGTTATGCACATGCACACCTACACATATGATAACTATATATATATATTCAAATTTAATTGTATACGTATTGCTATACGAATTAATTATTAATAAATTAAAATTCATACGTACTAGTTTCTTTTTTATGTATATTTTCCCTTTTTTTTCGTTTCCTTTTTGTTTTGCTGTTTTTATTTTTTAATACATAATTTTAAAATTTTATTTTATTGACTTTGTGCTTATTCTGTTTTTCTTTTAATTGTCTCTATCTTTGTTGTTTTTATATACGTAAATTTTTTTAATTTTTCGTGAATGTTTTTCATTTTTTTCATTTTTTTTTCTTTACCATGCACGATATGTATACCTGCTGTTATTAATTTATTATGATTTGTTTTTTTGTTCATAAATTTATTTATTCATTTTTTAAAAAAATTTAATATGTACATATATGTACGTATTATCAAGTATTATGTACATGTACCTGTACAAATTTTATTGCATTCATGTATACGTTATGTACTGTTTTATATGATGAAAAAATAATTTTCCTTTCTTTATTTTTTAATAAAAATTTTACAATGAATTTAAATTTATTTTTGAAAAATAAATTAACGAAAAAACAAATTAGTCCGAATTTCGACTTTAAGTTTTTTATTATTTTATTTTTATTTTATATTTTTTATTTATTAATTACATAAAAAATCCCAAAAAAAAAATTTTTTTTGTGTTAAAAATGTATTTTTATTTTTGTCTCGTTGTTGTTAAAAAGGTATCCTTGGTATCCTTTACATTTTAATGAGTGTGTAAAAATTTCATATTATAAAGAATTAAATAAATTTTAATAAATATACAAAAAAATGAAAAAAAAAAAAACGTCATAACAAAATGTATTTCCTTTCTTGTAGTAGTTATTTATAAATGTATATGATTATGTATTACATATTTTATACGTAATATTTTTTCTTTGTTTTCGAAATTTCATTTCATTTTCATACCTTTTGATAGTTTTTGTATACCCGTAAATATTGTTATAATGTTAAACAAAAAAACAAAATAAAGTATAAATTTTTATAATTCAGTTTTTATTTATTTATTTATTTTTTATTTTATTTTTATTTTATTTTTTAAATAATAATTATAATTGCTGTTCATTTCAATTTATGTAAATTTTTTTATAATACATACATATTATGTTATTTGGCCAACTTTTAAGCAAGCCAATCTCCACGATATAATTTATATCTGTTCATTTGTTATATGTATGAAGGCCACAGACACAATACAATATATTTAATTACACATTTTTATACTTATACAAAAATTGTAATTCATGTGCATGTACATACATATGTATGTACGTCAAATCCAGTTATGCTTTTCTTTTATAAAACTACAGAATTGTAAGGTAAGGAAAATGGAAAGGATCTGTTCAACCGTTGCTGTGTATTAATTGCATATAACTCTTTTTACAAATTAATATTTCTTTTTATATGCATTCATATAATTAATTAATTAATTAATTTTTTTTTTTCAAATTTTAAGAGTATTTTTACATGAAATTTTTATTGGTAAAAATTATTTATTGATTCCTTTTTTCTGTAGTACATATTATTATTTAATACCTCGTTGTCTTTTGGATATTTTTCGCCTTCATATTAATACATTTAATATTTTCTCTTCATATGTAAGTATTTTTATAAGTTTCATTATTTTTATTGTTTATACATACGAGTACCTATTCTATACTCTACTTTATCTTTAATCATTTTTTATTGTGATTTTTTTAATATTGTATTTTTTTGTTTTTGTTTTTTACATCGTTGTTGTTGTTGTTGTTGTCGCTGTTTTTGTTTATTTGGTTGTTTTTTTGAATGATTCTCTTTTTCATAAATTTCAGATTCAGATGAATCAACCGATATGCAATTAATATCCTCACAAAAACGTACATGATATCGTGTATTTGTTGCTGTTGCTGCTGGCGTTATTGTTTCGACCGTTGTTGTTGTTGCTGCTGTGGTATTAGTGGTGTTCTTTTGGGTATTAATAACATTACTAGTGATATTATTATTTGGACGTGATATTATACGGCCAATTGGTTGAAACGATGAGAGTTTTCTGTAGAAAAAATAAAATTGAAAACAAATTACAAAAATTTTAATACATATATTATATATTTTTTTAAAATTACATTTGTATAGGTATATATGTTGGTATGTGATAAAGTTATACAAACGCATATACACATATTCAACAGGATAATAAATTTTATAGTTTACAAAAAAAGTTTTATTTTTTAATTGCGTAATTTCAAATTTTATATAAATGAATTACTTGTATTTTATTGTATTTAGTTTGTAAAAATTTTATGATAAAACTTTTTTGTTTTCGTACAATTATTTATTTCCTTTTATGACGTTACAATCCTTAAAATTTTTTGATTTTTACAGAAAATTGTTGTCTTCAAATGTTTCGATTTTTGGTAGGTATTTATATGTAAAATTAAATTGAAATGTGAAAATGAAAGATGCAGAACATATTTTAATCAATAAAATTATTCATAAAAAAATACCTAAAAATTTTAAGTGTTTACAAAATTACAGTACATGTCCACTATATTGAAGGATATAAAATTAAATTTGTCTTTTTTTTATTTTATTTTTTATTTTTTTGTTAAAGAGAGGACAAATAAATTTAAAACCATAAATTCATTCATAATTTAATATGCATAAAATATTACTTTTTGTTCCCTTTTTTTATTGTTGCACGTTATATTTGATAAAAATAACGTCCATTATAAAGGAAAATATGTATAAAAAACACTTTAAATATTCAAACAAAATAATTTTAATGATTTTCAAAGAAACATAAATTTAATTTTAAAAATTTTAAATAGAATTTGAAGAAAAAGAA
The DNA here is from genome assembly GCA_963971155.1 of Anthrax anthrax. NCBI lineage: Eukaryota > Metazoa > Arthropoda > Insecta > Diptera > Bombyliidae > Anthrax > Anthrax anthrax. The sequence goes on along the minus strand of OZ020118.1, from coordinate 30,049,746 downwards.
AAAAAAATAAAGAGAATAAAATAATAATAATAATAATAATAATAAAAGAAATTGAAGACAACTGAATAAAAGAGCTATGTGCAAAAAGCACGTTCAAGAATTTCTATTGATCGCATAATTCCCATCTGAACTGCAAAAAGAAAAAATAAAGTAAAATTTTTGTTGTGTACACTCATTGTACATTCTTTAGATGATTTTCCTCTATTCTTTTTTTTTTTTTCATAGTACATACATTGACTCTATAATATAATGAAAAATGAAAAAAAAAAGAAATTAAATTGATTTAAAATTTTAAACAATACCCTACGTACACATATCAACTATAGTCTGTGCACTATATACTGTGTATACTGTGTAATAAAATATTGTACCATAAAATTTCTGTGCATGAATACTGGTAATCCTTGCAGAGCACGATATTTTTATAAAGTAATTTCGATATAATGCGATTCATAATTTTTGTAATTAATTAATTATCGCTGAATTTTAAACGACATTTTTATGAAATCTGTAATTTCATTTTATATACACATTTGAAGTCAAATGATTTTCTCAATATGAAATTTTTGTGAGACGTAACCACCACATGATACGACGGTTGTCTATATATCAATTTAAAATCCTTTTGCCATACTTATATAAAAGATTCTATAAGACAAAAGTATGAATAAATATATTTGTTCATATCGTTTATTTTATTTTTTATTTTTTTTTTGTATTTTTTTCCAATATAGAGATTAGCTATTAAAACTATTCAATAATTTATTATTCTGAATTATGTACAACGTTTAAAAATTTTCATTTATTTATAGATGTTCTATATTTACATACAATTACGTATGTATAGAACAGCAATATATTTAAAATTTTTGTGAAAAAAAAAGAAAATACAAAGAAAAATTGAGTAAAGAAAAAAAAAAGAAAATAAAATTACAAATTATAAAATTCATAGTCATATAGATATAAGAGTACAAGAGTTGAATGTATACAAATCTTCCAAATAGATATGTACGTACGGATATGAGTATTATATATAAATTGAATATGTGTACACTAATCCGTACAAATAATTTCTTCTATATTCCATTAAAGGATTTTTGCTTTTTTTTCTATAGTTGACAAAAGGAAATTGAAATTGAAGTATAATATACGGTAAAGGATAATATGCTATAGTACATGTCCTTTTTAAATGAAATTATTGTAGTCGACATTTGAATAGACACAATTATTAATTTTTTTCCATTTTTTTTTTTTTTTTGCTTTCTTTTTGTATTTCATTTTAATTCCCATTTTATTTTCATGTCTTTGTTTTTTATGTAGAATAAGGCGAATTTTTGTGAATGCATTGTATATTAATTTTGTAAACACTGTACATTTTGTATGCATACATATAAAGAAAGAGTCGAATATTAAATATTAGATTTAATAATATGCATAAAAATAATAATTGATATTAAAAGCAAATGAATAGATTTTAGTCAGAAGCAATTTATTTATGCATTTATATATTCACACATACATATGTATGTACATAGAACATGTGTATTCATTTTATCACATATGTATATGTAGTTGAATTACTCTGATTTTAATTTTTCTCCTATTTATGTATTAAAATAAAATTTTCTTTTTTGAATTTATAATTTATATTTTCATAATTTAAATGGGGTTGATATGCAGTATAAGTAATGTTTGCTAATGGATAAAAATTCATATGGTATATGTATGTGTACACAAGTATATGTACATAACGTGTTTATATCCATTGTGAATATTTGAAAAAGTTCAAATTTTTTAGATTAATAAAATTTTGATGTATGGGTGCATTGAAAATTTTGAATTTTTTGTTTTTTTTATTTTTTTATTTTTTTTGTTTTATATACACCGTACATATTCATATATGTATGTATACATTAGGTGGTACTTTCATAATATGTACATAGTAATTCAATTATGTACTGCATTTATTAATTAATTCATGTACGTATGTATGTATAAACAAATTTTATTTATTTATGTATGTATATTATTTGACTTAGATTCTTATTTTAACACGTAATTAGTAATTTATTTACATATTATATCTTTTATAAATGAATATTGTATGTACAATTAAAATTTATTGCTTTAATATTTTATTAATAATTTTCTGTTTTTGTTTTCTGTTAGTATAATTACTATATAAATAATATGTATATGGTGTATGTATATATTTTGTGAATGTATGAATTTTATTGTATGTTGAATAATTAATTTAATAAAGAATTTTTGAAATTTGATACTATATACATTGAAATAATAATACATTGATAATACATACATATATACATTGAAAAATAATAATTTTGAAGTGTGTATTATATGTATTTTTGCATTTTTAATTTATTTATTTTATAAATTACTTTAATTAATATTGTAATTTTAAAGATTTAAGTAATATTTAATATCGAGTAGAGTATCTTAGAAATTTATTATTTAAGATCAAACCAGACCAAAGAACGAATAATAGATTTCAAGAGGGAACAGAAAAAAATTATAGTAGCTTAATTAAAGCTAAAATGGTATACATACACATAAAATTGAATCAGAAAATTGCTAGTCAACAAATTGAGAATCTACAACCGAGAGATTATTCTATCCGAAATTTAGACTCATCTTAGATTATTGTGCTTGATGATGAAGAAAAATACACAGATACTTAAAATTTTGGAAAATATTAAATTTCATGTTTTAATTACATCTAATTTATAATAAAATATTCAATGTAAATAAAATACATACAACGTTAACAGGGTGCATATTACACATATATGTACGTATATCTGTAGATTGTTGTGTATGAACTTTACGTTATTGTACATCAGTATTATTATCTTTATGTGTACGCGTATATTTTATCGTCATATACAACAATTTACAACACTTACATATGTTTATATCTACTTTATAAATACAATTTAATGCATACCAGACGACAGTAGGATCAAATTTATTTTTAGTTTCTCTTCAGATGTATAACAATATTTCTTTCGATATTATTAGTTTTTAATAATATGGATGAAAGAAATTATTATTGGTTTTTTTTTTTTTTTTAAATGGATAAAGGAAAATAATTTCAAATAAAAATATATGAAATAATAATCAATTTTATGATATCAAGTTGTCTACATCATTTTAAGCATGCATATATATTGTTTTCAATAACAAAATATACAAACGACATATTTCATGTATAACATTTAATAATAAAATAAGAAAACATATAAAATTTGATATGACATAGACATATGTACATATACATATAAGCAAGCACGTATAAAATTTTTATATATTATACGTAATATCGTTCAAGGAAATAAGAATACATAACGATATTAAACAATATACATGCATATACTTAGGCATGTTTATATACAAGTATATTTGTATTGATCTGTTATAATTTTGTTTTATATAATATGCAAATAATAATAATAGCAATAATATTAATAATAGGACTATAAATGTTCCGGTCAATGCATTTCAATAAAATCTTTATTACATTGTGTACACACACAAATTTGTATGTTACGTACATGTATGTATGTATGTATAAATGTGTAGACTTATTTCTACATTTTGTATGTAAATTGTAATATTAAATAATAAATCAACTCTCTCTCTCTCTATATATACCTATATAATTTGATTTTATACAAAATTTTGTATACTTATTATGTTTATTTGAAAATGTTTATAATAAATATATATGTATGAATGTATTATGTTGCTGAAATTGAGTATGTATTTTATGAGATTTTATCAATATATCACAAAATACTACCATACAAAAATAATTTCATTTTTGTTAGCATATCAAACATGTATGGTATGTATGCATTTTATAATTTATAAAATCGTATATACTTATTCTATTTTACATTATTATTATATTTCAAAAAATAAATACCATAAAATGAAAATATGTATAGTGTTATATAAAATATGATTAAAACGAGATTTAAAAAGAAAATGAAAAATTTAATTACAATTAGTACAAAATTAAATAATTGTTTTTAAATATAAAGTTGTTTAAAAATTTCTAACTTTAAAATGTATACAGAAATCCTATTTGTAATTAATTTCATATCAAGATTTACTCAACAACATAACATTTAAATAAACTTTCAATACACAATTTCATAAATTTTATGTATATAAATATATATAAATGTAAATATGTAAAAAAAAAAACAAATAAAAATATTTAAAATAAATATTTTATTTACACTTTTTCCTGTAATAATAAAATTAAATCAAAATTTTCTAATTAAAAATGGAATTACATTTAATTAAAGAAAAATTTTAAATTTAATTGAAATTTTGTTGAATACACATACATGTATGTATGTATGTAAAAGTTGTATTCCAATGATTTATAAATACATGTTACATAATAGCTAAATAAAATTCACGTATATAGTATATATTGTATGTATATGTTATGTATTTTGTACAGGTAATTTGTATATTTTTTTTTCGTTTTCATTTTGATAGAATTTTTAATGAAATAAATTTCGAATTTTTCACTATAGAATTAATTAATTAAAATAAAAAAAAAATATATGTATATTTTAACAGTTTAATTTATTCATAAATTAAAGAAAAAAAGTAAATATATTAAATACGTTTAATATGCAAACAGGGTGTATTCTGTATAAATGTGTTAAAATATACGCTTAAATGTTAAACGTTTTGATAAGAATTTTTTTTTTTTTTTATACTCAATTAAATTCTATTGTTTTGTCAGCCTTTGTTCACGGGTTGAAATTTTACAAACTTTTTAGATTGAAAAAAATAAAATAAATAAATTTTGAATTTTGAAAATTTGCAATTTTTGTAGAAACCATGTTACGATGTTAAATGAACATTCATCCCGTATTCATTTTTTTTTTTTTTTAATGAAATCGGTTATTTAAACAAGTAAAAAAGAAAAATCATGTTCACATACAATATATATGGTTATTTTTTTAAGTTTAATATTCGTCCCTTTCAAATATTTACAATTTATTTATTTATTCATTATTCGGCTTTCTGGTTATATGTATTGTATAATTTTTGGTTACGCGAAAAAAAAACAAAAAAGAAAAACATGTGAATTATTATGTACATACATACATACGTGTTTGTTTTAAGCATTGCTAAAAGAAAGGACACATGTATGTACACATCATAAATTCAAATTTGTAAAATACATATAGAAAAAACAAAAAAAAAAAAAAAAATGAAAATAAACAGAAAAAAAATAAAAACACGTTTTCACAAATAAAGGCTTTTTTTTTTCTATTTATACTTCTATTAGATTTTTTTTTCTCAACAGAATATTTTAGTAGTATTCGTTTATCTTTTTTGTTTTTATATATTTTATGATTTTCAAACACATAATTTTTCGATAATAAACCAAACAATTTATTCATGAATTTCATAAAAAAAAGTTTTTCAAAAAAAGAAAAAAAAAACAAATAAAAACCATTTTCCCAGATATTTGATTTGTAAATTGTATATTACATATTTGTATGTACATATCTGTGTGTACGTATATTGTTAAAGGATAAAATACACTACCACACAAGTATGTAAAATATGATAAAATAAATACATACATGTAATAAAAAAATCAAAACAAAATCAAAATAATAATAAAAAGATAAATGGAATATTGAAGTTGAAAAATATCGATATTTATTTCAAATTTGGATAAATGACCAACTGATTACTAACTTTGACAATAAGTCTTTCGACATGTCTTCATACGTATCTATACCAATCTCATGTACACATTATAGGTACATATGTATATATAAGCTTGGATTAGAAAGATATACATGAACATTTCATATTTATGTGTTCATACGTTACTCAAAATACACACAAAAACTATAAAGCAAAAAAAAAAAGAAATTTAAAAAAAAATGAATGAAGGATACTGGAAAAGTCCTTTTCAAATTGTTCACATGTCAGTGTTTTTTTTTTAATATTTGTATGAACATGACATACTGACAATAATAAAAAAAAAAAACAAAACGAAAAAAGGAAAATTTCAAAGGAACATCATATTTTCTAACAATATGTATTCTACCGTTTATTTTCATCGTAATATTTCGTTTTTCTTTTGATTTTCCTTTTTTTTGTTAACTTTTTTATTTGATATTTATAGAAAACACACACTATATTAGTACACAAACATTTTTAAATACATATTTATATATGTATATACGTAGGGTAATAATGAAATGAATGAAATGTTCAAGTATATATGTATGTATACCTAAGTATGTACTTCCGTAATATCATTGTATTTTTATCTATATTTAGACAGGTACGAAAGCTACTAAATTTTAATTTTTTTATTTTTTATAAATACAAAATTCTATTTCTAAGGGAATTTATCTTTTTCGTATAAAAAAATATAGGAAAATACTTTTAGATATATTTTTACGTGTACATATATGTACATATGTATGTATAGATAAAATATTACACATGTATGTATAGAAAATGTTAACAGAAATATTTCTTAAAATTGATCTTTCATATTAGTTCATTGTAGTCTAAATTTTTTCATATTTTTGGTTAGGGTTTTTGTATTTATAGTATACACGTACATACGTATACTCACACATATGCAATCATATTTAGTTGCACACGTAAGTATGTATGTAATTTTTATGGTACTTTTTGTTTGAAGGTATATAGAGGTAGAGATGTACAATACAGAATGAGAAATGAATAAATAATTTTGGGCCTACTAAACAATCCCTATGGCATATAAACTAAAAACTTTCGAATATACGAAATGTAATGCATATGTGTACAAATAAATATATTATGTATACATACAATTTATATTATTGTATGTGTCCTCTACACATATAATTTAAAAGAGAAGGAATTGATATATGTACATAAATGTACATACATATGTATGTATGTAGACTTCTTATATAGTTTCTAGTTTTAGAAGAAAAATTATTAAATTCATAAAATTTTGGTCTAGTAGTTCTCATAAAAGTATAGTAGATTTAAATTTTCTCAATCCTACAGGATATACATATATATTATTGTACATTATACGGATGTGTGTATGTTTATATAACCAAATACAAGAAAAATTGGAAGTGACGAACTTGGACAAACGTGTTCTGTCACATATGATATAGTGTACACAAATAATAATGAAGTAGTCATAGATGATGAGATGGTATATGACATATGAATACATGGTTATGATGAAAATCATTCTATTGTGTATATATCGTATATCCATATAATATGTTTGTTAATATGTGTTATACGTATGTCCTTAAAAGAACAATTGAAAGAAAATATCTTATAATGAATGTTTTACAGATACATGTATGTAGATCTACTAGGGTATATACATATGTAGATATACTATATGTAGTATATGTACATAGGTGAAAATAGGGTGAATCCAAGAATTTTTAATTCAAAAACCGAAATTTCTTAGTTTTCAAGATTTCTTTTCCAAAAACAGATTTTCTTCTTCTTTAATTTCGTTTTTAAAATAGTGTACTTTGAAAATATTTGAAAACAATGTTATATGTTGATTTTGAGAATATGCCTTTTCGATAAATGCAATAATGCACATATATTTAACTGATATTATCTCAGCACTTGTGTTATTTTAGATAAAATAATTGATTAATGAAGATTAATTGTTACACCCTGTAAATGTATGTGCATACGTGTATAATAAATAGTATGTGGCTTTTCTATCTTCCTAATTCTTTCAGAATGATAAAAGTTCTTGTATAGTTATACTTATATGTCTGTGTATATATGTATGTGTATACATTAATTCGTATATCGTATCTGGAACTTCTGTTCCAGATATTATTACATTAGTGCTTTGAAGCTTGTAATGAAATCAACCATAAGGGAATGTTTGTATGTCTATGTTATGTATCCTTATAATATGTAGACATGTGCATATTTATATGTATACATACATATGTACATCTGTTTATTATATGATAAAAATTCTTTTCGTTTTTCTTATAATTCTATTATTTACTTTTTCATTTACTTACACACAATATAAGTAAGAAAAATAATTTATTATCAAGGTTTTTTCGCATATGTACGTATATATGTATTTACATGTATGAATTATAATGGTATTATATATACTTTATAAGGATGAGTGCGTAGACTTTTTGTACTGTACAACATTTAATTGTATAATTGTATTTACATCAAATGTGTGTACGCATAAATGCAACTTTATTTACTTTCTTTATTTTGAAATTTAATATTTTATACGTAAATATATTGTCCTTTACGTGAATATGTTGATTTAAAAATATGCTATTTTCATTTCCTTTTTTTTATTCTATTTTTCTTTGTATGCCTAACAGTATTTTCCCTTATTTAGGTTTTTTTTTTCTACACACACATCTACGTATGTACATCTCTGGATGTATATTTTAATCAAGAAGTTCAAATTTTTTACTACAATTTACTCATGTGTATACCATATATGTGTGAGATTACGTATGTATGTATGTGTATTCACAAATACTCACGTTTATTGCAAAAAAGACATTTTAAAAATACTTCGCATTATACACAATTCAAGGTTTTCTTCTCTTTAAAAAGTAAATAAGAAAGAATTTCACATTTATTATTAGTTTTTTTTTTCAAATATTCATATTTTGTTGCTGTTGCCTGTTTATTGGTTTTTTTTTTATATTTTTTATTTATTTATTTTTTTTTTTTAATGAAATTTATATTAATTTTATCGCTATAAATCAGAAAAAATTTATATTATGAGAATGATATAGGTAAACATAAAGGTGAATGCGTATTTTTATTTAAAAAAATGCCTGGCAATGTTAAATTAAATAAGAGATAAAATAATTGTATACATTGTGCCCTTTTTTTTTTGGTTTCATATTATAAATTTTTTTTTTATCCTTGTTGATGATTTATCCTTTTAATAACAGAAAAAATAAAAATGCAGAAGAAAAAAATTTATGAAAAGAATTTTTCTTTTTTTGTAAAAACGTGTGTAAATGTACAATTAATTATAAATATGTGTAAATACGTAAATTTTTTTATATACATATGCATGTACATGTATATGCATATTTCGTGAGTTTTAGTAAAAGGCGCCTTTACATAATTATGTAAGTTTTTCCTCATTTTATTTTGTATTGAAATTTTAAGATATAAAGAAATTTAAAAAGTATTTTCAATTATACTTTTTTTTGAAAAAAAAAAAAGAATTGTATATATCATATATGTAGGTTCATGCATCTACATCTCATTGTATTGTTAGTGGATTTATTTTGGTTTCATTATCATTAATGTGGCCTAATTATATTTAAAAATTATAATTAATTAATAAAAATTATGTACGTACATTTGTAGTGTATTTTAATGGAAAACAAATTAAATTTTGTTTTTATTTTGTATTCAATAATTTTATTTCGTGTTCTTTTATTTGTTTTCATTTTCCTTTTTTACTTTCCCTTTGTATTTTTTTTTTGTTTTTTGGAATTATTTTAAAAGCTTTGTTTTGTTTTATTTTTTTGTACAATTATAGTGAATTCATAATTGCTGCTTTGTTTTCATTATTTTTTTTTCCTGTTTTTTAAATGATTATTTGCATTGTATTGCATTTATATATTGTTTTCATATGCATTCATATATAATGATATAATATACTTATGTAAGTGCATTCACATTTATCATTTTCTTATTTTATATACATACATACATATGTATATACGTATGTTGTTTAATGTATGTATGGTATGTGTATACACGTAAATACATATAGAAAGTAATATGTAATATATTATTATTATATGAATAGTAAATACACATGGTTGCAACAATGAATCCATGACAAATATTATTTTTGTCACAAAACAAAAGAATTATAATAATATGATACAATTTATATTATGTATGTTCGTACAATAAAATTTATGTATTATTACGTGTAGCTAAAATATTTTGTATACAAGTATATACAATTTCATTTCAGATATGTTCGTGAACATTTTGTACATTTGTGTACACTCGTACAATTACATATATGAGGCGATTTAATTTGGATTAATTTTTATTTTTATATTTATTATTTTCTCTTTATTGTTTTACTTTTATTTATTTTTTTATTTATTTTTTTTGTTTTGTTTTTAGTTATTACATCATAATAATATCCTTTATTGTGGTGTATACACATAAAAATTAAAAGAGAAACAACAACAATTGTACATACATTCGTACATGTGTGTATGTACGAGTTGTGCATATATGTATGTGTGATATTTTTATTAAATATACTTAATAATAAATAAACATTTTGTTTTGCTGTTTTTAAATAAAATACAATCAATAAAATTTTCATGCTATTTTATATATGTACATATGTATGTACTTATGTAAAAGTATAAATTCAATTTTGTTTTTTATTAATATTTGTTATGAATTTGTAATATAATCAATTATATTAATTTTTTACTTTAAAATTTGTGGTTTAATTGAATGTAGCGAAATCATGGTAATAATGGTAAAAAAAAAATAAATAAAAACAAAATCAATTACAAACAAAATGAATGAAAATAGCGTATTATGAGAATATGTACAATTTTGAAATGTTTATTAAAAATTAATTATGAATTAATTTTGTAATTGTTATGTATAATCATTTTTAGCTATTGTTACATTTAATATTTTTTTTATATTTTATTTTGTTTGCGTGATAAACGATTCGCAAATGTTTTCTTTATTATGACCATATTATCGGTGCAAATGCTTAATGTGAGCTTATACTTTGTACTTTAAATATTTTTACTAAATTATATTTTTAGTACTAAAAATATTTTATGCTCATAAAGCTCATCTTATATTGTAGGAAAACTTTGAGAATTGTGGTAACTGTGCTCGTGAAATGCTTCTATGAAAAATCATGAGGTCATAATTATAATTTTATTTTTATTTAATAAATTATTAGGCCATAAGGCCTGTACTAAAAATATTTAAAGTACAAAGTATAGGTCTCAATCACTCTGATCAGATGTGGTTTTTTTTTTGGCAATTCTATATCATGAAAACATTTACTTGCTTCTTAAAATTAAACACATCTACTTTGAAGATTTTACCTTGCAAATTATTGCAAATATTTTTAAATTTTAAAGTGTACGAGTTTTGAATAAAATGAATGTAATTTAAATGTAGAAGATTTTCTCTTTTACATTCTTATTATTTATTTTTTTGAAATAACCTGTGTATGTGTGTATGTAAATATATAATGTGATATCTATTACATTCATATATCACACAATATTAAAAATTTGCATTATCACAGACTTTTCACAGGAAGATAATTCCCGGAAGGTATTATAGACAAGAACCAAAAAATAAAAAAAAATTTATATATAAGAAATTTTCTTGAAGTAATTTTTTTCTCGTACTGACTTAAAATTTTCGTTATTTTATATTTCTGGTTAAAGATACGTAAATTGTATATGTATATGTATGTGTATCATTTTGAAAAAATTTTACCTCGATTTCGAAACGTGTACAATGATAAAATAAAAATACATTGTAGTAAAATAGTGGAATTTGAATACTGTGTATTAGGTATATGCAGATTTTTGGTAGAATAATCTGCAAATATTTGATATCATGTTAACCGTTTTTATATAGACCATATTATACGTATATGTACATATTAGTATATTTTCAAATAAAATATCTATGTATTTAAGATGGTTTTGTATGTCATTTCTTTTTTGTTATCATTTAAAGGAACAAATATCGTTTAGAGAAAAGTTTAAACCATCTTATAATAACCTACATACTTATAAATTTTTAAAAATGAAATATGTATCTAAAGTAAAAATGATTGTAGCGTCGTTTAAAATCTACACATTATGTACATTGTTTATGTGAATTATACGCGCATATTACTTATTTTATGTGCTGTATATAAACGACCCGTGTCAATATATATTATTAGTTTCTTGGGATTTTGTTGACAAAAATTTTATTCTCTAAAATACTTGATAATATCACAGAGATAATACAAAACCCCCTAATTCTAAGGTTTTAAAATATTTCAATTTTCAAGGGGAAAAATGTATATACCTGAATGTATGTACGTTAATATGAGACACCCCGTAGGTATGTTGCCGACGATATACAGACAATATATCATCTAAAATGTATTATAAAACGAGTAAACTATATGTTATATCTGAATGTGTATATATTGTATATGAAAAGATTAGTATACTACTGAGATTTGACAACATTTCACACTTTACTGATAAAAATATACAAAGTATTTTACATGTTAAATTGTATATAGGAGTACATTTTACTATACAATATTTTATATGTATACATATATTTATCTATAACTGTGTATAAAGGAATACATTGTTATCCTTTAGCGTGAGAAAATGTACAATCATAATTGTCTGTATGCATATATGTATGTGTATATATATCCAGATATATCACACATATAGTGTGCCACTAGCTATCTAACGTATCTATGCAATATGTACACGTAAAATGTAGGTAACAGTTTGTATAGAAAAAGAGTATTGTACATGCATACTAATGTGTATATTTTTCTTATCACCCATTAAACCACCCAATTTCTCATTTCCGTTTAGAAAACAAAAACGGAAACTTTAAAAACAAAAACATTTATTATTTTTGTATCTGTTTTTTTTTTTTCTTCTTCATATGTATGTTTAGATTAGATTTAAGTAGATTATGTATTACATGTACATAGAAATGAATTTATATTGAATTTATATGTATATGATGTACATACATGTATATAAATACATACATATGTACATATATGTTTGTGTTCAATCTCTGATGATGTTGTTCCATAGCCTACAAAAAGTATGTGTAATGTTACATAACGTCATACCTATTTAGATCCCCATGAATTTATGTAATACCGTCTCTTGAGATATGAAATTTCATATTCTTTCCTCTATTTATTTATTTATTATCATGGTTGTGTTAAAATATCTTAAATTATACATGATAAATATTATGAGATATACATAATATATACAACATGTACGTAGACTTAAATAAGCGTATGTAAGAAATTTTCAAAGTAAATTATTTCTTTATGTGAACACCGAACAGATAATGGGTAAATTATAAAATATGTATAGTGAAATTTAAAAAAACAAAATTAATAAATAAATTCAAGGAAGAAATTCATTTAATATAATAATTTAATTTTCAAATTTTTTTCTTCTATTTTTTTAAATGTTTTGTTTTTTTCTTATTTTTTATTTTTATTTTATACATTTTGATTTTTATAGATTTCTTTTGAGTGACATATTTTTTTATGCTTAAAAAGTAAAAATATATTTTTTTGTCACATGGATACATAAATTTTTTGACGCACATAATTTTATTGTTATAATTTTATATTTTTTTTTTCTTTTATTGATATGTACGTGTACATATTTTTCTATTTTATTTTGTTTTTTTATTTTTATTTTTTCTGCAAGGTTCTAAAATTGATGTATTATATGAAGTCAGAAACGTATTTGCAAATGTGTGTATGGAAGAAATTTTTACATATACATACATACATATGTGTATGTATGTCATAAAAATTACGAAAATAAAAAAAAATATTTACGAACTTTTTTATTTTGTAATATAAGTATGTAACCTATAAAATGATGGAAAGGAAAAAATTTTTTTGAATTAAAGTAAATAAATAAAATTACATGAATATAATCAAATAAAACAAAATAAAAAAAATTAAAAGGTTTTAAATTGTTTTTGTTAAGAAAATGTTTATACATACATACATACATACATATGTAGGTATATCAATTTATTTTTGTTTTATATAAATTATTTTTTTATTTCGTTGTAAAACACAATTTTATATGTTTTCGGGTTTTTTTGATCGTGATTAATTTCATTGGTTTATTTTAGATAATATGTTATATATATAAGTCGAATTTTGATGTAAAAAATTTTATGTAGAAAACATAATTAATTCATTCTAATTTTGATTTAGAAAAAAACAAAGATGTGAAATTATCATGTTGTTTTTCTTGTCTTTGTTATCAATAGTTCTACGCTTTATGTCGATGGTCAGGAGCGCTAGGGCTTTTCTAATTTTTCAAATTCAGTAATTTTTATGCACCCGTTTCTCGATATACCATTTTCCCTCTTATTTTAGATTTTTTTCATTCAGGTCATTCCCACTACCTTTTTGGCTTTATTTTCAAAAATCTGGACATTGGAAAGTTTTAGATGTATAAATTATGAGTTTTTATACTTTTTTGAGCTTTTATCTCACATACATATGTATGTATGTATTTTAGAAAAAAGAAAAACAAAAATCAAATCACGTATACCACCAGCCACTTATCTTTCTATTCTATAATTTATCTGTCAATATACAAACGTCATATTACAATTTTCTCTAAAATATTTGAATATTATGTGACAACAATAAAAGAAAATTGATTTTTGTTGTATTTCTTTTTTCCACTTATCTTTTCATAAATATTCAAAATACGTATAAATAAGAAGTTCGGTATATGAAATATGAGTACGTGTTACTGACAAAAACAAAAAAAAAAAAAGACAGAAATTTGTATATGTAGTATAAAATAAATTTATTTATTTTTTCTTTGTTTGGTAAATTTTCACACTAGATTTTTTTTTTGTGTAATATTTACTTTTATTTTTTATTTTATTTTATTTTTTTCCAATATATTTACAAATATTATATAGGCTTATCGTACATACATATGTAGTAGAGTACACTTAAAGGCACCTTATTATGTGTGTAGGCATCACATTTTGTTTTTCTATTTTTTATATATTGTATACTAAATTTACTGTATAGAATTTTATTGAAAATATTATATACCTAATTTTTTCATCATTGTATTTCATACGTGTACTATATCGGATAAACATAAAATATGTATGTACATACATATATGTACATATGTATATGTGCATATGTTGTTAATATACATTACATTCTGTTGTCACTGTCGCTTTTGTCTTGCTTTTGGTTTTTTTTTCTTTTTTCATATTTTCATGAATAACGAATAATATTAAAAAACATCACAGAAACAAAGAATAGACATAAAAGTGTTTGTATATATACTCATGAAATGAAATTCAAATTGAAAAATGCAATATTCTAAGTTGTATATCCATAAACGTATAACAAAGCTGTTCAAATATGTATGTATGTATGTATGTGTACGATATTTTCAATTTTTTAGTTGTTGTGTATTTTTTCTTTTCATTAAACACATACATATATTTACTGGATATCCGGTATATATACAGGGTGTTTCCCGTGTTAAATGCAAGTTCGCCAGTGGCTAAAGGCTATGTTGAGAAAGAGAGGAAAAATTTTTTTTCCACATTGAGTTTACACTCTTGGATGCAATTTTGGAACACAAATTAAAGAAACTATCATATCCTACATATACATATGTATATTGATATTATTTGGTCTATTATCAATGAACCTTCAGAATTAAAATTTTTTGGACGTTTTCAAAAATTCTTTACCGTTTTTGAGATACAGAGCTAAGTATTTTTAATAGTAAGTTCGAGCAACCGGGCTGATGTCACTATATGCTCCTTAAAAAAAAAATCCAATATGGTGACCAGTTTAAAACAAATAAAAACACCTTGTTCACGTATACTGTATAGTTTGTATTGAAAAAATATATAAAATAAACTAAAAACATAGTTTGTGTTTTTTTTATTCCTTCTTGTACATACACAAAAGGAAAGTAAAATTATATGCCTTTTTACAGGATCATCTTTTTCCTAGTTTTTATATACTTTTATTTTTGTCTCCAATATTATATGTTGCTTTTTATTATGATATTTTCTTTTTTTTTTTTTTTGTTCTTTGAATTTAATAATCATAAAAATACGCTTTACGTTATTATTTGTAATGTTATATACACTGTATGTATACGTGTATATGAATATAATTTTTAGATTTTTTTGTTTTTATGTCTTTGAAATAGATTTTTTTTTTTAGAATATAAAATTTTTGTCATATTAGACAAAAGAAACATAAAAAAATCACAAATATAAAAATAACATCTGGAATAATATTTTATGTTTGTATTCACATATAAAATAAACATACGAGTACAATACTGATAACTTTGTGTTTATTACATGCATCATATCCTTTTAAATTCTTTTTTAAACATTCTGTGTTATAAGTTTGTAATATTTTGTGTAAGTAAAAGTATTAAAACAAAAAATTTTTTTTTTTTGAAAAAACAAAAGTGAAATTGATAAGAGTTTTAAATATAAAAACACTAATATAGAAAGACAATGCAAAAAAGAAATGTTAAAACATCAATTCAATAATTGGAAGCACGACTGATTCTCTTTGTCGAAAGTAAATCTCTTAAGATTGTTCTAGGAAAAGTATGTATACGAAATTTGCAACAATCCTCGATCGGATACTTGAAGATTTTCTTAATATGAGGCCAATATTAAGATTTGTATATTTTCATTATATTGGAAAACAACAGTTATTTAATTTTCAAAATATATTGATATCTATGATTATATGATTTAAAATTTTTCAAATAAAAAACTTAGAAAAAAAAATCGTTTTCCTTTTTTTTTTATCACTTTATTTTTATATTCAAAATCTTCATGTTGTTTTTTTCAATCTTTTTTTTTTGTTTGTTATCATATCACAATTTTCAAAATTGTGATTTTTTTTCTTACATTTATTTTTTTTTCCCATTTTTATAAGCTGTATTGAAAGTAAATATCAGTATATTAACTTTTCTTTTATACCATAAATACCGCAATTTTGATAATAGGAGAAAAAAAAAACGAAGAAATATAAAAAGTGAAAAGAAAAAAGAAATCATGAAATTTTTTCTATTATTTATAAACGAGTACATACGCATGAATGTATTAAAAAAAAGATTATGTAGATATATGCTCATATGTATGAGAAGGAAAATTGAGCAAAATGTAATGTATAATTTTCCTTTGTTTTTTTTTTCCGATTTCAATTTTTGATGTCATAATCATGAATGTGAACATAATTCTATCGAGAAGCAAATCTTATACATAATGTATATAACGTACATACATATGTACTTATATCCGTAAGATATGTGTGCCTGTGTGCATAAATATATGTACATTTAAAATGCTATGAAAAGAAACATATTATAATATTGAAATATAAAAGGAAAAAATAAACGCATCTATTATATTAAATACATACACTAACACATGTACATGAATTCATGCTTGTTTATGATATGTATAAAAATTGTACTCCTATTTATTTATTAATCTATATAATATATACAAAAATTTTGGAAGTATGTAGTAGAAGAAATTGTATATTGGAAATTTACAGTAATATCTATATATGTGTACAAATTTAAGTATATGATCACTTTAATATATGAGTTACACATATACACATATTATTATTTCATATATAACATTTTATATTCTTACGTATTTTATATTTTGTACATTACCGTTTTTAAGAAAAATAAAAGAAAATTTTCATAGCTCTTGTTGGCCTTGTCATTGATAATGCCTTATTGAGTTAAAATGTTGTATGCACGGTAGCTCGTATTTAAAGATTTCGAATAGAAATGTTTAAGATTTGAAAGATATTTTAAGGATAATTTTAAAATCATTTATATGTTGTTCGGATTTTCGAATTTTTGAGCAGAAAGTATGGATTTACTGTTTGACGTATGGAATTTAACAAAATTTTTTTGAAATTTTTTCTAAAAAAAACTTGTAAACTTTTCAATACACAATTACCCTGTTATTTTCTATACGTACATATGTATGTATATCCAATAAATGTGTACATAAAGTAGATAATATTGATGGTGAAAGAAGGATAAATATTATGTTGAGAACAGACACAATATTTTATTATCCAATTTGTGAAACCATCTTTGGTACAATATATTCATATACATATATACCATTATTTTATATACATACATACACATATGTATGTACGTTATGCATTGAAAATAAAAAAATAAGTTTTATTTTCCATTAAAACGATGAGAAAAATTTCATATATACGTATAAACACATATATATGTATGTACAATATATACATCGCATGTTTATGCACGTACCTATTCGCGTATATTGTATATACAAACGCATTAAAAAAAAAACAAATAACAAAAAAAAAACATTAAATAAAAATGTATAAAAGAAAAGAAAAGTAAACTTTAATATAAAAAAGGAGAAAATGTATATACAGTACACATATGTGTAAAGAAAATTTATGAGTACTCTTACTGAATTAAGTTATATATGTACATTTTTGCACATAAACACGTACATATGTATTTTGTGTTGATGTACATTATACTTATATATGTACTTTATACATTTTCTGTTGACAGGTATATGTCATATATTGTGGTTTATTTTTCCAAAAAACTTTTTCTTTTATATTTTCACATTTGTTTTTTTATTTCGTATTTTTTTGTTTTTTTTTGTTTTTTGGTTATTGCTTTTTTCATAATATGGTTAAATTCGATATACTGTATGTATGAAATATCCTTTATGTCATGTATTGTATGTATGTACGTATGCATGTTCATATTCACATGTAATTGTATTATTTGATTTATGTATATAGGCACCTTATGTAGGCACCTAGTATTTTTTTTATGAGCAATATTCCACATTATTATATTGTATCTATATTATGTTGTGAATGTAGTCATATCATAAGGATACAAAGATATGTACTTATTGAAGTATTTTAACGTGTAACAACATACATACATACATACATATGTATAGATAACAAAAATTATAGTATGTTTTCGTTGACAATCATAATAATTATGGGACGAATCAAAAACGAAAATATTTCATAAAACCTACAATCATACATTTGTAAAAAAAAAAATAAGAAAATAGAAACAAATGTAAGAAAAATAAAACTTTCTTATGTCAAATATATATTATATACTACATATTATTATCACATTACGTGATATATAACATTCTGTATGTGTACGTATGTAATTAGATTTATTCACTTTTTCTGTATGCTATATTATATGTATGTATGTATGTATGTAGAAAAGTGTATTACTTAATACTTATACACATTGCTGTATTATTACAAATTTATGTGGTTAAAGTAATGATCATAAAATAAAATAAATTATATAAATAAATGAATTTTAGGTATGTCATTAAAATAATGTATTAGGTATCTAAAATGAAATAAAAATAAAAATAACTGATTTCCATTCTTATTTTTTTTTTTTTTTGTTTTTATTTTTGTCTACTTCTAAGACAAGAAAATTGAAAGAAAGATTTTCATTTTTGGTGAATTTTCTACATTAAAATTTATGGTATACACATACAAAAATAAGTGGTGATTCGATATACGAATCATATGCTGCCGAAGAAGAAGAAGAAAAATGTTTAATTTAAGTTCCATTATATTATTTTTATTTTATAAATTTTTTTAATATTTCGAATTGAATGCTCATAAATTTTTTATAATCCTTTAAAATTAAAATATTCCACTATCTAAATTAAAGTTATTTTAAAACTATGGATAAGTTATTTATTATGGATATAATTCCAAATCTTTCATTGAGAAATAGTGAAAAATATGTCAGAGGAAGATTTTTGTCAAACAAAAGTATCAGAATTCCAAAAATTTATTAATTTCAAATTGTTTCCTTCAAAGCGACTGCTACAGATTTTTCGGGTATAAGATTCTACAAAAATTTTCCAATTTTCCTTCATTTTCTTTTCAAATGCTATAATCATTATCAAAAGTAGTAATTTTCTCAAATTAACTAATGACCATCATTTTGTTCGAATTTTTTACTGGGTAAATATTTAGTTCGACTGTCTGTATTAAAGCATTTTTGTTTGTATGATTGTAATCTTAAATTTGTACTATTTTGTTTTATCATTTATATACATACATATATTCGCATATACATACATATCTTAATGTTTTTTTTAATGTCTTTCAGTTACAGTTGTTTCATTTTAATGTAAATCTTTACAATAAAGATTTCTTTATTTTTTACTTTTTTATTATTATTATTATTTTTTTTGTTTTACTTTTAGTATATATATTTTTTATTTTTAATATTACGTATACTTTATTCATTTAACTTTGCTCAATTTTTATTTTATTTATAATTTATTTATTTATTTTTCTATTTTAACTTACGTTGTATATAGTTTATTATAAAAAGTGTGAAATTTTCACTACCATATTTTTATGTATTTTTTTTTTAAATAAGAAAAAGTTTTTAGTTTTTAGAAGAAAAAAAATGTATCTTTTGTATTTTCGTTGTCTTTTTTTTTCTTTTTCTTAACATTTTTAATGTTATTGTTACAGTTACAGTAGTATATTATTGTAGATGAGAAAAACCTAAGATGCAATCTTGCAAATGAAAAAGTTCACTTAAATTACACTTTAAAAAAGTTTAAAAAAAAGTATAAAGAAAAATTTAATTGTGTATGTGTGTGTGTAAAAAAATGGCCAGTTACATATGCTACATAAATAAAAGAAGTAGTATATACTTAAAAAAAATAAATAAATAAATCTGCTACAGAGCCACCACTATGGTAGCAACGGCAGTGAATTGTCTGTTTTTTTGTTTGCTATTCAACCGTTTATAATGGGTTTCTTTTTTTTTTGTTTAAAAAGAATTCAAGCAAAATGTGTATATTGTCCAGACTTTAAAGCACATAATGTAAAATACTTATTAAGGACATATGTATATATCCATGTATATATACATATATGTAATGGATGCATCCATACATTCACACCGTGCATACGGACAAAACATAAATCGAGTATATATGTAAGTGTACAGCTTAAGATTTATTACCTTAATAAAGGACCAGAACAAGCGGTAATTCTTTTCTTTTTTTGTTATTGTTCCTTTTATGTAAATTACTACTATTTCTGAATAGATGGATATAAATGAATTTATAACATAAGCAAAACAAAGAAGGAAAAAAAAAAGAATTTAAAAGTGTTGGCGAACATAAATATTCTAAATAGTTATCGTATACTATAGAAGACCTAAGTAGAAAAATATATTGAAAGAAAAAAAAAACAGCTTTGATTTTATGACATCAATGTTTAAGCTTTTCCTACACTTTTCCGTCAATACGTTAAGTTTGATCAATATACTTTAAGTTGATATCTGCCATCGTCATGAGTGTAAAAGATGAATTCTGTTTTGATCTTTAGCATTTTGAATACTTATGTATGTATACGTTGACTAGTACGTACAAGTATATAACATACATATTGTACATAAAATGGAAAATTATTACCCAATCAAGTAATTTGTAGTGAAAGGCTTTTCTTCAATTTTCCTCATTTTCCTTCAATTTTTTTCAACTTTTATTATTAGCATTTTTCTTATTTATGAGTACATTCTTGTTTTTTTTTTGTCCTTTAATTTTTCTACTTTTTTCTTTTTTATATTTTTATTTTTATTTTATTTTGTTATGTGATCTTATTACGTTGTTTTTCCAAGGAATTTATGATTATGGTAATGTTGTAAAAACTGAAGGTATTTTATATATTACTTTATTTTTACTACAAGAGAGAATGTAATATTATATTGTTCTCGTCATTTGTTATATGTTTACTACTTAAAAAGGATATAAAATAATAAAAAATTGTACATACATATACATAATATATACAAGGAAATGAGGTTCTAATTTATGATGGTGTTCAGTTATACAATAAAAATTCGTATTCTTATTGTTTACTTTATTTTTCATTTGTAATTTCATTATTTTTATTTTTTCTTTTTTTTTTTTTTAAATTAGGAAGAAACATCATAGTATTTAAAATGATTATTGAATATAAAAAAAGTGAAAAAAAAGAAAATTAAATAGAAAATTCATAGAATTATATTTTTTGCATATAAAATATAAAACATCTTTTAAAGTTTTTTTTATTTGTTTTGTTTTTTTTTTTTTTTTTTTTTTATTGATTTTCAATGTAAATTCAATTATTTTAACGCATTAAAAACACAATCATCAAAATAACCTTTTTGTTTATCATAAAACATTTTCATGATAATGTGTTTGCTTGTTATATACAAAAATGCAAAAATAACACAAAACAGATTACTAAACAAATAAAATTTATTTTTATTTTATTTTTATTTTTTATTTATTTATATTTGGTTTTTTTTTTGAACATCAAAACTAACGAATGAATTTATTTCAAATAAATTTATAGTTTGAATATTTTATTTTTATATGTATGTATGTACATATGATGCTCTTACATACAATGTACATATACATATGTGTATCTTGTATGTATTATTATTTTTCAAATAGCCATTCTCGATATAATGCAAAATGTATATAATAAAATTTTTATACATACATACATATATATGTACATATAATGTTGTTATTCGTTTTGTATTTTGTATTATGGCATAATAAATTGAGGAAACTATAAATGATTTTGATTTTATCTCGACAAATGTCTGTGTATACCCTTCTTTATCAACAAAAAAAGGACCTTTGTCAATACCATTTAACATATTGGAAACAACAATTGCTTAAAATTTTATTTATTATTTGTATTAACCCGACTGCAGAAAAAAGAGAAATTTTTTTTGGCCATATACTGCTCCTGTATAACTTGTGTAAGTGTATGCGAGAATTTAATTTTTTTTTTAAAAAACAAAATAAAAGCATGAAATTTTTCTTTCAAGGATCAAAAAAGTGTCATTTTGTCATAATATACCAATATACCATTAAAATCACAATAGTAACCATATAAATTTTGAGTAGGTGGATTTAACTTGTTCACATACATATGTATACCCACACATTTGTAATATTTAATATATAGTAAGTATATGTAATATATCAAATTTTTTAATTCTTTTAATACAACAAAAAATGTACTCACTTAGAGGACTATAATGCAAGCTCAAAAACCGTCACCTATCAAACTCTCATCTCATCCATGGCCGCTTGTGGTACTTGCTGTTGTAAATGTGAGCTAGTTAAATTAAGGGTTTGATGATTAATGTTATCCGATTGATGATGTTGTTGTTGAAGCAGCTGCTGTTGTTGCTGCTGTTGTTGCTGTTGATATTGATTATGATGTTTGGTAGATTGACCAGTATTATAGTGATGTCCTTGTTGTTGTCCACTCGATGATGATAATAAAATATTCGATGTTTGTTGTTGTTCCGGTGGGCTTATCGATGATGATGCAGTACGAATTGGTGGTCTTGGAGCACGTTGTTGCTGTATATTATGATGTATACCAATAGCATTACCATTTGGTTGAAGTTTATTATTTTGTTGAGCCTCTAAAATGAATAATAATCTAATCAATATTCATTGAGAGAAAAAATTTATCAAGGACAAATTTTTTTTTTTTTTTTTAGTTAGAAAATTAATTTTTAATAAAAATTTATAGTAATGTGAAAAAATAGTGAAATTTACAGATGAGATCGAATAAAGTACGTTCATACATACATACATGGAAAATAATGAAATATTTCATTGAAAAATTACGATTACAATTGTTGGGAAATTTTTCTAAAACTAGCAAATTGTTATTTTGAATAATAAGAAATAAATGAAATTTTATTAAATGTAAAAAAACTCATATTTAAAATTTTAATTAATACATACATATTTTTTTTATAATTTATGTAATTTATGTGCATTTTAAGTTTTTCTATAAAAATTTAATTATTAAGTTCAAAAGCTTAAAAACAAAAGTTTTATATTTTTTTTAAAAAAAACTTAAATTAATTTTTATTTTCTTCTACTTTTTTTTTCGTTTCAAGCGTTTTTTAAACACTCATCTTTTTTTACATTTGAATTTCTAATTAAAAATCAATTTTTAATTATTCCATATTTTTGTGATGTAGGAACATATGTACATACATACATACGTAGACATTTACACTATACATACTGTGAACCTATCTATGTCGGTCATTTGATATAGGTTTAGTGAAAACTAGAATACATGTACATATTTCGAACATCTAAATCAAATTTGATAAATGTGATACCTTTCGGTGTTTTCTATTCAAGATAGACAACAACAAATTGTATGAAAAAAAATTTTTTTAAGGTATAAAAATTTTCAAATTCATGTTAAAAAGGTGAATTTTACAGGTTTCACTGTATTAAACTTTTCTTTTTCCAAATTTAATTTGATAGTGTTAAAAACTTTCAAAATGTTATACAAAAAAAAATTTATAATTAATTTTTTGGAAAAGTTAAAAAAAAATGAAAAGATCAAAAGGCAAAAAAATTTCCCTTTTTTTCGTTTTTGGTTTTAAATTACTTCATAAAAAAAAAATTATTTTGTTTTCTGTTAAATTTATTATTATTTTTTTTAATTTTACAGTAACATGAAGGAAATTTCTATTTTTCAAACTATTTAGTTCATAAAGAATTTTTTATTGAAAGTAGCAGTTTATTTTTCATTTAGAAACTTTTATTTATTTGTGAAATACATGTACAAATCATCATGAAATATGTACATAAGTTTGAAATATGTAAAACTTTTATAGCATGTTTTTATGTACATACTACCAATATACATACATATGTATGTGGGTTTTATTTAAAAAAATAAAAAAGCAAAAAGAAAGAAAAAATAAAACAAACAAAATAAAAAATATAAATAAAATTTTAAATTAAAATTTTCAAGTTAACATGTTCAGTTTGTATGTATGTACATACATATATGCATATGACATAATGTATATGTATGTACACATGAACAAATTTTTGTTACTCATATCAAATCCTAAACGCAAGTCAACTGTTAAACATTTTAGTTGCAACTACATATAACCTCAACAACGTGATTAATGATTGCTACAATTCAAAAATATTCGATGGTAGAAGTCCCGATTGTATGAGAAATTATAATTGAATATTTGATATTAATTTTTGTATACAGATAAAAAACTTCAATATATAATAAAGTAACGATATTATAGTTGACTTCCTTTCAATTTTGTATAATAAAAAATTTTTAACTGATATGCGTTACTATATTCCAAATCTGTTTAAAGAGTTATCATTTATATATGAACTGTTTAAATCTTATTATATGTATGTATGTTACATATCATACCAAATATGCATATGTACTTACATATATGTATAATATTACATCGAATTCTCATTACGTTCATATGCAATATGTACATATACGTTACATTAATGCATGAATATATTCATGGAAAATATTTAATTTTTTTTTTTTTTTTTTTTAATTCTTTTGAACATTTTTATTACTTTAATCATTATATGAAAATATATATGAATACTTAAATAGATATTTTTATGAAAGAAAAATTATTTCCAAATTTTTTAATACCATATTCAAAAAAGAAAAAGATAGTAATAACTATTACAAAAAAAAAAAATGTAATACAAATAAATAAAAACGTAAATGCAAATAATATTTTCACGAAACTAAGAGCATTTTTGGTGATAGAAATGATAAAAATGCAGTTTTATACAGTAGATATACACAATAATACATATATATAATAAGTATCATTTTTCAAAGGATATTTATATATGAAAACTGCATTATATCCTTTATGGTATGATAGATTTATGTGCATGAGTATTTGACTTTATTTCAAAAATATAAAACACACATAAAAAAGAATCATTTTAGTTTGTTCTATCATCAGTCAACTTCAATTTAATCATAAAATATTCGTGACTTCTTTTTTGTATGTATTCATATATGTATATATTATAGAATATATGCAAAATAAATAAATTTACATGTATGTAGATAATATGCATGCATATCAGCATATCCTTGTACTAGGCTCATATACAATACTATATGTTATGTAGTAAATTTTTTTTGAAACTGCAATATTTTATTAAATTCATGAATAATTTTTAGACTATGTACAAAAATCGTACAGTATATGAATTTATTTGTTTTAGTTTAGTTTTTTTTTATTTTTGTTTTTTTTTTTATTTTGTTGGGCTAAAAGTTGAATAAATACAAATCTGCTTTGATACATGACAGGAATAGAGAAAAACAAAAAATTCAATTATATACTCATACATTTTATTTATCTATTGCAATATTTTTGCTTGCAAGCTTTTTACAAAAAAAAAAAAAAAACAATGAAGTTAAAACATGAAAACAATTTACATTTTTGCAAGTCAAAAAAAAAGAAGAAAAAAAAAGAAATTAATATTTATACGATTTGGTAAACTTTACTAGAAATCTTTTGCCCTGCTATCTATGTGTGTATTTATCATCATCAAATCCCATTTTGAATCCATCGTTTTTTTTTTTTTTTGTTTTCGGTTTTTTGTCATATTTAATTTTTTCCAATTTTATTTTTTCATATTTTATTATGTTTTTTTGTTAGTGGCCTCGTATTTTATGTGTGATCATCATCACTCACACTACCCTTTTAGAAAATTAAAATAGTTTCTTTTCAATAAAGGAGAGAGAAAAAAAAACGTATCACATAGCAAAAATGAAAAATCAAAAAAAAAAAAAAAAAAAAATAAAAATTTCAATTACTAAAAAAAATTCAAAATATTTTTTACGGTATACTTGTTTGCTGAACTGTTTTCAATTTTTTATTTTTGATTTATTAATATGCTTTTGAACCTAATTATATTATCGCGATAAAATGTGTATTATTATTTTACTCTTAAATATATGTATATAGGATTGGAAATTTTAATTTAGAGTTAAAATTTTTTGAAAATGTGTTAAAATTAAGTTTCAGAATATCTAGAGTACCTTTGATAATTATAATCAATTAGTTTATCTTTGTTAGTAATTAATTAGTTTTATTTTTAATCAATAGGTCAACTAGTCAATGTTCATTTTTCTAATATATTTCACTTTTGTTTAATTTTGGTCTTGTCATTCTCATTTCCATATCTATAACATATCTATAAATGTAAGGTAAATTTAGAAAAAAATATTTTTTTTTTTTTTTAATTTAAAAAGACTTAGATTTAGAATTCTAAATAAAAAGAAAATGGAAAAAACTTAAAAAATTAAAAGAAAAACATGAAGACATCAAAAAGAAAAATTAAAGGACTTGAAAAAAAAAATTAACGTAATAAAATCATCTTTTACACCTGAATTTTCTTGAAAATTTCTTTTTACATCTTTAAAAAATTAATTAAAAATACAAAATATTCGTAAATAGAAGAAATAAAAAACTTTAGTCTCATATTATAAAAAAAATATATATAAATCTTTTTTTTATTATACGATTTTTTATTCACTTTATAAATTTATTATCCTTACAAGTACTTCAACTTTGTCTATACAGGTTTTTTTTTTCATATGATAATCTCTTTTTTCTTTCATTTGTGTATGTATAATGA
This sequence comes from Anthrax anthrax, assembly GCA_963971155.1. Lineage (NCBI taxonomy): Eukaryota > Metazoa > Arthropoda > Insecta > Diptera > Bombyliidae > Anthrax > Anthrax anthrax. The sequence goes on along the minus strand of OZ020118.1, from coordinate 30,022,236 downwards.
GCATTCTTAAAATTAAGTAAAGCAAAAAATGAGAGAAAAAAAAAATATAGAAACAGAAAATATATATAGAAATAATTAAAGAGCCGCACATACAATTATGCCTTTGTGTATATGTGTGTATGATAATGAAGGACATACCGCTAGTCATGAAAAATACAAATATTTTTTTTTTTTGTTCTTCAACCATCTCAAGTATATAAACACTATGTTGTGTATATACAATGAAGGTCATTGTATTGTAATTTAAGAAAATTAATTGTATACATACTGTGTACATATTAACATTATGTACAATCTCATTTAATTTTTAAATAAAAAATATACAAGAGCATATGCTTTTTTTTTTTGCTCTTGAATAAGTTATGTGTATATTGTGTACATCTAGTATTTATAAACAAATTTATTATGTATATGTTTATGTAGATTGCACCATTCATATATTCATATAATATTATTCATCTTGGCTGTGTATGTATGCAAATCTTTTAAATTTATAATGTGCACATGTAGATTTTCACATAAAACTTAAAAGGAAAAATAATAATATATGGAGGAAATATAAAATACATCCATACTGATGAATTATGTATATGTATATTTATATGTATGTATGAAATATTTGACTTTCAAATTATAAATTTTTCCTTCATATTAAAAAAAAAAAAAACATAAATAAAAAAATAAAAGCATTGTACTGTGCATACATATAGAAACAGTTTTTTTTTAGACCTTGTGCTAATTTCAAATTTTAAATTATTCTTGTTCTACATACACACATGTGATAAATTCATTCAGAAGTATATGAAGTAAGTAAAGTTGTACATGCAAGTACGAAAAATACATGAACAATTTTCTTGAATATTAAAAGAAAATTTTTCTATTTCTTATGAAATTTACTTAAAATATACATACATACTTAAAATGTAATTAACAAAAAACGAGACAATTTTTCTTCTGTAATTTAAATTTAATCTGTACATATTTTTTTAATATTCAATCAATGGTTAAATTTTTAGTTAAATATTCGAATGAGAACTTTTTGTTTTGAAAACTTCATTACAAATTGCAATTAGCAATACAATTTGAAACATTATATTTTAAAAATTTTTTGTCCGTACATCATAAAAAAATAATAGAATAAAAATTCATATTTGTTGCATTATTTAAAAAATGCAAATATCTCTAATATCACTGTACTATAATTTTACATACCTTAGAGCATGAGTAATTTCGGTTACATCAAGAATATACACATCAATAAATTGAATTGTACAGAAAAAAAAAAAAAAAAATTTAAAATTCATTTTAGCATTGTTATACATTATGTACACATTGTATTATTTAAAATTTACTAAAAACAATATAAATTCGAATATGAATTTATTTAATGCATATATGTATATGGAAATAAATTTGTATACAAATTGAAAACAAATGAATTTTTGATGGATACGTGGATATATTAAATTTTGAATGAATAAAATGGAATATTTCGATATCCTTTGATCCATACATAACAAATATAATAACATTTTTCAAGCATCATATTTATAAAAATGTGTATATAGCCATAGTATATATAATAACAGGGATGTTTACAAATTTTCATAAACTTGTAACATTTTCGAAAAGCTTTACGAAATTTTTTGCATCTCGTATATTTGTAAATGTATATATAGAGATGATTAGAAATTAAATGTATCATTGCCATTGCATAAATATGTTTACCCATCAAAATTTTTGTATTTGAGATGATTAACAAAAAAAAAAAAAAAAAAAAAAAACAAAAAACATGAATTTTTATCGATCATTTCTTACTCGTATGTCAAACTGATGAATTTGAATACAATCAGATGATTGTTCACTTCAGATTCAAAAATTTATTATTATTATCGAATATCATCCTTAAAAATACATGTATACATCACGAATAATAGAAAATATTGTAAATGTTTCGTATTATATTTACGTATTTATGTAACAGAGATATAATAATAGTTATACAATTGTTAATGTTCATATGAATTGTAAATAATAATAATAAATATGTAAATTAAAAATTGAGATAAATTATTGTTATGTAGAATATGAAAATACTAAAAACCAACAATTGTTTGAATTTTATTGATTGGAAATTACTAAAGTCATGTCCGATACACATGACTATTTATTATTTTCCAATATCCGTTAGATATATAATGTTTGTAGATCTAATATACATACCCGTTCATATACATACATATGTACATATGTATGTATGCTTACTACTTATTTAATATAAAAACGAAAAGATAACAAAATGATAAAATGAAATTTCATCTATGTATAAAATAACTAGATTTTTCATTCATTTTCATTTTTATTTCTTTTGTTTATTTTTTTTTTTTTTTCGAATTTTGTTTGTGTATATTCGAAAAATTACCCAACAGCAATTTATTTATATCATGTATGTATGTAACATTCAAAATGTATCATCAAAATATGTATGCTCGTATGTACGTACATATTCAATCTTAGAGTTCAAATAAAAAGGATATTTAAGTTCAATTTGATATCGAGAAGCAATTACCTGTTGTTCCAGACGAATTGTTATGTGATGATGATATATTTCTAGGTAAAGTCATACAATCACTTCCACCACCACCACTAGCATTTCCTCCACCGCCTGGATTTCGATTATAACTTAATGTTGTTGAATGGTGCATTGACCCTGATTTTGGCAATGTCATCATTCCCGGATTGTAATTTGCTGTTGTACCTCCACCGCTATTACCACCTCCTCCGCCACCTCCACTTCCTCCCCTGTTATCATTACAACTATTACCTCCTACACCATTACCACCGCTACTACTACCTATACCACTTGATCCACTATTATTTCCTGTATTTCCTCTACCAAATGTCTGAGCTGTTTTCATTTGAATATGTTCTCGTGGAGGTTTATTATTACTACTATAAGAGCCATTATCATTTAACGGCATTTTTGCAGTCATTCCACAATTTGGATTTATTTGCATTGTATTTGAACAAATATGTGGTGATTTAACATCACTCGATAATAGAATTGTTCCAGCTGAATCATGATTTTCAACATCAACAATAACATTGGCACTCTGTGAATGACCAAGATGATAATGAGCGTGCTTAATTGGATCAAATGGTACTTGTTGATGTATTCCTCTTTGTTGATATTGTTTTTGTAAGCTTTTTACTTCTAATCTTGTCTTATCACGCTGATAATAAACACCAGCAAATATGAGAACATTTAATATTAATAAGCTACATCCAATTGCAATTGTAACACTTAAAGCAGTTGAATAAGCTGCATAACCAGCCGCTTCAAAACCAGATAAAGTATCTGTTGTTGCATTAACAACTGTAGTTGGTGAAAATACACTATAATTACCAAGTGGTATGCATGTGGTTAATGATGATGGTTCTACTGTTGTTATACCTGTGAAAAGAGAATGAACAAAAGAGAGAGAGAGAGACAGAGAGAAAAGGGAGATAAAAAGAAGTGAATTAAAAAAAATAAATAAATAAAAATAATTGTTTTAAGGATACATAAACAATTTAAAAAAAAAAAAAAGAAGTGAATGAATGTAAATTAATCCTGTCAACCGTCAACATGAACATTAAAAATACACTGAATTGAAAAATTATAAAATGGCAGGAGCAAAAAAAAAAAACAACGTATAATTTCAATGTGCAGGATGTAATTTATTTTTTAAATTACAAAATTCAAAAGACAGGTTTTCACATCCCATACTTTAATTAAGTGAAGTTTTTCTTTTTTAATTTGTTTTCATGGAAATTGTTGTGTTATAACAAGATAAATTGATACATATTATGTACGTATGTATACGTGCATATTATATATTTTACAGGGTAATTTACTGCATTATGTACTTGAACTTGTGAAAATTACAGTCAATTACATATACATGCACAGTATTTATACTTATATATGAATCACCTTATGGTAAGAGTTTGTTTGTATTTTCCGTATAAAAGCTAGGGAATAAAAATTATAGCTATGTATATCTTTTCCGTTATTTTGGTTTTCTGTTTTTTTATTTTTATTATTTTCTTTTTAATAGAAAAAAAAATAAAAATGTAAATATTAAACATATTCATACATATGTATGATATGATATGTTAATAGTAAAAAAAAAAATAATAATAATAAACAAACATAGAATAGTCATTAGGTAAACTTAGGAACAATGATTATGCATTATATTTACAATTATACATGCTCATACTGAAGTAAAAATGTTGAAAACGATGATGATGATGATTTCGTTATACATATGTATAATTGTTGCTGCAGGAAATAGTGTAATTAAATTTCGTCCTTTTTTTATATAGAAAAATTTCACAAGCAATGGTCATTATTGATATTATTATGTACACATTTCTAATGAAAATTGTTAAACATACAAAAATGTGTGTGTTTGTACATAAAATTTTGAAATGATTAATCGTTTATAAGTTATGATAGTGAATATATTTTCAGAATTTTTCAATTTATTTACTGTAATTTTTGGGAAAGAAATTATTCGTATTTGTTAATTCATACCCTGTATGTATGCAAATAAAATTATCTAATGAAATGAAATTTTTAATTTTTTTTTTTGTTTTTAATATGAAGATAAAGGTAGAAAAGATAACATTATTTTGCATTAAAATTTGCAGTAAATATGTGTAGATACATACATATATGCATTATAGTATATAACAGACATTTAGATTACATAATACCTTGATAATACATATACATAATGTGTAAAGGATAAAATATGTAAAATAAGGAATAAAAGATAAAAAACAAAATTACTAATTGCATATTTTAATTACAAAAATACCAATTAAATGGATAAAAGGATGTTTTTTTCCTATTCATTCTTTATGCATTTCGTTTTTTTTTTTTATTTATTTTTTTAAAATAAAATAAATACACTTTCCTGCGCAAATAATGCATTGCGGACACATAGAGAAAAATAAAGACAACATACATACATACATATGTATGCATTTATATATAATATAAGTAATCCAAAAGAAAGAACGATAATTAAAGATAAATATTTTATTACTTAATGTACATACATCGAATGCCATTTTTTTTTACAATGAAAAAAAAGGCAAAATAAAGTTAATACGAGTTTAGATCAAAAGTAAAAGAAAATCCTTTTTTATATAGTCTTTTTTTCGTATGAATACAAAAAAAAAATCACATAATGTACGTCATATACATAAAGCATTTTGCTTTTAGATATTTACTGTATATATGATCCTTTCATGCTGATAACTATGGCAGATAAAAAAAAATTATACTATGTATGTATACTTTTAAGAAAAGCTTAAGGAGAAAAAAAAGTACTGTTTTTTTTTTCTTTATATATTTTTTTATACCATATACAATTATATTAGTGTAAATATACACATATACATATGTATTTTGTATTCATACTTTTACAGGGTATCCTGTATACATATAAGTGAAATGCTTATAGAATACATAATGCCAAAAGATGACAGATAATAAGAAATGGCCTTTAGCGTAAATTGAATCAAAAATTTGTGTTATACATATGTATGTATATGGTACGAATGAATGTGTATAGTTTTTAATACACAACAAACATGCATATTAAAGAAAAAAAAAATTGTATAAAATTGTGGTCAATACACACAAATGTATGTATGTCACATATATGTATCTGTTCACATATTTTATTCTGTACACAAATCATAAATCATTCATGAAAAATTTTTGCCATTTTTTTTGATTTTGACTCTTGGTTTTTTTTCTGTTTTTTAAAAAAAGCAAATAAGGCAAATGGCGCCTTACGAAAAATATTTCATTTTGTTACAAATACGTTTTTGTTTTCTTTAAATGGCATAAATATGTATGTATAGAAAAGTAAATTTGTGTACACATAAAAAAAAAATTGTGTGTACTTTTCATTTTATTTTCTTATAAAGATAAAGATAAGAAGAAGTATTTGAAATTTTATATTGTTTTCTGTATTCTGAAAGACAGACACGCAACATTTTTTGTGTTTTATTTATTTCTTTTTCGAAAAAGAGAAAAAAAAATGTTCACTTTAATTTCTTAACTAAAGAACAAACAAAACTTAGAATAAAATTTCCCAGCCTCCCACAGGACTATCTAAAATTAAACGTTTTTTAGTAATATATATTTTTTATTTCGAATGTTAAATTCTTTAAAAATTTACCTAATAAAATAATAATGAATTTCCAAATTGATTTTCATTATGTAAAATGCAAATTTATTTAAAGCCTTATATTGAAGGATAACTTGAAACAGAAAACTATATGTGATATCAACAGAAAGAACTTTACTATATATTAAAGATTATTATTACATTTTTTTTTTTAATTACAATATATCCTGTGGTCTGTATGAGTATGTTTATGAAATACGTTAGCATTAAGCACATATGTACATTTTTAATAGCCGGATATTATGTGCAGATTTTCATGCAAATCTGTAATATACGGAATACGGATATATGTGTAACATGTAACATAGTGTAGTATGGTATCCCGTATAATTACCCACCCATTAATCACTATCACGTATATAATTATATATGCATACAGCTTGTTGTGTACTTGGATACATACATATGCATTTCTCAAACTCTTGAAATTTTACAGATGTTTTATTAAACGTAAACGTAGTAATTTTTGGATAACATCTATACTTTTAACGTTGCTTTGTATATTTCAGTAATGTTTAATAATGTAAATGCAATTTAAAGATGAATAATACATATTATGAAATCACGAATGTATGCATGGTATGTTATGCATTTTATTACATTCCTGCATCTTGAAATCCGTATACCAGATTTTATTGATTTTATTGTATTTCTATGCATATATACACAATGTGTGTATTATATTGGACTAAAAATTTACATTCATACATACGTATGTAAAATTAATAAATTTACATTTTCATTATTATTAAACCAATATATTAAGATTTTCGTATATTATGTTATTTTACTTTGTTTTATTTTTTTTTAAATATTTTTTAATATTTTTATTTTTTAATTAGTGATCAACATTATGCTTACCATTACTAATATCACTTGAATTTCCAATTTTCCTTTTTATTCCATCATCTAAATATGATAATCGTGATAATGTTGTATCTGGTTTAACTGGACCATCATATAAATCAAGATCATCATGATTTTTAAATAAATTATGCCTAGCTATAACATCTTCCATACCAGCACGATGTAATTCTGGTATTAAACGTAACCATATTGATAATTGATGTGCTCGGAAATGATTTTTTATTCTTGGCTTCATTCCTATTTTAATTTGAAAAAGACAACAAAATGAAAAAAAAAAAAAAAAATTTTTTTTTTATCAGTACTAAAAATTGAAAATTCAAACTGGATTTTTTTTTAATTTTCAAAAATTTAAATAAATCACTTATAGTTGTATTTAAGAATTAAATAACAAAACAATCTCTTTATATGAGGTATAACATATATTTCCGTACATCATGGGTTTATCTTACTTAAATTAATGTTTGTTACGTGTGCATTTTTTTATATTTTTTATGATAAAAAATATAGAAAAATTCACATCAAATAATAAATTTTATATTTCATTTCCTCTGTTACTTTTTGTCTCATTAAAAACGTAAATGAAAAAAAAAAATGGACCATTATAAACGATCATACATGATTATGTTGTATTTGTAATTTAAATGCATTTAAAATGAAAATTTTATGATAAATATAAAATTACAACATATATAGGGTGATTATTTTCGTTTCATTGAAAAAATTTCTACATTTTTGAATTTTGTTTCATTAATATCCCTGGCCAGATGGCAGTTATGTAAAACAGAATTCCCCGTTACGCATATTTTTGGTATTGAGATATTCAATTTTTCTTTTTATTTTTAACTTACTTTTTTTTTTTATTAAAATAATACAAAGGCATATGCACAACTGTAGTATCTCATTACTCAAAATACAAATTTTGTATGATATAAAATTTTCCCATTAAAATAAAAAGAGGAAGAAATTATGCAAAATGAAAAAGTCATAAATACACAATGAACGCATAAAATATACAATGCAACATGGTACTTATACATATATGTATATTGCATGTACATATGTATTGGATTGCATTGGATTGTACATGGATTGGTCAAATAAAATACAGAAATATTTTATAACTTCTATTTTCCGTTTTCACTTCAAGGGTATTTTTAAGGGATGTAATGAGTTATTTTCGTTATTTTTGACTATCATATTTTTCATATGAATAAAGTGAGCTTAAATATTATATGTATACATAATTTACATTCAGAAAAAAAAATTTTTTATGATACATATACAATGATATTGCAAATAATACACATGTAATATTATACGTTACCAATTTCAAGATATTTTTGATGAAGGGAATCATATTCATCCCATGTTATACTACGAAAACGGTTACGTTCTTTTGATGCTGGTAATACAGAATCTTGACGATGATGTTCATTCGGATTTCTGAAAAAAAAAGAAGCAAAAATGCATTTGCAAAATACAACATAAAAAAAGATATAATAATAGGAGAAAAAAAAAATTTGAAATTTATGAATAACAGTATAAAACATATAAAACATTTTTCTTTTTTTCATATATGGAAAAATATATCAACAATGCGCATATTACAAAAAAAAATAGGAAAAAAATAATAATAAAGGATTGTATTTTAATACATGCATATCATGTATAGTTAACAAGGATTTGAATATAATTTCCTAGGAACATGTTTCGAAAAAAAAGAAAAAATTGAATTTATTGCATTTGAAAAAAGCAAAAGACTATATTTTATAAATACACACGTACATATGCATATGAATTTACATATATACATACGTACACATGTATAAAAATGTAATGCATACATAATTGTTAAAATAAAATTTATGTATATGTGTACGTACATACATACATATATGTACATATGTATATGCATACAACTAATACACACAACATAATAACGTACGATTTTTGTATGTATGTGAGTACACGTATATTTTAAAGAGAAAATTAAGTTGTATGAAATACTCGTACATTATTTTCATCATGCTTTAAAATTTTTATACAAATTTTTTTTTTTTTGCTCTGCAAATTATTTTATAGTATAAAAATTTATGGGGAAAAAATTTAATTATCTGTGTACATTAGGGAAAATAATATTTTTATTTCTAATGGAATATAAATTTATTTTTTATAACGTTCTTTTAAACATTTAATGAAATATATATACACATGTATATAATGCACATAAACGTTAATTGGAATACTTTTAAATTTTAATAGATATTATGAAAAGTGAATAGAAGAATTTTTTCTATTTATTTTGTTTGTTTATAATCATGAAAACCTTTTTACAGATCGTAAATTTTTTTTATATCGTATCATAGAGGGGTTTTAATAAAAATTTCAAAAATTTCCTGAAATAATTAAATTTTTCAAAAAGAGTACACAAAAAAAAAAAAAGAAAAGAAAGAAAAATTGATTCCAAGCAAATGTAAGTTATTTTGATTCTTTTTGATATTAAAGGGTCAATTATTAATTAATGATTTCAGTAATTTGAATAAATCTTCTATTTATGTAATATGTGTTATTATTGTTTTACGTTCTATTTTTCAATAATTTTCATTAATTTATTTTCCCTGTTATTTTCATTTCATCCTTGGTTTTTAAATAATGATTAAAATGGAAGCATATATAGAGAATTTGTATGCATTAAACTTGAATCCTTTTTTTTCTGTTTAATTAATTTTCATTTTATTTACTTTTATTTTTATTTTTTATTAATTTTTTTATATGTTCCGATTTGATACACTACATAGACATGTCATTCGTGAGGTTTTAAAAAAAAAATTTGTATAAAATCAATAATCTAGTTAATGGGAATGTAATAAAATTTATTGTAATGTATGTAACTTTATAAATTCAAAGATTATACAATACAAATTTTCAGATCCTTAAAAGATAAATAATTTTTATTGTAAGGTCAAGTCATTTTTGTATACCTTTTCTGTTATGAAAGAAAAATTAAACATTTTCCTTTTTTCTTTTTTTTTTAAATTTCATATGTGTGTATGTACACATGTATGTACACACATAGCTAGTTAAATATCCTCGTTTATATTTTATGTCTGTACCCCAAAAAAGTTTTTATTACACTTTAGTACATTTTGTACGTGTGCAATAGCTTTTTTTATTGTGGTGTGTAGTGATGCGTGTACACACATATACATATGGACAAGTGTACGTATCAAAAGTAAACAAGTTTGTACATAAGAGGTCGTCATTATGTGCACATGATTTTTTTTTGTTTTTTTAATGCTAGATCCGTGTTAAACCTCGAGAAACATAAAAATAAAAATAAATCACGAGGTGTATATACATACACATATGTATGCGAAAATACAAATTACGTACGTATAAATTTTTGTACACGTATGTACACATATACATACATATATGTATGTATAGTAAGGAAAAATGAAAAAAAAAAACGGAAAATCAACCGATGAAGTAAATAATAATAATACACAAGTAAATAAGTTTCATGTGTTGTATAATTTTGTAATACGAAACTAAAGGAAAATAAAGTTAAAACATTATATATTTTTGGCTAGGGAACATTTTGTATATGTGTAAGTAAATAAAATACGTATGCATATCTATACATACACATAGAAGGTGTAAATTTACAATAAAATGATTGAAGGAACTTTTTATTTTGTATTAAAGTTAAACACTTGAAAAACTTTTATTTCAATAGTGTATTTTATATATTTATAGTACTTACCCAGTTCGAGCAAAATTAGTCCAATAAATCATAACTGCTTCAGAAAGGGCAATCTCTGATTTAGTGTAATTACTTGGAAAATGACTAAAACCTTCAACAAGCGGTGCACCAAATATATATGGTAAATCTTCACCATGTACTGTACCCATTCTTTGTGGATAATCACCATCTTTTGTTTGATAATCGAATACATAGAAATAACATTTAGGACTATTATGTTCTTGTTGTCCTGATGGTATTGGAGGTGGTGCTAATATATCACCAGTACGTATAAGTGGTGCAACATATTGTGCATCTGATAATGCTGCAACAGCTGTATCTCTAGTATTTATTGGATGCTGTGATGTACGCTCCCAATCTGTATATTCGTTGACAATCTGTAATAAATGTACACATACTTATGTATATTACATATAAAATGATGAGTAAATTTTAAAACAAAAGAAAAGCAAAAAATAAAAAATAATAATAATAATAAAAAGAATTTGATTATAGAGAATGTTAAATAATTGAATAATGTTGTAGATGTACACGTATAGATTATGTACTGTATTTACAAATGTGTTTGCATGTAATGTGAATATATTTTGGTGCTGACCAAAAAATAAAATGTTAATGGCGGCAATGGTGATGATGACGATGATGATGATGACCTGAATATTAAACTGAGAATAATGACCAAAAAGAGCTTTTATGATAATAAAAAAAAGAAAGAAATAAAAAAGAATAATGGGTAAATGTATGTGAATTTTGTTAAAGTGTTTTTCTTTTCACGTAATATAGAAAGAACAAAAATGTCAAAGATTTTGTCCAACCATGAGGATTTGTAAATAAACAAGAAAATAAGAGCATATACTTATAACACATTAATTTTATTGTGTATATGTGAATGTATCTGTTTGTACACTTATTTAAATGTTATAACGAGCAAAAAGGATCATCATAAAGTAATCAATGACGGTACAAATTTAAAATACTATAGACGTATTTTTTTTCCATTTATATAAATTTATGTACCAGATCAAATACGTAAATATGTTTACGTGGGACTAAAAGAGGATACTCACAAAAGACAATAAGTGTGTTTATATGTGGACATTAATTTTTTATTTTATTTTATTTTTTTTGTTTTCTCAAATGTTTATTGATTTTTTGTGTAACTTTAAAAATGTTATACTGAGTATTTTGTTATTTAAATTTATTTTCCAAAAATCTTATTCGTAATTTATTAAAAATGATAAAAGTAAATTGTCCGTTATATTTAATTTAAAAAAATGAAAAATGTAGAAAAAGGAATCTTACCGTATAAAATATTTCATTTAAATGATAATTATATGCATTTCTAACATATGTTCGTAAAATTTTATCACGACGTTCACCTTCAAAACCATTTTGTATATCAGTTGCACTAAATTTATAAATAGCTTCGCCAGTTACAACACCAAATAATACATCATATTTGCTAGAATTCTCCTGTGAACGTTGTTTTATATTACGACTCATTGGTTCATCATTATCTTGATTTGTATAACCTGGTCGTATAACGACACCATCAACCTATATATAATGTATAAAAATAAAAATACAAAATTTTATGGACATTATAGTATAATATAAAATTTACCGATGGACCAAATGCTGTTAAAAAATTTGGTGCCTGTATATCAGCACTATATAAATCTTCTAATGATGCATCCCTTAAACAATCAACTATTTGTTCATGATGTTTAATTAAATCATCTGGTATTGTACAATTTATTTCTTTAGCTAATTTAATTGCATATATAACTGGATCTTCAACAATTGCCCATGATGAATATGATGAACCAGATAATAATATGGCACGATGAAATAGACCTGGTACCATTGTTGGTGATGTCATTAAAAAATTTATACATGCAGCACCAGTACCATGACCAGCTAATGTAACCATATTTGGATCACCACCAAATTTCATAATATTTTGTTGTACCCAATGTAATGCAGCCATTTGATCCATTAGACCATAATTTGCTACTCTAGCTCTAATTTGTGGACTTGGATTTGCATTTAAAAAGCCTATATTGTATATACAGAAATGTGGTATAGAAATATTTTGTAATAATAATAAAAAAAAAAATAAACTTTATTTTTTTCATTCAAAAAGTAACATGAACGCATATATTTACATATATTAAAATGAATAAAATAATAATGAAATTCAAAACAAAAAAAAAAAAAAACATAAAATAAAGGATATGAGAGAATTTATAATTTTCGATACGTTAGAATATATATTACATATTAGAATATTTGATATTTAAATTAATCATGAAAAATTTTAACGAACAAATTGTAAACATAATTATGTTATGTATAAAATTTTCATATTATATTCTAGTGATCTAAAACCAATAATGAAATGTATGTATACATATATTTATATACGTTGAAGGATATACACACGTATTATAGGTATTAAATTAATGTGTGTACGTTAGAGAGGATACATTATCGTTATATTCATAAAATAATTTTTGAATATAAAGTATGTACATATAGGGAAAAATCTAATTATAATATGTAGCTATAGATTGTGGTTACAATATTATGAAAATTTTTATGTAGATAAAACAGTGTACATACTGTATGTATGTACCATTTTGTAGGTAATACATTGATTGCATTATTGCAAATAGAAATAACAAAAATATTATGTACACACATAATGTTTAGTATATTATGTTTTTATTAGGTCTATGACACAAGTACGCAGGTGAGACATAAATACTCCCCGTATAATCTAGTAGATGTATTTAAGTACTATAGATGACAAGGGTTACTTTTTTATTTTTATTTATTTGTGTTTAAGTATAATGTAACGTACATATATATAAATTTATGCATACATAATAATGTGTACTTACCTAAAATTCCTAATCGATAATTAAGTGTTACAACTACAACTTCACCATAGCTAGCTAATACTGTACCATCATATGGATTGCCACTACTCCATTCAAATGATTCACCATGAAGGAATACAATTACTGGCAATTTTTTCTCTGATGTTGCCGCTAATTTTATTTAAATGTTAATATACAACCATTTCATATTTAAATAAAAATAACGATGATGATGATGATGATGATGATTACAATAATGACGATGATGATGATGTTGAAGTCGTTAATAATAAAATTGTAGAATTTTATTGTTGTTTCATTATCGATTTTATAATGATGTCAAATATAATTTAGTTGCAATTTTCATATTATAATCATATTTTCATGATGTAGAAAAATAAATTAAGGAAGGATACAGCATACATACCAAAAATGAAAGAGGAAAAATAAAAGAAAAAACCAAATTTTCATATCAGTAAATATATTTAGTAATTGTTTTTAAATGTTTAAGTAGACCATACACAATACAATTGTTCATGTAATTGCTAATATCATATAAACACTTTATTATAAAAATTCAGTAAAGTGATTGGCAAATATGAAAACGTATTCATATATGCCATACATTGAACATTTATATTTCATACAGTATAATCGTTATTAGCAAAAAATTGTTATAGTTCTAGGCAAAAATCGATTCAACAATTTCGTAGACAGTTATATCGTGCATGGTTGATTTTATATAAATTTGCATAATGTACATACATGAATACTAATGCACATATACATATACATATATTCATATATAATGTATTTCATGTGATATGAATTTAGTAAGATAATTTTTGATGAAGTTGGCATCTTTTATACATTTCATATACAGTACAATATTGAATGAAAATATTATACTGAATGGCAAAAAAAAAACAAAAAAAAAAATGGAACACATTTTCTTTTTGTGTATATGATGTGACATAATAAAATATTCAAAATGATATTCTGGCATCATAACGGATTCTTTTTTCGCCTTCTCCTTTTTGAATTGTGTCTTTTTTTGTTGTCTTTATTTGGCTTTTTTTTCCCTATACACATATTTTTTATCATTTTTTGTTTTGAGCATAATATACGAGAAGTGTGGTTGAATATAATGTTCAAGAGGTTACACAAACAATTTAAACAAATTGACATATGTTTAATAAAGTACATTCACATACATATATATGAGAATATTATAATTTAATACGTACGAGTATACAAGGATAATATTATATATATATGTATGTATGTACATACATACATTCATACATAAATTTTAAAGTAAAGTTTCTTTGACCTACATTAAAATTTTCCATAATTTTATTATAATACTGAAAACACATACATACATACATACATGTATGTACGTACATATGAATATGAGCATATATATGTATGTATATAATTTAAATATGCACATAAATATGTACATATATATGTATAATGTATAAGTTTTAATGTAATATAAATGTATATGTGTGTGCCACAATCCACAATACAAAAAAAATGTGCATATACATACATACATACATATGTATAAAAGTGTATATATTTTGGTAATACACATGAATTTTAACAATTCTTGAAATAAAATATGTATATACGGATAATTATGTGAAGTGATTTGAATGACAGCTTAAGGGAATTAAGTATGTGTGTATAATGTAACATACATATACATATATGTATGTATATTTATACAATAATGTAAATTTATACAAACACATACATACATTGGTGTATATGAAAAAAATGTACGTACAATTTTCTTAAGCATTTTTTTTTATAAAGGCATCGTAGTTACAGGTTGAGTCTATTACCTATTATTGGTGTAACAATTGGTTAAAATTTATATCTAAGCTTAATCCTGAATAAATATTTTTTTTTTTTCGAATATAAACTTCATGTTAAATGCATGTATATACATACATATGTATATGATCAAAAATTTGATCACGAAAATATTCACATTTATAGACTTATAAAATTTATTTTTCATGATCAATTACCATATGCATGTAAAAATTAACGAACATGAATAAAAAAGAAAAAAAAATGTTCATTTTAAAATTTTATTCTTTTTATAAACATTTTCATTTGCAATTTCTTCCGTATATAATAGTTATAAAATGAATGTACATTTGACAGGAGAAAATTTTACTGTGCTTGAGTATAAACGTGTATGTATGCGTGTAAAATTTATCAGATATATTGTATAGATTTACATGTATAAATTCTTATATTATATGAAATATACATTTTATTTTACATCTACATATAAGTTAACCACTGGCAATAATGTTTATTTTATATGCTTGCTTGATGACATTAATGATATTTGGTTTTTAAATGGAAAAAGAACAAAGAAGTTATATAAATTCAATTATACGCGTACATACTACATACAGACATATACGTTCATATAAATGCACATATGTATGTATGTAAACTGTGAACAAATAAAATGTAATGTATTTAACATGTTAAAATGTCAAAAAAATCACTTGTACGTTATTATGTAATATATGTATGTATGTATAATATATGTATGTGTACATACATATGTGTTTTATGTGTATGTGAGATGTAAAAATGAATTACTTACAATAATTTAAAAAAACAAAACAAAAACCACAAAAAAAAGAAAAAAAAATTGAATTAATAATTTTTTTAAATTTAAAAGCATCAAAACTTTTGAATTATATTTTTCTACATTAAATTATATTTTAACTGATTTATGGTCAGGTTTTCTGAAACCTTAGAATGGTTTTAAAAAAACACATTACCTACTCTCATTTTTTAAAAAACTTCGTCTATTTTGTTGTAAAATCTCAAGATATACAAGTATTGTAAAAAGTATTGACAAAATTCTATATTCTGGGATACCCTACATTATTCCATATACACATACAAACATAAACTGAGTTATAAAAGTTTAATCTTTTCTTTCCCTTATATTTATTATAATCATGTCTATCATATTATGACATTTGATGAACTGATGTTACAATCATTTATATTCATTTAGATAAAAAAAAAATATATACATACATGTACATACATATATGATAATAAACAGATACATACATGTGTGTATGTCAACTGATATGTACATAATTTATTTTATTTCCGCAAAGAATTAGAATGTTAAAACTTTTTAAACTTTTTATTTTTTTTTATATTTTTACTTTATAAATAACACATCATGTTTATATGTACGTGGGTGCACATATTGAATGTGATATGTTGTTAGTTCACAAAATACTCGTATATATTATAAAACAAAAGAAAAACACTTTTTTTTTGTTTTTTTTTTTTTTTTTGAAAATAAGTTACTTATCTGTTTTTTAAGCAACAAAAAATAATGCAAAAGAAAATCTCTATTGAAAAATAAATTAATAAAATCATAAAAAAATAAAATAAAATTCAGATACAAAAAAAAAAAAACGGGCCAAAAAATTAACTTTGACTCACGAGCAAAGAATAAGTTATAAAAGTATAAGGCATGATTTATGGATGATACACTAATGTACACACATGCACACATTATTATGATAGATGTGAATGCATACATACGTTTATGTATGTATGTGTATTCAAATTGTACATATCATACACTTGGTATATGTACATGTACGTTTTTCAATTTCATAATTTTTTTTTTGTATTTCTTGAAAAGTGTTTCATATGTTACATAAGAAGAAAATAAAGTTTTGATTTTTGAATAAAAGTTTTTCATATACATAAATCTATGTTACATTCTTTTTGTACGTCTCTTATATTTTTTTTAAAAAGAAATTTTTTACATTTTTCTTTTGTTTTCTATTTTATTTTGTCGAAATAAAGCAACAACAAATGAAAAAAGAAAAAAATTGAAAACTTAAAAAAAAAAAAAAACGAAAATAACAAATCTTTTTTAAAATGTTTTTCTCACTTAAAAATTTTTCTACATAAATCTCTTCTATCATTTGAAGTGAATTTAAAATGACTTGACGCTTATAATATTTTCCTTTTCTATTTTATTTTTCCTAATTTTATGTACATTTGTGTATGTACTACGTATTCATGTGTGATGTATATTTTAGTTATCTCTACTTATAAGGAAAATATAAGTTATGTTTACATAGCATGTACATACATACATGGCACAAAAAAATTATTTAACATTTGTGTTGGTGAAAAAGTTTTCATCGCAAACTTTATTTTAGTTTTCTTTTTTTTTTTTTTACTTTTATTAATTTTATTTTCTTTTTATTTTTATTTTATTTTATTTTTTTTTGTGTTACCTGAAATCTACACATATTCAACACATATGCATGTACATAATATACATTTGGGTTAGTCAAAAAGTTCATAAAAATTTTGTTATAAATTTTTAACGAAAACTTTACAAATAATTTCTTTACATAAGGCAGGTATTCATTTTGATAACAAGAGTATGCATGTCTTTTATTTTTGAACAACTGGAGATGTACACATGTATATACATATGTATATAGTATTCGCCTATGATAAAAGTACATATACGTATTCTATGTATTCTCAAAGAACATGTAGAAAACTAAAAATTTGAAAATAATCCTGTAGGATTTTCATTCTAAATCTTCTATAGATTTTTTTGAAGTACATACATACATACATATACATATATAAGTACATCCATACATAAATAATGTCTATTACAATCGTATGTGAACTTTGTGTGTACGTGTCCTTTTTGCTTTCTCATTCAATTTATAAAATGAGTTTTTTTTTCTTTTGTCCAAAAAAGTGGCTTAATTTTGTTAATGTCTCATTGCTTTCTATTTCTTAAAATTTCTAAATATATTACATTATAAACAAAAATGATTCAAAAGTAATCGTTTAGGAAAGGCTCCGTTTATCAAAAGTGCTATATTGGCATCAATATAGAATTTCTTCCATATATATAAAATACATCCACATGTATACATTTTTCTTATCATTTATCTTTTACTTAACTTTATCAAACAATATAAAAGATAGAAAATTAAAAAATAGAAAAGCAATTTTTTTTTCTTTTACTTTAAAAGTTTACGAAGAATATAAAATTTTTATGTATGCATGTATGTATTTTTCGAATCAAAATCAAAGAAATGTAGACAAAACTTTAAGTTAAAATAAGTGGTTAAAATTTGAATAAAAAGATAACAAGGAAAACAAGATAACAAAAAAAAAAAAATTATTGTCTTATTCTTTTCTACTTTGTTTATTGTTAACTCTTTACCTAGATGTATTGTGTATGTATACATGTAGATGCCTATGCGAAATATCCTTTAAAATAAACAGATAAATACAATAACACTACATACAGGTTTTTCATTTTATTTTTCTATAATTTTTATATTTTTTTTGTTGATTTTCCATAGACTTTTTTGGAAAGTCAATAGTAATCCCATAGTTTCTCCTACAGTCCATATACAACGAAATTAAAGCCAATCTATATGTACAATATACATATTTATAGCCTATATGTCTATATAAATATTAACTTTTCATATAATATTTTCCGAAAAGTGAAAGGAAAGAAAAAGTTTTTTTCCCTTTTTAGGTGCCTTTTTTTAGAGAAAATTTTCAGTTCTGTACTACTTTCTTTGTTTTCTATTATATGAATTTTTTTTTTACATTTCATGAACACTAGTACCAGTAATATAGATGAAATTTATAAAATTATGTGATGTTTTTTTTTTTATCTTTTACGTAAATATACATTCAAAAATAATATTTTATTATTATGAATGAATTTATCCTTCATTTTCATTCAATTCTCTTTAATTTGTTAGAAATACTTTTTTCTTTCGTTTCCTTTTTTTTTAAATGTTATTGTTGGTGTTGTTACTTATTAAAAATGTATTTTTCTATCAAATATACCCAGGTGTGAAAGAAGAACTGAATGGAAAATTTTTTTTCCTTTTTTTTTTGTAAGAAAGAAAATAAAATGAATTTTCACTATATTTTATATACATACATACGTGTTTTATACAGTTAAAGAATAAGAGAAAAGGTAAATAAAAAAAAGTATGTACATTGAATAAGAATTAATGTTATATATAGACTGTTTTTTTTATACATATTTTTGTAGATACAGGATGTTTCTAAAAGAAAATTCGAGAATTTAAGAATTATTTTTGTGGTATTTTCGCATAATGAATTATTCGTTTGGTTATTGAAACTTAAAGCCCTGTAACTAATTTTTTTCAATGTCCTTTACTTTATGTGTACATGTATTACTCGTTAGAATAATACCTCGGGTACTAATATGTACATACAAAATTTGTATTTTCATTGTAAATGGAAAAATGTATATGTAACAATAATATGTTTAGGTGTGTGACGATACCAAAATATCATTCTCACGTACATATAAAACCGATGAATATGTCAATCAAAAATGAAAAATAAATGAGAAAAAGAATTAAATTTTTTTTTTTTTCTATTTATCATATCTAAAATTTTATTTATCTGTATATGTATGTATATGTAATTCGAATAATTCGGTATGTACATTCTATATTTGTAGACTTATATTAATTTAAATACTTACCATGAATTGGTGAAAATATATTTAAATAAAGGCAATCTTCCGATTGATTTTGTAGAAAAGGTAATAACCTTTTTAAATATTCAAGACGACCTTTTGGCATCTTTTCTAATGCTGCTGTCTCATTTTGTATATTTGGCAATCTTTGTGGACATACTGGACTATATTTATCCGATATTCTAATACCATCCC
Source organism: Anthrax anthrax (assembly GCA_963971155.1). Classification (NCBI taxonomy): domain Eukaryota; kingdom Metazoa; phylum Arthropoda; class Insecta; order Diptera; family Bombyliidae; genus Anthrax; species Anthrax anthrax. The sequence goes on along the minus strand of OZ020118.1, from coordinate 30,001,677 downwards.
ATGGTGCAGGTGCTCTTGTTGGACTAAACCTTTTTTTTATTTTCATAAAATAAAAGTGCGAAAAAAAGAAAATAAAAAATTAATTTAATTTAATTTTTGTTTTTTATTTAAATATTTATGAGAAAAATTTTCAAAAAGAAATAAATAGTTCAGACTAAAAATATGTATAAATTCATAAATTTTTAAGTATTGTACGTGTATTGCTCATTCATATTTGCTCTAATAATTTCAATAAATCGAATTATGTTAATATTATTTATTTCACAACTACCTATCAATGGAGCTTAATTCATTCAGTACTTATTCATTTAAGAAAATAAAAAAAAAACAACACACTTTGAAAAAAAAAATCACTCAACTTTGAGAAACATCATTTTTGTATAAATCATCATGATATCATTGAAATTGAAGGAAATATCAAGAAATATAAAAAAAAAAGTGAAAAACAAAAGAAAAGAAAAAAAATTTTTTTTTTGACAGAAAACAAAAAAAAAAAAAATACGGATTTGAATATTTTCAGTTTTTCGTTCATTTGAAAAGCTGAATTTAACTTGAGAGGACGGGAATATCGGCTAAGAATTACAAGTAGCACTAAAACTGGCTAAAACCATAGTTTCGTAAAATAAAACTAAATAAAAAAAAAATATTCTTCAATCGTTAAAATAAAAGTTTTGCATATACATAAATAAATAATTTTTAAAAAGTATTTTTATATTTCAAAAAAAAAGAAGAAAAATTCAATACAGTAAATACAAGTATAAAAGGACAATTTTCTAACTCAGGCAAAAGTTTTCTCAAAAAAGAATTCTAATTGACAAAGACAGCAAAACATAAAAGAAAAATTTGTAAAAAATGATTTCAGAAATAAATGATAAAAATTTTGCAACAACAAATAATAATAATTTACCAAATGGTAAATATACATTAATTGGAATTGATGTTGATACAACTGGTCGACGTTTAATTGATGAAATTGTTCAATTAGCTGCATATTATACACCAGATAATCAATATGCACAATATATAATGCCATATATGAATTTAAATCCGGCTGCTAGGCAAAGACATCAAATACGTGTTATTACAGTTGGATTTTATCGTATGATTAAATGTATGCAAACATTTAAAGTTGTTAAATCAAAATCTGAGGTAGCTGCATTAAAAGATTTTTTAAAATGGATTGAAGATATTAAAAATTCTGATGAGAATTCATTAGGTGTTTTATTTATATATCATGAAGAACGTAAATTTATACCATATATAATGTTAGAAGCATTAGAGAATAATGGTATGTTAGAAAGATTTTATGAAACTGTTAAAGGTTTTGTAAATAGTTATCAATTAGCTAAAGAGAAATGTGCTGGTGGTAATATAAAAAATTTTTCAATACGACAATTATCACGTGTATTATTAAATTATGATCAACGAAATAAAGATCAATTTATTGGTAACGCTAAAGTACGTGCTAAATTAGCATATCAGATCGTTTATCGTTTAGCTAAAGATGATTTAGAAAGAAAATTACAGCAACAGCAATCGAATATTGAAAATATTGAAAATTCTCAAATTATTTCAAATATGATACAAATTGTAATGAAATATGCATATCCGATTATGAATGA